>OY747131.1:40078508-41278508 GCA_963556465.1 Berberis vulgaris
TTGAGTCAAACATGTCCCTTTTGACGTTATTAAGGTGCCACACGAGGATTGAAATCAAACGGAGTCCATTTGGTCACTCAAATCCATGTATTCTCGGATTGCACCCAAATTGGCCTCCAATTGAGCCTACAACGTACAAACGAGTTTTCCTTCTTCGTTAAGCACAACCGAACATTTTTGTTGAGTCAAACATGTCCCTTTTGACGTTATTAAGGTGCCACGTGAGGATTGAAATCAAACGGAGTCCATTTGGTCACTCAAATCCTTGTATTCTCGGATTGCACCCAAATTGGCCTCCAATTGAGCCTACAACGTACAAACGAGTTTTCCTTCTTCGTTAAGCACAACCGAACATTTTTGTTGAGTCAAACATGTCCCATTAGACGTTATTATTGTGCCACGCGAGGATTGAAATCAAACGGACTCCATTTGGTCACTCAAATCCTTGTATTCTCGGATTGCACCCAAATTGGCCTCCAATTGAGCCTACAACGTACAAACGAGTTTTCCTTCTTCGTTAAGCACAACCGAACCTTTTTGTTGAGTCAAACATGTCCCATTTGATGTGATTATGGTGCCACGTGTGGATTGAAATCAAACGGAGTCCATTTGGTCACTCAAATCCTTGTATTCTCGGATTGCACTCAAATTGGCCTAAATTGAGCATACAACGTACAAACGAGTTTTCCTTCTTCGTCAAGCACAACCGAAACTTTTTGTTGAGTCAAACATGTCCCATTTGACATTATTATGGTGCCACGCGAAGACTGAAATCAAACGGAGTCCATTTGGTCACTCAAATCCTTGTATTCTCGGATTGCACTCAAATTGGCCTCAATTGAGCCTACAACGTACAAACGAGTTTTCCTTCTTCGTTAAGCACAACCGAACCTTTTTGTTGAGTCAAACATGTCCCATTTGACGTTATTATGGTGCCACGCGAGGATTGAAATCAAACGGAGTTCATTTGGTCGCTCAAATCCTTGTATTCTCGGATTGCACCCAAATTGGCCTCCAATTGAGCCTACAACGTACAAACGAGTTTTCCTTCTTCGTTAAGCACAACCGAACCTTTTTATTGAGTCAAACATGTCCCATTTGACGTTATTATGGTGCCTCGCAAGTATTAAAATCAAACGGAGTCCATTTGGTTACTCAAATCCTTGTATTCTCGGATTGCACCCAAATTGGCCTCCAATTGAGCCTACAACGTACAAACGAGTTTTCCTTCTTCATTAACTTTACAACCGAACCTTTTTGTTGAGTCAAACATGTCCCATTTGATGTTATTAAGGTGCCACGCGTTGATTGAAATCAAACGGAGTCCATTTGGTCACTCAAATCCTGGTATTCTCGGATTGCACCCAAATTGGCCTCCAATTGAGCCTACAACGTAAAAACGAGTTTTCCTTCTTCGTTATGCACAACCGAACCTTTTTGTTGAGTCAAACATGTCCCATTTGACGTTATTATGGTGCCACGTGAGGATTGAAATCAAATGGAGTCCATTTGGTTACTCAAATCCTTGTACTCTCGGATTGCACCCAAATTGGCCTCCAATTGAGCCTACAACGTACAAATGAGTTTTCCTTCTTAATTAATTTACAAACGAATCTTTTTGTTTAGTCAAACATGTCCCATTTGACGTTATTAAGGTGCCACGCGAGGATTGAAATCAAACGGAGTTCATTTGGTCACTCAAATCCTTGTATTCTCGGATTGCACCCAAATTGGCCTCCAATTGAGCCTACAACGTACAAACGAGTTTTCCTTCTTCGTTAAGCACAACCGAACATTTTTGTTGAGTCAAACATGTCCCATTTGACGTTATTATGGTGCCACGTTAGGATTGAAATCAAACGGAGTCCATTTGGTCACTCAAATCCTTGTATTCTCGGATTGCACTCAAATTGGCCTAAATTGAGCCTACAACGTACAAACGAGTTTTCCTTCTTCGTTAAGCACAACCGAACCTTTTTGTTGAGTCAAACATGTCCCATTTGACATTATTATGGTGCCACGTGAGGACTGAAATCAAACGGAGTCCATTTGGTCACTCAAATCCTTGTATTCTCGGATTGCACTCAAATTGGCCTCAATTGAGCCTACAACGTACAAACGAGTTTTCCATCTTCGTTAAGCACAACCGAAAATTTTTGTTGAGTCAAACATGTCCCATTTGACGTTATTATGGTGCCACGCGAGGATTGAAATCAAACGGAGTCCATTTGGTTACTCAAATCCTTGTATTCTTGGATTGCACTCAAATTGGCCTCCAATTGAGCCTACAACGTACAAACGAGTTTTCCTTCTTAATTAATTTACAACCGAATCTTTTTGTTTAGTCAAACATGTCCCATTTGACGTTATTAAGGTGCCACACGAGGATTGAAATCAAACGGAGTTCATTTGGTCACTCAAATCCTTGTATTCTCGGATTGCACCCAAATTTGCCTCCAATTGAGCCTACAACGTACAAACGAGTTTTCCTTCTTCGTTAAGCACAACCGAACATTTTTGTTGAGTCAAACATGTCCCATTTGACGTTATTATGGTGCCTCACGAGGATTGAAATCAAACGGGGTCCATTTGGTCACTCAAATCCTTGTATACTCGGATTGCACCCAAATTGGCCTCCAATTGAGCCTACAACGTACAACCGTGTTTTCCTTCTTCGTTAAGCACAACCAAACCTTTTTGTTGAGTCAAACATGTCCCATTTGACGTTATTATGGTGCCACGCGAGGATTGAAATCAAACGGAGTCCATTTGGTCACTCAAATCCTTGTATTCTCGGATTGCACTCAATTGAGCCTACAACGTACAAACGAGTTTTCCTTCTTCGTTAAGCACAACCGAACCTTTTTGTTGAGTCAATCATGTCCCATTTGACGTTATTATGGTGCCACGCGAGGATTGAAATCAAACGGAGTCCATTTGGTTACTCAAATCCTTGTATTCTCGGATTGCACCCAAATTGGCCTCCAATTGAGCCTACAACGTACAAACGAGTTTTCCTTCTTCGTTAACTTACAACCGAACCATTTTGTTGAGTCAAAAATGTCCCATTTGACGTTATTAAGGTGCCACGCGAGGATTGAAATCAAACGGAGTCCATTTGGTCACTCAAATCCTTGTATTCTCGGATTGCACCCAAATTGGCCTCCAATTGAGCCTACAACGTAAAAACGAGTTTTCCTTCTTCGTTATGCACAACCGAACCTTTTTGTTGAGTCAAACATGTCCCATTTGACGTTATTATGGTGCCACGCGAGGATTGAAATCAAACGGAGTCCATTTGGTTACTCAAATCCTTGTACTCTCGGATTGCACCCAAATTGGCCTCCAATTGAGCCTACAACGTACAAACGAGTTTTCCTTCTTAATTAATTTACAACCGAATCTTTTTGTTTAGTCAAACATGTCCCATTTGACGTTATTAAGGTGCCACGCGAGGATTGAAATCAAACGGAGTTCATTTGGTCACTCAAATCCTTGTATTCTCGGATTGCACCCAAATTGGCCTCCAATTGAACCTACAACGTACAAACGAGTTTTCCTTCTTCGTTAAGCACAACCGAACATTTTTGTTGAGTCAAACATGTCCCATTTGACGTTATTATGGTGCCTCACGAGGATTGAAATCAAACGGGGTCCATTTGGTCACTCAAATCCTTGTATACTCGGATTGCACCCAAATTGGCCTCCAATTGAGCCTACAACGTACAACCGTGTTTTCCTTCTTCGTTAAGCACAACCAAACCTTTTTGTTGAGTCAAACATGTCCCATTTGATGTTATTATGGTGCCACACGAGGATTGAAATCAAACGGAGTCCATTTGGTCACTCAAATCCTTGTATTCTCGGATTGCACTCAATTGAGCCTACAACGTACAAACGAGTTTTCCTTCTTCGTTAAGCACAACCGAACCTTTTTGTTGAGTCAATCATGTACCATTTGACGTTATTATGGTGCCACGCGAGGATTGAAATCAAACGGAGTCCATTTGGTTACTCATATCCTTGTATTCTCGGATTGCACCCAAATTGGCCTCCAATTGAGCCTACAACGTACAAACGAGTTTTCCTTCTTCGTTAACTTACAACCGAACCATTTTTTTGAGTCAAAAATGTCCCATTTGACGTTATTAAGGTGCCACGTGAGGATTGAAATCAAACGGAGTCCATTTGGTCACTCAAATCCTTGTATTCTCGGATTGCACCCAAATTGGCCTCCAATTGAGCCTACAACGTACAAATGAGTTTTCCTTCTTCGTTAAGCACAACCGAACCTTTTTGTTGAGTCAAACATGTCCCTTTTGACGTTATTAAGGTGCCACACGAGGATTTAAATCAAACGGAGTCCATTTGGTCACTCAAATCCTTGTATTCTAGGATTGCACCCAAATTGGCCTCCAATTGACCCTACAATGTACGAACGAGTTTTCCTTCTTCGTTAAGCACAACCGAACCTTTTTGTTTAGTCAAACATGTCCCATTTGACGTTATTATGGTGCCACGAGAGGATTGAAATCAAACGGAGTCCATTTGGTCACTCAAATCCTTGTATTCTCGGATTGCACCCAAATTGGCTTCCAATTGAGCCTACAACGTACAAACGAGTTTTCCTTCTTCGTTAAGCACAACCGAAAATTTTTGTTGAGTCAAACATGTCCCATTTGACGTTATTATGGTGCCACGTTAGGATTGAAATCAAACGGAGTCCATTTGGTCACTCAAATCCTTGTATTCTCGGATTGCACTCAAATTGGCCTAAATTGAGCCTACAACGTACAAACGAGTTTTCCTTCTTCGTTAAGCACAACCGAACCTTTTTGTTGAGTCAAACATGTCCCATTTGACGTTATTATGGTGCCACGCGAGGATTGAAATCAAACGGAGTCCATTTGGTTACTCAAATCCTTGTATTCTCGGATTGCACCCAAATTGGCCTCCAATTGAGCCTACAACGTACAAACGAGTTTTCCTTCTTCGTCAAGCACAACCGAACCTTTTTGTTGAGTCAAACATGTCCCATTTGACATTATTATGGTGCCACGCGAAGACTGAAATCAAACGGAGTCCATTTGGTCACTCAAATCCTTGTATTCTCGGATTGCACCCAAATTGGCCTCCAATTGAGCCTACAACGTACAAACGAGTTTTCCTTCTTCGTTAAGCACAACCGAACCTTTTTATTGAGTCAAACATGTCCCATTTGACGTTATTATGGTGCCTCGCAAGTATTAAAATCAAACGGAGTCCATTTGGTCACTCAAATCCTTGTATTCTCGGATTGCACCCTAATTGGCCTCCAATTGAGCCTACAACGTACAAACGAGTTTTCCTTCTTCATTAACTTACAACCGAACCTTTTTGTTGAGTCAAACATGTCCCATTTGATGTTATTAACGTGCCACGCGTTGATTGAAATCAAACGGAGTCCATTTGGTCACTCAAATCCTTGTATTCTCGGATTGCACCCAAATTGGCCTCCAATTGAGCCTACAACGTAAAAACGAGTTTTCCTTCTACGTTATGCACAACCGAACCTTTTTGTTGAGTCAAACATGTCCCATTTGACGTTATTATGGTGCCACGTGAGGATTGAAATCAAATGGAGTCCATTTGGTTACTCAAATCCTTGTACTCTCGGATTGCACCCAAATTGGCCTCCAATTGAGCCTACAACGTACAAATGAGTTTTCCTTCTTAATTAATTTACAAACGAATCTTTTTGTTTAGTCAAACATGTCCCATTTGACGTTATTAAGGTGCCACACGAGGATTGAAATCAAACGGAGTTCATTTGGTCACTCAAATCCTTGTATTCTCGGATTGCACCCAAATTTGCCTCCAATTGAGCCTACAACGTACAAACGAGTTTTCCTTCTTCGTTAAGCACAACCGAACATTTTTGTTGAGTCAAACATGTCCCATTTGACGTTATTATGGTGCCTCACGAGGATTGAAATCAAACGGGGTCCATTTGGTCACTCAAATCCTTTTATACTCGGATTGCACCCAAATTGGCCTCCAATTGAGCCTACAACGTACAACCGTGTTTTCCTTCTTCGTTAAGCACAACCAAACCTTTTTGTTGAGTCAAACATGTCCCATTTGACGTTATTATGGTGCCACGCGAGGATTGAAATCAAACGGAGTCCATTTGGTTACTCAAATCCTTGTACTCTCGGATTGCACCCAAATTGGCCTCCAATTGAGCCTACAACGTACAAACGAGTTTTCCTTCTTAATTAATTTACAACCGAATCTTTTTGTTTAGTGAAACATGTCCCATTTGACGTTATTAAGGTGCCACGCGAGGATTGAAATCAAACGGAGTTCATTTGGTCACTCAAATCCTTGTATTCTAGGATTGCACCCAAATTGGCCTCCAATTGAACCTACAACGTACAAACGAGTTTTCCTTCTTCGTTAAGCACAACCGAACATTTTTGTTGAGTCAAACATGTCCCATTTGACGTTATTATGGTGCCTCACGAGGATTGAAATCAAACGGGGTCCATTTGGTCACTCAAATCCTTGTATACTCGGATTGCACCCAAATTGGCCTCCAATTGAGCCTACAACGTACAACCGTGTTTTCCTTCTTCGTTAAGCACAACCAAACCTTTTTGTTGAGTCAAACATGTCCCATTTGACGTTATTATGGTGCCACACGAGGATTGAAATCAAACGGAGTCCATTTGGTCACTCAAATCCTTGTATTCTCGGATTGCACTCAATTGAGCCTACAACGTACAAACGAGTTTTCCTTCTTCGTTAAGCACAACCGAACCTTTTTGTTGAGTCAATCATGTACCATTTGACGTTATTATGGTGCCACGCGAGGATTGAAATCAAACGGAGTCCATTTGGTTACTCAAATCCTTGTATTCTCGGATTGCACCCAAATTGGCCTCCAATTGAGCCTACAACGTACAAACGAGTTTTCCTTCTTCGTTAACTTACAACCGAACCATTTTGTTGAGTCAAAAATGTCCCATTTGACGTTATTAAGGTGCCACGCGAGGATTGAAATCAAACGGAGTCCATTTGGTCACTCAAATCCTTGTATTCTCGGATTGCACCCAAATTGGCCTCCAATTGAGCCTACAACGTACAAATGAGTTTTCCTTCTTCGTTAAGCACAACCGAACCTTTTTATTGAGTCAAACATGTCCCATTTGAAGTTATTATGGTGCCTCGCAAGGATTAAAATCAAACGGAGTCCATTTGGTTACTCAAATCCTTGTATTTTCGGATTGCACCCAAATTGGCCTCCAATTGAGCCTACAACGTACAAACGAGTTTTCCTTCTTCATTAACTTACAACCGAACCTTTTTGTTGAGTCAAACATGTCCCATTTGATGTTATTAAGGTGCCACGCATTGATTGAAATCAAACGGAGTCCATTTGGTCACTCAAATCCTTGTATTCTCGGATTGCACCCAAATTGGCCTCCAATTGAGCCTACAACGTAAAAACGAGTTTTCCTTCTTCGTTATGCACAACCGAACCTTTTTGTTGAGTCAAACATGTCCCATTTGACGTTATTATGGTGCCACGCGAGGATTGAAATCAAATGGAGTCCATTTGGTTACTCAAATCCTTGTACTCTCGGATTGCACCCAAATTGGCCTCCAATTGAGCCCACAACGTACAAATGAGTTTTCCTTCTTAATTAATTTACAACCGAATCTTTTTGTTTAGTCAAACATGTCACATTTGACGTTATTAAGGTGCCACGCGAGGATTGAAATCAAACGGAGTTCATTTGGTCACTCAAATCCTTGTATTCTCGGATTGCACCCAAATTGGCCTCCAATTGAGCCTACAACGTACAAACGAGTTTTCCTTCTTCGTTAAGCACAACCGAACATTTTTGTTGAGTCAAACATGTCCCATTTGACGTTATTATGGTGCCACGTTAGGATTGAAATCAAACGGAGTCCATTTGGTCACTCAAATCCTTGTATTCTCGGATTGCACTCAAATTGGCCTAAATTGAGCCTACAACGTACAAACGAGTTTTCCATCTTCGTTAAGAACAACCGAAAATTTTTGTTGAGTCAAACATGTCCCATTTGACGTTATTATGGTGCCACGCGAGGATTGAAATCAAACGGAGTCCATTTGGTTACTCAAATCCTTGTATTCTTGGATTGCACTCAAATTGGCCTCCAATTGAGCCTACAACGTACAAATGAGTTTTCCTTCTTCGTTAACTTAAAACCAAACCTTTTTATTGAGTCAAACATGTCCCATTTGACATTATTAAGGTGCCACACGAGGATTGAAATCAAACGGAGACCATTTGGTCACTCAAATCCATGTATTCTCGGATTGCACCCAAATTGGCCTCCAATTGAGCCTACAACGTACAAACGAGTTTTCCTTCTTCGTTAAGCACAACCGAACATTTTTGTTGAGTCAAACATGTCCCTTTTGACGTTATTAAAGTGCCACGTGAGGATTGAAATCAAACGGAGTCCATTTGGTCACTCAAATCCTTGTATTCTCGGATTGCACCCAAATTGGCCTCCAATTGAGCCTACAACGTAAAAACGAGTTTTCCTTCTTCGTTATGCACAACCGAACCTTTTTGTTGAGTCAAACATGTCCCATTTGACGTTATTATGGTGCCACGCGAGGATTGAAATCAAACGGAGTCCATTTGGTTACTCAAATCCTTGTACTCTCGGATTGCACCCAAATTGGCATCCAATTGAGCCTACAACGTACAAACGAGTTTTCCTTCTTAATTAATTTACAACCGAATCTTTTTGTTTAGTGAAACATGTCCCATTTGACGTTATTAAGGTGCCACGCGAGGATTGAAATCAAACGGAGTTCATTTGGTCACTCAAATCCTTGTATTCTCGGATTGCACCCAAATTGGCCTCCAATTGAGCCTACAACGTACAAACGAGTTTTCCTTCTTCGTTAAGCACAACCGGACATTTTTGTTGAGTCAAACATGTCCCATTTGACGTTATTATGGTGCCTCACGAGGATTGAAATCAAACGGGGTCCATTTGGTCACTCAAATCCTTGTATACTCGGATTGCACCCAAATTGGCCTCCAATTGAGCCTACAACGTACAACCGTGTTTTCCTTCTTCGTTAAGCACAACCAAACCTTTTTGTTGAGTCAAACATGTCCCATTTGACGTTATTATGGTGCCACGCGAGGATTGAAATCAAACGGAGTCCATTTGGTCACTCAAATCCTTGTATTCTCGGATTGCACTCAATTGAGCCTACAACGTACAAACGAGTTTTCCTTCTTCGTTAAGCACAACCGAACCTTTTTGTTGAGTCAATCATGTACCATTTGACGTTATTATGGTGCCACGCAAGGATTGAAATCAAACGGAGTCCATTTGGTTACTCAAATCCTTGTATTCTCGGATTGCACCCAAATTGGCCTCCAATTGAGCCTACAACGTACAAACGAGTTTTCCTTCTTCGTTAACTTACAACTGAACCATTTTGTTGAGTCAAAAATGTCCCATTTGACGTTATTAAGGTGCCACGCGAGGATTGAAATCAAACGGAGTCCATTTGGTCACTCAAATCCTTGTATTCTCGGATTGCACCCAAATTGGCCTCCAATTGAGCCTACAACGTACAAATGAGTTTTCCTTCTTCGTTAAGCACAACCGAACCTTTTTGTTGAGTCAAACATGTCCCTTTTGACGTTATTAAGGTGCCACACGAGGATTGAAATCAAACGGAGTCCATTTGGTCACTCAAATCCATGTATTCTCGGATTGCACCCAAATTGGCCTCCAATTGAGCCTACAACGTACAAACGAGTTTTCCTTCTTCGTTAAGCACAACCGAACATTTTTGTTGAGTCAAACATGTCCCTTTTGACGTTATTAAGGTGCCACGTGAGGATTGAAATCAAACGGAGTCCATTTGGTCACTCAAATCCTTGTATTCTCGGATTGCACCCAAATTGGCCTCCAATTGAGCCTACAACGTACAAACGAGTTTTCCTTCTTCGTTAAGCACAACCGAACATTTTTGTTGAGTCAAACATGTCCCATTAGACGTTATTATTGTGCCACGCGAGGATTGAAATCAAACGGACTCCATTTGGTCACTCAAATCCTTGTATTCTCGGATTGCACCCAAATTGGCCTCCAATTGAGCCTACAACGTACAAACGAGTTTTCCTTCTTCGTTAAGCACAACCGAACCTTTTTGTTGAGTCAAACATGTCCCATTTGATGTGATTATGGTGCCACGTGTGGATTGAAATCAAACGGAGTCCATTTGGTCACTCAAATCCTTGTATTCTCGGATTGCACTCAAATTGGCCTAAATTGAGCATACAACGTACAAACGAGTTTTCCTTCTTCGTCTAGCACAACCGAAACTTTTTGTTGAGTCAAACATGTCCCATTTGACATTATTATGGTGCCACGCGAAGACTGAAATCAAACGGAGTCCATTTGGTCACTCAAATCCTTGTATTCTCGGATTGCACTCAAATTGGCCTCAATTGAGCCTACAACGTACAAACGAGTTTTCCTTCTTCGTTAAGCACAACCGAACCTTTTTGTTGAGTCAAACATGTCCCATTTGACGTTATTATGGTGCCACGCGAGGATTGAAATCAAACGGAGTTCATTTGGTCGCTCAAATCCTTGTATTCTCGGATTGCACCCAAATTGGCCTCCAATTGAGCCTACAACGTACAAACGAGTTTTCCTTCTTCGTTAAGCACAACCGAACCTTTTTATTGAGTCAAACATGTCCCATTTGACGTTATTATGGTGCCTCGCAAGTATTAAAATCAAACGGAGTCCATTTGGTTACTCAAATCCTTGTATTCTCGGATTGCACCCAAATTGGCCTCCAATTGAGCCTACAACGTACAAACGAGTTTTCCTTCTTCATTAACTTTACAACCGAACCTTTTTGTTGAGTCAAACATGTCCCATTTGATGTTATTAAGGTGCCACGCGTTGATTGAAATCAAACGGAGTCCATTTGGTCACTCAAATCCTGGTATTCTCGGATTGCACCCAAATTGGCCTCCAATTGAGCCTACAACGTAAAAACGAGTTTTCCTTCTTCGTTATGCACAACCGAACCTTTTTGTTGAGTCAAACATGTCCCATTTGACGTTATTATGGTGCCACGTGAGGATTGAAATCAAATGGAGTCCATTTGGTTACTCAAATCCTTGTACTCTCGGATTGCACCCAAATTGGCCTCCAATTGAGCCTACAACGTACAAATGAGTTTTCCTTCTTAATTAATTTACAAACGAATCTTTTTGTTTAGTCAAACATGTCCCATTTGACGTTATTAAGGTGCCACGCGAGGATTGAAATCAAACGGAGTTCATTTGGTCACTCAAATCCTTGTATTCTCGGATTGCACCCAAATTGGCCTCCAATTGAGCCTACAACGTACAAACGAGTTTTCCTTCTTCGTTAAGCACAACCGAACATTTTTGTTGAGTCAAACATGTCCCATTTGACGTTATTATGGTGCCACGTTAGGATTGAAATCAAACGGAGTCCATTTGGTCACTCAAATCCTTGTATTCTCGGATTGCACTCAAATTGGCCTAAATTGAGCCTACAACGTACAAACGAGTTTTCCTTCTTCGTTAAGCACAACCGAACCTTTTTGTTGAGTCAAACATGTCCCATTTGACATTATTATGGTGCCACGTGAGGACTGAAATCAAACGGAGTCCATTTGGTCACTCAAATCCTTGTATTCTCGGATTGCACTCAAATTGGCCTCAATTGAGCCTACAACGTACAAACGAGTTTTCCATCTTCGTTAAGCACAACCGAAAATTTTTGTTGAGTCAAACATGTCCCATTTGACGTTATTATGGTGCCACGCGAGGATTGAAATCAAACGGAGTCCATTTGGTTACTCAAATCCTTGTATTCTTGGATTGCACTCAAATTGGCCTCCAATTGAGCCTACAACGTACAAACGAGTTTTCCTTCTTAATTAATTTACAACCGAATCTTTTTGTTTAGTCAAACATGTCCCATTTGACGTTATTAAGGTGCCACACGAGGATTGAAATCAAACGGAGTTCATTTGGTCACTCAAATCCTTGTATTCTCGGATTGCACCCAAATTTGCCTCCAATTGAGCCTACAACGTACAAACGAGTTTTCCTTCTTCGTTAAGCACAACCGAACATTTTTGTTGAGTCAAACATGTCCCATTTTACGTTATTATGGTGCCTCACGAGGATTGAAATCAAACGGGGTCCATTTGGTCACTCAAATCCTTGTATACTCGGATTGCACCCAAATTGGCCTCCAATTGAGCCTACAACGTACAACCGTGTTTTCCTTCTTCGTTAAGCACAACCAAACCTTTTTGTTGAGTCAAACATGTCCCATTTGACGTTATTATGGTGCCACGCGAGGATTGAAATCAAACGGAGTCCATTTGGTCACTCAAATCCTTGTATTCTCGGATTGCACTCAATTGAGCCTACAACGTACAAACGAGTTTTCCTTCTTCGTTAAGCACAACCGAACCTTTTTGTTGAGTCAATCATGTCCCATTTGACGTTATTATGGTGCCACGCGAGGATTGAAATCAAACGGAGTCCATTTGGTTACTCAAATCCTTGTATTCTCGGATTGCACCCAAATTGGCCTCCAATTGAGCCTACAACGTACAAACGAGTTTTCCTTCTTCGTTAACTTACAACCGAACCATTTTGTTGAGTCAAAAATGTCCCATTTGACGTTATTAAGGTGCCACGCGAGGATTGAAATCAAACGGAGTCCATTTGGTCACTCAAATCCTTGTATTCTCGGATTGCACCCAAATTGGCCTCCAATTGAGCCTACAACGTAAAAACGAGTTTTCCTTCTTCGTTATGCACAACCGAACCTTTTTGTTGAGTCAAACATGTCCCATTTGACGTTATTATGGTGCCACGCGAGGATTGAAATCAAACGGAGTCCATTTGGTTACTCAAATCCTTGTACTCTCGGATTGCACCCAAATTGGCCTCCAATTGAGCCTACAACGTACAAACGAGTTTTCCTTCTTAATTAATTTACAACCGAATCTTTTTGTTTAGTCAAACATGTCCCATTTGACGTTATTAAGGTGCCACGCGAGGATTGAAATCAAACGGAGTTCATTTGGTCACTCAAATCCTTGTATTCTCGGATTGCACCCAAATTGGCCTCCAATTGAACCTACAACGTACAAACGAGTTTTCCTTCTTCGTTAAGCACAACCGAACATTTTTGTTGAGTCAAACATGTCCCATTTGACGTTATTATGGTGCCTCACGAGGATTGAAATCAAACGGGGTCCATTTGGTCACTCAAATCCTTGTATACTCGGATTGCACCCAAATTGGCCTCCAATTGAGCCTACAACGTACAACCGTGTTTTCCTTCTTCGTTAAGCACAACCAAACCTTTTTGTTGAGTCAAACATGTCCCATTTGATGTTATTATGGTGCCACACGAGGATTGAAATCAAACGGAGTCCATTTGGTCACTCAAATCCTTGTATTCTCGGATTGCACTCAATTGAGCCTACAACGTACAAACGAGTTTTCCTTCTTCGTTAAGCACAACCGAACCTTTTTGTTGAGTCAATCATGTACCATTTGACGTTATTATGGTGCCACGCGAGGATTGAAATCAAACGGAGTCCATTTGGTTACTCATATCCTTGTATTCTCGGATTGCACCCAAATTGGCCTCCAATTGAGCCTACAACGTACAAACGAGTTTTCCTTCTTCGTTAACTTACAACCGAACCATTTTTTTGAGTCAAAAATGTCCCATTTGAAGTTATTAAGGTGCCACGTGAGGATTGAAATCAAACGGAGTCCATTTGGTCACTCAAATCCTTGTATTCTCGGATTGCACCCAAATTGGCCTCCAATTGAGCCTACAACGTACAAATGAGTTTTCCTTCTTCGTTAAGCACAACCGAACCTTTTTGTTGAGTCAAACATGTCCCTTTTGACGTTATTAAGGTGCCACACGAGGATTTAAATCAAACGGAGTCCATTTGGTCACTCAAATCCTTGTATTCTAGGATTGCACCCAAATTGGCCTCCAATTGACCCTACAATGTACGAACGAGTTTTCCTTCTTCGTTAATCACAACCGAACCTTTTTGTTTAGTCAAACATGTCCCATTTGACGTTATTATGGTGCCACGAGAGGATTGAAATCAAACGGAGTCCATTTGGTCACTCAAATCCTTGTATTCTCGGATTGCACCCAAATTGGCTTCCAATTGAGCCTACAACGTACAAACGAGTTTTCCTTCTTCGTTAAGCACAACCGAAAATTTTTGTTGAGTCAAACATGTCCCATTTGACGTTATTATGGTGCCACGTTAGGATTGAAATCAAACGGAGTCCATTTGGTCACTCAAATCCTTGTATTCTCGGATTGCACTCAAATTGGCCTAAATTGAGCCTACAACGTACAAACGAGTTTTCCTTCTTCGTTAAGCACAACCGAACCTTTTTGTTGAGTCAAACATGTCCCATTTGACGTTATTATGGTGCCACGCGAGGATTGAAATCAAACGGAGTCCATTTGGTTACTCAAATCCTTGTATTCTCGGATTGCACCCAAATTGGCCTCCAATTGAGCCTACAACGTACAAACGAGTTTTCCTTCTTCGTCAAGCACAACCGAACCTTTTTGTTGAGTCAAACATGTCCCATTTGACATTATTATGGTGCCACGCGAAGACTGAAATCAAACGGAGTCCATTTGGTCACTCAAATCCTTGTATTCTCGGATTGCACCCAAATTGGCCTCCAATTGAGCCTACAACGTACAAACGAGTTTTCCTTCTTCGTTAAGCACAACCGAACCTTTTTATTGAGTCAAACATGTCCCATTTGACGTTATTATGGTGCCTCGCAAGTATTAAAATCAAACGGAGTCCATTTGGTCACTCAAATCCTTGTATTCTCGGATTGCACCCTAATTGGCCTCCAATTGAGCCTACAACGTACAAACGAGTTTTCCTTCTTCATTAACTTACAACCGAACCTTTTTGTTGAGTCAAACATGTCCCATTTGATGTTATTAACGTGCCACGCGTTGATTGAAATCAAACGGAGTCCATTTGGTCACTCAAATCCTTGTATTCTCGGATTGCACCCAAATTGGCCTCCAATTGAGCCTACAACGTAAAAACGAGTTTTCCTTCTACGTTATGCACAACCGAACCTTTTTGTTGAGTCAAACATGTCCCATTTGACGTTATTATGGTGCCACGTGAGGATTGAAATCAAATGGAGTCCATTTGGTTACTCAAATCCTTGTACTCTCGGATTGCACCCAAATTGGCCTCCAATTGAGCCTACAACGTACAAATGAGTTTTCCTTCTTAATTAATTTACAAACGAATCTTTTTGTTTATTCAAACATGTCCCATTTGACGTTATTAAGGTGCCACGCGAGGATTGAAATCAAACGGAGTTCATTTGGTCACTCAAATCCTTGTATTCTCGGATTGCACTCAAATTGGCCTCAATTGAGCCTACAACGTACAAACGAGTTTTCCTTCTTCGTTAAGCACAACCGAACCTTTTTGTTGAGTCAAACATGTCCCATTTGACATTATTATGGTGCCACGTGAGGACTGAAATCAAACGGAGTCCATTTGGTCACTCAAATCCTTGTATTCTCGGATTGCACTCAAATTGGCCTCAATTGAGCCTACAACGTACAAACGAGTTTTCCATCTTCGTTAAGCACAACCGAAAATTTTTGTTGAGTCAAACATGTCCCATTTGACGTTATTATGGTGCCACGCGAGGATTGAAATCAAACGGAGTCCATTTGGTTACTCAAATCCTTGTATTCTTGGATTGCACTCAAATTGGCCTCCAATTGAGCCTACAACGTACAAATGAGTTTTCCTTCTTCGTTAACTTAAAACCAAACCTTTTTATTGAGTCAAACATGTCCCATTTGACGTTATTAAGGTGCCACACGAGGATTGAAATCAAACGGAGTCCATTTGGTCACTCAAATCCATGTATTCTCGGATTGCACCCAAATTGGCCTCCAATTGAGCCTACAACGTACAAACGAGTTTTCCTTCTTCGTTAAGCACAACCGAACATTTTTGTTGAGTCAAACATGTCCCTTTTGACGTTATTAAGGTGCCACGTGAGGATTGAAATCAAACGGAGTCCATTTGGTCACTCAAATCCTTGTATTCTCGGATTGCACCCAAATTGGCCTCCAATTGAGCCTACAACGTAAAAACGAGTTTTCCTTCTTCGTTATGCACAACCGAACCTTTTTGTTGAGTCAAACATGTCCCATTTGACGTTATTATGGTGCCACGCGAGGATTGAAATCAAACGGAGTCCATTTGGTTACTCAAATCCTTGTACTCTCGGATTGCACCCAAATTGGCCTCCAATTGAGCCTACAACGTACAAACGAGTTTTCCTTCTTAATTAATTTACAACCGAATCTTTTTGTTTAGTCAAACATGTCCCATTTGACGTTATTAAGGTGCCACGCGAGGATTGAAATCAAACGGAGTTCATTTGGTCACTCAAATCCTTGTATTCTCGGATTGCACCCAAATTGGCCTCCAATTGAGCCTACAACGTACAAACGAGTTTTCCTTCTTCGTTAAGCACAACCGAACATTTTTGTTGAGTCAAACATGTCCCATTAGACGTTATTATGGTGCCACGTTAGGATTGAAATCAAACGGAGTCCATTTGGTCACTCAAATCCTTGTATTCTCGGATTGCACTCAAATTGGCCTAAATTGAGCCTACAACGTACAAACGAGTTTTCCTTCTTCGTTAAGCACAACCGAACCTTTTTGTTGAGTCAAACATGTCCCATTTGACATTATTATGGTGCCACGTGAGGACTGAAATCAAACGGAGTCCATTTGGTCACTCAAATCCTTGTATTCTCGGATTGCACTCAAATTGGCCTCAATTGAGCCTACAACGTACAAACGAGTTTTCCATCTTCGTTAAGCACAACCGAAAATTTTTGTTGAGTCAAACATGTCCCATTTGACGTTATTATGGTGCCACGCGAGGATTGAAATCAAACGGAGTCCATTTGGTTACTCAAATCCTTGTATTCTTGGATTGCACTCAAATTGGCCTCCAATTGAGCCTACAACGTACAAATGAGTTTTCCTTCTTCGTTAACTTAAAACCAAACCTTTTTATTGAGTCAAACATGTCCCATTTGACGTTATTAAGGTGCCACACGAGGATTGAAATCAAACGGAGTCCATTTGGTCACTCAAATCCATGTATTCTCGGATTGCACCCAAATTGGCCTCCAATTGAGCCTACAACGTACAAACGAGTTTTCCTTCTTCGTTAAGCACAACCGAACATTTTTGTTGAGTCAAACATGTCCCTTTTGACGTTATTAAGGTGCCACGTGAGGATTGAAATCAAACGGAGTCCATTTGGTCACTCAAATCCTTGTATTCTCGGATTGCACCCAAATTGGCCTCCAATTGAGCCTACAACGTAAAAACGAGTTTTCCTTCTTCGTTATGCACAACCGAACCTTTTTGTTGAGTCAAACATGTCCCATTTGACGTTATTATGGTGCCACGCGAGGATTGAAATCAAACGGAGTCCATTTGGTTACTCAAATCCTTGTACTCTCGGATTGCACCCAAATTGGCCTCCAATTGAGCCTACAACGTACAAACGAGTTTTCCTTCTTAATTAATTTACAACCGAATCTTTTTGTTTAGTCAAACATGTCCCATTTGACGTTATTAAGGTGCCACGCGAGGATTGAAATCAAACGGAGTTCATTTGGTCACTGAAATCCTTGTATTCTCGGATTGCACCCAAATTGGCCTCCAATTGAGCCTACAACGTACAAACGAGTTTTCCTTCTTCGTTAAGCACAACCGAACATTTTTGTTGAGTCAAACATGTCCCATTAGACGTTATTATGGTGCCACGTTAGGATTGAAATCAAACGGAGTCCATTTGGTCACTCAAATCCTTGTATTCTCGGATTGCACTCAAATTGGCCTAAATTGAGCCTACAACGTACAAACGAGTTTTCCTTCTTCGTTAAGCACAACCGAAAATTTTTGTTGAGTCAAACATGTCCCATTTGACATTATTATGGTGCCACGTGAGGACTGAAATCAAACGGAGTCCATTTGGTCACTCAAATCCTTGTATTCTCGGATTGCACTCAAATTGGCCTCAATTGAGTCTACAACGTACAAACGAGTTTTCCATCTTCGTTAAGCACAACCGAAAATTTTTGTTGAGTCAAACATGTCCCATTTGACGTTATTATGGTGCCACGCGAGGATTGAAATCAAACGGAGTCCATTTGGTTACTCAAATCCTTGTATTCTTGGATTGCACTCAAATTGGCCTCCAATTGAGCCTACAACGTACAAATGAGTTTTCCTTCTTCGTTAACTTAAAACCAAACCTTTTTATTGAGTCAAACATGTCCCATTTGACGTTATTAAGGTGCCACACGAGGATTGAAATCAAACGGAGTCCATTTGGTCACTCAAATCCATGTATTCTCGGATTGCACCCAAATTGGCCTCCAATTGAGCCTACAACGTACAAACGAGTTTTCCTTCTTCCTTAAGCACAACCGAACATTTTTGTTGAGTCAAACATGTCCCTTTTGACGTTATTAAGGTGCCACGTGAGGATTGAAATCAAACGGAGTCCATTTGGTCACTCAAATCCTTGTATTCTCGGATTGCACCCAAATTGGCCTCCAATTGAGCCTACAACGTAAAAACGAGTTTTCCTTCTTCGTTATGCACAACCGAACCTTTTTGTTGAGTCAAACATGTCCCATTTGACGTTATTATGGTGCCACGCGAGGATTGAAATCAAACGGAGTCCATTTGGTTACTCAAATCCTTGTACTCTCGGATTGCACCCAAATTGGCCTCCAATTGAGCCTACAACGTACAAACGAGTTTTCCTTCTTAATTAATTTACAACCGAATCTTTTTGTTTAGTCAAACATGTCCCATTTGACGTTATTAAGGTGCCACGCGAGGATTGAAATCAAACGGAGTTCATTTGGTCACTCAAATCCTTGTATTCTCGGATTGCACCCAAATTGGCCTCCAATTGAGCCTACAATGTACAAACGAGTTTTCCTTCTTCGTTAAGCACAACCGAACATTTTTGTTGAGTCAAACATGTCCCATTTGACGTTATTATGGTGCCTCATGAGGATTGAAATCAAACGGGGTCCATTTGGTCACTCAAATCCTTGTATACTCGGATTGCACCCAAATTGGCCTCCAATTGAGCCTACAACGTACAACCGTGTTTTCCTTCTTCGTTAAGCACAACCAAACCTTTTTGTTGAGTCAAACATGTCCCATTTGACGTTATTATGGTGCCACGCGAGGATTGAAATCAAACGGAGTCCATTTGGTCACTCAAATCCTTGTATTCTCGGATTGCACTCAATTGAGCCTACAACGTACAAACGAGTTTTCCTTCTTCGTTAAGCACAACCGAACCTTTTTGTTGAGTCAATCATGTACCATTTGACGTTATTATGGTGCCACGCGAGGATTGAAATCAAACGGAGTCCATTTGGTTACTCAAATCCTTGTATTCTCGGATTGCACCCAAATTGGCCTCCAATTGAGCCTACAACGTACAAACGAGTTTTCCTTCTTCGTTAACTTACAACCGAACCATTTTGTTGAGTCAAAAATGTCCCATTTGACGTTATTAAGGTGCCACGCGAGGATTGAAATCAAATGGAGTCCATTTGGTCACTCAAATCCTTGTATTCTCGGATTGCACCCAAATTGGCCTCCAATTGAGCCTACAACGTACAAATGAGTTTTCCTTCTTCGTTAAGCACAACCGAACCTTTTTGTTGAGTCAAACATGTCCCTTTTGACGTTATTAAGGTGCCACACGAGGATTTAAATCAAACGGAGTCCATTTGGTCACTCAAATCCTTGTATTCTAGGATTGCACCCAAATTGGCCTCCAATTGACCCTACAATGTACGAACGAGTTTTCCTTCTTCGTTAAGCACAACCGAACCTTTTTGTTTAGTCAAACATGTCCCATTTGACGTTATTATGGTGCCACGAGAGGATTGAAATCAAACGGAGTCCATTTGGTCACTCAAATCCTTGTATTCTCGGATTGCACCCAAATTGGCCTCCAATTGAGCCTACAACGTACAAACGAGTTTTCCTTCTTCGTTAAGCACAACCGAAAATTTTTGTTGAGTCAAACATGTCCCATTTGACGTTATTATGGTGCCACGTTAGGATTGAAATCAAACGGAGTCCATTTGGTCACTCAAATCCTTGTATTCTCGGATTGCACTCAAATTGGCCTAAATTGAGCCTACAACGTACAAACGAGTTTTCCTTCTTCGTTAAGCACAACCGAACCTTTTTGTTGAGTCAAACATGTCCCATTTGACGTTATTATGGTGCCACGCGAGGATTGAAATCAAACGGAGTCCATTTGGTTACTCAAATCCTTGTATTCTCGGATTGCACCCAAATTGGCCTCCAATTGAGCCTACAACGTACAAACGAGTTTTCCTTCTTCGTCAAGCACAACCGAACCTTTTTGTTGAGTCAAACATGTCCCATTTGACATTATTATGGTGCCACGCGAAGACTGAAATCAAACGGAGTCCATTTGGTCACTCAAATCCTTGTATTCTCGGATTGCACCCAAATTGGCCTCCAATTGAGCCTACAACGTACAAACGAGTTTTCCTTCTTCGTTAAGCACAACCGAACCTTTGTATTGAGTCAAACATGTCCCATTTGACGTTATTATGGTGCCTCGCAAGTATTAAAATCAAACGGAGTCCATTTGGTTACTCAAATCCTTGTATTCTCGGATTGCACCCAAATTGGCCTCCAATTGAGCCTACAACGTACAAACGAGTTTTCCTTCTTCATTAACTTACAACCGAACCTTTTTGTTGAGTCAAACATGTCCCATTTGATGTTATTAAGGTGCCACGCGTTGATTGAAATCAAACGGAGTCCATTTGGTCACTCAAATCCTTGTATTCTCGGATTGCACCCAAATTGGCCTCCAATTGAGCCTACAACGTAAAAACGAGTTTTCCTTCTACGTTATGCACAACCGAACCTTTTTGTTGAGTCAAACATGTCCCATTTGACGTTATTATGGTGCCACGTGAGGATTGAAATCAAATGGAGTCCATTTGGTTACTCAAATCCTTGTACTCTCGGATTGCACCCAAATTGGCCTCCAATTGAGCCTACAACGTACAAATGAGTTTTCCTTCTTAATTAATTTACAAACGAATCTTTTTGTTTAGTCAAACATGTCCCATTTGACGTTGTTAAGGTGCCACGCGAGGATTGAAATCAAACGGAGTTCATTTGGTCACTCAAATCCTTGTATTCTCGGATTGCACCCAAATTGGCCTCCAATTGAGCCTACAACGTACAAACGAGTTTTCCTTCTTCGTTAAGCACAACCGAACATTTTTGTTGAGTCAAACATGTCCCATTAGACGTTATTATGGTGCCACGTTAGGATTGAAATCAAACGGAGTCCATTTGGTCACTCAAATCCTTGTATTCTCGGATTGCACTCAAATTGGCCTAAATTGAGCCTACAACGTACAAACGAGTTTTCCTTCTTCGTTAAGCACAACCGAACCTTTTTGTTGAGTCAAACATGTCCCATTTGACATTATTATGGTGCCACGTGAGGACTGAAATCAAACGGAGTCCATTTGGTCACTCAAATCCTTGTATTCTCGGATTGCACTCAAATTGGCCTCAATTGAGCCTACAACGTACAAACGAGTTTTCCATCTTCGTTAAGCACAACCGAAAATTTTTGTTGAGTCAAACATGTCCCATTTGACGTTATTATGGTGCCACGCGAGGATTGAAATCAAACGGAGTCCATTTGGTTACTCAAATCCTTGTATTCTTGCATTGCACTCAAATTGGCCTCCAATTGAGCCTACAACGTACAAATGAGTTTTCCTTCTTCGTTAACTTAAAACCAAACCTTTTTATTGAGTCAAACATGTCCCATTTGACGTTATTAAGGTGCCACACGAGGATTGAAATCAAACGGAGTCCATTTGGTCACTCAAATCCATGTATTCTCGGATTGCACCCAAATTGGCCTCCAATTGAGCCTACAACGTACAAACGAGTTTTCCTTCTTCGTTAAGCACAACCGAACATTTTTGTTGAGTCAAACATGTCCCTTTTGACGTTATTAAGGTGCCACGTGAGGATTGAAATCAAACGGAGTCCATTTGGTCACTCAAATCCTTGTATTCTCGGATTGCACCCAAATTGGCCTCCAATTGAGCCTACAACGTAAAAACGAGTTTTCCTTCTTCGTTATGCACAACCGAACCTTTTTGTTGAGTCAAACATGTCCCATTTGACGTTATTATGGTGCCACGCGAGGATTGAAATCAAACGGAGTCCATTTGGTTACTCAAATCCTTGTACTCTCGGATTGCACCCAAATTGGCCTCCAATTGAGCCTACAACGTACAAACGAGTTTTCCTTCTTAATTAATTTACAACCGAATCTTTTTGTTTAGTCAAACATGTCCCATTTGACGTTATTAAGGTGCCACGCGAGGATTGAAATCAAACGGAGTTCATTTGGTCACTCAAATCCTTGTATTCTCGGATTGCACCCAAATTGGCCTCCAATTGAGCCTACAACGTACAAACGAGTTTTCCTTCTTCGTTAAGCACAACCGAACATTTTTGTTGAGTCAAACATGTCCCATTTGACGTTATTATGGTGCCTCACGAGGATTGAAATCAAACGGGGTCCATTTGGTCACTCAAATCCTTGTATACTCGGATTGCACCCAAATTGGCCTCCAATTGAGCCTACAACGTACAACCGTGTTTTCCTTCTTCGTTAAGCACAACCAAACCTTTTTGTTGAGTCAAACATGTCCCATTTGACGTTATTATGGTGCCACGCGAGGATTGAAATCAAACGGAGTCCATTTGGTCACTCAAATCCTTGTATTCTCGGATTGCACTCAATTGAGCCTACAACGTACAAACGAGTTTTCCTTCTTCGTTAAGCACAACCGAACCTTTTTGTTGAGTCAATCATGTACCATTTGACGTTATTATGGTGCCACGCGAGGATTGAAATCAAACGGAGTCCATTTGGTCACTCAAATCCTTGTATTCTCGGATTGAATTCAATTGAGCCTACAACGTACAAACGAGTTTTCCTTCTTCGTTAAGCACAACCGAACCATTTTGTTGAGTCAATCATGTACCATTTGACGTTATTATGGTGCCACGCGAGGATTGAAATCAAACGGAGTCCATTTGGTTACTCAAATCCTTGTATTCTCGGATTGCACCCAAATTGGCCTCCAATTGAGCCTACAACGTACAAACGAGTTTTCCTTCTTCGTTAACTTACAACCGAACCATTTTGTTGAGTCAAAAATTTCCCATTTGACGTTATTAAGGTGCCACGCGAGGATTGAAATCAAACGGAGTCCATTTGGTCACTCAAATCCTTGTATTCTCGGATTGCACCCAAATTGGCCTCCAATTGAGCCTACAACGTACAAATGAGTTTTCCTTCTTCGTTAAGCACAACCGAACCTTTTTGTTGAGTCAAACATGTCCCTTTTGACGTTATTAAGGTGCCACACGAGGATTGAAATCAAACGGAGTCCATTTGGTCACTCAAATCCTTGTATTCTAGGATTGCACCCAAATTGGCCTCCAATTGACCCTACAATGTACGAACGAGTTTTCCTTCTTCGTTAAGCACAACCGAACCTTTTTGTTTAGTCAAACATGTCCCATTTGACGTTATTATGGTGCCACGAGAGGATTGAAATCAAACGGAGTCCATTTGGTCACTCAAATCCTTGTATTCTCGGATTGCACCCAAATTGGCCTCCAATTGAGCCTACAACGTACAAACGAGTTTTCCTTCTTCGTTAAGCACAACCGAAAATTTTTGTTGAGTCAAACATGTCCCATTTGACGTTATTATGGTGCCACGTTAGGATTGAAATCAAACGGAGTCCATTTGGTCACTCAAATCCTTGTATTCTCGGATTGCACTCAAATTGGCCTAAATTGAGCCTACAACGTACAAACGAGTTTTCCTTCTTCGTTAAGCACAACCGAACCTTTTTGTTGAGTCAAACATGTCCCATTTGACGTTATTATGGTGCCACGCGAGGATTGAAATCAAACGGAGTCCATTTGGTTACTCAAATCCTTGTATTCTCGGATTGCACCCAAATTGGCCTCCAATTGAGCCTACAACGTACAAACGAGTTTTCCTTCTTCGTCAAGCACAACCGAACCTTTTTGTTGAGTCAAACATGTCCCATTTGACATTATTATGGTGCCACGCGAAGACTGAAATCAAACGGAGTCCATTTGGTCACTCAAATCCTTGTATTCTCGGATTGCACCCAAATTGGCCTCCAATTGAGCCTACAACGTACAAACGAGTTTTCCTTCTTCGTTAAGCACAACCGAACCTTTGTATTGAGTCAAACATGTCCCATTTGACGTTATTATGGTGCCTCGCAAGTATTAAAATCAAACGGAGTCCATTTGGTTACTCAAATCCTTGTATTCTCGGATTGCACCCAAATTGGCCTCCAATTGAGCCTACAACGTACAAACGAGTTTTCCTTCTTCATTAACTTACAACCGAACCTTTTTGTTGAGTCAAACATGTCCCATTTGATGTTATTAAGGTGCCACGCGTTGATTGAAATCAAACGGAGTCCATTTGGTCACTCAAATCCTTGTATTCTCGGATTGCACCCAAATTGGCCTCCAATTGAGCCTACAACGTAAAAACGAGTTTTCCTTCTACGTTATGCACAACCGAACCTTTTTGTTGAGTCAAACATGTCCCATTTGACGTTATTATGGTGCCACGTGAGGATTGAAATCAAATGGAGTCCATTTGGTTACTCAAATCCTTGTACTCTCGGATTGCACCCAAATTGGCCTCCAATTGAGCCTACAACGTACAAATGAGTTTTCCTTCTTAATTAATTTACAAACGAATCTTTTTGTTTAGTCAAACATGTCCCATTTGACGTTGTTAAGGTGCCACGCGAGGATTGAAATCAAACGGAGTTCATTTGGTCACTCAAATCCTTGTATTCTCGGATTGCACCCAAATTGGCCTCCAATTGAGCCTACAACGTACAAACGAGTTTTCCTTCTTCGTTAAGCACAACCGAACATTTTTGTTGAGTCAAACATGTCCCATTAGACGTTATTATGGTGCCACGTTAGGATTGAAATCAAACGGAGTCCATTTGGTCACTCAAATCCTTGTATTCTCGGATTGCACTCAAATTGGCCTAAATTGAGCCTACAACGTACAAACGAGTTTTCCTTCTTCGTTAAGCACAACCGAACCTTTTTGTTGAGTCAAACATGTCCCATTTGACATTATTATGGTGCCACGTGAGGACTGAAATCAAACGGAGTCCATTTGGTCACTCAAATCCTTGTATTCTCGGATTGCACTCAAATTGGCCTCAATTGAGCCTACAACGTACAAACGAGTTTTCCATCTTCGTTAAGCACAACCGAAAATTTTTGTTGAGTCAAACATGTCCCATTTGACGTTATTATGGTGCCACGCGAGGATTGAAATCAAACGGAGTCCATTTGGTTACTCAAATCCTTGTATTCTTGCATTGCACTCAAATTGGCCTCCAATTGAGCCTACAACGTACAAATGAGTTTTCCTTCTTCGTTAACTTAAAACCAAACCTTTTTATTGAGTCAAACATGTCCCATTTGACGTTATTAAGGTGCCACACGAGGATTGAAATCAAACGGAGTCCATTTGGTCACTCAAATCCATGTATTCTCGGATTGCACCCAAATTGGCCTCCAATTGAGCCTACAACGTACAAACGAGTTTTCCTTCTTCGTTAAGCACAACCGAACATTTTTGTTGAGTCAAACATGTCCCTTTTGACGTTATTAAGGTGCCACGTGAGGATTGAAATCAAACGGAGTCCATTTGGTCACTCAAATCCTTGTATTCTCGGATTGCACCCAAATTGGCCTCCAATTGAGCCTACAACGTAAAAACGAGTTTTCCTTCTTCGTTATGCACAACCGAACCTTTTTGTTGAGTCAAACATGTCCCATTTGACGTTATTATGGTGCCACGCGAGGATTGAAATCAAACGGAGTCCATTTGGTTACTCAAATCCTTGTACTCTCGGATTGCACCCAAATTGGCCTCCAATTGAGCCTACAACGTACAAACGAGTTTTCCTTCTTAATTAATTTACAACCGAATCTTTTTGTTTAGTCAAACATGTCCCATTTGACGTTATTAAGGTGCCACGCGAGGATTGAAATCAAACGGAGTTCATTTGGTCACTCAAATCCTTGTATTCTCGGATTGCACCCAAATTGGCCTCCAATTGAGCCTACAACGTACAAACGAGTTTTCCTTCTTCGTTAAGCACAACCGAACATTTTTGTTGAGTCAAACATGTCCCATTTGACGTTATTATGGTGCCTCACGAGGATTGAAATCAAACGGGGTCCATTTGGTCACTCAAATCCTTGTATACTCGGATTGCACCCAAATTGGCCTCCAATTGAGCCTACAACGTACAACCGTGTTTTCCTTCTTCGTTAAGCACAACCAAACCTTTTTGTTGAGTCAAACATGTCCCATTTGACGTTATTATGGTGCCACGCGAGGATTGAAATCAAACGGAGTCCATTTGGTCACTCAAATCCTTGTATTCTCGGATTGCACTCAATTGAGCCTACAACGTACAAACGAGTTTTCCTTCTTCGTTAAGCACAACCGAACCTTTTTGTTGAGTCAATCATGTACCATTTGACGTTATTATGGTGCCACGCGAGGATTGAAATCAAACGGAGTCCATTTGGTCACTCAAATCCTTGTATTCTCGGATTGCACTAAAATTGGCCTCAATTGAGCCTACAACGTACAAACGAGTTTTCCTTCTTCGTTAAGCACAACCGAACCTTTGTATTGAGTCAAACATGTCCCATTTGACGTTATTATGGTGCCTCGCAAGTATTAAAATCAAACGGAGTCCATTTGGTTACTCAAATCCTTGTATTCTCGGATTGCACCCAAATTGGCCTCCAATTGAGCCTACAACGTACAAACGAGTTTTCCTTCTTCATTAACTTACAACCGAACCTTTTTGTTGAGTCAAACATGTCCCATTTGATGTTATTAAGGTGCCACGCGTTGATTGAAATCAAACGGAGTCCATTTGGTCACTCAAATCCTTGTATTCTCGGATTGCACCCAAATTGGCCTCCAATTGAGCCTACAACGTAAAAACGAGTTTTCCTTCTACGTTATGCACAACCGAACCTTTTTGTTGAGTCAAACATGTCCCATTTGACGTTATTATGGTGCCACGTGAGGATTGAAATCAAATGGAGTCCATTTGGTTACTCAAATCCTTGTACTCTCGGATTGCACCCAAATTGGCCTCCAATTGAGCCTACAACGTACAAATGAGTTTTCCTTCTTAATTAATTTACAAACGAATCTTTTTGTTTAGTCAAACATGTCCCATTTGACGTTGTTAAGGTGCCACGCGAGGATTGAAATCAAACGGAGTTCATTTGGTCACTCAAATCCTTGTATTCTCGGATTGCACCCAAATTGGCCTCCAATTGAGCCTACAACGTACAAACGAGTTTTCCTTCTTCGTTAAGCACAACCGAACATTTTTGTTGAGTCAAACATGTCCCATTAGACGTTATTATGGTGCCACGTTAGGATTGAAATCAAACGGAGTCCATTTGGTCACTCAAATCCTTGTATTCTCGGATTGCACTCAAATTGGCCTAAATTGAGCCTACAACGTACAAACGAGTTTTCCTTCTTCGTTAAGCACAACCGAACCTTTTTGTTGAGTCAAACATGTCCCATTTGACATTATTATGGTGCCACGTGAGGACTGAAATCAAACGGAGTTCATTTGGTCACTCAAATCCTTGTATTCTCGGATTGCACTCAAATTGGCCTCAATTGAGCCTACAACGTACAAACGAGTTTTCCATCTTCGTTAAGCACAACCGAAAATTTTTGTTGAGTCAAACATGTCCCATTTGACGTTATTATGGTGCCACGCGAGGATTGAAATCAAACGGAGTCCATTTGGTTACTCAAATCCTTGTATTCTTGCATTGCACTCAAATTGGCCTCCAATTGAGCCTACAACGTACAAATGAGTTTTCCTTCTTCGTTAACTTAAAACCAAACCTTTTTATTGAGTCAAACATGTCCCATTTGACGTTATTAAGGTGCCACACGAGGATTGAAATCAAACGGAGTCCATTTGGTCACTCAAATCCATGTATTCTCGGATTGCACCCAAATTGGCCTCCAATTGAGCCTACAACGTACAAACGAGTTTTCCTTCTTCGTTAAGCACAACCGAACATTTTTGTTGAGTCAAACATGTCCCTTTTGACGTTATTAAGGTGCCACGTGAGGATTGAAATCAAACGGAGTCCATTTGGTCACTCAAATCCTTGTATTCTCGGATTGCACCCAAATTGGCCTCCAATTGAGCCTACAACGTAAAAACGAGTTTTCCTTCTTCGTTATGCACAACCGAACCTTTTTGTTGAGTCAAACATGTCCCATTTGACGTTATTATGGTGCCACGCGAGGATTGAAATCAAACGGAGTCCATTTGGTTACTCAAATCCTTGTACTCTCGGATTGCACCCAAATTGGCCTCCAATTGAGCCTACAACGTACAAACGAGTTTTCCTTCTTAATTAATTTACAACCGAATCTTTTTGTTTAGTCAAACATGTCCCATTTGACGTTATTAAGGTGCCACGCGAGGATTGAAATCAAACGGAGTTCATTTGGTCACTCAAATCCTTGTATTCTCGGATTGCACCCAAATTGGCCTCCAATTGAGCCTACAACGTACAAACGAGTTTTCCTTCTTCGTTAAGCACAACCGAACATTTTTGTTGAGTCAAACATGTCCCATTTGACGTTATTATGGTGCCTCACGAGGATTGAAATCAAACGGGGTCCATTTGGTCACTCAAATCCTTGTATACTCGGATTGCACCCAAATTGGCCTCCAATTGAGCCTACAACGTACAACCGTGTTTTCCTTCTTCGTTAAGCACAACCAAACCTTTTTGTTGAGTCAAACATGTCCCATTTGACGTTATTATGGTGCCACGCGAGGATTGAAATCAAACGGAGTCCATTTGGTCACTCAAATCCTTGTATTCTCGGATTGCACTCAATTGAGCCTACAACGTACAAACGAGTTTTCCTTCTTCGTTAAGCACAACCGAACCTTTTTGTTGAGTCAATCATGTACCATTTGACGTTATTATGGTGCCACGCGAGGATTGAAATCAAACGGAGTCCATTTGGTCACTCAAATCCTTGTATTCTCGGATTGAATTCAATTGAGCCTACAACGTACAAACGAGTTTTCCTTCTTCGTTAAGCACAACCGAACCATTTTGTTGAGTCAATCATGTACCATTTGACGTTATTATGGTGCCACGCGAGGATTGAAATCAAACGGAGTCCATTTGGTTACTCAAATCCTTGTATTCTCGGATTGCACCCAAATTGGCCTCCAATTGAGCCTACAACGTACAAACGAGTTTTCCTTCTTCGTTAACTTACAACCGAACCATTTTGTTGAGTCAAAAATTTCCCATTTGACGTTATTAAGGTGCCACGCGAGGATTGAAATCAAACGGAGTCCATTTGGTCACTCAAATCCTTGTATTCTCGGATTGCACCCAAATTGGCCTCCAATTGAGCCTACAACGTACAAATGAGTTTTCCTTCTTCGTTAAGCACAACCGAACCTTTTTGTTGAGTCAAACATGTCCCTTTTGACGTTATTAAGGTGCCACACGAGGATTGAAATCAAACGGAGTCCATTTGGTCACTCAAATCCTTGTATTCTAGGATTGCACCCAAATTGGCCTCCAATTGACCCTACAATGTACGAACGAGTTTTCCTTCTTCGTTAAGCACAACCGAACCTTTTTGTTTAGTCAAACATGTCCCATTTGACGTTATTATGGTGCCACGAGAGGATTGAAATCAAACGGAGTCCATTTGGTCACTCAAATCCTTGTATTCTCGGATTGCACCCAAATTGGCCTCCAATTGAGCCTACAACGTACAAACGAGTTTTCCTTCTTCGTTAAGCACAACCGAAAATTTTTGTTGAGTCAAACATGTCCCATTTGACGTTATTATGGTGCCACGTTAGGATTGAAATCAAACGGAGTCCATTTGGTCACTCAAATCCTTGTATTCTCGGATTGCACTCAAATTGGCCTAAATTGAGCCTACAACGTACAAACGAGTTTTCCTTCTTCGTTAAGCACAACCGAACCTTTTTGTTGAGTCAAAAATGTCCCATTTGACGTTATTATGGTGCCACGTGAGGATTGAAATCAAACGGAGTCCATTTGGTTACTCAAATCCTTGTATTCTCGGATTGCACCCAAATTGGCCTCCAATTGAGCCTACAACGTACAAACGAGTTTTCCTTCTTCGTTAACTTACAACCGAACCATTTTGTTGAGTCAAAAATGTCCCATTTGACGTTATTAAGGTGCCACACGAGGATTGAAATCAAACGGAGTCCATTTGGTCACTCAAATCCTTGTATTCTCGGATTGCACCCAAATTGGCCTCCAATTGAGCCTACAACGTACAAATGAGTTTTCCTTCTTCGTTAAGCACAACCGAACCTTTTTTTTGAGTCAAACATGTCCCTTTTGACGTTATTAAGGTGCCACGCGAGGATTGAAATCAAACGGAGTCCATTTGGTCACTCAAATCCTTGTATTCTAGGATTGCACCCAAATTGGCCTCCAATTGACCCTACAATGTACGAACGAGTTTTCCTTCTTCGTTAAGCACAACCGAACCTTTTTGTTTAGTAAAACATGTCCCATTTGACGTTATTATTTTGCCACGCGAGGATTGAAATCAAACGGAGTCCATTTGGTCACTCAAATCCTTGTATTCTCGGATTGCACCCAAATTGGCCTCCAATTGAGCCTACAACGTACAAACGAGTTTTCCTTCTTCGTTAAGCACAACCGAACCTTTTTGGTGAGTCAAACATGTCCCATTTGACGTTATTATGGTGCCACGTTAGGATTGAAATCAAACGGAGTCCATTTGGTCTCTCAAATCCTTGTATTCTCGGATTGCACTCAAATTGGCCTAAATTGAGCCTACAACGTACAAACGAGTTTTCCTTCTTCGTTAAGCACAACCGAACCTTTTTGTTGAGTCAAATATGTCCCATTTGACATTATTATGGTGCCACGCGAGGTCTGAAATCAAACAGAGTCCATTTGGTCACTCAAATCCTTGTATTCTCGGATTGCACTCAAATTGGCCTCAATTGAGCCTACAACGTACAAACGAGTTTTCCTTCTTCGTTAAGCACAACCGAACCTTTTTGTAAATTCAAACATGTCCCATTTGACGTTATTATGGTGCCACGCGAGGATTGAAATCAAACGGAGTCCATTGGGTTATTCAAATCCTTGTATTCTTGGATTGCACTCAAATTGGCCTCCAATTGGGCCTACAACGTACAAACGAGTTTTCCTTCTTCGTTAACTTACAACCGAACCTTTTTGTTGAGTCAAACATGTCCCATTTGGCGTTATTATGGTGCCACGCGAGGATTGAAATCAAACGGAGTCCATTTGGTCACTCAAATCCTTGTATTCACGGATTGCACTCAAATTGGCCTCAATTGAGCCAACAACGTACAAACGAGTTTTCCTTCTTCGTTAAGCACAACCGAACCTTTTTGTTGAGTCAAACATGTCCCATTTGACGTTATTATGGTGCCACGTGAGGATTGAATCAAACGGAGTCCATTTGGTCACTCAAATCCTTGTATTCTCGGATTGCACCCAAATTGGCCTCCAATTGAGCCTACAACGTACAAACGAGTTTTCCTTCTTCGTTAAGCACAACCGAACCTTTCTGTTGAGTCAAACATGTCCCATTTTACGTTATTATGGTGCCACGCGAGGATTGAAATCAAACGGAGTTCATTTGGTCACTCAAATCCTTGTATTCTCGGATTGCACCCAAATTGGCCTCCAATTGAGCCTACAACGTACAAACTAGTTTTCCTTCTTCGTTAAGCACAACCGAACCTTTTTGTTGAGTCAAAAATGTCCCATTTCACGTTATTATGGTGCCACACGAGGATTAAAATCAAACGGAGTCCATTTGGTTACTCAAATCCTTGTATTCTCGGATTGCACCCAAATTGGCCTCCAATTGAGCCTACAACGTACAAACGAGTTTTCCTTCTTCGTTAAGCACAACCGAACCTTTTTGTAAATTCAAACATGTCCCATTTGACGTTATTATGGTGCCACGCGAGGATTGAAATCAAACGGAGTTCATTTGGTCACTCAAATCCTTGTATTCTCGGATTGCACCCAAATTGGCCTCCAATTGAGCCTACAACGTACAAACTAGTTTTCCTTCTTCGTTAAGCACAACCGAACCTTTTTGTTGAGTCAAAAATGTCCCATTTCACGTTATTATGGTGCCACACGAGGATTAAAATCAAACGGAGTCCATTTGGTTACTCAAATCCTTGTATTCTCGGATTGCACCCAAATTGGCCTCCAATTGAGCCTACAACGTACAAACGAGTTTTCCTTCTTCGTTAACTTACAACCAAACCTTTTTGATGAGTCAAACATGTCCCATTTGACATTATTAAGGTGCCACGCGAGGATTGAAATCAAACGGAGTCCATTTGGTCACTCAAATCCTTGTATTCTCGGATTGCACCCAAATTGGCCTCCAATTGAGCCTACAACGTACAAACGAGTTTTCCTTCTTCGTTAAGCACAACCGAACCTTTTTGTTGAGACAAACATGTCCCATTTGACGTTATTATGGTGCCACGCGAGGATTGAAATCAAACGGAGTCCATTTGTTACTCAAATCCTTGTACTCTCGGATTGCACCCAAATTGGCCTGCAATTGAGCCTACAACGTACAAACGAGTTTTCCTTATTCGTTAATTTACAACCGAATCTTTTTGTTGAGTCAAACATGTCCCATTTGACGTTATTAAGGTGCCACGCGAGGATTGAAATCTAACGGAGTTCATTTGGTCACTCAAATCCTTGTATTCTCGGATTGCACCCAAATTGGCCTCCAATTGAGCCTACAACGTACAAACGAGTTTTCCTTCTTCGTTAAGCACAACCGAAAATTTTTGTTGAGTCAAACATGTCCCATTTGACGTTATTATGGTGCCCCACGAGGATTGAAATCAAACGGGGTCCATTTGGTCAATCAAATCCTTGTATTCTCGGATTGCACCCAAATTGGCCTCCAATTGAGCCTACAACGTACAAACGAGTTTTCCTTCTTCGTTAAGCACAACCGAACCTTTTTATTGAGTCAAACATGTCCCATTTGACGTTATTATGGTGCCTCGCGAGGATTAAAATCAAACGGAGTCCATTTGGTTACTCAAATCCTTGTATTCTCGGATTGCACCCAAATTGGCCTCCAATTGAGCCTACAACGTACAAACGAGTTTTCCTTCTTCGTTAACTTACAACCGAACCTTTTTGTTGAGTCATACATATCCCATTTGATGTTATTAAGGTGCCACGCATTGATTGAAATCAAACGGAGTCCATTTGGTCACTCAAATCCTTGTATTCTCGGATTGCACCCAAATTGGCCTCCAATTGAGCCTACAACGTAAAAACGAGTTTTCCTTCTTCGTTATGCACAACCGAACCTTTTTGTTGAGTCAAAAATGTCCCATTTGACGTTATTATGGTGCCACGCGAGGATTGAAATCAAACGGAGTCCATTTGGTTACTCAAATCCTTGTACTCTCGGATTGCACCCAAATTGGCCTCCAATTGAGCCTACAATGTACAAACGAGTTTTCCTTCTTAATTAATTTACAACCGAATCTTTTTGTTTAGTCAAAATGTCCCATTTGACGTTATTAAGGTGCCACGTGAGGATTGAAATCAAACGGAGTTCATTTGGTCACTCAAATCCTTGTATTCTCGGATTGCACCCAAATTGGCCTCCAATTGAGCCTACAACGTACAAACGAGTTTTCCTTCTTCGTTAAGCACAACCGAACATTTTTGTTGATTCAAACATGTCCCATTTGACGTTATTATGGTGCCTCACGAGGATTGAAATCAAACGGGGTCCATTTGGTCACTCAAATCCTTGTATACTCAGATTGCACCCAAATTGGCCTCCAATTGAGCCTACAACGTACAACCGTGTTTTCCTTCTTCGTTAAGCACAACCAAACCTTTTTTTTGAGTCAAACATGTCCCATTTGACGTTATTATGGTGCCACGCGAGGATTGAAATCAAACGGAGTCCATTTGGTCACTCAAATCCTTGTATTCTCGGATTGCACTCAATTGAGCCTACAACGTACAAACGAGTTTTCCTTCTTCGTTAAGCACAACCGAACCTTTTTCTTGAGTCAATCATGTACCATTTGTCGTTATTATGGTGCCACGCAAGGATTGAAATCAAACGGAGTCCATTTGGTTACTCAAATCCTTGTATTCTCGGATTGCACCCAAATTGGCCTCCAATTGAGCCTACAACGTACAAACGAGTTTTCCTTCTTCGTTAACTTACAACCGAACCATTTTGTTGAGTCAAAAATGTCCCATTTGACGTTATTAAGGTGCCACGCGAGGATTGAAATCAAACGGAGTCCATTTGGTCACTCAAATCCTTGTATTCTCGGATTGCACCCGAATTGGCCTCCAATTGAGCCTACAACGTACAAATGAGTTTTCCTTCTTCGTTAAGCATAACCGAACCTTTTTGTTGAGTCAAACATGTCCCTTTTGACGTTATTAAGGTGCCACGCGAGGATTGAAATCAAACGGAGTCCATTTGGTCACTCAAATCCTTGTATTCTAGGATTGCACCCAAATTGGCCTCCAATTGACCCTACAATGTACGAACGAGTTTTCCTTCTTCGTTAAGCACAACCGAACCTTTTTGTTTAGTCAAACATGTCCCATTTGACGTTATTATGGTGCCACGTGAGGATTGAAATCAAACGGAGTCCATTTGGTCACTCAAATCCTTGTATTCTCGGATTGCACCCAAATTGGCCTCCAATTGAGCCTACAACGTACAAACGATTTTCCTTCTTCGTTAAGCACAACCGAACCTTTTTGGTGAGTCAAACATGTCCCATTTGACGTTATTATGGTGCCACGTTAGGATTGAAATCAAACGGAGTCCATTTGGTCACTCAAATCCTTGTATTCTCGGATTGCACTCAAATTGGCCTAAATTGAGCCTACAACGTACAAACGAGTTTTCCTTCTTCGTTAAGCACAACCGAACCTTTTTGTTGAGTCAAATATGTCCCATTTGACATTATTATGGTGCCACGTGAGGTCTGAAATCAAACAGAGTCCATTTGGTCACTCAAATCCTTGTATTCTCGGATTGCACACAAATTGGCCTCAATTGAGCCTACAACGTACAAACGTGTTTTCCTTCTTCGTTAAGCACAACCGAACCTTTTTGTAAATTCAAACATGTCCCATTTGACGTTATTATGGTGCCACGCGAGGATTGAAATCAAACGGAGTCCATTGGGTTATTCAAATTCTTGTATTCTTGGATTGCACTCAAATTGGCCTCCAATTGAGCCTACAACGTACAAACGAGTTTTCCTTCTTCGTTAACTTACAACCGAACCTTTTTGTTGAGTCAAACATGTCCCATTTGGCGTTATTATGGTGCCACGCGAGGATTGAAATCAAACGGAGTCCATTTGGTCACTCAAATCCTTGTATTCACGGATTGCACTCAAATTGGCCTCAATTGAGCCAACAACGTACAAACGAGTTTTCCTTCTTCGTTAAACACAACCGAACCTTTTTGTTGAGTCAAACATGTCCCATTTGACGTTATTATGGTGCCACGTGAGGATTGAATCAAACGGAGTCCATTTGGTCACTCAAATCCTTGTATTCTCGGATTGCACCCAAATTGGCCTCCAATTGAGCCTACAACGTACAAACGAGTTTTCCTTCTTCGTTAAGCACAACCGAACCTTTTTGTTGAGTCAAATATGTCCCATTTGACATTATTATGGTGCCACGCGAGGTCTGAAATAAAACAGAGTCCATTTGGTCACTCAAATCCTTGTATTCTCGGATTGCACACAAATTGGCCTCAATTGAGCCTACAACGTACAAACGTGTTTTCCTTCTTCGTTAAGCACAACCGAACCTTTTTGTAAATTCAAACATGTCCCATTTGACGTTATTATGGTGCCACGCGAGGATTGAAATCAAACGGAGTCCATTGGGTTATTCAAATCGTTGTATTCTTGGATTGCACTCAAATTGGCCTCCAATTGAGCCTACAACGTACAAACGAGTTTTCCTTCTTCGTTAACATACAACCGAACCTTTTTGTTGAGTCAAACATGTCCCATTTGGCGTTATTATGGTGCCACGCGAGGATTGAAATCAAACGGAGTCCATTTGGTCACTCAAATCCTTGTATTCACGGATTGCACTCAAATTGGCCTCAATTGAGCCAACAACGTACAAACGAGTTTTCCTTCTTCGTTAAGCACAACCGAACCTTTTTGTTGAGTCAAACATGTCCCATTTGACGTTATTATGGTGCCACGTGAGGATTGAATCAAACGGAGTCCATTTGGTCACTCAAATCCTTGTATTCTCGGATTGCACCCAAATTGGCCTCCAATTGAGCCTACAACGTACAAACGAGTTTTCCTTCTTCGTTAAGCACAACCGAACCTTTTTGTTGAGTCAAACATGTCCCATTTTACGTTATTATGGTGCCACGCGAGGATTGAAATCAAACGGAGTTCATTTGGTCACTCAAATCCTTGTATTCTCGGATTGCACCCAAATTGGCCTCCAATTGAGCCTACAACGTACAAACGAGTTTTCCTTCTTCGTTAAGCACAACCGAACCTTTTTGTTGAGTCAAACATGTCTCATTTGACGTTATTATGGTGCCACACGAGGATTAAAATCAAACGGAGTCCATTTGGTTACTCAAATCCTTGTATTCTCGGATTGCACCCAAATTGGCCTCCAAATGAGCCTACAACGTACAAACGAGTTTTCCTTCTTCGTTAACTTACAACCAAACCTTTTTGATGAGTCAAACATGTCCCATTTGACGTTATTAAGGTGCCACGCGAGGATTGAAATCAAACGGAGTCCATTTGGTCACTCAAATCCTTGTATTCTCGGATTGCACCCAAATTGGCTTCCAATTGAGCCTACAACGTACAAACGAGTTTTCCTTCTTCGTTAAGCACAACCGAACCTTTTTGTTGAGTCAAACATGTCCCATTTGACGTTATTATGGTGCCACGCGAGGATTGAAATCAAACGGAGTCCATTTGGTTACTCAAATCCTTGTACTCTCGGATTGCACCCAAATTGGCCTCCAATTGAGCCTACAACGTACAAACGAGTTTTCCTTCTTAATTAATTTACAACCGAATCTTTTTGTTTAGTCAAACATGTCCCATTTGACGTTATTAAGGTGCCACGTGAGGATTGAAATCAAACGGAGTTCATTTGGTCACTCAAATCCTTGTATTCTCGGATTGCACCCAAATTGGCCTCCAATTGAGCCTACAACGTACAAACGAGTTTTCCTTCTTCGTTAAGCACAACCGAACATTTTTGTTGATTCAAACATGTCCCATTTGACGTTATTATGGTGCCTCACGAGGATTGAAATCAAACGGGGTCCATTTGGTCACTCAAATCCTTGTATACTCGGATTGCACCCAAATTGGCCTCCAATTGAGCCTACAACGTACAAACGAGTTTTCCTTCTTCGTTAAGCACAACCGAACCTTTTTGTTGAGTCAAACATGTCCCATTTGACGTTATTATGGTGCCACACGAGGATTAAAATCAAACGGAGTCCATTTGGTTACTCAAATCCTTGTATTCTCGGATTGCACCCAAATTGACCTCCAATTGAGCTTACAACGTACAAACGAGTTTTCCTTATTCGTTAATTTACAACCGAATCTTTTTGTTGAGTCAAACATGTCCCATTTGACATTATTAAGGTGCCACGCGAGGATTGAAATCAAACGGAGTTCATTTGGTCACTCAAATCCTTGTATTCTCGGATTGCACCCAAATTGGCCTCCAATTGAGCCTACAAGGTACAAACGAGTTTTCCTTCTTCGTTAAGCACAACCGAAAATTTTTGTTGAGTCAAACATGTCCCATGTGACGTTATTATGGTGCCCCACGAGGATTGAAATCAAACGGGGTCCATTTGGTCAATCAAATCCTTGTATTCTCGGATTGCACCCAAATTGGCCTCCAATTGAGCCTACAACGTACAAACGAGTTTTCCTTCTTCGTTAAGCACAACCGAACCTTTTTGTTGAGTCAAACATGTCCCATTTGACGTTATTCAGGTGCCACGCGAGGATTGAAATCAAACGGAGTCCATTTGGTCACTCAAATCCTTGTATTCTCGGATTGCACTCAAATTGGCCTCAATTGAGCCTACAACGTAAAAACGAGTTTTCCTTCTTCGTTATGCACAACCGAACCTTTTTGTTGAGTCAAACATGTCCCATTTGACGTTATTATGGTGCCACGCGAGGATTGAAATCAAACGGAGTCCATTTGGTTACTCAAATCCTTGTACTCTCGGATTGCACCCAAATTGGCCTCCAATTGAGCCTACAACGTACAAACGAGTTTTCCTTCTTAATTAATTTACAACCGAATCTTTTTGTTTAGTCAAACATGTCCCATTTGACGTTATTAAGGTGCCACGCGAGGATTGAAATCAAACGGAGTTCATTTGGTCACTCAAATCCTTGTATTCTCGGATTGCACCCAAATTGGCCTCCAATTGAGCCTACAACGTACAAACGAGTTTTCCTTCTTCGTTAAGCACAACCGAACATTTTTGTTGAGTCAAACATGTCCCATTTGACGTTATTATGGTGCCTCACGAGGATTGAAATCAAACGGGGTCCATTTGGTCACTCAAATCCTTGTATACTCGGATTGCACCCAAATTGGCCTCCAATTGAGCCTACAACGTACAACCGTGTTTTCCTTCTTCGTTAAGCACAACCAAACCTTTTTGTTGAGTCAAACATGTCCCATTTGACGTTATTATGGTGCCACGCGAGGATTGAAATCAAACGGAGTCCATTTGGTCACTCAAATCCTTGTATTCTCGGATTGCACTCAATTGAGCCTACAACGTACAAACGAGTTTTCCTTCTTCGTTAAGCACAACCGAACCTTTTTGTTGAGTCAATCATGTACCATTTGACGTTATTATGGTGCCACGCGAGGATTGAAATCAAACGGAGTCCATTTGGTCACTCAAATCCTTGTATTCTCGGATTGAACTCAATTGAGCCTACAACGTACAAACGAGTTTTCCTTCTTCGTTAAGCACAACCGAACCATTTTGTTGAGTCAATCATGTACCATTTGACGTTATTATGGTGCCACGCGAGGATTGAAATCAAACGGAGTCCATTTGGTTACTCAAATCCTTGTATTCTCGGATTGCACCCAAATTGGCCTCCAATTGAGCCTACAACGTACAAACGAGTTTTCCTTCTTCGTTAACTTACAACCGAACCATTTTGTTGAGTCAAAAATTTCCCATTTGACGTTATTAAGGTGCCACGCGAGGATTGAAATCAAACGGAGTCCATTTGGTCACTCAAATCCTTGTATTCTCGGATTGCACCCAAATTGGCCTCCAATTGAGCCTACAACGTACAAATGAGTTTTCCTTCTTCGTTAAGCACAACCGAACCTTTTTGTTGAGTCAAACATGTCCCTTTTGACGTTATTAAGGTGCCACACGAGGATTGAAATCAAACGGAGTCCATTTGGTCACTCAAATCCTTGTATTCTAGGATTGCACCCAAATTGGCCTCCAATTGACCCTACAATGTACGAACGAGTTTTCCTTTTTCGTTAAGCACAACCGAACCTTTTTGTTTAGTCAAACATGTCCCATTTGACGTTATTATGGTGCCACGAGAGGATTGAAATCAAACGGAGTCCATTTGGTCACTCAAATCCTTGTATTCTCGGATTGCACCCAAATTGGCCTCCAATTGAGCCTACAACGTACAAACGAGTTTTCCTTCTTCGTTAAGCACAACCGAAAATTTTTGTTGAGTCAAACATGTCCCATTTGACGTTATTATGGTGCCACGTTAGGATTGAAATCAAACGGAGTCCATTTGGTCACTCAAATCCTTGTATTCTCGGATTGCACTCAAATTGGCCTAAATTGAGCCTACAACGTACAAACGAGTTTTCCTTCTTCGTTAAGCACAACCGAACCTTTTTGTTGAGTCAAAAATGTCCCATTTGACGTTATTATGGTGCCACGTGAGGATTGAAATCAAACGGAGTCCATTTGGTTACTCAAATCCTTGTATTCTCGGATTGCACCCAAATTGGCCTCCAATTGAGCCTACAACGTACAAACGAGTTTTCCTTCTTCGTTAACTTACAACCGAACCATTTTGTTGAGTCAAAAATGTCCCATTTGACGTTATTAAGGTGCCACACGAGGATTGAAATCAAACGGAGTCCATTTGGTCACTCAAATCCTTGTATTCTCGGATTGCACCCAAATTGGCCTCCAATTGAGCCTACAACGTACAAATGAGTTTTCCTTCTTCGTTAAGCACAACCGAACCTTTTTTTTGAGTCAAACATGTCCCTTTTGACGTTATTAAGGTGCCACGCGAGGATTGAAATCAAACGGAGTCCATTTGGTCACTCAAATCCTTGTATTCTAGGATTGCACCCAAATTGGCCTCCAATTGACCCTACAATGTACGAACGAGTTTTCCTTCTTCGTTAAGCACAACCGAACCTTTTTGTTTAGTCAAACATGTCCCATTTGACGTTATTATTTTGCCACGCGAGGATTGAAATCAAACGGAGTCCATTTGGTCACTCAAATCCTTGTATTCTCGGATTGCACCCAAATTGGCCTCCAATTGAGCCTACAACGTACAAACGAGTTTTCCTTCTTCGTTAAGCACAACCGAACCTTTTTGGTGAGTCAAACATGTCCCATTTGACGTTATTATGGTGCCACGTTAGGATTGAAATCAAACGGAGTCCATTTGGTCTCTCAAATCCTTGTATTCTCGGATTGCACTCAAATTGGCCTAAATTGAGCCTACAACGTACAAACGAGTTTTCCTTCTTCGTTAAGCACAACCGAACATTTTTGTTGAGTCAAACATGTCCCATTTGACGTTATTATGGTGCCTCACGAGGATTGAAATCAAACGGGGTCCATTTGGTCACTCAAATCCTTGTATACTCGGATTGCACCCAAATTGGCCTCCAATTGAGCCTACAACGTACAACCGTGTTTTCCTTCTTCGTTAAGCACAACCAAACCTTTTTGTTGAGTCAAACATGTCCCATTTGACGTTATTATGGTGCCACGCGAGGATTGAAATCAAACGGAGTCCATTTGGTCACTCAAATCCTTGTATTCTCGGATTGCACTCAATTGAGCCTACAACGTACAAACGAGTTTTCCTTCTTCGTTAAGCACAACCGAACCTTTTTGTTGAGTCAATCATGTACCATTTGACGTTATTATGGTGCCACGCGAGGATTGAAATCAAACGGAGTCCATTTGGTCACTCAAATCCTTGTATTCTCGGATTGAACTCAATTGAGCCTACAACGTACAAACGAGTTTTCCTTCTTCGTTAAGCACAACCGAACCATTTTGTTGAGTCAATCATGTACCATTTGACGTTATTATGGTGCCACGCGAGGATTGAAATCAAACGGAGTCCATTTGGTTACTCAAATCCTTGTATTCTCGGATTGCACCCAAATTGGCCTCCAATTGAGCCTACAACGTACAAACGAGTTTTCCTTCTTCGTTAACTTACAACCGAACCATTTTGTTGAGTCAAAAATTTCCCATTTGACGTTATTAAGGTGCCACGCGAGGATTGAAATCAAACGGAGTCCATTTGGTCACTCAAATCCTTGTATTCTCGGATTGCACCCAAATTGGCCTCCAATTGAGCCTACAACGTACAAATGAGTTTTCCTTCTTCGTTAAGCACAACCGAACCTTTTTGTTGAGTCAAACATGTCCCTTTTGACGTTATTAAGGTGCCACACGAGGATTGAAATCAAACGGAGTCCATTTGGTCACTCAAATCCTTGTATTCTAGGATTGCACCCAAATTGGCCTCCAATTGACCCTACAATGTACGAACGAGTTTTCCTTTTTCGTTAAGCACAACCGAACCTTTTTGTTTAGTCAAACATGTCCCATTTGACGTTATTATGGTGCCACGAGAGGATTGAAATCAAACGGAGTCCATTTGGTCACTCAAATCCTTGTATTCTCGGATTGCACCCAAATTGGCCTCCAATTGAGCCTACAACGTACAAACGAGTTTTCCTTCTTCGTTAAGCACAACCGAAAATTTTTGTTGAGTCAAACATGTCCCATTTGACGTTATTATGGTGCCACGTTAGGATTGAAATCAAACGGAGTCCATTTGGTCACACAAATCCTTGTATTCTCGGATTGCACTCAAATTGGCCTAAATTGAGCCTACAACGTACAAACGAGTTTTCCTTCTTCGTTAAGCACAACCGAACCTTTTTGTTGAGTCAAAAATGTCCCATTTGACGTTATTATGGTGCCACGTGAGGATTGAAATCAAACGGAGTCCATTTGGTTACTCAAATCCTTGTATTCTCGGATTGCACCCAAATTGGCCTCCAATTGAGCCTACAACGTACAAACGAGTTTTCCTTCTTCGTTAACTTACAACCGAACCATTTTGTTGAGTCAAAAATGTCCCATTTGACGTTATTAAGGTGCCACACGAGGATTGAAATCAAACGGAGTCCATTTGGTCACTCAAATCCTTGTATTCTCGGATTGCACCCAAATTGGCCTCCAATTGAGCCTACAACGTACAAATGAGTTTTCCTTCTTCGTTAAGCACAACCGAACCTTTTTTTTGAGTCAAACATGTCCCTTTTGACGTTATTAAGGTGCCACGCGAGGATTGAAATCAAACGGAGTCCATTTGGTCACTCAAATCCTTGTATTCTAGGATTGCACCCAAATTGGCCTCCAATTGACCCTACAATGTACGAACGAGTTTTCCTTCTTCGTTAAGCACAACCGAACCTTTTTGTTTAGTCAAACATGTCCCATTTGACGTTATTATTTTGCCACGCGAGGATTGAAATCAAACGGAGTCCATTTGGTCACTCAAATCCTTGTATTCTCGGATTGCACCCAAATTGGCCTCCAATTGAGCCTACAACGTACAAACGAGTTTTCCTTCTTCGTTAAGCACAACCGAACCTTTTTGGTGAGTCAAACATGTCCCATTTGACGTTATTATGGTGCCACGTTAGGATTGAAATCAAACGGAGTCCATTTGGTCTCTCAAATCCTTGTATTCTCGGATTGCACTCAAATTGGCCTAAATTGAGCCTACAACGTACAAACGAGTTTTCCTTCTTCGTTAAGCACAACCGAACCTTTTTGTTGAGTCAAATATGTCCCATTTGACATTATTATGGTGCCACGCGAGGTCTGAAATCAAACAGAGTCCATTTGGTCACTCAAATCCTTGTATTCTCGGATTGCACTCAAATTGGCCTCAATTGAGCCTACAACGTACAAACGAGTTTTCCTTCTTCGTTAAGCACAACCGAACCTTTTTGTAAATTCAAACATGTCCCATTTGACGTTATTATGGTGCCACGCGAGGATTGAAATCAAACGGAGTCCATTGGGTTATTCAAATCCTTGTATTCTTGGATTGCACTCAAATTGGCCTCCAATTGGGCCTACAACGTACAAACGAGTTTTCCTTCTTCGTTAACTTACAACCGAACCTTTTTGTTGAGTCAAACATGTCCCATTTGGCGTTATTATGGTGCCACGCGAGGATTGAAATCAAACGGAGTCCATTTGGTCACTCAAATCCTTGTATTCACGGATTGCACTCAAATTGGCCTCAATTGAGCCAACAACGTACAAACGAGTTTTCCTTCTTCGTTAAGCACAACCGAACCTTTTTGTTGAGTCAAACATGTCCCATTTGACGTTATTATGGTGCCACGTGAGGATTGAATCAAACGGAGTCCATTTGGTCACTCAAATCCTTGTATTCTCGGATTGCACCCAAATTGGCCTCCAATTGAGCCTACAACGTACAAACGAGTTTTCCTTCTTCGTTAAGCACAACCGAACCTTTCTGTTGAGTCAAACATGTCCCATTTTACGTTATTATGGTGCCACGCGAGGATTGAAATCAAACGGAGTTCATTTGGTCACTCAAATCCTTGTATTCTCGGATTGCACCCAAATTGGCCTCCAATTGAGCCTACAACGTACAAACTAGTTTTCCTTCTTCGTTAAGCACAACCGAACCTTTTTGTTGAGTCAAAAATGTCCCATTTCACGTTATTATGGTGCCACACGAGGATTAAAATCAAACGGAGTCCATTTGGTTACTCAAATCCTTGTATTCTCGGATTGCACCCAAATTGGCCTCCAATTGAGCCTACAACGTACAAACGAGTTTTCCTTCTTCGTTAACTTACAACCAAACCTTTTTGATGAGTCAAACATGTCCCATTTGACATTATTAAGGTGCCACGCGAGGATTGAAATCAAACGGAGTCCATTTGGTCACTCAAATCCTTGTATTCTCGGATTGCACCCAAATTGGCCTCCAATTGAGCCTACAACGTACAAACGAGTTTTCCTTCTTCGTTAAGCACAACCGAACCTTTTTGTTGAGTCAAACATGTCCCATTTGACGTTATTATGGTGCCACGCGAGGATTGAAATCAAACGGAGTCCATTTGTTACTCAAATCCTTGTACTCTCGGATTGCACCCAAATTGGCCTGCAATTGAGCCTACAACGTACAAACGAGTTTTCCTTATTCGTTAATTTACAACCGAATCTTTTTGTTGAGTCAAACATGTCCCATTTGACGTTATTAAGGTGCCACGTGAGGATTGAAATCTAACGGAGTTCATTTGGTCACTCAAATCCTTGTATTCTCGGATTGCACCCAAATTGGCCTCCAATTGAGCCTACAACGTACAAACGAGTTTTCCTTCTTCGTTAAGCACAACCGAAAATTTTTGTTGAGTCAAACATGTCCCATTTGACGTTATTATGGTGCCCCACGAGGATTGAAATCAAACAGGGTCCATTTGGTCAATCAAATCCTTGTATTCTCGGATTGCACCCAAATTGGCCTCCAATTGAGCCTACAACGTACAAACGAGTTTTCCTTCTTCGTTAAGCACAACCGAACCTTTTTATTGAGTCAAACATGTCCCATTTGACGTTATTATGGTGCCTCGCGAGGATTAAAATCAAACGGAGTCCATTTGGTTACTCAAATCCTTGTATTCTCGGATTGCACCCAAATTGGCCTCCAATTGAGCCTACAACGTACAAACGAGTTTTCCTTCTTCGTTAACTTACAACCGAACCTTTTTGTTGAGTCATACATATCCCATTTGATGTTATTAAGGTGCCACGCATTGATTGAAATCAAACGGAGTCCATTTGGTCACTCAAATCCTTGTATTCTCGGATTGCACCCAAATTGGCCTCCAATTGAGCCTACAACGTAAAAACGAGTTTTCCTTCTTCGTTATGCACAACCGAACCTTTTTGTTGAGTCAAAAATGTCCCATTTGACGTTATTATGGTGCCACGCGAGGATTGAAATCAAACGGAGTCCATTTGGTTACTCAAATCCTTGTACTCTCGGATTGCACCCAAATTGGCCTCCAATTGAGCCTACAATGTACAAACGAGTTTTCCTTCTTAATTAATTTACAACCGAATCTTTTTGTTTAGTCAAAATGTCCCATTTGACGTTATTAAGGTGCCACGTGAGGATTGAAATCAAACGGAGTTCATTTGGTCACTCAAATCCTTGTATTCTCGGATTGCACCCAAATTGGCCTCCAATTGAGCCTACAACGTACAAACGAGTTTTCCTTCTTCGTTAAGCACAACCGAACATTTTTGTTGATTCAAACATGTCCCATTTGACGTTATTATGGTGCCTCACGAGGATTGAAATCAAACGGGGTCCATTTGGTCACTCAAATCCTTGTATACTCAGATTGCACCCAAATTGGCCTCCAATTGAGCCTACAACGTACAACCGTGTTTTCCTTCTTCGTTAAGCACAACCAAACCTTTTTTTTGAGTCAAACATGTCCCATTTGACGTTATTATGGTGCCACGCGAGGATTGAAATCAAACGGAGTCCATTTGGTCACTCAAATCCTTGTATTCTCGGATTGCACTCAATTGAGCCTACAACGTACAAACGAGTTTTCCTTCTTCGTTAAGCACAACCGAACCTTTTTCTTGAGTCAATCATGTACCATTTGTCGTTATTATGGTGCCACGCAAGGATTGAAATCAAACGGAGTCCATTTGGTTACTCAAATCCTTGTATTCTCGGATTGCACCCAAATTGGCCTCCAATTGAGCCTACAACGTACAAACGAGTTTTCCTTCTTCGTTAACTTACAACCGAACCATTTTGTTGAGTCAAAAATGTCCCATTTGACGTTATTAAGGTGCCACGCGAGGATTGAAATCAAACGGAGTCCATTTGGTCACTCAAATCCTTGTATTCTCGGATTGCACCCGAATTGGCCTCCAATTGAGCCTACAACGTACAAATGAGTTTTCCTTCTTCGTTAAGCATAACCGAACCTTTTTGTTGAGTCAAACATGTCCCTTTTGACGTTATTAAGGTGCCACGCGAGGATTGAAATCAAACGGAGTCCATTTGGTCACTCAAATCCTTGTATTCTAGGATTGCACCCAAATTGGCCTCCAATTGACCCTACAATGTACGAACGAGTTTTCCTTCTTCGTTAAGCACAACCGAACCTTTTTGTTTAGTCAAACATGTCCCATTTGACGTTATTATGGTGCCACGTGAGGATTGAAATCAAACGGAGTCCATTTGGTCACTCAAATCCTTGTATTCTCGGATTGCACCCAAATTGGCCTCCAATTGAGCCTACAACGTACAAACGATTTTCCTTCTTCGTTAAGCACAACCGAACCTTTTTGGTGAGTCAAACATGTCCCATTTGACGTTATTATGGTGCCACGTTAGGATTGAAATCAAACGGAGTCCATTTGGTCACTCAAATCCTTGTATTCTCGGATTGCACTCAAATTGGCCTAAATTGAGCCTACAACGTACAAACGAGTTTTCCTTCTTCGTTAAGCACAACCGAACCTTTTTGTTGAGTCAAATATGTCCCATTTGACATTATTATGGTGCCACGTGAGGTCTGAAATCAAACAGAGTCCATTTGGTCACTCAAATCCTTGTATTCTCGGATTGCACACAAATTGGCCTCAATTGAGCCTACAACGTACAAACGTGTTTTCCTTCTTCGTTAAGCACAACCGAACCTTTTTGTAAATTCAAACATGTCCCATTTGACGTTATTATGGTGCCACGCGAGGATTGAAATCAAACGGAGTCCATTGGGTTATTCAAATCCTTGTATTCTTGGATTGCACTCAAATTGGCCTCCAATTGAGCCTACAACGTACAAACGAGTTTTCCTTCTTCGTTAACTTACAACCGAACCTTTTTGTTGAGTCAAACATGTCCCATTTGGCGTTATTATGGTGCCACGCGAGGATTGAAATCAAACGGAGTCCATTTGGTCACTCAAATCCTTGTATTCACGGATTGCACTCAAATTGGCCTCAATTGAGCCAACAACGTACAAACGAGTTTTCCTTCTTCGTTAAACACAACCGAACCTTTTTGTTGAGTCAAACATGTCCCATTTGACGTTATTATGGTGCCACGTGAGGATTGAATCAAACGGAGTCCATTTGGTCACTCAAATCCTTGTATTCTCGGATTGCACCCAAATTGGCCTCCAATTGAGCCTACAACGTACAAACGAGTTTTCCTTCTTCGTTAAGCACAACCGAACCTTTTTGTTGAGTCAAATATGTCCCATTTGACATTATTATGGTGCCACGCGAGGTCTGAAATAAAACAGAGTCCATTTGGTCACTCAAATCCTTGTATTCTCGGATTGCACACAAATTGGCCTCAATTGAGCCTACAACGTACAAACGTGTTTTCCTTCTTCGTTAAGCACAACCGAACCTTTTTGTAAATTCAAACATGTCCCATTTGACGTTATTATGGTGCCACGCGAGGATTGAAATCAAACGGAGTCCATTGGGTTATTCAAATCCTTGTATTCTTGGATTGCACTCAAATTGGCCTCCAATTGAGCCTACAACGTACAAACGAGTTTTCCTTCTTCGTTAACATACAACCGAACCTTTTTGTTGAGTCAAACATGTCCCATTTGGCGTTATTATGGTGCCACGCGAGGATTGAAATCAAACGGAGTCCATTTGGTCACTCAAATCCTTGTATTCACGGATTGCACTCAAATTGGCCTCAATTGAGCCAACAACGTACAAACGAGTTTTCCTTCTTCGTTAAGCACAACCGAACCTTTTTGTTGAGTCAAACATGTCCCATTTGACGTTATTATGGTGCCACGTGAGGATTGAATCAAACGGAGTCCATTTGGTCACTCAAATCCTTGTATTCTCGGATTGCACCCAAATTGGCCTCCAATTGAGCCTACAACGTACAAACGAGTTTTCCTTCTTCGTTAAGCACAACCGAACCTTTTTGTTGAGTCAAACATGTCCCATTTTACGTTATTATGGTGCCACGCGAGGATTGAAATCAAACGGAGTTCATTTGGTCACTCAAATCCTTGTATTCTCGGATTGCACCCAAATTGGCCTCCAATTGAGCCTACAACGTACAAACGAGTTTTCCTTCTTCGTTAAGCACAACCGAACCTTTTTGTTGAGTCAAACATGTCTCATTTGACGTTATTATGGTGCCACACGAGGATTAAAATCAAACGGAGTCCATTTGGTTACTCAAATCCTTGTATTCTCGGATTGCACCCAAATTGGCCTCCAAATGAGCCTACAACGTACAAACGAGTTTTCCTTCTTCGTTAACTTACAACCAAACCTTTTTGATGAGTCAAACATGTCCCATTTGACGTTATTAAGGTGCCACGCGAGGATTGAAATCAAACGGAGTCCATTTGGTCACTCAAATCCTTGTATTCTCGGATTGCACCCAAATTGGCTTCCAATTGAGCCTACAACGTACAAACGAGTTTTCCTTCTTCGTTAAGCACAACCGAACCTTTTTGTTGAGTCAAACATGTCCCATTTGACGTTATTATGGTGCCACACGAGGATTGAAATCAAACGGAGTCCATTTGGTTACTCAAATCCTTGTACTCTCGGATTGCACCCAAATTGGCCTCCAATTGAGCCTACAACGTACAAACGAGTTTTCCTTCTTAATTAATTTACAACCGAATCTTTTTGTTTAGTCAAACATGTCCCATTTGACGTTATTAAGGTGCCACGTGAGGATTGAAATCAAACGGAGTTCATTTGGTCACTCAAATCCTTGTATTCTCGGATTGCACCCAAATTGGCCTCCAATTGAGCCTACAACGTACAAACGAGTTTTCCTTCTTCGTTAAGCACAACCGAACATTTTTGTTGATTCAAACATGTCCCATTTGACGTTATTATGGTGCCTCACGAGGATTGAAATCAAACGGGGTCCATTTGGTCACTCAAATCCTTGTATACTCGGATTGCACCCAAATTGGCCTCCAATTGAGCCTACAACGTACAAACGAGTTTTCCTTCTTCGTTAAGCACAACCGAACCTTTTTGTTGAGTCAAACATGTCCCATTTGACGTTATTATGGTGCCACACGAGGATTAAAATCAAACGGAGTCCATTTGGTTACTCAAATCCTTGTATTCTCGGATTGCACCCAAATTGACCTCCAATTGAGCTTACAACGTACAAACGAGTTTTCCTTATTCGTTAATTTACAACCGAATCTTTTTGTTGAGTCAAACATGTCCCATTTGACATTATTAAGGTGCCACGCGAGGATTGAAATCAAACGGAGTTCATTTGGTCACTCAAATCCTTGTATTCTCGGATTGCACCCAAATTGGCCTCCAATTGAGCCTACAAGGTACAAACGAGTTTTCCTTCTTCGTTAAGCACAACCGAAAATTTTTGTTGAGTCAAACATGTCCCATGTGACGTTATTATGGTGCCCCACGAGGATTGAAATCAAACGGGGTCCATTTGGTCAATCAAATCCTTGTATTCTCGGATTGCACCCAAATTGGCCTCCAATTGAGCCTACAACGTACAAACGAGTTTTCCTTCTTCGTTAAGCACAACCGAACCTTTTTGTTGAGTCAAACATGTCCCATTTGACGTTATTCAGGTGCCACGCGAGGATTGAAATCAAACGGAGTCCATTTGGTCACTCAAATCCTTGTATTCTCGGATTGCACTCAAATTGGCCTCAATTGAGCCTACAACGTACAAACGAGTTTTCCTTCTTCGTTAAGCACAACCAAACCATTTTGTTGATTCAAACATGTCCCATTTGACGTTATTATGGTGCCACGCGAGGATTGAAATCAAAACGAAGTCCATTGGGTTACTCAAATCCTTGTATTCTTGGATTGCACTCAAATTGGCCTCCAATTGAGCCTACAACGTACAAACGAGTTTTCCTTCTTCGTTAAGCACAACCGAACGTTTTTGTTGAGTCAAACATGTCCCATTTGACGTTATTATGGTGCCACGCGAGGATTGAAATCAAACGGAGTCCATTTGGTTACTCAAATCCTTGTACTCTCGGATTGCACCCAAATTGGCCTCCAATTGAGCCTACAACGTACAAACGAGTTTTCCTTCTTAATTAATTTACAACCGAATCTTTTTGTTTAGTCAAACATGTCCCATTTGACGTTATTAAGGTGCCACGTGAGGATTGAAATCAAACGGAGTCCATTTGGTCACTCAAATCCTTGTATTCTCGGATTGCACCCAAATTGGCCTCCAATTGAGCCTACAACGTACAAACGATTTTCCTTCTTCGTTAAGCACAACCGAACCTTTTTGGTGAGTCAAACATGTCCCATTTGACGTTATTATGGTGCCACGTTAGGATTCAAATCAAACGGAGTCCATTTGGTCACTCAAATCCTTGTATTCTCGGATTGCACTCAAATTGGCCTAAATTGAGCCTACAACGTACAAACGAGTTTTCCTTCTTCGTTAAGCACAACCGAACCTTTTTGTTGAGTCAAATATGTCCCATTTGACATTATTATGGTGCCACGTGAGGTCTGAAATCAAACAGAGTCCATTTGGTCACTCAAATCCTTGTATTCTCGGATTGCACACAAATTGGCCTCAATTGAGCCTACAACGTACAAACGTGTTTTCCTTCTTCGTTAAGCACAACCGAACCTTTTTGTAAATTCAAACATGTCCCATTTGACGTTATTATGGTGCCACGCGAGGATTGAAATCAAACGGAGTCCATTGGGTTATTCAAATCCTTGTATTCTTGGATTGCACTCAAATTGGCCTCCAATTGAGCCTACAACGTACAAACGAGTTTTCCTTCTTCGTTAACATACAACCGAACCTTTTTGTTGAGTCAAACATGTCCCATTTGGCGTTATTATGGTGCCACGCGAGGATTGAAATCAAACGGAGTCCATTTGGTCACTCAAATCCTTGTATTCACGGATTGCACTCAAATTGGCCTCAATTGAGCCAACAACGTACAAACGAGTTTTCCTTCTTCGTTAAGCACAACCGAACCTTTTTGTTGAGTCAAACATGTCCCATTTGACGTTATTATGGTGCCACGTGAGGATTGAATCAAACGGAGTCCATTTGGTCACTCAAATCCTTGTATTCTCGGATTGCACCCAAATTGGCCTCCAATTGAGCCTACAACGTACAAACGAGTTTTCCTTCTTCGTTAAGCACAACCGAACCTTTTTGTTGAGTCAAACATGTCCCATTTTACGTTATTATGGTGCCACGCGAGGATTGAAATCAAACGGAGTTCATTTGGTCACTCAAATCCTTGTATTCTCGGATTGCACCCAAATTGGCCTCCAATTGAGCCTACAACGTACAAACGAGTTTTCCTTCTTCGTTAAGCACAACCGAACCTTTTTGTTGAGTCAAACATGTCTCATTTGACGTTATTATGGTGCCACACGAGGATTAAAATCAAACGGAGTCCATTTGGTTACTCAAATCCTTGTATTCTCGGATTGCACCCAAATTGGCCTCCAAATGAGCCTACAACGTACAAACGAGTTTTCCTTCTTCGTTAACTTACAACCAAACCTTTTTGATGAGTCAAACATGTCCCATTTGACGTTATTAAGGTGCCACGCGAGGATTGAAATCAAACGGAGTCCATTTGGTCACTCAAATCCTTGTATTCTCGGATTGCACCCAAATTGGCTTCCAATTGAGCCTACAACGTACAAACGAGTTTTCCTTCTTCGTTAAGCACAACCGAACCTTTTTGTTGAGTCAAACATGTCCCATTTGACGTTATTATGGTGCCACACGAGGATTGAAATCAAACGGAGTCCATTTGGTTACTCAAATCCTTGTACTCTCGGATTGCACCCAAATTGGCCTCCAATTGAGCCTACAACGTACAAACGAGTTTTCCTTCTTAATTAATTTACAACCGAATCTTTTTGTTTAGTCAAACATGTCCCATTTGACGTTATTAAGGTGCCACGTGAGGATTGAAATCAAACGGAGTTCATTTGGTCACTCAAATCCTTGTATTCTCGGATTGCACCCAAATTGGCCTCCAATTGAGCCTACAACGTACAAACGAGTTTTCCTTCTTCGTTAAGCACAACCGAACATTTTTGTTGATTCAAACATGTCCCATTTGACGTTATTATGGTGCCTCACGAGGATTGAAATCAAACGGGGTCCATTTGGTCACTCAAATCCTTGTATACTCGGATTGCACCCAAATTGGCCTCCAATTGAGCCTACAACGTACAAACGAGTTTTCCTTCTTCGTTAAGCACAACCGAACCTTTTTGTTGAGTCAAACATGTCCCATTTGACGTTATTATGGTGCCACACGAGGATTAAAATCAAACGGAGTCCATTTGGTTACTCAAATCCTTGTATTCTCGGATTGCACCCAAATTGACCTCCAATTGAGCTTACAACGTACAAACGAGTTTTCCTTATTCGTTAATTTACAACCGAATCTTTTTGTTGAGTCAAACATGTCCCATTTGACATTATTAAGGTGCCACGCGAGGATTGAAATCAAACGGAGTTCATTTGGTCACTCAAATCCTTGTATTCTCGGATTGCACCCAAATTGGCCTCCAATTGAGCCTACAAGGTACAAACGAGTTTTCCTTCTTCGTTAAGCACAACCGAAAATTTTTGTTGAGTCAAACATGTCCCATGTGACGTTATTATGGTGCCCCACGAGGATTGAAATCAAACGGGGTCCATTTGGTCAATCAAATCCTTGTATTCTCGGATTGCACCCAAATTGGCCTCCAATTGAGCCTACAACGTACAAACGAGTTTTCCTTCTTCGTTAAGCACAACCGAACCTTTTTGTTGAGTCAAACATGTCCCATTTGACGTTATTCAGGTGCCACGCGAGGATTGAAATCAAACGGAGTCCATTTGGTCACTCAAATCCTTGTATTCTCGGATTGCACTCAAATTGGCCTCAATTGAGCCTACAACGTACAAACGAGTTTTCCTTCTTCGTTAAGCACAACCAAACCATTTTGTTGATTCAAACATGTCCCATTTGACGTTATTATGGTGCCACGCGAGGATTGAAATCAAAACGAAGTCCATTGGGTTACTCAAATCCTTGTATTCTTGGATTGCACTCAAATTGGCCTCCAATTGAGCCTACAACGTACAAACGAGTTTTCCTTCTTCGTTAAGCACAACCGAACGTTTTTGTTGAGTCAAACATGTCCCATTTGACGTTATTATGGTGCCACGCGAGGATTGAAATCAAACGGAGTCCATTTGGTTACTCAAATCCTTGTACTCTCGGATTGCACCCAAATTGGCCTCCAATTGAGCCTACAACGTACAAACGAGTTTTCCTTCTTAATTAATTTACAACCGAATCTTTTTGTTTAGTCAAACATGTCCCATTTGACGTTATTAAGGTGCCACGTGAGGATTGAAATCAAACGGAGTCCATTTGGTCACTCAAATCCTTGTATTCTCGGATTGCACCCAAATTGGCCTCCAATTGAGCCTACAACGTACAAACGATTTTCCTTCTTCGTTAAGCACAACCGAACCTTTTTGGTGAGTCAAACATGTCCCATTTGACGTTATTATGGTGCCACGTTAGGATTCAAATCAAACGGAGTCCATTTGGTCACTCAAATCCTTGTATTCTCGGATTGCACTCAAATTGGCCTAAATTGAGCCTACAACGTACAAACGAGTTTTCCTTCTTCGTTAAGCACAACCGAACCTTTTTGTTGAGTCAAATATGTCCCATTTGACATTATTATGGTGCCACGTGAGGTCTGAAATCAAACAGAGTCCATTTGGTCACTCAAATCCTTGTATTCTCGGATTGCACACAAATTGGCCTCAATTGAGCCTACAACGTACAAACGTGTTTTCCTTCTTCGTTAAGCACAACCGAACCTTTTTGTAAATTCAAACATGTCCCATTTGACGTTATTATGGTGCCACGCGAGGATTGAAATCAAACGGAGTCCATTGGGTTATTCAAATCCTTGTATTCTTGGATTGCACTCAAATTGGCCTCCAATTGAGCCTACAACGTACAAACGAGTTTTCCTTCTTCGTTAACTTACAACCGAACCTTTTTGTTGAGTCAAACATGTCCCATTTGGCGTTATTATGGTGCCACGCGAGGATTGAAATCAAACGGAGTCCATTTGGTCACTCAAATCCTTGTATTCACGGATTGCACTCAAATTGGCCTCAATTGAGCCAACAACTTACAAACGAGTTTTCCTTCTTCGTTAAACACAACCGAACCTTTTTGTTGAGTCAAACATGTCCCATTTGACGTTATTATGGTGCCACGTGAGGATTGAATCAAACGGAGTCCATTTGGTCACTCAAATCCTTGTATTCTCGGATTGCACCCAAATTGGCCTCCAATTGAGCCTACAACGTACAAACGAGTTTTCCTTCTTCGTTAAGCACAACCGAACCTTTTTGTTGAGTCAAATATGTCCCATTTGACATTATTATGGTGCCACGCGAGGTCTGAAATCAAACAGAGTCCATTTGGTCACTCAAATCCTTGTATTCTCGGATTGCACACAAATTGGCCTCAATTGAGCCTACAACGTACAAACGTGTTTTCCTTCTTCGTTAAGCACAACCGAACCTTTTTGTAAATTCAAACATGTCCCATTTGACGTTATTATGGTGCCACGCGAGGATTGAAATCAAACGGAGTCCATTGGGTTATTCAAATCCTTGTATTCTTGGATTGCACTCAAATTGGCCTCCAATTGAGCCTACAACGTACAAACGAGTTTTCCTTCTTCGTTAACATACAACCGAACCTTTTTGTTGAGTCAAACATGTCCCATTTGGCGTTATTATGGTGCCACGCGAGGATTGAAATCAAACGGAGTCCATTTGGTCACTCAAATCCTTGTATTCACGGATTGCACTCAAATTGGCCTCAATTGAGCCAACAACGTACAAACGAGTTTTCCTTCTTCGTTAAGCACAACCGAACCTTTTTGTTGAGTCAAACATGTCCCATTTGACGTTATTATGGTGCCACGTGAGGATTGAATCAAACGGAGTCCATTTGGTCACTCAAATCCTTGTATTCTCGGATTGCACCCAAATTGGCCTCCAATTGAGCCTACAACGTACAAACGAGTTTTCCTTCTTCGTTAAGCACAACCGAACCTTTTTGTTGAGTCAAACATGTCCCATTTTACGTTATTATGGTGCCACGCGAGGATTGAAATCAAACGGAGTTCATTTGGTCACTCAAATCCTTGTATTCTCGGATTGCACCCAAATTGGCCTCCAATTGAGCCTACAACGTACAAACGAGTTTTCCTTCTTCGTTAAGCACAACCGAACCTTTTTGTTGAGTCAAACATGTCTCATTTGACGTTATTATGGTGCCACACGAGGATTAAAATCAAACGGAGTCCATTTGGTTACTCAAATCCTTGTATTCTCGGATTGCACCCAAATTGGCCTCCAATTGAGCCTACAACGTACAAACGAGTTTTCCTTCTTCGTTAACTTACAACCAAACCTTTTTGATGAGTCAAACATGTCCCATTTGACGTTATTAAGGTGCCACGCGAGGATTGAAATCAAACGGAGTCCATTTGGTCACTCAAATCCTTGTATTCTCGGATTGCACCCAAATTGGCTTCCAATTGAGCCTACAACGTACAAACGAGTTTTCCTTCTTCGTTAAGCACAACCGAACCTTTTTGTTGAGTCAAACATGTCCCATTTGACGTTATTATGGTGCCACGCGAGGATTGAAATCAAACGGAGTCCATTTGGTTACTCAAATCCTTGTACTCTCGGATTGCACCCAAATTGGCCTCCAATTGAGCCTACAACGTACAAACGAGTTTTCCTTCTTAATTAATTTACAACCGAATCTTTTTGTTTAGTCAAACATGTCCCATTTGACGTTATTAAGGTGCCACGTGAGGATTGAAATCAAACGGAGTTCATTTGGTCACTCAAATCCTTGTATTCTCGGATTGCACCCAAATTGGCCTCCAATTGAGCCTACAACGTACAAACGAGTTTTCCTTCTTCGTTAAGCACAACCGAACATTTTTGTTGATTCAAACATGTCCCATTTGACGTTATTATGGTGCCTCACGAGGATTGAAATCAAACGGGGTCCATTTGGTCACTCAAATCCTTGTATACTCGGATTGCACCCAAATTGGCCTCCAATTGAGCCTACAACGTACAAACGAGTTTTCCTTCTTCGTTAAGCACAACCGAACCTTTTTGTTGAGTCAAACATGTCCCATTTGACGTTATTATGGTGCCACACGAGGATTAAAATCAAACGGAGTCCATTTGGTTACTCAAATCCTTGTATTCTCGGATTGCACCCAAATTGACCTCCAATTGAGCTTACAACGTACAAACGAGTTTTCCTTATTCGTTAATTTACAACCGAATCTTTTTGTTGAGTCAAACATGTCCCATTTGACATTATTAAGGTGCCACGCGAGGATTGAAATCAAACGGAGTTCATTTGGTCACTCAAATCCTTGTATTCTCGGATTGCACCCAAATTGGCCTCCAATTGAGCCTACAAGGTACAAACGAGTTTTCCTTCTTCGTTAAGCACAACCGAAAATTTTTGTTGAGTCAAACATGTCCCATGTGACGTTATTATGGTGCCCCACGAGGATTGAAATCAAACGGGGTCCATTTGGTCAATCAAATCCTTGTATTCTCGGATTGCACCCAAATTGGCCTCCAATTGAGCCTACAACGTACAAACGAGTTTTCCTTCTTCGTTAAGCACAACCGAACCTTTTTGTTGAGTCAAACATGTCCCATTTGACGTTATTCAGGTGCCACGCGAGGATTGAAATCAAACGGAGTCCATTTGGTCACTCAAATCCTTGTATTCTCGGATTGCACTCAAATTGGCCTCAATTGAGCCTACAACGTACAAACGAGTTTTCCTTCTTCGTTAAGCACAACCAAACCATTTTGTTGATTCAAACATGTCCCATTTGACGTTATTATGGTGCCACGCGAGGATTGAAATCAAAACGAAGTCCATTGGGTTACTCAAAACCTTGTATTCTTGGATTGCACTCAAATTGGCCTCCAATTGAGCCTACAACGTACAAACGAGTTTTCCTTCTTCGTTAAGCACAACCGAACGTTTTTGTTGAGTCAAACATGTCCCATTTGACGTTATTATGGTGCCACGCGAGGATTGAAATCAAACGGAGTCCATTTGGTTACTCAAATCCTTGTACTCTCGGATTGCACCCAAATTGGCCTCCAATTGAGCCTACAACGTACAAACGAGTTTTCCTTCTTAATTAATTTACAACCGAATCTTTTTGTTTAGTCAAACATGTCCCATTTGACGTTATTAAGGTGCCACGTGAGGATTGAAATCAAACGGAGTTCATTTGGTCACTCAAATCCTTGTATTCTCGGATTGCACCCAAATTGGCCTCCAATTGAGCCTACAACGTACAAACGAGTTTTCCTTCTTCGTTAAGCACAACCGAACATTTTTGTTGATTCAAACATGTCCCATTTGACGTTATTATGGTGCCTCACGAGGATTGAAATCAAACGGGGTCCATTTGGTCACTCAAATCCTTGTATACTCGGATTGCACCCAAATTGGCCTCCAATTGAGCCTACAACGTACAACCGTGTTTTCCTTCTTCGTTAAGCACAACCAAACCTTTTTGTTGAGTCAAACATGTCCCATTTGACGTTATTATGGTGCCACGCGAGGATTGAAATCAAACGGAGTCCATTTGGTCACTCAAATCCTTGTATTCTCGGATTGCACTCAATTGAGCCTACAACGTACAAACGAGTTTTCCTTCTTCGTTAAGCACAACCGAACCTTTTTGTTGAGTCAATCATGTACCATTTGACGTTATTATGGTGCCACGCGAGGATTGAAATCAAACGGAGTCCATTTGGTTACTCAAATCCTTGTATTCTCGGATTGCACCCAAATTGGCCTCCAATTGAGCCTACAACGTACAAACGAGTTTTCCTTCTTCGTTAACTTACAACCGAACCATTTTGTTGAGTCAAAAATGTCCCATTTGACGTTATTAAGGTGCCACGCGAGGATTGAAATCAAACGGAGTCCATTTGGTCACTCAAATCCTTGTATTCTCGGATTGCACCCAAATTGGCCTCCAATTGAGCCTACAACGTACAAATGAGTTTTCCTTCTTCGTTAAGCATAACCGAACCTTTTTGTTGAGTCAAACATGTCCCTTTTGACGTTATTAAGGTGCCACGCGAGGATTGAAATCAAACGGAGTCCATTTGTTCACTCAAATCCTTGTATTCTAGGATTGCACCAAATTGGCCTCCAATTGACCCTACAATGTACGAACGAGTTTTCCTTCTTCGTTAAGCACAACCGAACCTTTTTGTTTAGTCAAACATGTCCCACTTGACGTTATTATGGTGCCACGTGAGGATTGAAATCAAACGGAGTCCATTTGGTCACTCAAATCCTTGTATTCTCGGATTGCACCCAAATTGGCCTCCAATTGAGCCTACAACGTACAAACGAGTTTTCCTTCTTCGTTAAGCACAACCGAACCTTTTTGGTGAGTCAAACATGTCCCATTTGACGGTATTATGGTGCCACGTTAGGATTGAAATCAAACGGAGTCCATTTGGTCACTCAAATCCTTGTATTCTCGGATTGCACTCAAATTGGCCTAAATTGAGCCTACAACGTACAAACGAGTTTTTCTTCTTCGTCAAGCACAACCGAACCTTTTTGTTGAGTCAAATATGTCCCATTTGACATTATTATGGTGCCACGCGAGGTCTGAAATCAAACAGAGTCCATTTGGTCACTCAAATCCTTGTATTCTCGGATTGCACACAAATTGGCCTCAATTGAGCCTACAACGTACAAACGAGTTTTCCTTCTTCGTTAAGCACAACCGAACCTTTTTGTAAATTCAAACATGTCCCATTTGACGTTATTATGGTGCCACGCGAGGATTGAAATCAAACGGAGTCCATTGGGTTATTCAAATCCTTGTATTCTTGGATTGCACTCAAATTGGCCTCCAATTGAGCCTACAACGTACAAACGAGTTTTCCTTCTTCGTTAACTTACAACCGAACCTTTTTGTTGAGTCAAACATGTCCCATTTGGCGTTATTATGGTCCCACGCGAGGATTGAAATCAAACGGAGTCCATTTGGTCACTCAAATCCTTGTATTCACGGATTGCACTCAAATTGGCCTCAATTGAGCCAACAACGTACAAACGAGTTTTCCTTCTTCGTTAAGCACAACCGAACCTTTTTGTTGAGTCAAACATGTCCCATTTCACGTTATTATGGTGCCACGTGAGGATTGAATCAAACGGAGTCCATTTGGTCACTCAAATCCTTGTATTCTCGGATTGCACCCAAATTGGCCTCCAATTGAGCCTACAACGTACAAACGAGTTTTCCTTCTTCGTTAAGCACAACCGAACCTTTTTGTTGAGTCAAACATGTCCCATTTTACGTTATTATGGTGCCACGCGAGGATTGAAATCAAACGGAGTTCATTTGGTCACTCAAATCCTTGTATTCTCGGATTGCACCCAAATTGGCCTCCAATTGAGCCTACAACGTACAAACGAGTTTTCCTTCTTCGTTAAGCACAACCGAACTTTTTTGTTGAGTCAAACATGTCCCATTTGACGTTATTATGGTGCCACACGAGGATTAAAATCAAACGGAGTCCATTTGGTTACTCAAATCCTTGTATTCTCGGATTGCACCCAAATTGGCCTCCAATTGAGCCTACAACGTACAAACGAGTTTTACTTCTTCGTTAAGCATAACCGAACCTTTTTGTTGAGTCAAACATGTCCCTTTTGACGTTATTAAGGTGCCACGCGAGGATTGAAATCAAACGGAGTCCATTTGGTCACTCAAATCCTTGTATTCTAGGATTGCACCCAAATTGGCCTCCAATTGACCCTACAATGTACGAACGAGTTTTCCTTCTTCGTTAAGCACAACCGAACCTTTTTGTTTAGTCAAACATGTCCCACTTGACGTTATTATGGTGCCACGTGAGGATTGAAATCAAACGGAGTCCATTTGGTCACTCAAATCCTTGTATTCTCGGATTGCACCCAAATTGGCCTCCAATTGAGCCTACAACGTACAAACGAGTTTTCCTTCTTCGTTAAGCACAACCGAACATTTTTGGTGAGTCAAACATGTCCCATTTGACGTTATTATGGTGCCACGTTAGGATTGAAATCAAACGGAGTCCATTTGGTCACTCAAATCCTTGTATTCTCGGATTGCACTCAAATTGGCCTAAATTGAGCCTACAACGTACAAACGAGTTTTCCTTCTTCGTTAAGCACAACCGAACCTTTTTGTTGAGTCAAATATGTCCCATTTGACATTATTATGGTGCCACGCGAGGTCTGAAATCAAACAGAGTCCATTTGGTCACTCAAATCCTTGTATTCTCGGATTGCACACAAATTGGCCTCAATTGAGCCTACAACGTACAAACGAGTTTTCCTTCTTCGTTAAGCACAACCGAACCTTTTTGTAAATTCAAACATGTCCCATTTGACGTTATTATGGTGCCACGCGAGGATTGAAATCAAAACGAAGTCCATTGGGTTACTCAAATCCTTGTATTCTTGGATTGCACTCAAATTGGCCTCCAATTGAGCCTACAACGTACAAACGAGTTTTCCTTCTTCGTTAAGCACAACCGAACGTTTTTGTTGAGTCAAACATGTCCCATTTGACGTTATTATGGTGCCACGCGAGGATTGAAATCAAACGGAGTCCATTTGGTTACTCAAATCCTTGTACTCTCGGATTGCACCCAAATTGGCCTCCAATTGAGCCTACAACGTACAAACGAGTTTTCCTTCTTAATTAATTTACAACCGAATCTTTTTGTTTAGTCAAACATGTCCCATTTGACGTTATTAAGGTGCCACGTGAGGATTGAAATCAAACGGAGTTCATTTGGTCACTCAAATCCTTGTATTCTCGGATTGCACCCAAATTGGCCTCCAATTGAGCCTACAACGTACAAACGAGTTTTCCTTCTTCGTTAAGCACAACCGAACATTTTTGTTGATTCAAACATGTCCCATTTGACGTTATTATGGTGCCTCACGAGGATTGAAATCAAACGGGGTCCATTTGGTCACTCAAATCCTTGTATACTCGGATTGCACCCAAATTGGCCTCCAATTGAGCCTACAACGTACAACCGTGTTTTCCTTCTTCGTTAAGCACAACCAAACCTTTTTGTTGAGTCAAACATGTCCCATTTGACGTTATTATGGTGCCACGCGAGGATTGAAATCAAACGGAGTCCATTTGGTCACTCAAATCCTTGTATTCTCGGATTGCACTCAATTGAGCCTACAACGTACAAACGAGTTTTCCTTCTTCGTTAAGCACAACCGAACCTTTTTGTTGAGTCAATCATGTACCATTTGACGTTATTATGGTGCCACGCGAGGATTGAAATCAAACGGAGTCCATTTGGTTACTCAAATCCTTGTATTCTCGGATTGCACCCAAATTGGCCTCCAATTGAGCCTACAACGTACAAACGAGTTTTCCTTCTTCGTTAACTTACAACCGAACCATTTTGTTGAGTCAAAAATGTCCCATTTGACGTTATTAAGGTGCCACGCGAGGATTGAAATCAAACGGAGTCCATTTGGTCACTCAAATCCTTGTATTCTCGGATTGCACCCAAATTGGCCTCCAATTGAGCCTACAACGTACAAATGAGTTTTCCTTCTTCGTTAAGCATAACCGAACCTTTTTGTTGAGTCAAACATGTCCCTTTTGACGTTATTAAGGTGCCACGCGAGGATTGAAATCAAACGGAGTCCATTTGTTCACTCAAATCCTTGTATTCTAGGATTGCACCAAATTGGCCTCCAATTGACCCTACAATGTACGAACGAGTTTTCCTTCTTCGTTAAGCACAACCGAACCTTTTTGTTTAGTCAAACATGTCCCACTTGACGTTATTATGGTGCCACGTGAGGATTGAAATCAAACGGAGTCCATTTGGTCACTCAAATCCTTGTATTCTCGGATTGCACCCAAATTGGCCTCCAATTGAGCCTACAACGTACAAACGAGTTTTCCTTCTTCGTTAAGCACAACCGAACCTTTTTGGTGAGTCAAACATGTCCCATTTGACGGTATTATGGTGCCACGTTAGGATTGAAATCAAACGGAGTCCATTTGGTCACTCAAATCCTTGTATTCTCGGATTGCACTCAAATTGGCCTAAATTGAGCCTACAACGTACAAACGAGTTTTTCTTCTTCGTCAAGCACAACCGAACCTTTTTGTTGAGTCAAATATGTCCCATTTGACATTATTATGGTGCCACGCGAGGTCTGAAATCAAACAGAGTCCATTTGGTCACTCAAATCCTTGTATTCTCGGATTGCACACAAATTGGCCTCAATTGAGCCTACAACGTACAAACGAGTTTTCCTTCTTCGTTAAGCACAACCGAACCTTTTTGTAAATTCAAACATGTCCCATTTGACGTTATTATGGTGCCACGCGAGGATTGAAATCAAACGGAGTCCATTGGGTTATTCAAATCCTTGTATTCTTGGATTGCACTCAAATTGGCCTCCAATTGAGCCTACAACGTACAAACGAGTTTTCCTTCTTCGTTAACTTACAACCGAACCTTTTTGTTGAGTCAAACATGTCCCATTTGGCGTTATTATGGTCCCACGCGAGGATTGAAATCAAACGGAGTCCATTTGGTCACTCAAATCCTTGTATTCACGGATTGCACTCAAATTGGCCTCAATTGAGCCAACAACGTACAAACGAGTTTTCCTTCTTCGTTAAGCACAACCGAACCTTTTTGTTGAGTCAAACATGTCCCATTTCACGTTATTATGGTGCCACGTGAGGATTGAATCAAACGGAGTCCATTTGGTCACTCAAATCCTTGTATTCTTGGATTGCACCCAAATTGGCCTCCAATTGAGCCTACAACGTACAAACGAGTTTTCCTTCTTCGTTAAGCACAACCGAACCTTTTTGTTGAGTCAAACATGTCCCATTTGACGTTATTATGGTGCCACACGAGGATTAAAATCAAACGGAGTCCATTTGGTTACTCAAATCCTTGTATTCTCGGATTGCACCCAAATTGGCCTCCAATTGAGCCTACAACGTACAAACGAGTTTTACTTCTTCGTTAAGCATAACCGAACCTTTTTGTTGAGTCAAACATGTCCCTTTTGACGTTATTAAGGTGCCACGCGAGGATTGAAATCAAACGGAGTCCATTTGGTCACTCAAATCCTTGTATTCTAGGATTGCACCCAAATTGGCCTCCAATTGACCCTACAATGTACGAACGAGTTTTCCTTCTTCGTTAAGCACAACCGAACCTTTTTGTTTAGTCAAACATGTCCCACTTGACGTTATTATGGTGCCACGTGAGGATTGAAATCAAACGGAGTCCATTTGGTCACTCAAATCCTTGTATTCTCGGATTGCACCCAAATTCGCCTCCAATTGAGCCTACAACGTACAAACGAGTTTTCCTTCTTCGTTAAGCACAACCGAACATTTTTGGTGAGTCAAACATGTCCCATTTGACGTTATTATGGTGCCACGTTAGGATTGAAATCAAACGGAGTCCATTTGGTCACTCAAATCCTTGTATTCTCGGATTGCACTCAAATTGGCCTAAATTGAGCCTACAACGTACAAACGAGTTTTCCTTCTTCGTTAAGCACAACCGAACCTTTTTGTTGAGTCAAATATGTCCCATTTGACATTATTATGGTGCCACGCGAGGTCTGAAATCAAACAGAGTCCATTTGGTCACTCAAATCCTTGTATTCTCGGATTGCACACAAATTGGCCTCAATTGAGCCTACAACGTACAAACGAGTTTTCCTTCTTCGTTAAGCACAACCGAACCTTTTTGTAAATTCAAACATGTCCCATTTGACGTTATTATGGTGCCACGCGAGGATTGAAATCAAACGGAGTCCATTGGGTTATTCAAATCCTTGTATTCTTGGATTGCACTCAAATTGGCCTCCAATTGAGCCTACAACGTACAAACGAGTTTTCCTTCTTCGTTAACTTACAACCGAACCTTTTTGTTGAGTCAAACATGTCCCATTTGGCGTTATTATGGTGCCACGCGAGGATTGAAATCAAACGGAGTCCATTTGGTCACTCAAATCCTTGTATTCACGGATTGCACTCAAATTGGCCTCAATTGAGCCAACAACGTACAAACGAGTTTTCCTTCTTCGTTAAGCACAACCGAACCTTTTTGTTGAGTCAAACATGTCCCATTTCACGTTATTATGGTGCCACGTGAGGATTGAATCAAACGGAGTCCATTTGGTCACTCAAATCCTTGTATTCTCGGATTGCACCCAAATTGGCCTCCAATTGAGCCTACAACGTACAAACGAGTTTTCCTTCTTCGTTAAGCACAACCGAACCTTTTTGTTGAGTCAAACATGTCCCATTTTACGTTATTATGGTGCCACGCGAGGATTGAAATCAAACGGAGTTCATTTGGTCACTCAAATCCTTGTATTCTCGGATTGCACCCAAATTGGCCTCCAATTGAGCCTACAACGTACAAACGAGTTTTCCTTCTTCGTTAAGCACAACCGAACCTTTTTGTTGAGTCAAACATGTCCCATTTGACGTTATTATGGTGCCACACGAGGATTAAAATCAAACGGAGTCCATTTGGTTACTCAAATCCTTGTATTCTCGGATTGCACCCAAATTGGCCTCCAATTGAGCCTACAACGTACAAACGAGTTTTCCTTCTTCGTTAACTTACAACCAAACCTTTTTGATGAGTCAAACATGTCCCATTTGACGTTATTAAGGTGCCACGTGAGGATTGAAATCAAACGGAGTCCATTTGGTCACTCAAATCCTTGTATTCTCGGATTGCACCCAAATTGGCCTCCAATTGAGCCTACAACGTACAAACGAGTTTTCCTTCTTCGTTAAGCACAACCGAACCTTTTTGTTGAGTCAAACATGTCCCATTTTACGTTATTATGGTGCCACGTGAGGATTGAAATCAAACGGAGTTCATTTGGTCACTCAAATCCTTGTATTCTCGGATTGCACCCAAATTGGCCTCCAATTGATCCTACAACGTACAAACGAGTTTTCCTTCTTCGTTAAGCACAACCGAACCTTTTCTTTGAGTCAAACATGTCCCATTTGATGTTATTATGGTGCCACACGAGGATTAAAATCAAACGGAGTCCATTTGGTTACTCAAATCCTTGTATTCTCGGATTGCACCCAAATTGGCCTCCAATTGAGCTTACAACGTACAAACGAGTTTTCCTTCTTCGTTAAGCACAACCGAACATTTTTGGTGAGTCAAACATGTCCCATTTGACGTTATTATGGTGCCACGTTAGGATTGAAATCAAACGGAGTCCATTTGGTCACTCAAATCCTTGTATTCTCGGATTGCACTCAAATTGGCCTAAATTGAGCCTACAACGTACAAACGAGTTTTCCTTCTTCGTTAAGCACAACCGAACCTTTTTGTTGAGTCAAATATGTCCCATTTGACATTATTATGGTGCCACGCGAGGTCTGAAATCAAACAGAGTCCATTTGGTCACTCAAATCCTTGTATTCTCGGATTGCACACAAATTGGCCTCAATTGAGCCTACAACGTACAAACGAGTTTTCCTTCTTCGTTAAGCACAACCGAACCTTTTTGTAAATTCAAACATGTCCCATTTGACGTTATTATGGTGCCACGCGAGGATTGAAATCAAACGGAGTCCATTGGGTTATTCAAATCCTTGTATTCTTGGATTGCACTCAAATTGGCCTCCAATTGAGCCTACAACGTACAAACGAGTTTTCCTTCTTCGTTAACTTACAACCGAACCTTTTTGTTGAGTCAAACATGTCCCATTTGGCGTTATTATGGTGCCACGCGAGGATTGAAATCAAACGGAGTCCATTTGGTCACTCAAATCCTTGTATTCACGGATTGCACTCAAATTGGCCTCAATTGAGCCAACAACGTACAAACGAGTTTTCCTTCTTCGTTAAGCACAACCGAACCTTTTTGTTGAGTCAAACATGTCCCATTTCACGTTATTATGGTGCCACGTGAGGATTGAATCAAACGGAGTCCATTTGGTCACTCAAATCCTTGTATTCTCGGATTGCACCCAAATTGGCCTCCAATTGAGCCTACAACGTACAAACGAGTTTTCCTTCTTCGTTAAGCACAACCGAACCTTTTTGTTGAGTCAAACATGTCCCATTTTACGTTATTATGGTGCCACGCGAGGATTGAAATCAAACGGAGTTCATTTGGTCACTCAAATCCTTGTATTCTCGGATTGCACCCAAATTGGCCTCCAATTGAGCCTACAACGTACAAACGAGTTTTCCTTCTTCGTTAAGCACAACCGAACCTTTTTGTTGAGTCAAACATGTCCCATTTGACGTTATTATGGTGCCACACGAAGATTAAAATCAAACGGAGTCCATTTGGTTACTCAAATCCTTGTATTCTCGGATTGCACCCAAATTGGCCTCCAATTGAGCCTACAACGTACAAACGAGTTTTCCTTCTTCGTTAACTTACAACCAAACCTTTTTGATGAGTCAAACATGTCCCATTTGACGTTATTAAGGTGCCACGTGAGGATTGAAATCAAACGGAGTCCATTTGGTCACTCAAATCCTTGTATTCTCGGATTGCACCCAAATTGGCCTCCAATTGAGCCTACAACGTACAAACGAGTTTTCCTTCTTCGTTAAGCACAACCGAACCTTTTTGTTGAGTCAAACATGTCCCATTTTACGTTATTATGGTGCCACGTGAGGATTGAAATCAAACGGAGTTCATTTGGTCACTCAAATCCTTGTATTCTCGGATTGCACCCAAATTGGCCTCCAATTGATCCTACAACGTACAAACGAGTTTTCCTTCTTCGTTAAGCACAACCGAACCTTTTCTTTGAGTCAAACATGTCCCATTTGATGTTATTATGGTGCCACACGAGGATTAAAATCAAACGGAGTCCATTTGGTTACTCAAATCCTTGTATTCTCGGATTGCACCCAAATTGGCCTCCAATTGAGCTTACAACGTACAAACGAGTTTTCCTTATTCGTTAATTTACAACCGAATCTTTTTGTTGAGTCAAACATGTCCCATTTGACATTATTAAGGTGCCACGCGAGGATTGAAATCAAACGGAGTTCATTTGGTCACTCAAATCCTTGTATTCTCGGATTGCACCCAAATTGGCCTCCAATTGAGCCTACAAGGTACAAACGAGTTTTCCTTCTTCGTTAAGCACAACCGAACATTTTTGTTGATTCAAACATGTCCCATTTGACGTTATTATGGTGCCTCACGAGGATTGAAATCAAACGGGGTCCATTTGGTCACTCAAATCCTTGTATACTCGGATTGCACCCAAATTGGCCTCCAATTGAGCCTACAACGTACAACCGTGTTTTCCTTCTTCGTTAAGCACAACCAAACCTTTTTGTTGAGTCAAACATGTCCCATTTGACGTTATTATGGTGCCACGCGAGGATTGAAATCAAACGGAGTCCATTTGGTCACTCAAATCCTTGTATTCTCGGATTGCACTCAATTGAGCCTACAACGTACAAACGAGTTTTCCTTCTTCGTTAAGCACAACCGAACCTTTTTGTTGAGTCAATCATGTACCATTTGACGTTATTATGGTGCCACGCGAGGATTGAAATCAAACGGAGTCCATTTGGTTACTCAAATCCTTGTATTCTCGGATTGCACCCAAATTGGCCTCCAATTGAGCCTACAACGTACAAACGAGTTTTCCTTCTTCGTTAACTTACAACCGAACCATTTTGTTGAGTCAAAAATGTCCCATTTGACGTTATTAAGGTGCCACGCGAGGATTGAAATCAAACGGAGTCCATTTGGTCACTCAAATCCTTGTATTCTCGGATTGCACCCAAATTGGCCTCCAATTGAGCCTACAACGTACAAATGAGTTTTCCTTCTTCGTTAAGCATAACCGAACCTTTTTGTTGAGTCAAACATGTCCCTTTTGACGTTATTAAGGTGCCACGCGAGGATTGAAATCAAACGGAGTCCATTTGTTCACTCAAATCCTTGTATTCTAGGATTGCACCAAATTGGCCTCCAATTGACCCTACAATGTACGAACGAGTTTTCCTTCTTCGTTAAGCACAACCGAACCTTTTTGTTTAGTCAAACATGTCCCACTTGACGTTATTATGGTGCCACGTGAGGATTGAAATCAAACGGAGTCCATTTGGTCACTCAAATCCTTGTATTCTCGGATTGCACCCAAATTGGCCTCCAATTGAGCCTACAACGTACAAACGAGTTTTCCTTCTTCGTTAAGCACAACCGAACCTTTTTGGTGAGTCAAACATGTCCCATTTGACGGTATTATGGTGCCACGTTAGGATTGAAATCAAACGGAGTCCATTTGGTCACTCAAATCCTTGTATTCTCGGATTGCACTCAAATTGGCCTAAATTGAGCCTACAACGTACAAACGAGTTTTTCTTCTTCGTCAAGCACAACCGAACCTTTTTGTTGAGTCAAATATGTCCCATTTGACATTATTATGGTGCCACGCGAGGTCTGAAATCAAACAGAGTCCATTTGGTCACTCAAATCCTTGTATTCTCGGATTGCACACAAATTGGCCTCAATTGAGCCTACAACGTACAAACGAGTTTTCCTTCTTCGTTAAGCACAACCGAACCTTTTTGTAAATTCAAACATGTCCCATTTGACGTTATTATGGTGCCACGCGAGGATTGAAATCAAACGGAGTCCATTGGGTTATTCAAATCCTTGTATTCTTGGATTGCACTCAAATTGGCCTCCAATTGAGCCTACAACGTACAAACGAGTTTTCCTTCTTCGTTAACTTACAACCGAACCTTTTTGTTGTGTCAAACATGTCCCATTTGGCGTTATTATGGTCCCACGTGAGGATTGAAATCAAACGGAGTCCATTTGGTCACTCAAATCCTTGTATTCACGGATTGCACTCAAATTGGCCTCAATTGAGCCAACAACGTACAAACGAGTTTTCCTTCTTCGTTAAGCACAACCGAACCTTTTTGTTGAGTCAAACATGTCCCATTTCACGTTATTATGGTGCCACGTGAGGATTGAATCAAACGGAGTCCATTTGGTCACTCAAATCCTTGTATTCTCGGATTGCACCCAAATTGGCCTCTAATTGAGCCTACAACGTACAAACGAGTTTTCCTTCTTCGTTAAGCACAACCGAACCTTTTTGTTGAGTCAAACATGTCCCATTTGACGTTATTATGGTGCCACACGAGGATTAAAATCAAACGGAGTCCATTTGGTTACTCAAATCCTTGTATTCTCGGATTGCACCCAAATTGGCCTCCAATTGAGCCTACAACGTACAAACGAGTTTTACTTCTTCGTTAAGCATAACCGAACCTTTTTGTTGAGTCAAACATGTCCCTTTTGACGTTATTAAGGTGCCACGCGAGGATTGAAATCAAACGGAGTCCATTTGGTCACTCAAATCCTTGTATTCTAGGATTGCACCCAAATTGGCCTCCAATTGACCCTACAATGTACGAACGAGTTTTCCTTCTTCGTTAAGCACAACCGAACCTTTTTGTTTAGTCAAACATGTCCCACTTGACGTTATTATGGTGCCACGTGAGGATTGAAATCAAACGGAGTCCATTTGGTCACTCAAATCCTTGTATTCTCGGATTGCACCCAAATTGGCCTCCAATTGAGCCTACAACGTACAAACGAGTTTTCCTTCTTCGTTAACTTACAACCAAACCTTTTTGATGAGTCAAACATGTCCCATTTGACGTTATTAAGGTGCCACGTGAGGATTGAAATCAAACGGAGTCCATTTGGTCACTCAAATCCTTGTATTCTCGGATTGCACCCAAATTGGCCTCCAATTGAGCCTACAACGTACAAACGAGTTTTCCTTCTTCGTTAAGCACAACCGAACCTTTTTGTTGAGTCAAACATGTCCCATTTTACGTTATTATGGTGCCACGTGAGGATTGAAATCAAACGGAGTTCATTTGGTCACTCAAATCCTTGTATTCTCGGATTGCACCCAAATTGGCCTCCAATTGATCCTACAACGTACAAACGAGTTTTCCTTCTTCGTTAAGCACAACCGAACCTTTTCTTTGAGTCAAACATGTCCCATTTGATGTTATTATGGTGCCACACGAGGATTAAAATCAAACGGAGTCCATTTGGTTACTCAAATCCTTGTATTCTCGGATTGCACCCAAATTGGCCTCCAATTGAGCTTACAACGTACAAACGAGTTTTCCTTCTTCGTTAAGCACAACCGAACATTTTTGGTGAGTCAAACATGTCCCATTTGACGTTATTATGGTGCCACGTTAGGATTGAAATCAAACGGAGTCCATTTGGTCACTCAAATCCTTGTATTCTCGGATTGCACTCAAATTGGCCTAAATTGAGCCTACAACGTACAAACGAGTTTTCCTTCTTCGTTAAGCACAACCGAACCTTTTTGTTGAGTCAAATATGTCCCATTTGACATTATTATGGTGCCACGCGAGGTCTGAAATCAAACAGAGTCCATTTGGTCACTCAAATCCTTGTATTCTCGGATTGCACACAAATTGGCCTCAATTGAGCCTACAACGTACAAACGAGTTTTCCTTCTTCGTTAAGCACAACCGAACCTTTTTGTAAATTCAAACATGTCCCATTTGACGTTATTATGGTGCCACGCGAGGATTGAAATCAAACGGAGTCCATTGGGTTATTCAAATCCTTGTATTCTTGGATTGCACTCAAATTGGCCTCCAATTGAGCCTACAACGTACAAACGAGTTTTCCTTCTTCGTTAACTTACAACCGAACCTTTTTGTTGAGTCAAACATGTCCCATTTGGCGTTATTATGGTGCCACGCGAGGATTGAAATCAAACGGAGTCCATTTGGTCACTCAAATCCTTGTATTCACGGATTGCACTCAAATTGGCCTCAATTGAGCCAACAACGTACAAACGAGTTTTCCTTCTTCGTTAAGCACAACCGAACCTTTTTGTTGAGTCAAACATGTCCCATTTCACGTTATTATGGTGCCACGTGAGGATTGAATCAAACGGAGTCCATTTGGTCACTCAAATCCTTGTATTCTCGGATTGCACCCAAATTGGCCTCCAATTGAGCCTACAACGTACAAACGAGTTTTCCTTCTTCGTTAAGCACAACCGAACCTTTTTGTTGAGTCAAACATGTCCCATTTTACGTTATTATGGTGCCACGCGAGGATTGAAATCAAACGGAGTTCATTTGGTCACTCAAATCCTTGTATTCTCGGATTGCACCCAAATTGGCCTCCAATTGAGCCTACAACGTACAAACGAGTTTTCCTTCTTCGTTAAGCACAACCGAACCTTTTTGTTGAGTCAAACATGTCCCATTTGACGTTATTATGGTGCCACACGAAGATTAAAATCAAACGGAGTCCATTTGGTTACTCAAATCCTTGTATTCTCGGATTGCACCCAAATTGGCCTCCAATTGAGCCTACAACGTACAAACGAGTTTTCCTTCTTCGTTAACTTACAACCAAACCTTTTTGATGAGTCAAACATGTCCCATTTGACGTTATTAAGGTGCCACGTGAGGATTGAAATCAAACGGAGTCCATTTGGTCACTCAAATCCTTGTATTCTCGGATTGCACCCAAATTGGCCTCCAATTGAGCCTACAACGTACAAACGAGTTTTCCTTCTTCGTTAAGCACAACCGAACCTTTTTGTTGAGTCAAACATGTCCCATTTTACGTTATTATGGTGCCACGTGAGGATTGAAATCAAACGGAGTTCATTTGGTCACTCAAATCCTTGTATTCTCGGATTGCACCCAAATTGGCCTCCAATTGATCCTACAACGTACAAACGAGTTTTCCTTCTTCGTTAAGCACAACCGAACCTTTTCTTTGAGTCAAACATGTCCCATTTGATGTTATTATGGTGCCACACGAGGATTAAAATCAAACGGAGTCCATTTGGTTACTCAAATCCTTGTATTCTCGGATTGCACCCAAATTGGCCTCCAATTGAGCTTACAACGTACAAACGAGTTTTCCTTATTCGTTAATTTACAACCGAATCTTTTTGTTGAGTCAAACATGTCCCATTTGACATTATTAAGGTGCCACGCGAGGATTGAAATCAAACGGAGTTCATTTGGTCACTCAAATCCTTGTATTCTCGGATTGCACCCAAATTGGCCTCCAATTGAGCCTACAAGGTACAAACGAGTTTTCCTTCTTCGTTAAGCACAACCGAACATTTTTGTTGATTCAAACATGTCCCATTTGACGTTATTATGGTGCCTCACGAGGATTGAAATCAAACGGGGTCCATTTGGTCACTCAAATCCTTGTATACTCGGATTGCACCCAAATTGGCCTCCAATTGAGCCTACAACGTACAACCGTGTTTTCCTTCTTCGTTAAGCACAACCAAACCTTTTTGTTGAGTCAAACATGTCCCATTTGACGTTATTATGGTGCCACGCGAGGATTGAAATCAAACGGAGTCCATTTGGTCACTCAAATCCTTGTATTCTCGGATTGCACTCAATTGAGCCTACAACGTACAAACGAGTTTTCCTTCTTCGTTAAGCACAACCGAACCTTTTTGTTGAGTCAATCATGTACCATTTGACGTTATTATGGTGCCACGCGAGGATTGAAATCAAACGGAGTCCATTTGGTTACTCAAATCCTTGTATTCTCGGATTGCACCCAAATTGGCCTCCAATTGAGCCTACAACGTACAAACGAGTTTTCCTTCTTCGTTAACTTACAACCGAACCATTTTGTTGAGTCAAAAATGTCCCATTTGACGTTATTAAGGTGCCACGCGAGGATTGAAATCAAACGGAGTCCATTTGGTCACTCAAATCCTTGTATTCTCGGATTGCACCCAAATTGGCCTCCAATTGAGCCTACAACGTACAAATGAGTTTTCCTTCTTCGTTAAGCATAACCGAACCTTTTTGTTGAGTCAAACATGTCCCTTTTGACGTTATTAAGGTGCCACGCGAGGATTGAAATCAAACGGAGTCCATTTGTTCACTCAAATCCTTGTATTCTAGGATTGCACCAAATTGGCCTCCAATTGACCCTACAATGTACGAACGAGTTTTCCTTCTTCGTTAAGCACAACCGAACCTTTTTGTTTAGTCAAACATGTCCCACTTGACGTTATTATGGTGCCACGTGAGGATTGAAATCAAACGGAGTCCATTTGGTCACTCAAATCCTTGTATTCTCGGATTGCACCCAAATTGGCCTCCAATTGAGCCTACAACGTACAAACGAGTTTTCCTTCTTCGTTAAGCACAACCGAACCTTTTTGGTGAGTCAAACATGTCCCATTTGACGGTATTATGGTGCCACGTTAGGATTGAAATCAAACGGAGTCCATTTGGTCACTCAAATCCTTGTATTCTCGGATTGCACTCAAATTGGCCTAAATTGAGCCTACAACGTACAAACGAGTTTTTCTTCTTCGTCAAGCACAACCGAACCTTTTTGTTGAGTCAAATATGTCCCATTTGACATTATTATGGTGCCACGCGAGGTCTGAAATCAAACAGAGTCCATTTGGTCACTCAAATCCTTGTATTCTCGGATTGCACACAAATTGGCCTCAATTGAGCCTACAACGTACAAACGAGTTTTCCTTCTTCGTTAAGCACAACCGAACCTTTTTGTAAATTCAAACATGTCCCATTTGACGTTATTATGGTGCCACGCGAGGATTGAAATCAAACGGAGTCCATTGGGTTATTCAAATCCTTGTATTCTTGGATTGCACTCAAATTGGCCTCCAATTGAGCCTACAACGTACAAACGAGTTTTCCTTCTTCGTTAACTTACAACCGAACCTTTTTGTTGTGTCAAACATGTCCCATTTGGCGTTATTATGGTCCCACGTGAGGATTGAAATCAAACGGAGTCCATTTGGTCACTCAAATCCTTGTATTCACGGATTGCACTCAAATTGGCCTCAATTGAGCCAACAACGTACAAACGAGTTTTCCTTCTTCGTTAAGCACAACCGAACCTTTTTGTTGAGTCAAACATGTCCCATTTCACGTTATTATGGTGCCACGTGAGGATTGAATCAAACGGAGTCCATTTGGTCACTCAAATCCTTGTATTCTCGGATTGCACCCAAATTGGCCTCTAATTGAGCCTACAACGTACAAACGAGTTTTCCTTCTTCGTTAAGCACAACCGAACCTTTTTGTTGAGTCAAACATGTCCCATTTGACGTTATTATGGTGCCACACGAGGATTAAAATCAAACGGAGTCCATTTGGTTACTCAAATCCTTGTATTCTCGGATTGCACCCAAATTGGCCTCCAATTGAGCCTACAACGTACAAACGAGTTTTACTTCTTCGTTAAGCATAACCGAAACCTTTTTGTTGAGTCAAACATGTCCCTTTTGACGTATTAAGGTGCCACGCGAGGATTGAAATCAAACGGAGTCCATTTGGTCACTCAAATCCTTGTATTCTAGGATTGCACCCAAATTGGCCTCCAATTGACCCTACAATGTACGAACGAGTTTTCCTTCTTCGTTAAGCACAACCGAACCTTTTTGTTTAGTCAAACATGTCCCACTTGACGTTATTATGGTGCCACGTGAGGATTGAAATCAAACGGAGTCCATTTGGTCACTCAAATCCTTGTATTCTCGGATTGCACCCAAATTGGCCTCCAATTGAGCCTACAACGTACAAACGAGTTTTCCTTCTTCGTTAGCACAACCGAACATTTTTGGTGAGTCAAACATGTCCCATTTGACGTTATTATGTGCCACGTTAGGATTGTAAATCAAACGGAGTCCATTTGGTCACTCAAATCCTTGTATTCTCGGATTGCACTCAAATTGGCCTAAATTGAGCCTACAACGTACAAACGAGTTTTTCCTTCTTCGTTAAGCACAACCGAACCTTTTTGTTGAGTCAAATATGTCCCATTTGACATTATTATGGTGCCACGCGAGGTCTGAAATCAACAGAGTCCATTTGGTCACTCAAATCCTTGTATTCTCGGATTGCACACAAATGGCCTCAATTGAGCCTACAACGTACAAACGAGTTTTCCTTCTTCGTTAAGCACAACCGAACCTTTTTGTAAATTCAAACATGTCCCATTTGACGTTATTATGGTGCCACGCGAGGATTGAAATCAAACGGAGTCCATTGGGTTATTCAAATCCTTGTATTCTTGGATTGCACTCAAATTGGCCTCCAATTGAGCCTACAACGTACAAACGAGTTTTCCTTCTTCGTTAACTTACAACCGAACCTTTTTGTTGAGTCAAACATGTCCCATTTGGCGTTATTATGGTGCCACGCGAGGATTGAAATCAAACGGAGTCCATTTGGTCACTCAAATCCTTGTATTCACGGATTGCACTCAAATTGGCCTCAATTGAGCCAACAACGTACAAACGAGTTTTCCTTCTTCGTTAAGCACAACCGAACCTTTTTGTTGAGTCAAACATGTCCCATTTCACGTTATTATGGTGCCACGTGAGGATTGAATCAAACGGAGTCCATTTGGTCACTCAAATCCTTGTATTCTCGGATTGCACCCAAATTGGCCTCCAATTGAGCCTACAACGTACAAACGAGTTTTCCTTCTTCGTTAAGCACAACCGAACCTTTTTGTTGAGTCAAACATGTCCCATTTTACGTTATTATGGTGCCACGCGAGGATTGAAATCAAACGGAGTTCATTTGGTCACTCAAATCCTTGTATTCTCGGATTGCACCCAAATTGGCCTCCAATTGAGCCTACAACGTACAAACGAGTTTTCCTTCTTCGTTAAGCACAACCGAACCTTTTTGTTGAGTCAAACATGTCCCATTTGACGTTATTATGGTGCCACACGAGGATTAAAATCAAACGGAGTCCATTTGGTTACTCAAATCCTTGTATTCTCGGATTGCACCCAAATTGGCCTCCAATTGAGCCTACAACGTACAAACGAGTTTTCCTTCTTCGTTAACTTACAACCAAACCTTTTTGATGAGTCAAACATGTCCCATTTGACGTTATTAAGGTGCCACGTGAGGATTGAAATCAAACGGAGTCCATTTGGTCACTCAAATCCTTGTATTCTCGGATTGCACCCAAATTGGCCTCCAATTGAGCCTACAACGTACAAACGAGTTTTCCTTCTTCGTTAAGCACAACCGAACCTTTTTGTTGAGTCAAACATGTCCCATTTTACGTTATTATGGTGCCACGTGAGGATTGAAATCAAACGGAGTTCATTTGGTCACTCAAATCCTTGTATTCTCGGATTGCACCCAAATTGGCCTCCAATTGATCCTACAACGTACAAACGAGTTTTCCTTCTTCGTTAAGCACAACCGAACCTTTTCTTTGAGTCAAACATGTCCCATTTGATGTTATTATGGTGCCACACGAGGATTAAAATCAAACGGAGTCCATTTGGTTACTCAAATCCTTGTATTCTCGGATTGCACCCAAATTGGCCTCCAATTGAGCTTACAACGTACAAACGAGTTTTCCTTATTCGTTAATTTACAACCGAATCTTTTTGTTGAGTCAAACATGTCCCATTTGACATTATTAAGGTGCCACGCGAGGATTGAAATCAAACGGAGTTCATTTGGTCACTCAAATCCTTGTATTCTCGGATTGCACCCAAATTGGCCTCCAATTGAGCCTACAAGGTACAAACGAGTTTTCCTTCTTCGTTAAGCACAACCGAAAATTTTTGTTGAGTCAAACATGTCCCATGTGACGTTATTATGGTGCACCACGAGGATTGAAATCAAACGGGGTCCATTTGGTCAATCAAATCCTTGTATTCTCGGATTGCACCCAAATTGGCCTCCAATTGAGCCTACAACGTACAAACGAGTTTTCCTTCTTCGTTAAGCACAACCGAACCTTTTTGTTGAGTCAAACATGTCCCATTTGACGTTATTCAGGTGCCACGCGAGGATTGAAATCAAACGGAGTCCATTTGGTCACTCAAATCCTTGTATTCTCGGATTGCACCCAAATTGGCCTCCAATTGAGCCTACAACGTACAAATGAGTTTTCCTTCTTCGTTAAGCACAACCGAACCTTTTTGTTGAGTCAAACATGTCCCTTTTGACGTTATTAAGGTTCCACGAAAGGATTGAAATCAAACGGAGTCCATTTGGTCACTCAAATCCTTGTATTCTCGGATTGCACCCAAATTGGCCTCCAATTGAGCCTACAACGTACAAACGAGTTTTCCTTCTTCGTTAAGCACAACCGAACCTTTTTGTTGAGTCAAACATGTCCCATTTGACGTTATTATGGTGCCACGTTAGGACTGAAATCAAACGGAGTCCATTTGGTCACTCAAATCCTTGTATTCTCGGATTGCACTCAAATTGGCCTAAATTGAGCCTACAACGTACAAACGAGTTTTCCTTCTTCGTTAAGCACAACCGAACCTTTTTGTTGTGTCAAACATGTCCCATTTGACATTATTATGGTGCCACGCGAGGACTGAAATCAAACAGAGTCCATTTGGTCACTCAAATCCTTGTATTCTCGGATTGCACTCAAATTGGCCTCAATTGAGTCTACAACGTACAAACGAGTTTTCCTTCTTCGTTAAGCACAACCAAACCATTTTGTTGATTCAAACATGTCCCATTTGACGTTATTATGGTGCCACGCGAGGATTGAAATCAAAACGGGGTCCATTGGGTTACTCAAATCCTTGTATTCTTGGATTGCACTCAAATTGGCCTCCAATTGAGCCTACAACGTACAAACGAGTTTTCCGTCTTCGTTAACTTACAACCGAACCTTTTTGTTGAGTCAAACATGTCCCATTTGGCGTTATTATGGTGCCACGCGAGGATTGAAATCAAACGGAGTCCATTTGGTCACTCAAATCCTTGTATTCACGGATTGCACTCAAATTGGCCTCAATTGAGCCAACAACGTACAAACGAGTTTTCCTTCTTCGTTAAGCACAACCGAACCTTTTTGTTGAGTCAAACATGTCCCATTTGACGTTATTATGGTGCCACGCGAGGATTGAATCAAACGGAGTCCATTTGGTCACTCAAATCCTTGTATTCTCGGATTGTACCCAAATTGGCCTCCAATTGAGCCTACAACGTACAAACGAGTTTTCCTTCTTCGTTAAGCACAACCGAACCTTTTTGTTGAGTCAAACATGTCCCATTTTACGTTATTATGGTGCCACGCGAGGATTGAAATCAAACGGAGTTCATTTGGTCACTCAAATCCTTGTATTCTCGGATTGCACCCAAATTGGCCTCCAATTGAGCCTACAACGTACAAACGAGTTTTCCTTCTTCGTTAAGCACAACCGAACCTTTTTGTTGAGTCAAACATGTCCCATTTGACGTTATTATGGTGCCACGCGAAAATTAAAATCAAACGGAGTCCATTTGGTTACTCAAATCCTTGTATTCTCGGATTGCACAAAAATTGGCCTCCAATTGAGCCTACAACGTACAAACGAGTTTTCCTTCTTCGTTAACTTACAACCAAACCTTTTTGTTGAGTCAAACATGTCCCATTTGACGTTATTAAGGTGCCACGCGAGGATTGAAATCAAACGGAGTCCATTTGGTCACTCAAATACTTGTATTCTCGGATTGCACCCAAATTGGCCTCCAATTGAGCCTACAACGTACAAACGAGTTTTCCTTCTTCGTTAAGCACAACCGAACCTTTTTGTTGAGTCAAACATGTCCCATTTGATGTTATTATGGTTCCACGCAAGGATTGAAATCAAACGGAGTCCATTTGGTAACTCAAATTCTTGTACTCTCGGATTGCACCCAAATTGGCCTCCAATTGAGCCTACAACGTACAAACGAGTTTTCCTTATTCGTTAATTTACAACAGAATATTTTTGTTTAGTCAAACATGTCCCATTTGACATTATTAAGATGCCACGCGAGGATTGAAATCAAACGGAGTTCATTTGGTCACTCAAATCCTTGTATTCTCGGATTGCACCCAAATTGGCCTCCAATTGAGCCTACAACGTACAAACGAGTTTTCCTTCTTCGTTAAGCACAACCGAACCTTTTTGTTGAGTCAAACATGTCCCATTTGACGTTATTCAGGTGCCACGCAAGGATTGAAATCAAACGGAGTCCATTTGGTCACTCAAATCCTTGTATTCTCGGATTGCACCCAAATTGGCCTCCAATTGAGCCTACAACGTACAAATGAGTTTTCCTTCTTCGTTAAGCACAACCGAACCTTTTTGTTGAGTCAAACATGTCCCTTTTGACGTTATTAAGGTGCCACGCGAGGATTCAAATCAAACGGAGTCCATTTGGTCACTCAAATCCTTGTATTCTAGGATTGCACCCAAATTGGCCTCCAATTGACCCTACAATGTACGAACGAGTTTTCCTTCTTCGTTAAGCACAACCGAACCTTTTTGTTTAGTCAAACATGTCCCATTTGACGTTATTATGGTGCCACGCGAGGATTGAAATCAAACGGAGTCCATTTGGTCACTCAAATCCTTGTATTCTCGGATTGCACCCAAATTGGCCTCCAATTGAGCCTACAACGTACAAACGAGTTTTCCTTCTTCGTTAAGCACAACCGAACCTTTTTGTGGAGTCAAACATGTCCCATTTGACGTTATTATGGTGCCACGTGAGGAGTGAATCAAACGGAGTCCATTTGGTCACTCAAATACTTGTATTCTCGGATTGCACCCAAATTGGCCTCCAATTGAGCCTACAACGTACAAACGAGTTTTCCTTCTTCGTTAAGCACAACCGAAAATTTTTGTTGAGTCAAACATGTCCCATTTGACGTTATTATGGTGCCCCACGAGGATTGAAATCAAACGGGGTCCATTTGGTCAATCAAATCCTTGTATTCTCGGATTGCACCCAAATTGGCCTCCAATTGAGCCTACAACGTACAAACGAGTTTTCCTTCTTCGTTAAGCACAACCGAACCTTTTTGTTGAGTCAAACATGTCCCATTTGACGTTATTCAGGTGCCACGCAAGGATTGAAATCAAACGGAGTCCATTTGGTCACTCAAATCCTTGTATTCTCGGATTGCACCCAAATTGGCCTCCAATTGAGCCTACAACGTACAAATGAGTTTTCCTTCTTCGTTAAGCACAACCGAACCTTTTTGTTGAGTCAAACATGTCCCTTTTGACGTTATTAAGGTGCCACGCGAGGATTCAAATCAAACGGAGTCCATTTGGTCACTCAAATCCTTTTATTCTAGGATTGCACCCAAATTGGCCTCCAATTGACCCTACAATGTACGAACGAGTTTTCCTTCTTCGTTAAGCACAACCGAACCTTTTTGTTTAGTCAAACATGTCCCATTTGACGTTATTATGGTGCCACGCGAGGATTGAAATCAAACGGAGTCCATTTGGTCACTCAAATCCTTGTATTCTCGGATTGCACCCAAATTGGCCTCCAATTGAGCCTACAACGTACAAACGAGTTTTCCTTCTTCGTTAAGCACAACCGAACCTTTTTGTGGAGTCAAACATGTCCCATTTGACGTTATTATGGTGCCACGTGAGGAGTGAATCAAACGGAGTCCATTTGGTCACTCAAATACTTGTATTCTCGGATTGCACCCAAATTGGCCTCCAATTGAGCCTACAACGTACAAACGAGTTTTCCTTCTTCGTTAAGCACAACCGAACCTTTTTGTTGAGTCAAACATGTCCCATTTTACGTTATTATGGTGCCACGTGAGGATTGAAATCAAACGGAGTTCATTTGGTCACTCAAATCCTTGTATTCTCGGATTGCACCCAAATTGGCCTCCAATTGAGCCTACAACGTACAAACGAGTTTTCCTTCTTCGTTAAGCACAACCGAACCTTTTTGTTGAGTCAAACATGTCCCATTTGACATTATTATGGTACCACGCAAGGATTAAAATCAAACGGAGTCCATTTGGTTACTCAAATCCTTGTATTCTCGGATTGCACCCAAATTGGCCTCCAATTGAGCCTACAACGTACAAACGAGTTTTCCTTCTTCGTTAACTTACAACCAAACCTTTTTGTTGAGTCAAACATGTCCCATTTGACGTTATTAAGGTGCCACGCGAGGATTGAAATCAAACGGAGTCCATTTGGTCACTCAAATCCTTTTATTCTCGGATTGCCCCCAAATTGGCCTCCAATTGAGCCTACAACGTACAAACGAGTTTTCCTTCTTCGTTAAGCACAACCGAACCTTTTTGTTTGAGTCAAACATGTCCCATTTGACGTTATTATGGTGCCACGCAAGGGTTAAAATCAAACGGAGTCCATTTGGTTACTCAAATCCTTGTATTCTCGGATTGCACTCAAATTGGCCTCCAATTGAGCCTACAACGTACAAACGAGTTTTCCTTCTTCGTTAAGCACAACCGAACCTTTTTGTTGAGTCAAACATGTCCCATTTTACGTTATTATGGTGCCACGTGAGGATTGAAATCAAACGGAGTTCATTTGGTCACTCAAATCCTTGTATTCTCGGATTGCACCCAAATTGGCCTCCAATTGAGCCTACAACGTACAAACGAGTTTTCCTTCTTCGTTAAGCACAACCGAACCTTTTTGTTGAGTCAAACATGTCCCATTTGACATTATTATGGTACCACGCAAGGATTAAAATCAAACGGAGTCCATTTGGTTACTCAAATCCTTGTATTCTCGGATTGCACCCAAATTGGCCTCCAATTGAGCCTACAACGTACAAACGAGTTTTCCTTCTTCGTTAACTTACAACCAAACCTTTTTGTTGAGTCAAACATGTCCCATTTGACGTTATTATGGTGCCACGCGAGGATTGAATCAAACGGAGTCCATTTGGTCACTCAAATCCTTGTATTCTCGGATTGCACCCAAATTGGCCTCCAATTGAGCCTACAACGTACAAACGAGTTTTCCTACTTCGTTAAGCACAACCGAACCTTTTTTTTGAGTCAAACATGTCCCATTTTACGTTTTTATGGTGCCACATGAGGATTGAAATCAAACGGAGTTCATTTGGTCACTCAAATCCTTGTATTCTCGGATTGCACCCAAATTGGCCTCCAATTGAGCCTACAACGTACAAACGAGTTTTCCTTCTTCGTTAAGCACAACCGAACCTTTTTGTTGAGTCAAACATGTCCCATTTTACGTTATTATGGTGCCACGTGAGGATTGAAATCAAACGGAGTTCATTTGGTCACTCAAATCCTTGTATTCTCGGATTGCACCCAAATTGGCCTCCAATTGAGCCTACAACGTACAAACGAGTTTTCCTTCTTCGTTAAGCACAACCGAACCTTTTTGTTGAGTCAAACATGTCCCATTTGACATTATTATGGTACCACGCAAGGATTAAAATCAAACGGAGTCCATTTGGTTACTCAAATCCTTGTATTCTCGGATTGCACCCAAATTGGCCTCCAATTGAGCCTACAACGTACAAACGAGTTTTCCTTCTTCGTTAACTTACAACCAAACCTTTTTGTTGAGTCAAACATGTCCCATTTGACGTTATTATGGTGCCACGCGAGGATTGAATCAAACGGAGTCCATTTGGTCACTCAAATCCTTGTATTCTCGGATTGCACCCAAATTGGCCTCCAATTGAGCCTACAACGTACAAACGAGTTTTCCTACTTCGTTAAGCACAACCGAACCTTTTTGTTGAGTCAAACATGTCCCATTTTACGTTGTTATGGTGCCACGCGAGGATTGAAATCAAACGGAGTTCATTTGGTCACTCAAATCCTTGTATTCTCGGATTGCACCCAAATTGGCCTCCAATTGAGCCTACAACGTACAAACGAGTTTTCCTTCTTCGTTAAGCACAACCTAACCTTTTTGTTGAGTCAAACATGTCCCATTTGACGTTATTATGGTGCCACGCAAGGATTAAAATCAAACGGAGTCCATTTGGTTACTCAAATCCTTGTATTCTCGGATTGCACCCAAATTGGCCTCCAATTGAGCCTACAACGTACAAACGAGTTTTCCTTCTTCGTTAACTTACAACCAAACCTTTTTGTTGAGTCAAACATGTCCCATTTGACGTTATTAAGGTGCCACGTGAGGATTGAAATCAAACGGAGTCCATTTGGTCACTCAAATCCTTGTATTCTCGAATTGCACCCAAATTGGCCTCCAATTGAGCCTACAACGTACAAACGAGTTTTCCTTCTTCGTTAACTTACAACCGAACCTTTTTGTTGAGTCAAACATGTCCCATTTGGCGTTATTATGGTGCCACGCGTGGATTGAAATCAAACGGAGTCCATTTGGTCACTCAAATCCTTGTATTCTCGGATTGCACTCAAATTGGCCTCAATTGAGCCAACAACGTACAAACGAGTTTTCCTTCTTCGTTAAGCACAACCGAACCTTTTGTTGAGTCAAAAATGTCCCATTTGACGTTATTATGGTGCCACGCGAGGATTGAAATCAAACGGAGTCCATTTGGTCACTCAAATCCTTGTATTCTCGGATTGCACCCAAATTGGCCTCCTATTGAGCCTACAATGTACAAACGAGTTTTCCTTCTTCGTTAAGCACAACCGAACCTTTTTGTTGAGTCAAACATGTCCCATTTTACGTTATTATGGTGCCACGCGAGGATTGAAATCAAACGGAGTTCATTTGGTCACTAAAATCCTTGTATTCTCGGATTGCACCCAAATTGGCCTCCTATTGAGCCTACAACGTACAAACGAGTTTTCCTTCTTCGTTAAGCACAACCGAACCTTTTTGTTGAGTCAAACATGTCACATTTGACGTTATTAAGGTGCCACGCGAGGATTGAAATCAAACGGAGTTCATTTGGTCACTAAAATCCTTGTATTCTCGGATTGCACCCAAATTGGCCTCCAATTGAGCCTACAACGTACAAACGAGTTTTCCTTCTTCGTTAAGCACAACCGAAAATTTTTGTTGAGTCAAACATGTCCCATTTGACGTTATTATGGTGCCCCACGAGGATTGAAATCAAACGGGGTCCATTTGGTCAATCAAATCCTTGTATTCTCGGATTGCACCCAAATTGGCCTCCAATTGAGCCTACAACGTACAAACGAGTTTCCTTCTTCTTTAAGCACAACCGAACCTTTTTGTTGAGTCAAACATGTCCCATTTGACATTATTATGGTGCCACGCGAGGACTGAAATCAAACAGAGTTCATTTGGTCACTCAAATCCTTGTATTCTCGGATTGCACTCAAATTGGCCTCAATTGAGCCTACAACGTACAAACGAGTTTTCCTTCTTCGTTAAGCACAACCAAACCTTTTTGTTGATTCAAACATGTCCCATTTGACGTTATTATGGTGCCACGCGAGGATTGAAATCAAAACGGAGTCCATTTGGTTACTCAAATCCTTGTATTCTTGGATTGCACTCAAATTGGCCTCCAATTGAGCCTACAACGTACAAACGAGTTTTCCTTCTTCGTTAACTTACAACCGAACCTTTTTGTTGAGTCAAACATGTCCCATTTGGAGTTATTATGGTGCCACGCGAGGATTGAAATCAAACGGAGTCCATTTGGTCACTCAAATCCTTGTATTCACGGATTGCACTCAAATTGGCCTCAATTGAGCCAACAACGTACAAACGAGTTTTCCTTCTTCGTTAAGCACAACCGAACCTTTTTGTTTTGTCAAAAATGTCCCATTTGACGTTATTATGGTGCCACGCGAGGATTGAATCAAACGGAGTCCATTTGGTCACTCAAATCCTTGTATTCTCGGATTGCACCCAAATTGGCCTCCAATTGAGCCTACAACGTACAAACGAGTTTTCCTTCTTCGTTAAGCACAACCGAACCTTTTTGTTGAGTCAAACATGTCCCATTTTACGTTATTATGGTGCCACGCGAGGATTGAAATCAAACGGAGTTCATTTGGTCGCTCAAATCCTTGTATTCTCGGATTGCACCCAAATTGGCCTCCAATTGAGCCTACAACGTACAAACGAGTTTTCCTTCTTCGTTAAGCACAACCGAACCATTTTGTTGAGTCAAACATGTCCCATTTGACGTTATTATGGTGCCATGCGAGGATTAAAATCAAACGGAGACCATTTGGTTACTCAAATCCTTGTATTCTCGGATTGCACCCAAATTGGCCTCCAATTGAGCCTACAACGTACAAACGGGTTTTCCTTCTTCGTTAACTTACAACCAAACTTTTTGTTGAGTCAAACATGTCCCATTTGACGTTATTAAGGTGCCACGCGAGGATTGAAATCAAACGGAGTCCATTTGGTCACTCAAATCCTTGTATTCTCGAATTGCACCCAAATTGGCCTCCAATTGAGCCTACAACGTACAAACGAGTTTTCCTTCTTCGTTAAGCACAACCGAACCTTTTTGTTGAGTCAAACATGTCCCATTTGACGTTATTATGGTGCCACGCGAGGACTGAAATCAAACGGAGTCCATTTGGTTACTCAAATCCTTGTACTCTCGGATTGCACCCAAATTGGCCTCCAATTGAGCCTACAACGTACAAACGAGTTTTCCTTATTCGTTAATTTACAACCGAATCTTTTTGTTGAGTCAAACATGTCACATTTGACGTTATTAAGGTGCCACGCGAGGATTGAAATCAAACGGAGTTCATTTGGTCACTCAAATCCTTGTATTCTCGGATTGCACCCAAATTGGCCTCCAATTGAGCCTACAACGTACAAACGAGTTTTCCTTCTTCGTTAAGCACAACCGAAAATTTTTGTTGAGTCAAACATGTCCCATTTGACGTTATTATGGTGCCCCACGAGGATTGAAATCAAACGGGGTCCATTTGGTCAATCAAATCCTTGTATTCTCGGATTGCACCCAAATTGGCCTCCAATTGAGCCTACAACGTACAAACGAGTTTTCCTTCTTCGTTAAGCACAACCGAACCTTTTTGTTGAGTCAAACATGTCCCATTTGACGTTATTCGGGTGCCACGCGAGGATTGAAATCAAACGGAGTCCATTTGGTCACTCAAATCCTTGTATTCTCGGATTGCACCCAAATTGGCCTCCAATTGAGCCTACAACGTACAAACGAGTTTTCCTTCTTCGTTCACCACAACCGAACCTTTTTGTTGAGTCAAACATGTCCTTTTTGACGTTATTAAGGTGCCACGCGAGGATTGAAATCAAACGGAGTCCATTTGGTAACTCAAATCCTTGTATTATCGGATTGCACCCAAATTGGCCTCCAATTGAGCCTACAACGTCTTCTTCGTTAAGCACAACCGAACCTTTTTGTTGAGTCAAACATGTCCCATTTGACGTAATTATGGTGCCACGTGAGGATTGAAATCAAACGGAGTCCATTTGGTCACTCAAATCCTTGTATTCTCGGATTGCACCCAAATTGGCCTCCAATTGAGCCTACAACGTACAAACGAGTTTTCCTTCTTCGTTAAGCACAACCGAACCTTTTTGATGAGTCAAACATGTCCCATTTGACGTTATTATGGTGCCACGTGAGGATTGAAATCAAACGGAGTCCATTTGGTTACTCAAATCCTTGTATTCTTGGATTGCACTCAAATTGGCCTCCAATTGAGCCTACAACGTACAAACGAGTTTTCCTTCTTCGTTAATTTACAACCGAACCTTTTTGTTGAGTCAAACATGTCCCATTTGGCGTTATTATGGTGCCACGCATGGATTGAAATCAAACGGAGTCCATTTGGTCACTCAAATCCTTGTATTCTCGGATTGCACCCAAATTGGCCTCCAATTGAGCCTACAACGTACAAACGAGTTTTCCTTCTTCGTTAAGCACAACCGAACCTTTTTGTTGAGTCAAACATGTCCCATTTGACGTTATTCAGGTGCCACGCGAGGATTGAAATCAAACGGAGTCCATTTGGTCACTCAAATCCTTGTATTCTCGGATTGCACCCAAATTGGCCTCCAATTGAGCCTACAACGTCTTCTTCGTTAAGCACAACCGAACCTTTTTGTTGAGTCAAACATGTCCCATTTGACGTTATTTTGGTGCCACGTGAGGATTGAAATCAAACGGAGTCCATTTGGTCACTCAAATCCTTGTATTTTCGGATTGCACCCAAATTGGCCTCCAATTGAGCCTACAACGTACAAACGAGTTTTCCTTCTTCGTTAAGCACAACCGAACCTTTTTGATGAGTCAAACATGTCCCATTTGACGTTATTATGGTGCCACGCGAGGATTGAAATCAAACGGAGTCCATTTGGTTACTCAAATCCTTGTATTCTTGGATTGCACTCAAATTGGCCTCCAATTGAGCCTACAACGTACAAACGAGTTTTCCTTCTTCGTTAACTTACAACCGAACCTTTTTGTTGAGTCAAACATGTCCCATTTGGCGTTATTATGGTGCCACGCGTGGATTGAAATCAAACGGAGTCCATTTGGTCACTCAAATCCTTGTATTCTCGGATTGCACTCAAATTGGCCTCAATTGAGCCAACAACGTACAAACGAGTTTTCCTTCTTCGTTAAGCACAACCGAACCTTTTGTTGAGTCAAAAATGTCCCATTTGACGTTATTATGGTGCCACGCGAGGATTGAAATCAAACGGAGTCCATTTGGTCACTCAAATCCTTGTATTCTCGGATTGCACCCAAATTGGCCTCCTATTGAGCCTACAATGTACAAACGAGTTTTCCTTCTTCGTTAAGCTTAACCGAACCTTTTTGTTGAGTCAAACATGTCCCATTTTACGTTATTATGGTGCCACGTGAGGATTGAAATCAAACGGAGTTCATTTGGTCACTCAAATCCTTGTATTCTCGGATTGCACCGAAATTGGCCTCCAATTGAGCCTACAACGTACAAACGAGTTTTCCTTCTTCGTTAAGCACAACCGAACCTTTTTGTTGAGTCAAACATGTCCCATTTGACGTTATTAAGGTGCCACGCGAGGATTGAAATCAAACGGAGTCCATTTGGTTACTCAAATCCTTGTATTCTCGGATTGCACCCAAATTGGCCTCCAATTGAGCCTACAAAGTACAAACGAGTTTTCCTTCTTCGTTAACTTACAACCAAACCTTTTTGTTGACTCAAACATGTCCCATTTGACGTTATTAAGGTGCCACATGAGGATTGAAATCAAACGGAGTCCATTTGGTCACTCAAATCCTTGTATTCTCGGATTGCACCCAAATTGGCCTCCAATTGAGCCTACAACATACAAACGAGTTTTCCTTCTTCGTTAAGCACAACCGAACCTTTTTGTTGAGTCAAACATGTCCCATTTGACGTTATTATGGTGCCACGCGAGGATTGAATTCAAACGGAGTCCATTTGGTTACTCAAATCCTTGTACTCTCGGATTGCACCCAAATTGGCCTCCAATTGAGCCTACAACGTACAAACGACTTTTCCTTATTCGTTAATTTACAACCGAATCTTTTTGTTGAGTCAAACATGTCACATTTGACGTTATTAAGGTGCCACGCGAGGATTGAAATCAAACGGAGTTCATTTGGTCACTAAAATCCTTGTATTCTCGGATTGCACCCAAATTGGCCTCCAATTGAGCCTACAACGTACAAACGAGTTTTCCTTCTTCGTTAAGCACAACCGAAAATTTTTGTTGAGTCAAAAATGTCCCATTTGACGTTATTATGGTGCCCCACGAGGATTGAAATCAAACGGGGTCCATTTGGTCAATCAAATCCTTGTATTCTCGGATTGCACCCAAATTGGCCTCCAATTGAGCCTACAACGTACAAACGAGTTTTCCTTCTTCTTTAAGCACAACCGAACCTTTTTGTTGAGTCAAACATGTCCCATTTTACGTTATTATGGTGCCACGCGAGGATTGAAATCAAACGGAGTTCATTTGGTCACTCAAATCCTTGTATTCTCGGATTGCACCCAAATTGGCCTCCAATTGAGCCTACAACGTACAAACGAGTTTTCCTTCTTCGTTAAGCACAACCGAACCGTTTTGTTGAGTCAAACATGTCCCATTTGACGTTATTATGGTGCCACGCGAGGATTAAAATCAAACGGAGACCATTTGGTTACTCAAATCCTTGTATTCTCGGATTGCACCCAAATTGGCCTCCAATTGAGCCTACAACGTACAAACGAGTTTTCCTTCTTCGTTAACTTACAACCAAACCTTTTTGTTGAGTCAAACATGTCCCATTTGACGTTATTAAGGTGCCACGCGAGGATTGAAATCAAACGGAGTCCATTTGGTCACTCAAATCCTTGTATTCTCGAATTGCACCCAAATTGGCCTCCAATTGAGCCTACAACGTACAAACGAGTTTTCCTTCTTCGTTAAGCACAACCGAACCTTTTTGTTGAGTCAAACATGTCCCATTTGACGTTATTATGGTGCCACGCGAGGACTGAAATCAAACGGAGTCCATTTGGTTACTCAAATCCTTGTACTCTCGGATTGCACCCAAATTGGCCTCCAATTGAGCCTACAACGTACAAACGAGTTTTCCTTATTCGTTAATTTACAACCGAATCTTTTTGTTGAGTCAAACATGTCACATTTGACGTTATTAAGGTGCCACGTGAGGATTGAAATCAAACGGAGTTCATTTGGTCACTCAAATCCTTGTATTCTCGGATTGCACCCAAATTGGCCTCCAATTGAGCCTACAACTTACAAACGAGTTTTCCTTCTTCGTTAAGCACAACCGAAAATTTTTGTTGAGTCAAACATGTCCCATTTGACGTTATTATGGTGCCCCACGAGGATTGAAATCAAACGGGGTCCATTTGGTCAATCAAATCCTTGTATTCTCGGATTGCACCCAAATTGGCCTCCAATTGAGCCTACAACGTACAAACGAGTTTTCCTTCTTCGTTAAGCACAACCGAACCTTTTTGTTGAGTCAAACATGTCCCATTTGACGTTATTCAGGTGCCACGCGAGGATTGAAATCAAACGGAGTCCATTTGGTCACTCAAATCCTTGTATTCTCGGATTGCACCCAAATTGGCCTCCAATTGAGCCTACAACGTACAAACGAGTTTTCCTTCTTCGTTCACCACAACCGAACCTTTTTGTTGAGTCAAACATGTCCCTTTTGACGTTATTAAGGTGCCACGCGAGGATTGAAATCAAACGGAGTCCATTTGGTAACTCAAATCCTTGTATTATCGGATTGCACCCAAATTGGCCTCCAATTGAGCCTACAACGTCTTCTTCGTTAAGCACAACCGAACCTTTTTGTTGAGTCAAACATGTCCCATTTGACGTTATTATGGTGCCACGTGAGGATTGAAATCAAACGGAGTCCATTTGGTCACTCAAATCCTTGTATTCTCGGATTGCACCCAAATTGGCCTCCAATTGAGCCTACAACGTACAAACGAGTTTTCCTTCTTCGTTAAGCACAACCGAACCTTTTTGATGAGTCAAACATGTCCCATTTGGCGTTATTATGGTGCCACGCGTGGATTGAAATCAAACGGAGTCCATTTGGTCACTCAAATCCTTGTATTCTCGGATTGCACTCAAATTGGCCTCAATTGAGCCAACAACGTACAAACGAGTTTTCCTTCTTCGTTAAGCACAACCGAACCTTTTGTTGAGTCAAAAATGTCCCATTTGACGTTATTATGGTGCCACGCGAGGATTGAAATCAAACGGAGTCCATTTGGTCACTCAAATCCTTGTATTCTCGGATTGCACCCAAATTGGCCTCCTATTGAGCCTACAATGTACAAACGAGTTTTCCTTCTTCGTTAAGCACAACCGAACCTTTTTATTGAGTCAAACATGTCCCATTTTACGTTATTATGGTGCCACGTGAGGATTGAAATCAAACGGAGTTCATTTGGTCACTCAAATCCTTGTATTCTCGGATTGCACCGAAATTGGCCTCCAATTGAGCCTACAACGTACAAACGAGTTTTCCTTCTTCGTTAAGCACAACCGAACCTTTTTGTTGAGTCAAACATGTCCCATTTGACGTTATTAAGGTGCCACGCGAGGATTGAAATCAAACGGAGTCCATTTGGTTACTCAAATCCTTGTATTCTCGGATTGCACCCAAATTGGCCTCCAATTGAGCCTACAAAGTACAAACGAGTTTTCCTTCTTCGTTAACTTACAACCAAACCTTTTTGTTGACTCAAACATGTCCCATTTGACGTTATTAAGGTGCCACATGAGGATTGAAATCAAACGGAGTCCATTTGGTCACTCAAATCCTTGTATTCTCGGATTGCACCCAAATTGGCCTCCAATTGAGCCTACAACATACAAACGAGTTTTCCTTCTTCGTTAAGCACAACCGAACCTTTTTGTTGAGTCAAACATGTCCCATTTGATGTTATTATGGTGCCACGCGAGGATTGAATTCAAACGGAGTCCATTTGGTTACTCAAATCCTTGTACTCTCGGATTGCACCCAAATTGGCCTCCAATTGAGCCTACAACGTACAAACGACTTTTCCTTATTCGTTAATTTACAACCGAATCTTTTTGTTGAGTCAAACATGTCACATTTGACGTTATTAAGGTGCCACGCGAGGATTGAAATCAAACGGAGTTCATTTGGTCACTAAAATCCTTGTATTCTCGGATTGCACCCAAATTGGCCTCCAATTGAGCCTACAACGTACAAACGAGTTTTCCTTCTTCGTTAAGCACAACCGAAAATTTTTGTTGAGTCAAACATGTCCCATTTGACGTTATTATGGTGCCCCACGAGGATTGAAATCAAACGGGGTCCATTTGGTCAATCAAATCCTTGTATTCTCGGATTGCACCCAAATTGGCCTCCAATTGAGCCTACAACGTACAAACGAGTTTTCCTTCTTCTTTAAGCACAACCGAACCTTTTTGTTGAGTCAAACATGTCCCATTTTACGTTATTATGGTGCCACGCGAGGATTGAAATCAAACGGAGTTCATTTGGTCACTCAAATCCTTGTATTCTCGGATTGCACCCAAATTGGCCTCCAATTGAGCCTACAACGTACAAACGAGTTTTCCTTCTTCGTTAAGCACAACCGAACCGTTTTGTTGAGTCAAACATGTCCCATTTGACGTTATTATGGTGCCACGCGAGGATTAAAATCAAACGGAGACCATTTGGTTACTCAAATCCTTGTATTCTCGGATTGCACCCAAATTGGCCTCCAATTGAGCCTACAACGTACAAACGAGTTTTCCTTCTTCGTTAACTTACAACCAAACCTTTTTGTTGAGTCAAACATGTCCCATTTGACGTTATTAAGGTGCCACGCGAGGATTGAAATCAAACGGAGTCCATTTGGTCACTCAAATCCTTGTATTCTCGAATTGCACCCAAATTGGCCTCCAATTGAGCCTACAACGTACAAACGAGTTTTCCTTCTTCGTTAAGCACAACCGAACCTTTTTGTTGAGTCAAACATGTCCCATTTGACGTTATTATGGTGCCACGCGAGGACTGAAATCAAACGGAGTCCATTTGGTTACTCAATTCCTTGTACTCTCGGATTGCACCCAAATTGGCCTCCAATTGAGCCTACAACGTACAAACGAGTTTTCCTTATTCGTTAATTTACAACCGAATCTTTTTGTTGAGTCAAACATGTCACATTTGACGTTATTAAGGTGCCACGTGAGGATTGAAATCAAACGGAGTTCATTTGGTCACTCAAATCCTTGTATTCTCGGATTGCACCCAAATTGGCCTCCAATTGAGCCTACAACGTACAAACGAGTTTTCCTTCTTCGTTAAGCACAACCGAAAATTTTTTGAGTCAAACATGTCCCATTTGACGTTATTATGGTGCCCCACGAGGATTGAAATCAAACGGGGTCCATTTGGTCAATCAAATCCTTGTATTCTCGGATTGCACCCAAATTGGCCTCCAATTGAGCCTACAACGTACAAACGAGTTTTCCTTCTTCGTTAAGCACAACCGAACCTTTTTGTTGAGTCAAACATGTCCCATTTGACGTTATTCAGGTGCCACGCGAGGATTGAAATCAAACGGAGTCCATTTGGTCACTCAAATCCTTGTATTCTCGGATTGCACCCAAATTGGCCTCCAATTGAGCCTACAACGTACAAACGAGTTTTCCTTCTTCGTTCACCACAACCGAACCTTTTTGTTGAGTCAAACATGTCCCTTTTGACGTTATTAAGGTGCCACGCGAGGATTGAAATCAAACGGAGTCCATTTGGTAACTCAAATCCTTGTATTATCGGATTGCACCCAAATTGGCCTCCAATTGAGCCTACAACGTCTTCTTCGTTAAGCACAACCGAACCTTTTTGTTGAGTCAAACATGTCCCATTTGACGTTATTATGGTGCCACGTGAGGATTGAAATCAAACGGAGTCCATTTGGTCACTCAAATCCTTGTATTCTCGGATTGCACCCAAATTGGCCTCCAATTGAGCCTACAACGTACAAACGAGTTTTCCTTCTTCGTTAAGCACAACCGAACCTTTTTGATGAGTCAAACATGTCCCATTTGACGTTATTATGGTGCCACGCGAGGATTGAAATCAAACGGAGTCCATTTGGTTACTCAAATCCTTGTATTCTTGGATTGCACTCAAATTGGCCTCCAATTGAGCCTACAACGTACAAACGAGTTTTCCTTCTTCGTTAACTTACAACCGAACCTTTTTGTTGAGTCAAACATGTCCCATTTTGCGTTATTATGGTGCCACGCGTGGATTGAAATCAAACGGAGTCCATTTGGTCACTCAAATCCTTGTATTCTCGGATTGCACCCAAATTGGCCTCCAATTGAGCCTACAACGTACAAACGAGTTTTCCTTCTTCGTTAAGCACAACCGAACCTTTTTGTTGAGTCAAACATGTCCCATTTGACGTTATTCAGGTGCCACGCGAGGATTGAAATCAAACGGAGTCCATTTGGTCACTCAAATCCTTGTATTCTCGGATTGCACCCAAATTGGCCTCCAATTGAGCCTACAACGTACAAACGAGTTTTCCTTCTTCGTTCACCACAACCGAACCTTTTTGTTGAGTCAAACATGTCCCTTTTGACGTTATTAAGGTGCCACGCGAGGATTGAAATCAAACGGAGTCCATTTGGTAACTCAAATCCTTGTATTATCGGATTGCACCCAAATTGGCCTCCAATTGAGCCTACAACGTCTTCTTCGTTAAGCACAACCGAACCTTTTTGTTGAGTCAAACATGTCCCATTTGACGTTATTATGGTGCCACGTGAGGATTGAAATCAAACGGAGTCCATTTGGTCACTCAAATCCTTGTATTCTCGGATTGCACCCAAATTGGCCTCCAATTGAGCCTACAACGTACAAACGAGTTTTCCTTCTTCGTTAAGCACAACCGAACCTTTTTGATGAGTCAAACATGTCCCATTTGACGTTATTATGGTGCCACGCGAGGATTGAAATCAAACGGAGTCCATTTGGTTACTCAAATCCTTGTATTCTTGGATTGCACTCAAATTGGCCTCCAATTGAGCCTACAACGTACAAACGAGTTTTCCTTCTTCGTTAACTTACAACCGAACCTTTTTGTTGAGTCAAACATGTCCCATTTTGCGTTATTATGGTGCCACGCGTGGATTGAAATCAAACGGAGTCCATTTGGTCACTCAAATCCTTGTATTCTCGGATTGCACCCAAATTGGCCTCCAATTGAGCCTACAACGTACAAACGAGTTTTTCTTCTTCGTTAAGCACAACCGAACCTTTTTGTTGAGTCAAACATGTCCCATTTGACGTTATTCAGGTGCCACGCGAGGATTGAAATCAAACGGAGTCCATTTGGTCACTCAAATCCTTGTATTCTCGGATTGCACCCAAATTGGCCTCCAATTGAGCCTACAACGTACAAACGAGTTTTCCTTCTTCGTTAAGCACAACCGAACCTTTTTGTTGAGTCAAACATGTCCCATTTGACGTTATTAAGGTGCCACGTGAGGATTGAAATCAAACGGAGTCCATTTGGTTACTCAAATCCTTGTATTCTCGGATTGCACCCAAATTGGCCTCCAATTGAGCCTACAAAGTACAAACGAGTTTTCCTTCTTCGTTAACTTACAACCAAACCTTTTTGTTGACTCAAACATGTCCCATTTGACGTTATTAAGGTGCCACATGAGGATTGAAATCAAACGGAGTCCATTTGGTCACTCAAATCCTTGTATTCTCGGATTGCACCCAAATTGGCCTCCAATTGAGCCTACAACGTACAAACGAGTTTTCCTTCTTCGTTAAGCACAACCGAACCTTTTTGATGAGTCAAACATGTCCCATTTGACGTTATTATGGTGCCACGCGAGGATTGAAATCAAACGGAGTCCATTTGGTTACTCAAATCCTTGTATTCTTGGATTGCACTCAAATTGGCCTCCAATTGAGCCTACAACGTACAAACGAGTTTTCCTTCTTCGTTAACTTACAACCGAACCTTTTTGTTGAGTCAAACATGTCCCATTTTGCGTTATTATGGTGCCACGCGTGGATTGAAATCAAACGGAGTCCATTTGGTCACTCAAATCCTTGTATTCTCGGATTGCACCCAAATTGGCCTCCAATTGAGCCTACAACGTACAAACGAGTTTTCCTTCTTCGTTAAGCACAACCGAACCTTTTTGTTGAGTCAAACATGTCCCATTTGACGTTATTCAGGTGCCACGCGAGGATTGAAATCAAACGGAGTCCATTTGGTCACTCAAATCCTTGTATTCTCGGATTGCACCCAAATTGGCCTCCAATTGAGCCTACAACGTACAAACGAGTTTTCCTTCTTCGTTCACCACAACCGAACCTTTTTGTTGAGTCAAACATGTCCCTTTTGACGTTATTAAGGTGCCACGCGAGGATTGAAATCAAACGGAGTCCATTTGGTAACTCAAATCCTTGTATTATCGGATTGCACCCAAATTGGCCTCCAATTGAGCCTACAACGTCTTCTTCGTTAAGCACAACCGAACCTTTTTGTTGAGTCAAACATGTCCCATTTGACGTTATTATGGTGCCACGTGAGGATTGAAATCAAACGGAGTCCATTTGGTCACTCAAATCCTTGTATTCTCGGATTGCACCCAAATTGGCCTCCAATTGAGCCTACAACGTACAAACGAGTTTTCCTTCTTCGTTAAGCACAACCGAACCTTTTTGATGAGTCAAACATGTCCCATTTGACGTTATTATGGTGCCACGCGAGGATTGAAATCAAACGGAGTCCATTTGGTTACTCAAATCCTTGTATTCTTGGATTGCACTCAAATTGGCCTCCAATTGAGCCTACAACGTACAAACGAGTTTTCCTTCTTCGTTAACTTACAACCGAACCTTTTTGTTGAGTCAAACATGTCCCATTTTGCGTTATTATGGTGCCACGCGTGGATTGAAATCAAACGGAGTCCATTTGGTCACTCAAATCCTTGTATTCTCGGATTGCACCCAAATTGGCCTCCAATTGAGCCTACAACGTACAAACGAGTTTTTCTTCTTCGTTAAGCACAACCGAACCTTTTTGTTGAGTCAAACATGTCCCATTTGACGTTATTCAGGTGCCACGCGAGGATTGAAATCAAACGGAGTCCATTTGGTCACTCAAATCCTTGTATTCTCGGATTGCACCCAAATTGGCCTCCAATTGAGCCTACAACGTACAAACGAGTTTTCCTTCTTCGTTAAGCACAACCGAACCTTTTTGTTGAGTCAAACATGTCCCATTTGACGTTATTAAGGTGCCACGTGAGGATTGAAATCAAACGGAGTCCATTTGGTTACTCAAATCCTTGTATTCTCGGATTGCACCCAAATTGGCCTCCAATTGAGCCTACAAAGTACAAACGAGTTTTCCTTCTTCGTTAACTTACAACCAAACCTTTTTGTTGACTCAAACATGTCCCATTTGACGTTATTAAGGTGCCACATGAGGATTGAAATCAAACGGAGTCCATTTGGTCACTCAAATCCTTGTATTCTCGGATTGCACCCAAATTGGCCTCCAATTGAGCCTACAACGTACAAACGAGTTTTCCTTCTTCGTTAAGCACAACCGAACCTTTTTGATGAGTCAAACATGTCCCATTTGACGTTATTATGGTGCCACGCGAGGATTGAAATCAAACGGAGTCCATTTGGTTACTCAAATCCTTGTATTCTTGGATTGCACTCAAATTGGCCTCCAATTGAGCCTACAACGTACAAACGAGTTTTCCTTCTTCGTTAACTTACAACCGAACCTTTTTGTTGAGTCAAACATGTCCCATTTTGCGTTATTATGGTGCCACGCGTGGATTGAAATCAAACGGAGTCCATTTGGTCACTCAAATCCTTGTATTCTCGGATTGCACCCAAATTGGCCTCCAATTGAGCCTACAACGTACAAACGAGTTTTTCTTCTTCGTTAAGCACAACCGAACCTTTTTGTTGAGTCAAACATGTCCCATTTGACGTTATTCAGGTGCCACGCGAGGATTGAAATCAAACGGAGTCCATTTGGTCACTCAAATCCTTGTATTCTCGGATTGCACCCAAATTGGCCTCCAATTGAGCCTACAACGTACAAACGAGTTTTCCTTCTTCGTTAAGCACAACCGAACCTTTTTGTTGAGTCAAACATGTCCCATTTGACGTTATTAAGGTGCCACGTGAGGATTGAAATCAAACGGAGTCCATTTGGTTACTCAAATCCTTGTATTCTCGGATTGCACCCAAATTGGCCTCCAATTGAGCCTACAAAGTACAAACGAGTTTTCCTTCTTCGTTAACTTACAACCAAACCTTTTTGTTGACTCAAACATGTCCCATTTGACGTTATTAAGGTGCCACATGAGGATTGAAATCAAACGGAGTCCATTTGGTCACTCAAATCCTTGTATTCTCGGATTGCACCCAAATTGGCCTCCAATTGAGCCTACAACGTACAAACGAGTTTTCCTTCTTCGTTAAGCACAACCGAACCTTTTTGATGAGTCAAACATGTCCCATTTGACGTTATTATGGTGCCACGCGAGGATTGAAATCAAACGGAGTCCATTTGGTTACTCAAATCCTTGTATTCTTGGATTGCACTCAAATTGGCTTCCAATTGAGCCTACAACGTACAAACGAGTTTTCCTTCTTCGTTAACTTACAACCGAACCTTTTTGTTGAGTCAAACATGTCCCATTTTGCGTTATTATGGTGCCACGCGTGGATTGAAATCAAACGGAGTCCATTTGGTCACTCAAATCCTTGTATTCTCGGATTGCACCCAAATTGGCCTCCAATTGAGCCTACAACGTACAAACGAGTTTTCCTTCTTCGTTAAGCACAACCGAACCTTTTTGTTGAGTCAAACATGTCCCATTTGATGTTATTCAGGTGCCACGCGAGGATTGAAATCAAACGGAGTCCATTTGGTCACTCAAATCCTTGTATTCTCGGATTGCACCCAAATTGGCCTCCAATTGAGCCTACAACGTACAAACGAGTTTTCCTTCTTCGTTCACCACAACCGAACCTTTTTGTTGAGTCAAACATGTCCCTTTTGACGTTATTAAGGTGCCACGCGAGGATTGAAATCAAACGGAGTCCATTTGGTAACTCAAATCCTTGTATTATCGGATTGCACCCAAATTGGCCTCCAATTGAGCCTACAACGTCTTCTTCGTTAAGCACAACCGAACCTTTTTGTTGAGTCAAACATGTCCAATTTGACGTTATTATGGTGCCACGTGAGGATTGAAATCAAACGGAGTCCATTTGGTCACTCAAATCCTTGTATTCTCGGATTGCACCCAAATTGGCCTCCAATTGAGCCTACAACGTACAAACGAGTTTTCCTTCTTCGTTAAGCACAACCGAACCTTTTTGATGAGTCAAACATGTCCCATTTGACGTTATTATGGTGCCACGCGAGGATTGAAATCAAACGGAGTCCATTTGGTTACTCAAATCCTTGTATTCTTGGATTGCACTCAAATTGGCCTCCAATTGAGCCTACAACGTACAAACGAGTTTTCCTTCTTCGTTAACTTACAACCGAACCTTTTTGTTCAGTCAAACATGTCCCATTTTGCGTTATTATGGTGCCACGCGTGGATTGAAATCAAACGGAGTCCATTTGGTCACTCAAATCCTTGTATTCTCGGATTGCACCCAAATTGGCCTCCAATTGAGCCTACAACGTACAAACGAGTTTTTCTTCTTCGTTAAGCACAACCGAACCTTTTTGTTGAGTCAAACATGTCCCATTTGACGTTATTCAGGTGCCACGCGAGGATTGAAATCAAACGGAGTCCATTTGGTCACTCAAATCCTTGTATTCTCGGATTGCACCCAAATTGGCCTCCAATTGAGCCTACAACGTACAAACGAGTTTTCCTTCTTCGTTCACCACAACCGAACCTTTTTGTTGAGTCAAACATGTCCCTTTTGACGTTATTAAGGTGCCACGCGAGGATTGAAATCAAACGGAGTGCATTTGGTAACTCAAATCCTTGTATTATCGGATTGCACCCAAATTGGCCTCCAATTGAGCCTACAACGTCTTCTTCGTTAAGCACAACCGAACCTTTTTGTTGAGTCAAACATGTCCCATTTGACGTTATTATGGTGCCACGTGAGGATTGAAATCAAACGGAGTCCATTTGGTCACTCAAATCCTTGTATTCTCGGATTGCACCCAAATTGGCCTCCAATTGAGCCTACAACGTACAAACGAGTTTTCCTTCTTCGTTAAGCACAACCGAACCTTTTTGATGAGTCAAACATGTCCCATTTGACGTTATTATGGTGCCACGCGAGGATTGAAATCAAACGGAGTCCATTTGGTTACTCAAATCCTTGTATTCTTGGATTGCACTCAAATTGGCCTCCAATTGAGCCTACAACGTACAAACGAGTTTTCCTTCTTCGTTAACTTACAAACGAACCTTTTTGTTGAGTCAAACATGTCCCATTTTGCGTTATTATGGTGCCACGCGTAGATTGAAATCAAAACGAAGTCCATTTGGTCACTCAAATCCTTGTATTCTCGGATTGCACCCAAATTGGCCTCCAATTGAGCCTACAACGTACAAACGAGTTTTTCTTCTTCGTTAAGCACAACCAAACCTTTTTGTTGAGTCAAACATGTCCCATTTGACGTTATTCAGGTGCCACGCGAGGATTGAAATCAAACGGAGTCCATTTGGTCACTCAAATCCTTGTATTCTCGGATTGCACCCAAATTGGCCTCCAATTGAGCCTACAACGTACAAACGAGTTTTCCTTCTTCGTTAAGCACAACCGAACCTTTTTGTTGAGTCAAACATGTCCCATTTGACGTTATTAAGGTGCCACGTGAGGATTGAAATCAAACGGAGTCCATTTGGTTACTCAAATCCTTGTATTCTCGGATTGCACCCAAAATTGGCCTCCAATTGAGCCTACAAAGTACAAACGAGTTTTCCTTCTTCGTTAACTTACAACCAAACCTTTTTGTTGACTCAAACATGTCCCATTTGACGTTATTAAGGTGCCACATGAGGATTGAAATCAAACGGAGTCCATTTGGTCACTCAAATCCTTGTATTCTCGGATTGCACCCAAATTGGCCTCCAATTGAGCCTACAACGTACAAACGAGTTTTCCTTCTTCGTTAAGCACAACCGAACCTTTTTGATGAGTCAAACATGTCCCATTTGACGTTATTATGGTGCCACGCGAGGATTGAAATCAAACGGAGTCCATTTGGTTACTCAAATCCTTGTATTCTTGGATTGCACTCAAATTGGCCTCCAATTGAGCCTACAACGTACAAACGAGTTTTCCTTCTTCGTTAACTTACAACCGAACCTTTTTGTTGAGTCAAACATGTCCCATTTTGCGTTATTATGGTGCCACGCGTGGATTGAAATCAAACGGAGTCCATTTGGTCACTCAAATCCTTGTATTCTCGGATTGCACCCAAATTGGCCTCCAATTGAGCCTACAACGTACAAACGAGTTTTCCTTCTTCGTTAAGCACAACCGAACCTTTTTGTTGAGTCAAACATGTCCCATTTGACGTTATTCAAGGTGCCACGCGAGGATTGAAATCAAACGGAGTCCATTTGGTCACTCAAATCCTTGTATTCTCGGATTGCACCCAAATTGGCCTCCAATTGAGCCTACAACGTACAAACGAGTTTTCCTTCTTCGTTCACCACAACCGAACCTTTTTGTTGAGTCAAACATGTCCCTTTTGACGTTATTAAGGTGCCCACGCGAGGATTGAAATCAAACGGAGTCCATTTGGTAACTCAAATCCTTGTATTATCGGATTGCACCCAAATTGGCCTCCAATTGAGCCTACAACGTCTTCTTCGTTAAGCACAACCGAACCTTTTTGTTGAGTCAAACATGTCCCATTTGACGTTATTATGGTGCCACGTGAGGATTGAAATCAAACGGAGTCCATTTGGTCACTCAAATCCTTGTATTCTCGGATTGCACCCAAATTGGCCTCCAATTGAGCCTACAACGTACAAACGAGTTTTCCTTCTTCGTTAAGCACAACCGAACCTTTTTGATGAGTCAAACATGTCCCATTTGACGTTATTATGGTGCCACGCGAGGATTGAAATCAAACGGAGTCCATTTGGTTACTCAAATCCTTGTATTCTTGGATTGCACTCAAATTGGCCTCCAATTGAGCCTACAACGTACAAACGAGTTTTCCTTCTTCGTTAACTTACAACCGAACCTTTTTGTTCAGTCAAACATGTCCCATTTTGCGTTATTATGGTGCACGCGTGGATTGAAATCAAACGGAGTCCATTTGGTCACTCAAATCCTTGTATTCTCGGATTGCACCCAAATTGGCCTCCAATTGAGCCTACAACGTACAAACGAGTTTTTCTTCTTCGTTAAGCACAACCGAACCTTTTTGTTGAGTCAAACATGTCCCATTTGACGTTATTCAGGTGCCACGCGAGGATTGAAATCAAACGGAGTCCATTTGGTCACTCAAATCCTTGTATTCTCGGATTGCACCCAAATTGGCCTCCAATTGAGCCTACAACGTACAAACGAGTTTTCCTTCTTCGTTCACCACAACCGAACCTTTTTGTTGAGTCAAACATGTCCCTTTTGACGTTATTAAGGTGCCACGCGAGGATTGAAATCAAACGGAGTCCATTTGGTCACTCAAATCCTTGTATTCTCGGATTGCACCCAAATTGGCCTCCAATTGAGCCTACAAAGTCTTCTTCGTTAAGCACAACCGAACCTTTTTGTTGAGTCAAACATGTCCCATTTGACGTTATTTTGGTGCCACGTGAGGATTGAAATCAAACGGAGTCCATTTGGTCACTCAAATCCTTGTATTCTCGGATTGCACCCAAATTGGCCTCCAATTGAGCCTACAACGTACAAACGAGTTTTCCTTCTTCGTTAAGCACAACCGAACCTTTTTGATGAGTCAAACATGTCCCATTTGACGTTATTATGGTGCCACGCGAGGATTGAAATCAAACGGAGTCCATTTGGTTACTCAAATCCTTGTATTCTTGGATTGCACTCAAATTGGCCTCCAATTGAGCCTACAACGTACAAACGAGTTTTCCTTCTTCGTTAACTTACAACCGAACCTTTTTGTTGAGTCAAACATGTCCCATTTTGCGTTATTATGGTGCCACGCGTGGATTGAAATCAAACGGAGTCCATTTGGTCACTCAAATCCTTGTATTCTCGGATTGCACCCAAATTGGCCTCCAATTGAGCCTACAACGTACAAACGAGTTTTCCTTCTTCGTTAAGCACAACCGAACCTTTTTGATGAGTCAAACATGTCCCATTTGACGTTATTATGGTGCCACGCGAGGATTGAAATCAAACGGAGTCCATTTGGTTACTCAAATCCTTGTATTCTTGGATTGCACTCAAATTGGCCTCCAATTGAGCCTACAACGTACAAACGAGTTTTCCTTCTTCGTTAACTTACAACCGAACCTTTTTGTTGAGTCAAACATGTCCCATTTTGCGTTATTATGGTGCCACGCGTGGATTGAAATCAAACGGAGTCCATTTGGTCACTCAAATCCTTGTATTCTCGGATTGCACCCAAATTGGCCTCCAATTGAGCCTACAACGTACAAACGAGTTTTTCTTCTTCGTTAAGCACAACCGAACCTTTTTGTTGAGTCAAACATGTCCCATTTGACGTTATTCAGGTGCCACGCGAGGATTGAAATCAAACGGAGTCCATTTGGTCACTCAAATCCTTGTATTCTCGGATTGCACCCAAATTGGCCTCCAATTGAGCCTACAACGTACAAACGAGTTTTCCTTCTTCGTTAAGCACACCCCGAACCTTTTTGTTGAGTCAAACATGTCCCATTTGACGTTATTAAGGTGCCACGCGAGGATTGAAATCAAACGGAGTCCATTTGGTTACTCAAATCCTTGTATTCTCGGATTGCACCCAAATTGGCCTCCAATTGAGCCTACAAAGTACAAACGAGTTTTCCTTCTTCGTTAACTTACAACCAAACCTTTTTGTTGACTCAAACATGTCCCATTTGACGTTATTAAGGTGCCACATGAGGATTGAAATCAAACGGAGTCCATTTGGTCACTCAAATCCTTGTATTCTCGGATTGCACCCAAATTGGCCTCCAATTGAGCCTACAACGTACAAACGAGTTTTCCTTCTTCGTTAAGCACAACCGAACCTTTTTGATGAGTCAAACATGTCCCATTTGACGTTATTATGGTGCCACGCGAGGATTGAAATCAAACGGAGTCCATTTGGTTACTCAAATCCTTGTATTCTTGGATTGCACTCAAATTGGCCTCCAATTGAGCCTACAACGTACAAACGAGTTTTCCTTCTTCGTTAACTTACAACCGAACCTTTTTGTTGAGTCAAACATGTCCCATTTTGCGTTATTATGGTGCCACGCGTGGATTGAAATCAAACGGAGTCCATTTGGTCACTCAAATCCTTGTATTCTCGGATTGCACCCAAATTGGCCTCCAATTGAGCCTACAACGTACAAACGAGTTTTTCTTCTTCGTTAAGCACAACCGAACCTTTTTGTTGAGTCAAACATGTCCCATTTGACGTTATTCAGGTGCCACGCGAGGATTGAAATCAAACGGAGTCCATTTGGTCACTCAAATCCTTGTATTCTCGGATTGCACCCAAATTGGCCTCCAATTGAGCCTACAACGTACAAACGAGTTTTCCTTCTTCGTTCACCACAACCGAACCTTTTTGTTGAGTCAAACATGTCCCTTTTGACGTTATTAAGGTGCCACGCGAGGATTGAAATCAAACGGAGTCCATTTGGTCACTCAAATCCTTGTATTCTCGGATTGCACCCAAATTGGCCTCCAATTGAGCCTACAACGTCTTCTTCGTTAAGCACAACCGAACCTTTTTGTTGAGTCAAACATGTCCCATTTGACGTTATTTTGGTGCCACGTGAGGATTGAAATCAAACGGAGTCCATTTGGTCACTCAAATCCTTGTATTCTCGGATTGCACCCAAATTGGCCTCCAATTGAGCCTACAACGTACAAACGAGTTTTCCTTCTTCGTTAAGCACAACCGAACCTTTTTGATGAGTCAAACATGTCCCATTTGACGTTATTATGGTGCCACGCGAGGATTGAAATCAAACGGAGTCCATTTGGTTACTCAAATCCTTGTATTCTTGGATTGCACTCAAATTGGCCTCCAATTGAGCCTACAACGTACAAACGAGTTTTCCTTCTTCGTTAACTTACAACCGAACCTTTTTGTTGAGTCAAACATGTCCCATTTTGCGTTATTATGGTGCCACGCGTGGATTGAAATCAAACGGAGTCATTTGGTCACTCAAATCCTTGTATTCTCGGATTGCACTCAAATTGGCCTCAATTGAGCCAACAACGTACAAACGAGTTTTCCTTCTTCGTTAAGCACAACCGAACCTTTTGTTGAGTCAAAAATGTCCCATTTGACGTTATTATGGTGCCACGCGAGGATTGAAATCAAACGGAGTCCATTTGGTCACTCAAATCCTTGTATTCTCGGATTGCACCCAAATTGGCCTCCTATTGAGCCTACAATGTACAAACGAGTTTTCCTTCTTCGTTAAGCACAACCGAACCTTTTTGTTGAGTCAAACATGTCCCATTTTACGTTATTATGGTGCCACATGAGGATTGAAATCAAACGGAGTTCATTTGGTCACTCAAATCCTTGTATTCTCGGATTGCACCCAAATTGGCCTCCAATTGAGCCTACAACGTACAAACGAGTTTTCCTTCTTCGTTAAGCACAACCGAACCTTTTTGTTGAGTCAAACATGTCCCATTTGACGTTATTAAGGTGCCACGCGAGGATTGAAATCAAACGGAGTCCATTTGGTTACTCAAATCCTTGTATTCTCGGATTGCACCCAAATTGGCCTCCAATTGAGCCTACAAAGTACAAACGAGTTTTCCTTCTTCGTTAACTTACAACCAAACCTTTTTGTTGACTCAAACATGTCCCATTTGACGTTATTAAGGTGCCACACGAGGATTGAAATCAAACGGAGTCCATTTGGTCACTCAAATCCTTGTATTCTCGGATTGCACCCAAATTGGCCTCCAATTGAGCCTACAACGTACAAACGAGTTTTCCTTCTTCGTTAAGCACAACCGAACCTTTTTGTTGAGTCAAACATGTCCCATTTGACGTTATTATGGTGCCACGCGAGGATTGAATTCAAACGGAGTCCATTTGGTTACTCAAATCCTTGTACTCTCGGATTGCACCCAAATTGGCCTCCAATTGAGCCTACAACGTACAAACGAGTTTTCCTTATTCGTTAATTTACAACCGAATCTTTTTGTTGAGTCAAACATGTCACATTTGACGTTATTAAGGTGCCACGCGAGGATTGAAATCAAACGGAGTTCATTTGGTCACTAAAATCCTTGTATTCTCGGATTGCACCCAATTGGCCTCCAATTGAGCCTACAACGTACAAACGAGTTTTCCTTCTTCGTTAAGCACAACCGAAAATTTTTGTTGAGTCAAACATGTCCCATTTGACGTTATTATGGTGCCCCACGAGGATTGAAATCAAACGGGGTCCATTTGGTCAATCAAATCCTTGTATTCTCGGATTGCACCCAAATTGGCCTCCAATTGAGCCTACAACGTACAAACGAGTTTTCCTTCTTCTTTAAGCACAACCGAACCTTTTTGTTGAGTCAAACATGTCCCATTTGACATTATTATGGTGCCACGCGAGGACTGAAATCAAACAGAGTCCATTTGGTCACTCAAATCCTTGTATTCTCGGATTGCACTCAAATTGGCCTCAATTGAGCCTACAACGTACAAACGAGTTTTCCTTCTTCGTTAAGCACAACCAAACCTTTTTGTTGACTCAAACATGTCCCATTTGACGTTATTAAGGTGCCACACGAGGATTGAAATCAAACGGAGTCCATTTGGTCACTCAAATCCTTGTATTCTCGGATTGCACCCAAATTGGCCTCCAATTGAGCCTACAACGTACAAACGAGTTTTCCTTCTTCGTTAAGCACAACCGAACCTTTTTGTTGAGTCAAACATGTCCCATTTGACGTTATTATGGTGCCACGCGAGGATTGAATTCAAACGGAGTCCATTTGGTTACTCAAATCCTTGTACTCTCGGATTGCACCCAAATTGGCCTCCAATTGAGCCTACAACGTACAAACGAGTTTTCCTTATTCGTTAATTTACAACCGAATCTTTTTGTTGAGTCAAACATGTCACATTTGACGTTATTAAGGTGCCACGCGAGGATTGAAATCAAACGGAGTTCATTTGGTCACTAAAATCCTTGTATTCTCGGATTGCACCCAAATTGGCCTCCAATTGAGCCTACAACGTACAAACGAGTTTTCCTTCTTCGTTAAGCACAACCGAAAATTTTTGTTGAGTCAAACATGTCCCATTTGACGTTATTATGGTGCCCCACGAGGATTGAAATCAAACGGGGTCCATTTGGTCAATCAAATCCTTGTATTCTCGGATTGCACCCAAATTGGCCTCCAATTGAGCCTACAACGTACAAACGAGTTTTCCTTCTTCTTTAAGCACAACCGAACCTTTTTGTTGAGTCAAACATGTCCCATTTGACATTATTATGGTGCCACGCGAGGACTGAAATCAAACAGAGTCCATTTGGTCACTCAAATCCTTGTATTCTCGGATTGCACTCAAATTGGCCTCAATTGAGCCTACAACGTACAAACGAGTTTTCCTTCTTCGTTAAGCACAACCAAACCTTTTTGTTGATTCAAACATGTCCCATTTGACGTTATTATGGTGCCACGCGAGGATTGAAATCAAAACGGAGTCCATTTGGTTACTCAAATCCTTGTATTCTTGGATTGCACTCAAATTGGCCTCCAATTGAGCCTACAACGTACAAACGAGTTTTCCTTCTTCGTTAACTTACAACCGAACCTTTTTGTTGAGTCAAACATGTCCCATTTGGAGTTATTATGGTGCCACGCGAGGATTGAAATCAAACGGAGTCCATTTGGTCACTCAAATCCTTGTATTCACGGATTGCACTCAAATTGGCCTCAATTGAGCCAACAACGTACAAACGAGTTTTCCTTCTTCGTTAAGCACAACCGAACCTTTTTGTTTTGTCAAACATGTCCCATTTGACGTTATTATGGTGTCACGCGAGGATTGAATCAAACGGAGTCCATTTGGTCACTCAAATCCTTGTATTCTCGGATTGCACCCAAATTGGCCTCCAATTGAGCCTACAACGTACAAACGAGTTTTCCTTCTTCGTTAAGCACAACCGAACCTTTTTGTTGAGTCAAACATGTCCCATTTTACGTTATTATGGTGCCACATGAGGATTGAAATCAAACGGAGTTCATTTGGTCACTCAAATCCTTGTATTCTCGGATTGCACCCAAATTGGCCTCCAATTGAGCCTACAACGTTACAAACGAGTTTTCCTTCTTCGTTAAGCACAACCGAACCTTTTTGTTGAGTCAAACATGTCCCATTTGACGTTATTAAGGTGCCACGCGAGGATTGAAATCAAACGGAGTCCATTTGGTTACTCAAATCCTTGTATTCTCGGATTGCACCCAAATTGGCCTCCAATTGAGCCTACAAAGTACAAACGAGTTTTCCTTCTTCGTTAACTTACAACCAAACCTTTTTGTTGACTCAAACATGTCCCATTTGACGTTATTAAGGTGGCACACGAGGATTGAAATCAAACGGAGTCCATTTGGTCACTCAAATCCTTGTATTCTCGGATTGCACCCAAATTGGCCTCCAATTGAGCCTACAACGTACAAACGAGTTTTCCTTCTTCGTTAAGCACAACCGAACCTTTTTGTTGAGTCAAACATGTCCCATTTGACGTTATTATGGTGCCACGCGAGGATTGAATTCAAACGGAGTCCATTTGGTTACTCAAATCCTTGTACTCTCGGATTGCACCCAAATTGGCCTCCAATTGAGCCTACAACGTACAAACGAGTTTTCCTTATTCGTTAATTTACAACCGAATCTTTTTGTTGAGTCAAACATGTCACATTTGACGTTATTAAGGTGCCACGCGAGGATTGAAATCAAACGGAGTTCATTTGGTCACTAAAATCCTTGTATTCTCGGATTGCACCCAAATTGGCCTCCAATTGAGCCTACAACGTACAAACGAGTTTTCCTTCTTCGTTAAGCACAACCGAAAATTTTTGTTGAGTCAAACATGTCCCATTTGACGTTATTATGGTGCCCCACGAGGATTGAAATCAAACGGGGTCCATTTGGTCAATCAAATCCTTGTATTCTCGGATTGCACCCAAATTGGCCTCCAATTGAGCCTACAACGTACAAACGAGTTTTCCTTCTTCTTTAAGCACAACCGAACCTTTTTGTTGAGTCAAACATGTCCCATTTGACATTATTATGGTGCCACGCGAGGACTGAAATCAAACAGAGTCCATTTGGTCACTCAAATCCTTGTATTCTCGGATTGCACTCAAATTGGCCTCAATTGAGCCTCAATGTACGAAAGAGTTTTCCTTCTTCGTTAAGCACAACCGAACCTTTTTGTTTAGTCAAACATGTCCCATTTGACGTTATTATGGTGCCACGTGAGGATTGAAATAAAACGGAGTCCATTTGGTCACTCAAATCCTTGTATTCTCGGATTGCACCCAAATTGGCCTCCAATTGAGCCTACAACGTACAAACGAGTTTTCCTTCTTCGTTAAGCACAACCGAACCTTTTTGTTGAGTCAAACATGTCCCATTTGACGTTATTATGGTGCCACGTTAGGATTGAAATCAAACGGAGTCCATTTGGTCACTCAAATCCTTGTATTCTCGGATTGCACTCAAATTGGCCTAAATTGAGCCTACAACGTACAAACGAGTTTTCCTTCTTCGTTAAGCACAACCAAACCTTTTTGTTGAGTCAAACATGTCCCATTTGACATTATTATGGTGCCACGTGAGGACTGAAATCAAACAGAGTCCATTTGGTCACTCAAATCCTTGTATTCTCGGATTGCACTCAAATTGGCCTCAATTGAGCCTACAACGTACAAACGAGTTTTCCTTCTTCGTTAAGCACAACCGAACCTTTTTGTTGATTCAAACATGTCCCATTTGACGTTATTATGGTGCCACGCGAGGATTGAAATCAAACGGAGTCCATTTGGTTACTCAAATCCTTGTATTCTTGGATTGCACTCAAATTGGCCTCCAATTGAGCCTACAACGTACAAACGAGTTTTCCTTCTTCGTTAACTTACAACCGAACCTTTTTGTTGACTCAAACATGTCCCATTTGGTGTTATTACGGTGCCACACGAGGATTGAAATCAAACGGAGTCCATTTGGTCACTCAAATCCTTGTATTCACGGATTGCACTCAAATTGGCCTCAATTGAGCCAACAACGTACAAACGAGTTTTCCTTCTTCGTTAAGCACAACCGAACCTTTTTGTTGAGTCAAACATGTCCCATTTGACGTTATTATGGTGCGACGCGAGGATTGAATCAAACGGAGTCCATTTGGTCACTCAAATCCTTGTATTCTCGGATTGCACCCAAATTGGCCTCCAATTGAGCCTACAACGTACAAACGAGTTTTCCTTCTTCGTTAAGCACAACCGAACCTTTTTGTTGAGTCAAACATGTCCCATTTGACGTTATTATGGTGCCACGCAAGGATTAAAATCAAACGGAGACCATTTGGTTACTCAAATCCTTGTATTCTCGGATTGCACCCAAATTGGCCTCCAATTGAGCCTACAACGTACAAACGAGTTTTCCTTCTTCGTTAACTTACAACCAAACATTTTTGTTGAGTCAAACATGTCCCATTTGACGTTATTAAGGTGCCACGCGAGGATTGAAATCAAACGGAGTCCATTTGGTCACTCAATCCTTGTATTCTCGGATTGCACCCAAATTGGCCTCCAATTGAGCCTACAACGTACAAACGAGTTTTCCTTCTTCGTTAAGCACAACCGAACCTTTTTGTTGAGTCAAACATGTCCCATTTGATGTTATTATGGTTCCACGCAAGGATTGAAATCAAACGGAGTCCATTTGGTTACTCAAATCCTTGTACTCTCGGATTGCACCTAAATTGGCCTCCAATTGAGCCTACAACGTACAAACGAGTTTTCCTTAGTCGTTAATTTACAACCGAATCATTTTGTTGAGTCAAACATGTCCCATTTGACGTTATTAAGGTGCCACGCGAGGATTGAAATCAAACTGAGTTCATTTGGTCACTCAAATCCTTGTATTCTCGGATTGCACCCAAATTGGCCTCCAATTGAGCCTACAACGTACAAACGAGTTTTCCTTCTTCGTTAAGCACAACCGAAAATTTTTGTTGAGTCAAACATGTCCCATTTGACGTTATTATGGTGCCCCACGAGGATTGAAATCAAACGGGGTCCATTTGGTCAATCAAATCCTTGTATTCTCGGATTGCACCCAAATTGGCCTCCAATTGAGCCTACAACGTACAAACGAGTTTTCCTTCTTCGTTAAGCACAACCGAACCTTTTTGTTGAGTCAAACATGTCCCTTTTGACATTATTAAGGTGCCACATGAGGATTCAAATCAAACGGAGTCCATTTGGTCACTCAAATCCTTGTATTCTAGGATTGCACCCAAATTGGCCTCCAATTGACCCTACAATGTACGAACGAGTTTTCCTTCTTCGTTAAGCACAACCGAACCTTTTTGTTTAGTCAAACATGTCCCATTTGACGTTATTATGGTGCCACGTGAGGATTGAAATAAAACGGAGTCCATTTGGTCACTCAAATCCTTGTATTCTCGGATTGCACCCAAATTGGCCTCCAATTGAGCCTACAACGAACAAACGAGTTTTCCTTCTTCGTTAAGCACAACCGAACCTTTTTGTTGAGTCAAACATGTCCTATTTGACGTTATTATGGTGCCACGTTAGGATTGAAATCAAACGGAGTCCATTTGGTCACTCAAATCCTTGTATTCTCGGATTGCACTCAAATTGGCCTAAATTGAGCCTACAACGTACAAACGAGTTTTCCTTCTTCGTTAAGCACAACCGAACCTTTTTGTTGAGTCAAACATGTCCCATTTGACATTATTATGGTGCCACGTGAGGACTGAAATCAAACAGAGTCCATTTGGTCACTCAAATCCTTGTATTCTCGGATTGCACTCAAATTGGCCTCAATTGAGCCTACAACGTACAAACGAGTTTTCCTTCTTCGTTAAGCAAAACCGAACCTTTTTGTTGATTCAAACATGTCCCGTTTGACGTTATTATGGTGCCACACGAGGATTGAAATCAAACGGAGTCCATTTCGTTACTCAAATCCTTGTATTCTTGGATTGCACTCAAATTGGCCTCCAATTGAGCCTACAACGTACAAACGAGTTTTCCTTCTTCGTTAACTTACAACCGAACCTTTTTGTTGAGTCAAACATGTCCCATTTGGTGTTATTACGGTGCCACACGAGGATTGAAATCAAACGAAGTCCATTTGGTCACTCAAATCCTTGTATTCACGGATTGCACTCAAATTGGCCTCAATTGAGCCAACAACGTACAAACGAGTTTTCCTTCTTCGTTAAGCACAACCGAACCTTTTTGTTGAGTCAAACATGTCCCATTTGACGTTATTATGGTGCCACGCGAGGATTGAATCAAACGGAGTCCATTTGGTCACTCAAATCCTTGTATTCTCGGATTGCACCCAAATTGGCCTCCAATTGAGCCTACAACGTAAAAACGAGTTTTCCTTCTTCGTTAAGCACAACGGAACCTTTTTGTTGAGTCAAACATGTCCCATTTTACGTTATTATGGTGCCACACGAGGATTGAAATCAAACGGAGTTCATTTGGTCACTCAAATCCTTGTATTCTCGGATTGCACCCAAATTGGCCTCCAATTGAGCCTACAACGTCCAAACGAGTTTTCCTTCTTCGTTAAGCACAACCGAGCCTTTTTGTTGAGTCAAACATGTCCCTTTTGACGTTATTATGGTGCCACGCGAGGATTGAAATCAAACGGAGTCCATTTGGTTACTCAAATCCTTGTATTCTTGGATTGCACTCAAATTGGCCTCCAATTGAGCCTACAACGTACAAACGAGTTTTCCTTCTTCGTTAACTTACAACCGAACCTTTTTGTTGAGTCAAACATGTCCCATTTGTTGTTATTACGGTGCCACACGAGGATTGAAATCAAACGAAGTCCATTTGGTCACTCAAATCCTTGTATTCACGGATTGCACTCAAATTGGCCTCAATTGAGCCAACAACGTACAAACGAGTTTTCCTTCTTCGTTAAGCACAACCGAACCTTTTTGTTGAGTCAAACATGTCCCATTTGACGTTATTATGGTGCCACGCGAGGATTGAATCAAACGGAGTCCATTTGGTCACTCAAATCCTTGTATTCTCGGATTGCACCCAAATTGGCCTCCAATTGAGCCTACAACGTACAAACGAGTTTTCCTTCTTCGTTAAGCACAACGGAACCTTTTTGTTGAGTCAAACATGTCCCATTTTACGTTATTATGGTGCCACACGAGGATTGAAATCAAACGGAGTTCATTTGGTCACTCAAATCCTTGTATTCTCGGATTGCACCCAAATTGGCCTCCAATTGAGCCTACAACGTACAAACGAGTTTTCCTTCTTCGTTAAGCACAACCGAACCTTTTTGTTGAGTCAAACATGTCCCTTTTGAAATTATTAAGCTGCCACACGAGGATTCAAATCAAACGGAGTTCATTTGGTCACTCAAATCCTTGTATTCTAGGATTGCACCCAAATTGGCCTCCAATTGACCCTACAATGTACGAACGAGTTTTCCTTCTTCGTTAAGCACAACCGAACCTTTTTGTTTAGTCAAACATGTCCCATTTGACGTTATTATGGTGCCACGTGAGGATTGAAATAAAACGGAGTCCATTTGGTCACTCAAATCCTTGTATTCTCGGATTGCACCCAAATTGGCCTCCAATTGAGCCTACAACGTACAAACGAGTTTTCCTTCTTCGTTAAGCACAACCGAACCTTTTTGTTGAGTCAAACATGTCCCATTTGACGTTATTATGGTGCCACGTTAGGATTGAAATCAAACGGAGTCCATTTGGTCACTCAAATCCTTGTATTCTCGGATTGCACTCAAATTGACCTAAATTGAGCCTACAACGTACAAACGAGTTTTCCTTCTTCGTTAAGCACAAACGAACCTTTTTGTTGAGTCAAACATGTCCCATTTGACATTATTATGGTGCCACGTGAGGACTGAAATCAAACAGAGTCCATTTGGTCACTCAAATCCTTGTATTCTCGGATTGCACTCAAATTGGCCTCAATTGAGCCTACAACGTACAAACGAGTTTTCCTTCTTTGTTAAGCACAACCGAACCTTTTTGTTGATTCAAACATGTCCCATTTGACGTTATTATGGTGCCACGCGAGGATTGAAATCAAACGGAGTCCATTTGGTTACTCAAATCCTTGTATTCTTGGATTGCACTCAAATTGGCCTCCAATTGAGCCTACAACGTACAAACGAGTTTTCCTTCTTCGTTAACTTACAACCGAACCTTTTTGTTGAGTCAAACATGTCCCATTTGGTGTTATTACGGTGCCACACGAGGATTGAAATCAAACGGAGTCCATTTGGTCACTCAAATCCTTGTATTCACGGATTGCACTCAAATTGGCCTCAATTGAGCCAACAACGTACAAACGAGTTTTCCTTCTTCGTTAAGCACAACCGAACCTTTTTGTTGAGTCAAACATGTCCCATTTGACGTTATTATGGTGCCACGCGAGGATTGAATCAAACGGAGTCCATTTGGTCACTCAAATCCTTGTATTCTCGGATTGCACCCAAATTGGCCTCCAATTGAGCCTACAACGTACAAACGAGTTTTCCTTCTTCGTTAAGCACAACCGAACCTTTTTGTTGAGTCAAACATGTCCCATTTTACGTTATTATGGTGCCACACGAGGATTGAAATCAAACGGAGTTCATTTGGTCATTCAAATCCTTGTATTCTCGGATTGCACCCAAATTGGCCTCCAATTGAGCCTACAACGTACAAACGAGTTTTCCTTCTTCGTTAAGCACAACCGAACATTTTTGTTGAGTCAAACATGTCCCATTTGACGTTATTATGGTGCCAAGCAAGGATTAAAATCAAACGGAGTCCATTTGGTTACTCAAATCCTTGTATTCTCGGATTGCACCCAAATTGGCCTCCAATTGAGCCTACAACGTACAAACGAGTTTTCCTTCTTCGTTAACTTACAACCAAACCTTTTTGTTGAGTCAAACATGTCCCATTTGACGTTATTAAGGTGCCACGCGAGGATTGAAATCACACGGAGTCCATTTGGTCACTCAAATCCTTGTATTCTCGGATTGCACCCAAATTGGCCTCCAATTGAGCCTACAACGTACAAACGAGTTTTCCTTCTTCGTTAACTTACAACCGAACCTTTTTGTTGAGTCAAACATGTCCCATTTGGTGTTATTACGGTGCCACACGAGGGTTGAAATCAAACGGAGTCCATTTGGTCACTCAAATCCTTGTATTCACGGATTGCACTCAAATTGGCCTCAATTGAGCCAACAACGTACAAACGAGCTTTCCTTCTTCGTTAAGCACAACCGAACCTTTTTGTTGAGTCAAACATGTCCCATTTGACGTTATTATGGTGCGACGCGAGGATTGAATCAAACGGAGTCCATTTGGTCACTCAAATCCTTGTATTCTCGGATTGCACCCAAATTGGCCTCCAATTGAGCCTACAACGTACAAACGAGTTTTCTTTCTTCGTTAAGCACAACCGAACCTTTTTGTTGAGTCAAACATGTCCCATTTGACGTTATTATGGTGCCACGCGAGGATTAAAATCAAACGGAGACCATTTGGTTACTCAAATCCTTGTATTCTCGGATTGCACCCAAATTGGCCTCCAATTGAGCCTACAACGTACAAACGAGTTTTCCTTCTTCGTTAACTTACAACCAAACATTTTTGTTGAGTCAAACATGTCCCATTTGACGTTATTAAGGTGCCACGCGAGGATTGAAATCAAACGGAGTCCATTTGGTCACTCAATCCTTGTATTCTCGGATTGCACCCAAATTGGCCTCCAATTGAGCCTACAACGTACAAACGAGTTTTCCTTCTTCGTTAAGCACAACCGAACCTTTTTGTTGAGTCAAACATGTCCCATTTGATGTTATTATGGTTCCACGCAAGGATTGAAATCAAACGGAGTCCATTTGGTTACTCAAATCCTTGTACTCTCGGATTACACCTAAATTGGCCTCCAATTGAGCCTACAACGTACAAACGAGTTTTCCTTAGTCGTTAATTTACAACCGAATCTTTTTGTTGAGTCAAACATGTCCCATTTGACGTTATTAAGGTGCCACGCGAGGATTGAAATCAAACTGAGTTCATTTGGTCACTCAAATCCTTGTATTCTCGGATTGCACCCAAATTGGCCTCCAATTGAGCCTACAACGTACAAACGAGTTTTCCTTCTTCGTTAAGCACAACCGAAAATTTTTGTTGAGTCAAACATGTCCCATTTGACGTTATTATGGTGCCCCACGAGGATTGAAATCAAACGGGGTCCATTTGGTCAATCAAATCCTTGTATTCTCGGATTGCACCCAAATTGGCCTCCAATTGAGCCTACAACGTACAAACGAGTTTTCCTTCTTCGTTAAGCACAACCGAACCTTTTTGTTGAGTCAAACATGTCCCTTTTGACATTATTAAGGTGCCACACGAGGATTCAAATCAAACGGAGTCCATTTGGTCACTCAAATCCTTGTATTCTAGGATTGCACCCAAATTGGCCTCCAATTGACCCTACAATGTACGAACGAGTTTTCCTTCTTCGTTAAGCACAACCGAACCTTTTTGTTTAGTCAAACATGTCCCATTTGACGTTATTATGGTGCCACGTGAGGATTGAAATAAAACGGAGTCCATTTGGTCACTCAAATCCTTGTATTCTCGGATTGCACCCAAATTGGCCTCCAATTGAGCCTACAACGTACAAACGAGTTTTCCTTCTTCGTTAAGCACAACCGAACCTTTTTGTTGATTCAAACATGTCCCAGTTGACGTTATTATGGTGCCACGCGAGGATTGAAATCAAACGGAGTCCATTTGGTTACTCAAATCCTTGTATTCTTGGATTGCACTCAAATTGGCCTCCAATTGAGCCTACAACGTACAAACGAGTTTTCCTTCTTCGTTAACTTACAACCGAACCTTTTTGTTGAGTCAAACATGTCCCATTTGGTGTTATTACGGTGCCACACGAGGATTGAAATCAAACGGAGTCCATTTGGTCACTCAAATCCTTGTATTCACGGATTGCACTCAAATTGGCCTCAATTGAGCCAACAACGTACAAACGAGTTTTCCTTCTTCGTTAAGCACAACCGAACCTTTTTGTTGAGTCAAACATGTCCCATTTGACGTTATTATGGTGCCACGCGAGGATTGAATCAAACGGAGTCCATTTGGTCACTCAAATCCTTGTATTCTCGGATTGCACCCAAATTGGCCTCCAATTGAGCCTACAACGTACAAACGAGTTTTCCTTCTTCGTTAAGCACAACCGAACCTTTTTGTTGAGTCAAACATGTCCCATTTTACGTTATTATGGTGCCACACGAGGATTGAAATCAAACGGAGTTCATTTGGTCATTCAAATCCTTGTATTCTCGGATTGCACCCAAATTGGCCTCCAATTGAGCCTACAACGTACAAACGAGTTTTCCTTCTTCGTTAAGCACAACCGAACATTTTTGTTGAGTCAAACATGTCCCATTTGACGTTATTATGGTGCCAAGCAAGGATTAAAATCAAACGGAGTCCATTTGGTTACTCAAATCCTTGTATTCTCGGATTGCACCCAAATTGGCCTCCAATTGAGCCTACAACGTACAAACGAGTTTTCCTTCTTCGTTAACTTACAACCAAACCTTTTTGTTGAGTCAAACATGTCCCATTTGACGTTATTAAGGTGCCACGCGAGGATTGAAATCACACGGAGTCCATTTGGTCACTCAAATCCTTGTATTCTCGGATTGCACCCAAATTGGCCTCCAATTGAGCCTACAACGTACAAACGAGTTTTCCTTCTTTGTTAACTTACAACCGAACCTTTTTGTTGAGTCAAACATGTCCCATTTGGTGTTATTACGGTGCCACACGAGGATTGAAATCAAACGGAGTCCATTTGGTGACTCAAATCCTTGTATTCACGGATTGCACTCAAATTGGCCTCAATTGAGCCAACAACGTACAAACGAGTTTTCCTTCTTCGTTAAGCACAACCGAACCTTTTTGTTGAGTCAAACATGTCCCATTTGACGTTATTATGGTGCGACGCGAGGATTGAATCAAACGGAGTCCATTTGGTCACTCAAATCCTTGTATTCTCGGATTGCACCCAAATTGGCCTCCAATTGAGCCTACAACGTACAAACGAGTTTTCCTTCTTCGTTAAGCACAACCGAACCTTTTTGTTGATTCAAACATGTCCCATTTGACGTTATTATGGTGCCACGCGAGGATTAAAATCAAACGGAGACCATTTGGTTACTCAAATCCTTGTATTCTCGGATTGCACCCAAATTGGCCTCCAATTGAGCCTACAACGTACAAACGAGTTTTCCTTCTTCGTTAACTTACAACCAAACATTTTTGTTGAGTCAAACATGTCCCATTTGACGTTATTAAGGTGCCACGCGAGGATTGAAATCAAACGGAGTCCATTTGGTCACTCAATCCTTGTATTCTCGGATTGCACCCAAATTGGCCTCCAATTGAGCCTACAACGTACAAACGAGTTTTCCTTCTTCGTTAAGCACAACCGAACCTTTTTGTTGAGTCAAACATGTCCCATTTGATGTTATTATGGTTCCACGCAAGGATTGAAATCAAACGGAGTCCATTTGGTTACTCAAATCCTTGTACTCTCGGATTGCACCTAAATTGGCCTCCAATTGAGCCTACAACGTACAAACGAGTTTTCCTTAGTCGTTAATTTACAACCGAATATTTTTGTTGAGTCAAACATGTCCCATTTGACGTTATTAAGGTGCCACGCGAGGATTGAAATCAAACTGAGTTCATTTGGTCACTCAAATCCTTGTATTCTCGGATTGCACCCAAATTGGCCTCCAATTGAGCCTACAACGTACAAACGAGTTTTCCTTCTTCGTTAAGCACAACCGAAAATTTTTGTTGAGTCAAACATGTCCCATTTGACGTTATTATGGTGCCCCACGAGGATTGAAATCAAACGGGGTCCATTTGTCAATCAAATCCTTGTATTCTCGGATTGCACCCAAATTGGCCTCCAATTGAGCCTACAACGTACAAACGAGTTTTCCTTCTTCGTTAAGCACAACCGAACCTTTTTGTTGAGTCAAACATGTCCCTTTTGACATTATTAAGGTGCCACACGAGGATTCAAATCAAACGGAGTCCATTTGGTCACTCAAATCCTTGTATTCTAGGATTGCACCCAAATTGGCCTCCAATTGACCCTACAATGTACGAACGAGTTTTTCTTCTTCGTTAAGCACAACCGAACCTTTTTGTTTAGTCAAACATGTCCCATTTGACGTTATTATGGTGCCACGTGAGGATTGAAATAAAACGGAGTCCATTTGGTCACTCAAATCCTTGTATTCTCGGATTGCACCCAAATTGGCCTCCAATTGAGCCTACAACGTACAAACGAGTTTTCCTTCTTCGTTAAGCACAACCGAACCTTTTTGTTGAGTCAAACATGTCCCATTTGACGTTATTATGGTGCCACATTAGGATTGAAATCAAACGGAGTCCATTTGGTCACTCAAATCCTTGTATTCTCGGATTGCAGTCAAATTGGCCTAAATTGAGCCTACAACGTACAAACGAGTTTTCCTTCTTCGTTAAGCACAACCGAACCTTTTTGTTGAGTCAAACATGTCCCATTTGACATTATTATGGTGCCACGTGAGGACTGAAATCAAACAGAGTCCATTTGGTCACTCAAATCCTTGTATTCTCGGATTGCACTCAAATTGGCCTCAATTGAGCCTACAACGTACAAACGAGTTTTCCTTCTTCGTTAAGCAAAACCGAACCTTTTTGTTGATTCAAACATGTCCCATTTGACGTTATTATGGTGCCACGCGAGGATTGAAATCAAACGGAGTCCATTTGGTTACTCAAATCCTTGTATTCTTGGATTGCACTCAAATTGGCCTCCAATTGAGCCTACAACGTACAAACGAGTTTTCCTTCTTCGTTAACTTACAACCGAACCTTTTTGTTGAGTCAAACATGTCCCATTTGGTGTTATTACGGTGCCACACGAGGATTGAAATCAAACGAAGTCCATTTGGTCACTCAAATCCTTGTATTCACGGATTGCACTCAAATTGGCCTCAATTGAGCCAACAACGTACAAACGCGTTTTCCTTCTTCGTTAAGCACAACCGAACCTTTTTGTTGAGTCAAACATGTCCCATTTGACGTTATTATGGTGCCACGCGAGGATTGAATCAAACGGAGTCCATTTGGTCACTCAAATCCTTGTATTCTCGGATTGCACCCAAATTGGCCTCCAATTGAGCCTACAACGTACAAACGAGTTTTCCTTCTTCGTTAAGCACAACGGAACCTTTTTGTTGAGTCAAACATGTCCCATTTTACTTTATTATGGTGCCACACGAGGATTGAAATCAAACGGAGTTCATTTGGTACCTCAAATCCTTGTATTCTCGGATTGCACCCAAATTGGCCTCCAATTGAGCCTACAACGTACAAACGAGTTTTCCTTCTTCGTTAAGCACAACCGAACCTTTTTGTTGATTCAAACATGTCCCTTTTGACATTATTAAGCTGCCACACGAGGATTCAAATCAAACGGAGTCCATTTGGTCACTCAAATCCTTGTATTCTAGGATTGCACCCAAATTGGCCTCCAATTGACCCTACAATGTACGAACGAGTTTTCCTTCTTCGTTAAGCACAACCGAACCTTTTTGTTTAGTCAAACATGTCCCATTTGACGTTATTATGGTGCCACGTGAGGATTGAAATAAAACGGAGTCCATTTGGTCACTCAAATCCTTGTATTCTCGGATTGCACCCAAATTGGCCTCCAATTGAGCCTACAACGTACAAACGAGTTTTCCTTCTTCGTTAAGCACAACCGAACCTTTTTGTTGAGTCAAACATGTCCCATTTGACGTTATTATGGTGCCACATTAGGATTGAAATCAAACGGAGTCCATTTGGTCACTCAAATCCTTGTATTCTCGGATTGCACTCAAATTGGCCTAAATTGAGCCTACAACGTACAAACGAGTTTTCCTTCTTCGTTAAGCACAACCGAACCTTTTTGTTGAGTCAAACATGTCCCATTTGACATTATTATGGTGCCACGTGAGGACTGAAATCAAACAGAGTCCATTTGGTCACTCAAATCCTTGTATTCTCGGATTGCACTCAAATTGGCCTCAATTGAGCCTACAACGTACAAACGAGTTTTCCTTCTTCGTTAAGCAAAACCGAACCTTTTTGTTGATTCAAACATGTCCCATTTGACGTTATTATGGTGCCACGCGAGGATTGAAATCAAACGGAGTCCATTTGGTTACTCAAATCCTTGTATTCTTGGATTGCACTCAAATTGGCCTCCAATTGAGCCTACAACGTACAAACGAGTTTTCCTTCTTCGTTAACTTACAACCGAACCTTTTTGTTGAGTCAAACATGTCCCATTTGGTGTTATTACGGTGCCACACGAGGATTGAAATCAAACGAAGTCCATTTGGTCACTCAAATCCTTGTATTCACGGATTGCACTCAAATTGGCCTCAATTGAGCCAACAACGTACAAACGCGTTTTCCTTCTTCGTTAAGCACAACCGAACCTTTTTGTTGAGTCAAACATGTCCCATTTGACGTTATTATGGTGCCACGCGAGGATTGAATCAAACGGAGTCCATTTGGTCACTCAAATCCTTGTATTCTCGGATTGCACCCAAATTGGCCTCCAATTGAGCCTACAACGTACAAACGAGTTTTCCTTCTTCGTTAAGCACAACGGAACCTTTTTGTTGAGTCAAACATGTCCCATTTTACTTTATTATGGTGCCACACGAGGATTGAAATCAAACGGAGTTCATTTGGTACCTCAAATCCTTGTATTCTCGGATTGCACCCAAATTGGCCTCCAATTGAGCCTACAACGTACAAACGAGTTTTCCTTCTTCGTTAAGCACAACCGAACCTTTTTGTTGAGTCAAACATGTCCCTTTTGACATTATTAAGCTGCCACACGAGGATTCAAATCAAACGGAGTCCATTTGGTCACTCAAATCCTTGTATTCTAGGATTGCACCCAAATTGGCCTCCAATTGACCCTACAATGTACGAACGAGTTTTCCTTCTTCGTTAAGCACAACCGAACCTTTTTGTTTAGTCAAACATGTCCCATTTGACGTTATTATGGTGCCACGTGAGGATTGAAATAAAACGGAGTCCATTTGGTCACTCAAATCCTTGTATTCTCGGATTGCACCTAAATTGGCCTCCAATTGAGCCTACAACGTACAAACGAGTTTTCCTTCTTTGTTAACTTACAACCGAACCTTTTTGTTGAGTCAAACATGTCCCATTTGGTGTTATTACGGTGCCACACGAGGATTGAAATCAAACGGAGTCCATTTGGTGACTCAAATCCTTGTATTCACGGATTGCACTCAAATTGGCCTCAATTGAGCCAACAACGTACAAACGAGTTTTCCTTCTTCGTTAAGCACAACCGAACCTTTTTGTTGAGTCAAACATGTCCCATTTGACGTTATTATGGTGCGACGCGAGGATTGAATCAAACGGAGTCCATTTGGTCACTCAAATCCTTGTATTCTCGGATTGCACCCAAATTGGCCTCCAATTGAGCCTACAACGTACAAACGAGTTTTCCTTCTTCGTTAAGCACAACCGAACCTTTTTGTTGATTCAAACATGTCCCATTTGACGTTATTATGGTGCCACGCGAGGATTAAAATCAAACGGAGACCATTTGGTTACTCAAATCCTTGTATTCTCGGATTGCACCCAAATTGGCCTCCAATTGAGCCTACAACGTACAAACGAGTTTTCCTTCTTCGTTAACTTACAACCAAACATTTTTGTTGAGTCAAACATGTCCCATTTGACGTTATTAAGGTGCCACGCGAGGATTGAAATCAAACGGAGTCCATTTGGTCACTCAATCCTTGTATTCTCGGATTGCACCCAAATTGGCCTCCAATTGAGCCTACAACGTACAAACGAGTTTTCCTTCTTCGTTAAGCACAACCGAACCTTTTTGTTGAGTCAAACATGTCCCATTTGATGTTATTATGGTTCCACGCAAGGATTGAAATCAAACGGAGTCCATTTGGTTACTCAAATCCTTGTACTCTCGGATTGCACCTAAATTGGCCTCCAATTGAGCCTACAACGTACAAACGAGTTTTCCTTAGTCGTTAATTTACAACCGAATATTTTTGTTGAGTCAAACATGTCCCATTTGACGTTATTAAGGTGCCACGCGAGGATTGAAATCAAACTGAGTTCATTTGGTCACTCAAATCCTTGTATTCTCGGATTGCACCCAAATTGGCCTCCAATTGAGCCTACAACGTACAAACGAGTTTTCCTTCTTCGTTAAGCACAACCGAAAATTTTTGTTGAGTCAAACATGTCCCATTTGACGTTATTATGGTGCCCCACGAGGATTGAAATCAAACGGGGTCCATTTGTCAATCAAATCCTTGTATTCTCGGATTGCACCCAAATTGGCCTCCAATTGAGCCTACAACGTACAAACGAGTTTTCCTTCTTCGTTAAGCACAACCGAACCTTTTTGTTGAGTCAAACATGTCCCTTTTGACATTATTAAGGTGCCACACGAGGATTCAAATCAAACGGAGTCCATTTGGTCACTCAAATCCTTGTATTCTAGGATTGCACCCAAATTGGCTTCCAATTGACCCTACAATGTACGAACGAGTTTTTCTTCTTCGTTAAGCACAACCGAACCTTTTTGTTTAGTCAAACATGTCCCATTTGACGTTATTATGGTGCCACGTGAGGATTGAAATAAAACGGAGTCCATTTGGTCACTCAAATCCTTGTATTCTCGGATTGCACCCAAATTGGCCTCCAATTGAGCCTACAACGTACAAACGAGTTTTCCTTCTTCGTTAAGCACAACCGAACCTTTTTGTTGAGTCAAACATGTCCCATTTGACGTTATTATGGTGCCACATTAGGATTGAAATCAAACGGAGTCCATTTGGTCACTCAAATCCTTGTATTCTCGGATTGCAGTCAAATTGGCCTAAATTGAGCCTACAACGTACAAACGAGTTTTCCTTCTTCGTTAAGCACAACCGAACCTTTTTGTTGAGTCAAACATGTCCCATTTGACATTATTATGGTGCCACGTGAGGACTGAAATCAAACAGAGTCCATTTGGTCACTCAAATCCTTGTATTCTCGGATTGCACTCAAATTGGCCTCAATTGAGCCTACAACGTACAAACGAGTTTTCCTTCTTCGTTAAGCAAAACCGAACCTTTTTGTTGATTCAAACATGTCCCATTTGACGTTATTATGGTGCCACGCGAGGATTGAAATCAAACGGAGTCCATTTGGTTACTCAAATCCTTGTATTCTTGGATTGCACTCAAATTGGCCTCCAATTGAGCCTACAACGTACAAACGAGTTTTCCTTCTTCGTTAACTTACAACCGAACCTTTTTGTTGAGTCAAACATGTCCCATTTGGTGTTATTACGGTGCCACACGAGGATTGAAATCAAACGAAGTCCATTTGGTCACTCAAATCCTTGTATTCACGGATTGCACTCAAATTGGCCTCAATTGAGCCAACAACGTACAAACGCGTTTTCCTTCTTCGTTAAGCACAACCGAACCTTTTTGTTGAGTCAAACATGTCCCATTTGACGTTATTATGGTGCCACGCGAGGATTGAATCAAACGGAGTCCATTTGGTCACTCAAATCCTTGTATTCTCGGATTGCACCCAAATTGGCCTCCAATTGAGCCTACAACGTACAAACGAGTTTTCCTTCTTCGTTAAGCACAACGGAACCTTTTTGTTGAGTCAAACATGTCCCATTTTACTTTATTATGGTGCCACACGAGGATTGAAATCAAACGGAGTTCATTTGGTACCTCAAATCCTTGTATTCTCGGATTGCACCCAAATTGGCCTCCAATTGAGCCTACAACGTACAAACGAGTTTTCCTTCTTCGTTAAGCACAACCGAACCTTTTTGTTGATTCAAACATGTCCCTTTTGACATTATTAAGCTGCCACACGAGGATTCAAATCAAACGGAGTCCATTTGGTCACTCAAATCCTTGTATTCTAGGATTGCACCCAAATTGGCCTCCAATTGACCCTACAATGTACGAACGAGTTTTCCTTCTTCGTTAAGCACAACCGAACCTTTTTGTTTAGTCAAACATGTCCCATTTGACGTTATTATGGTGCCACGTGAGGATTGAAATAAAACGGAGTCCATTTGGTCACTCAAATCCTTGTATTCTCGGATTGCACCCAAATTGGCCTCCAATTGAGCCTACAACGTACAAACGAGTTTTCCTTCTTCGTTAAGCACAACCGAACCTTTTTGTTGAGTCAAACATGTCCCATTTGACGTTATTATGGTGCCACATTAGGATTGAAATCAAACGGAGTCCATTTGGTCACTCAAATCCTTGTATTCTCGGATTGCACTCAAATTGGCCTAAATTGAGCCTACAACGTACAAACGAGTTTTCCTTCTTCGTTAAGCACAACCGAACCTTTTTGTTGAGTCAAACATGTCCCATTTGACATTATTATGGTGCCACGTGAGGACTGAAATCAAACAGAGTCCATTTGGTCACTCAAATCCTTGTATTCTCGGATTGCACTCAAATTGGCCTCAATTGAGCCTACAACGTACAAACGAGTTTTCCTTCTTCGTTAAGCAAAACCGAACCTTTTTGTTGATTCAAACATGTCCCATTTGACGTTATTATGGTGCCACGCGAGGATTGAAATCAAACGGAGTCCATTTGGTTACTCAAATCCTTGTATTCTTGGATTGCACTCAAATTGGCCTCCAATTGAGCCTACAACGTACAAACGAGTTTTCCTTCTTCGTTAACTTACAACCGAACCTTTTTGTTGAGTCAAACATGTCCCATTTGGTGTTATTACGGTGCCACACGAGGATTGAAATCAAACGAAGTCCATTTGGTCACTCAAATCCTTGTATTCACGGATTGCACTCAAATTGGCCTCAATTGAGCCAACAACGTACAAACGCGTTTTCCTTCTTCGTTAAGCACAACCGAACCTTTTTGTTGAGTCAAACATGTCCCATTTGACGTTATTATGGTGCCACGCGAGGATTGAATCAAACGGAGTCCATTTGGTCACTCAAATCCTTGTATTCTCGGATTGCACCCAAATTGGCCTCCAATTGAGCCTACAACGTACAAACGAGTTTTCCTTCTTCGTTAAGCACAACGGAACCTTTTTGTTGAGTCAAACATGTCCCATTTTACTTTATTATGGTGCCACACGAGGATTGAAATCAAACGGAGTTCATTTGGTACCTCAAATCCTTGTATTCTCGGATTGCACCCAAATTGGCCTCCAATTGAGCCTACAACGTACAAACGAGTTTTCCTTCTTCGTTAAGCACAACCGAACCTTTTTGTTGAGTCAAACATGTCCCATTTGACGTTATTATGGTGCCACGTTAGGATTGAAATCAAACGGAGTCCATTTGGTCACTCAAATCCTTGTATTCTCGGATTGCACTCAAATTGGCCTAAATTGAGCCTACAACGTACAAACGAGTTTTCCTTCTTCGTTAAGCACAACCGAACCTTTTTGTTGAGTCAAACATGTCCCATTTGACATTATTATGGTGCCACGTGAGGACTGAAATCAAACAGAATCCATTTGATCACTCAAATCCTTGTATTCTCGGATTGCTCTCAAATTGGCCTCAATTGAGCCTACAACGTACAAACGAATTTTCCTTCTTCGTTAAGCACAACCGAACCTTTTTGTTGATTCAAACATGTCCCATTTGACGTTATTATGGTGCCACGCGAGGATTGAAATCAAACGGAGTCCATTTGGTTACTCAAATCCTTGTATTCTTGGATTGCACTCAAATTGGCCTCCAATTGAGCCTACAACGTACAAACGAGTTTTCCTTCTTCGTTAACTTACAACCGAACCTTTTTGTTGAGTCAAACATGTCCCATTTGGTGTTATTACGGTGCCACAAGAGGATTGAAATCAAACGGAGTCCATTTGGTCACTCAAATCCTTGTATTCTAGGATTGCACCCAAATTGGCCTCCAATTGACCCTACAATGTACGAACGAGTTTTCCTTCTTCGTTAAGCACAACCGAACCTTTTTGTTTAGTCAAACATGTCCCATTTGACGTTATTATGGTGCCACGTGAGGATTGAAATAAAACGGAGTCCATTTGGTCACTCAAATCCTTGTATTCTCGGATTGCACCCAAATTGGCCTCCAATTGAGCCTACAACGTACAAACGAGTTTTCCTTCTTCGTTAAGCACAACCGAACCTTTTTGTTGAGTCAAACATGTCCCATTTGACGTTATTATGGTGCCACGCGAGGATTGAATCAAACGGAGTCCATTTGGTCACTCAAATCCTTGTATTCTCGGATTGCACCCAAATTGGCCTCCAATTGAGCCTACAACGTACAAACGAGTTTTCCTTCTTCGTTAAGCACAACCGAACCTTTTTGTTGAGTCAAACTTGTCCCTTTTGACATTATTAAGCTGCCACACGAGGATTCAAATCAAACGGAGTCCATTTGGTCACTCAAATCCTTGTATTCTAGGATTGCACCCAAATTGGCCTCCAATTGACCCTACAATGTACGAACGAGTTTTCCTTCTTCGTTAAGCACAACCGAACCTTTTTGTTTAGTCAAACATGTCCCATTTGACGTTATTATGGTGCCACGTGAGGATTGAAATAAAACGGAGTCCATTTGGTCACTCAAATTCTTGTATTCTCGGATTGCACCCAAATTGGCCTCCAATTGAGCCTACAACGTACAAACGAGTTTTCCTTCTTCGTTAAGCACAACCGAACCTTTTTGTTGAGTCAAACATGTCCCATTTGACGTTATTATGGTGCCACGTTAGGATTGAAATCAAACGGAGTCCATTTGGTCACTCAAATCCTTGTATTCTCGGATTGCACTCAAATTGGCCTAAATTGAGCCTACAACGTACAAACGAGTTTTCCTTCTTCGTTAAGCACAACCGAACCTTTTTGTTGAGTCAAACATGTCCCATTTGACATTATTATGGTGCCACGTGAGGACTGAAATCAAACAGAGTCCATTTGATCACTCAAATCCTTGTATTCTCGGATTGCACTCAAATTGGCCTCAATTGAGCCTACAACGTACAAACGAGTTTTCCTTCTTCGTTAAGCACAACCGAACCTTTTTGTTGATTCAAACATGTCCCATTTGACGTTATTATGGTGCCACGCGAGGATTGAAATCAAACGGAGTCCATTTGGTTACTCAAATCCTTGTATTCTTGGATTGCACTCAAATTGGCCTCCAATTGAGCCTACAACGTACAAACGAGTTTTCCTTCTTCGTTAACTTACAACCGAACCTTTTTGTTGAGTCAAACATGTCCCATTTGGTGTTATTACGGTGCCACAAGAGGATTGAAATCAAACGGAGTCCATTTGGTCACTCAAATCCTTGTATTCTAGGATTGCACCCAAATTGGCCTCCAATTGACCCTACAATGTACGAACGAGTTTTCCTTTTTCGTTAAGCACAACCGAACCTTTTTGTTTAGTCAAACATGTCCCATTTGACGTTATTATGGTGCCACGTGAGGATTGAAATAAAACGGAGTCCATTTGGTCACTCAAATCCTTGTATTCTCGGATTGCACCCAAATTGGCCTCCAATTGAGCCTACAACGTACAAACGAGTTTTCCTTCTTCGTTAAGCACAACCGAACCTTTTTGTTGAGTCAAACATGTCCCATTTGACGTTATTATGGTGCCACGCGAGGATTGAATCAAACGGAGTCCATTTGGTCACTCAAATCCTTGTATTCTCGGATTGCACCCAAATTGGCCTCCAATTGAGCCTACAACGTACAAACGAGTTTTCCTTCTTCGTTAAGCACAACCGAACCTTTTTGTTGAGTCAAACATGTCCCATTTTACGTTATTATGGTGCCATCCGAGGATTGAAATCAAACGGAGTTCATTTGGTCATTCAAATCCTTGTATTCTCGGATTGCACCCAAATTGGCCTCCAATTGAGCCTACAACGTACAAACGAGTTTTCCTTCTTCGTTAAGCACAACCGAACATTTTTGTTGAGTCAAACATGTCCCATTTGACGTTATTATGGTGCCAAGCAAGGATTAAAATCAAACGGAGTCCATTTGGTTACTCAAATCCTTGTATTCTCGGATTGCACCCAAATTGGCCTCCAATTGAGCCTACAACGTACAAACGAGTTTTCCTTCTTCGTTAACTTACAACCAAACCTTTTTGTTGAGTCAAACATGTCCCATTTGACGTTATTAAGGTGCCACGCGAGGATTGAAATCACACGGAGTCCATTTGGTCACTCAAATCCTTGTATTCTCGGATTGCACCCAAATTGGCCTCCAATTGAGCCTACAACGTAAAAACGAGTTTTCCTTCTTCGTTAAGCACAACCGAACCTTTTTGTTGAGTCAAACATGTCCCATTTGACGTTATTATGGTGCCACGCAAGGATTAAAATCAAACGGAGTCCATTTGGTTACTCAAATCCTTGTATTCTCGAATTGCACCCAAATTGGCCTCCAATTGAGCCTACAACGTACAAACGAGTTTTCCTTCTTCGTTAACTTAAAACCAAACCTTTTTGTTGAGTCAAACATGTCCCATTTGACGTTATTAAGGTGCCACGCGAGGATTGAAATCAAACGGAGTCCATTTGGTCACTCAAATCCTTGTATTCACGGATTGCACTCAAATTGGCCTCAATTGAGCCAACAACGTACAAACGTGTTTTCCTTCTTCGTTAAGCACAACCGAACCTTTTTGTTGAGTAAAACATGTCCCATTTGACGTTATTATGGTGCCACGCGAGGATTGAATCAAACGGAGTCCATTTGGTCACTCAAATCCTTGTATTCTCGGATTGCACCCAAATTGGCCTCCAATTGAGCCTACAACGTACAAACGAGTTTTCCTTCTTCGTTAAGCACAACCGAACCTTTTTGTTGAGTCAAACATGTCCCATTTGGTGTTATTACGGTGCCACACGAGGATTGAAATCAAACGAAGTCCATTTGGTCACTCAAATCCTTGTATTCACGGATTGCACTCAAATTGGCCTCAATTGAGCCAACAACGTACAAACGAGTTTTCCTTCTTCGTTAAGCACAACCGAACCTTTTTGTTGAGTCAAGCATGTCCCATTTGACGTTATTATGGTGCCACGCGAGGATTGAATCAAACGGAGTCCATTTGGTCACTCAAATCCTTGTATTCTCGGATTGCACCCAAATTGGCCTCCAATTGAGCCTACAACGTACAAACGAGTTTTCCTTCTTCGTTAAGCACAACCGAACCTTTTTGTTGAGTCAAACATGTCCCATTTTACGTTATTATGGTGCCACACGAGGATTGAAATCAAACGGAGTTCATTTGGTCACTCAAATCCTTGTATTCTCGGATTGCACCCAAATTGGCCTCCGATTGAGCCTACAACGTACAAACGAGTTTTCCTTATTCGTTAAGCACAACCGAACCTTTTTGTTGAGTCAAACATGTCCCTTTTGACATTATTAAGGTGCCACACGAGGATTCAAATCAAACGGAGTCCATTTGGTCACTCAAATCCTTGTATTCTAGGATTGCACCCAAATTGGCCTCCAATTGACCCTACAATGTACGAACGAGTTTTCCTTCTTCGTTAAGCACAACCGAACCTTTTTGTTTAGTCAAACATGTACCATTTGACGTTATTATGGTGCCACGTGAGGATTGAAATAAAACGGAGTCCATTTGGTCACTCAAATCCTTGTATTCTCGGATTGCACCCAAATTGGCCTCCAATTGAGCCTACAACGTACAAACGAGTTTTCCTTCTTCGTTAAGCACAACCGAACCTTTTTGTTGAGTCAAACATGTCCCATTTGACGTTATTATGGTGCCACGTTAGGATTGAAATCAAACGGAGTCCATTTGGTCACTCAAATCCTTGTATTCTCGGATTGCACTCAAATTGGCCTAAATTGAGCCTACAACGTACAAACGAGTTTTCCTTCTTCGTTAAGCACAACCGAACCTTTTTGTTGAGTCAAACATGTCCCATTTGACATTATTATGGTGCCACGTGAGGACTGAAATCAAACAGAATCCATTTGATCACTCAAATCCTTGTATTCTCGGATTGCTCTCAAATTGGCCTCAATTGAGCCTACAACGTACAAACGAATTTTCCTTCTTCGTTAAGCACAACCGAACCTTTTTGTTGATTCAAACATGTCCCATTTGACGTTATTATGGTGCCACGCGAGGATTGAAATCAAACGGAGTCCATTTGGTTACTCAAATCCTTGTATTCTTGGATTGCACTCAAATTGGCCTCCAATTGAGCCTACAACGTACAAACGAGTTTTCCTTCTTCGTTAACTTACAACCGAACCTTTTTGTTGAGTCAAACATGTCCCATTTGGTGTTATTACGGTGCCACAAGAGGATTGAAATCAAACGGAGTCCATTTGGTCACTCAAATCCTTGTATTCTAGGATTGCACCCAAATTGGCCTCCAATTGACCCTACAATGTACGAACGAGTTTTCCTTCTTCGTTAAGCACAACCGAACCTTTTTGTTTAGTCAAACATGTCCCATTTGACGTTATTATGGTGCCACGTGAGGATTGAAATAAAACGGAGTCCATTTGGTCACTCAAATCCTTGTATTCTCGGATTGCACCCAAATTGGCCTCCAATTGAGCCTACAACGTACAAACGAGTTTTCCTTCTTCGTTAAGCACAACCGAACCTTTTTGTTGAGTCAAACATGTCCCATTTGACGTTATTATGGTGCCACGCGAGGATTGAATCAAACGGAGTCCATTTGGTCACTCAAATCCTTGTATTCTCGGATTGCACCCAAATTGGCCTCCAATTGAGCCTACAACGTACAAACGAGTTTTCCTTCTTCGTTAAGCACAACCGAACCTTTTTGTTGAGTCAAACTTGTCCCTTTTGACATTATTAAGCTGCCACACGAGGATTCAAATCAAACGGAGTCCATTTGGTCACTCAAATCCTTGTATTCTAGGATTGCACCCAAATTGGCCTCCAATTGACCCTACAATGTACGAACGAGTTTTCCTTCTTCGTTAAGCACAACCGAACCTTTTTGTTTAGTCAAACATGTCCCATTTGACGTTATTATGGTGCCACGTGAGGATTGAAATAAAACGGAGTCCATTTGGTCACTCAAATCCTTGTATTCTCGGATTGCACCCAAATTGGCCTCCAATTGAGCCTACAACGTACAAACGAGTTTTCCTTCTTCGTTAAGCACAACCGAACCTTTTTGTTGAGTCAAACATGTCCCATTTGACGTTATTATGGTGCCACGTTAGGATTGAAATCAAACGGAGTCCATTTGGTCACTCAAATCCTTGTATTCTCGGATTGCACTCAAATTGGCCTAAATTGAGCCTACAACGTACAAACGAGTTTTCCTTCTTCGTTAAGCACAACCGAACCTTTTTGTTGAGTCAAACATGTCCCATTTGACATTATTATGGTGCCACGTGAGGACTGAAATCAAACAGAGTCCATTTGATCACTCAAATCCTTGTATTCTCGGATTGCACTCAAATTGGCCTCAATTGAGCCTACAACGTACAAACGAGTTTTCCTTCTTCGTTAAGCACAACCGAACCTTTTTGTTGATTCAAACATGTCCCATTTGACGTTATTATGGTGCCACGCGAGGATTGAAATCAAACGGAGTCCATTTGGTTACTCAAATCCTTGTATTCTTGGATTGCACTCAAATTGGCCTCCAATTGAGCCTACAACGTACAAACGAGTTTTCCTTCTTCGTTAACTTACAACCGAACCTTTTTGTTGAGTCAAACATGTCCCATTTGGTGTTATTACGGTGCCACAAGAGGATTGAAATCAAACGGAGTCCATTTGGTCACTCAAATCCTTGTATTCTAGGATTGCACCCAAATTGGCCTCCAATTGACCCTACAATGTACGAACGAGTTTTCCTTCTTCGTTAAGCACAACCGAACCTTTTTGTTTAGTCAAACATGTCCCATTTGACGTTATTATGGTGCCACGTGAGGATTGAAATAAAACGGAGTCCATTTGGTCACTCAAATCCTTGTATTCTCGGATTGCACCCAAATTGGCCTCCAATTGAGCCTACAACGTACAAACGAGTTTTCCTTCTTCGTTAAGCACAACCGAACCTTTTTGTTGAGTCAAACATGTCCCATTTGACGTTATTATGGTGCCACGCGAGGATTGAATCAAACGGAGTCCATTTGGTCACTCAAATCCTTGTATTCTCGGATTGCACCCAAATTGGCCTCCAATTGAGCCTACAACGTACAAACGAGTTTTCCTTCTTCGTTAAGCACAACCGAACCTTTTTGTTGAGTCAAACATGTCCCATTTTACGTTATTATGGTGCCATCCGAGGATTGAAATCAAACGGAGTTCATTTGGTCATTCAAATCCTTGTATTCTCGGATTGCACCCAAATTGGCCTCCAATTGAGCCTACAACGTACAAACGAGTTTTCCTTCTTCGTTAAGCACAACCGAACATTTTTGTTGAGTCAAACATGTCCCATTTGACGTTATTATGGTGCCAAGCAAGGATTAAAATCAAACGGAGTCCATTTGGTTACTCAAATCCTTGTATTCTCGGATTGCACCCAAATTGGCCTCCAATTGAGCCTACAACGTACAAACGAGTTTTCCTTCTTCGTTAACTTACAACCAAACCTTTTTGTTGAGTCAAACATGTCCCATTTGACGTTATTAAGGTGCCACGCGAGGATTGAAATCACACGGAGTCCATTTGGTCACTCAAATCCTTGTATTCTCGGATTGCACCCAAATTGGCCTCCAATTGAGCCTACAACGTAAAAACGAGTTTTCCTTCTTCGTTAAGCACAACCGAACCTTTTTGTTGAGTCAAACATGTCCCATTTGACGTTATTATGGTGCCACGCAAGGATTAAAATCAAACGGAGTCCATTTGGTTACTCAAATCCTTGTATTCTCGAATTGCACCCAAATTGGCCTCCAATTGAGCCTACAACGTACAAACGAGTTTTCCTTCTTCGTTAACTTAAAACCAAACCTTTTTGTTGAGTCAAACATGTCCCATTTGACGTTATTAAGGTGCCACGCGAGGATTGAAATCAAACGGAGTCCATTTGGTCACTCAAATCCTTGTATTCACGGATTGCACTCAAATTGGCCTCAATTGAGCCAACAACGTACAAACGTGTTTTCCTTCTTCGTTAAGCACAACCGAACCTTTTTGTTGAGTAAAACATGTCCCATTTGACGTTATTATGGTGCCACGCGAGGATTGAATCAAACGGAGTCCATTTGGTCACTCAAATCCTTGTATTCTCGGATTGCACCCAAATTGGCCTCCAATTGAGCCTACAACGTACAAACGAGTTTTCCTTCTTCGTTAAGCACAACCGAACCTTTTTGTTGAGTCAAACATGTCCCATTTGGTGTTATTACGGTGCCACACGAGGATTGAAATCAAACGAAGTCCATTTGGTCACTCAAATCCTTGTATTCACGGATTGCACTCAAATTGGCCTCAATTGAGCCAACAACGTACAAACGAGTTTTCCTTCTTCGTTAAGCACAACCGAACCTTTTTGTTGAGTCAAGCATGTCCCATTTGACGTTATTATGGTGCCACGCGAGGATTGAATCAAACGGAGTCCATTTGGTCACTCAAATCCTTGTATTCTCGGATTGCACCCAAATTGGCCTCCAATTGAGCCTACAACGTACAAACGAGTTTTCCTTCTTCGTTAAGCACAACCGAACCTTTTTGTTGAGTCAAACATGTCCCATTTTACGTTATTATGGTGCCACACGAGGATTGAAATCAAACGGAGTTCATTTGGTCACTCAAATCCTTGTATTCTCGGATTGCACCCAAATTGGCCTCCGATTGAGCCTACAACGTACAAACGAGTTTTCCTTATTCGTTAAGCACAACCGAACCTTTTTGTTGAGTCAAACATGTCCCTTTTGACATTATTAAGGTGCCACACGAGGATTCAAATCAAACGGAGTCCATTTGGTCACTCAAATCCTTGTATTCTAGGATTGCACCCAAATTGGCCTCCAATTGACCCTACAATGTACGAACGAGTTTTCCTTCTTCGTTAAGCACAACCGAACCTTTTTGTTTAGTCAAACATGTACCATTTGACGTTATTATGGTGCCACGTGAGGATTGAAATAAAACGGAGTCCATTTGGTCACTCAAATCCTTGTATTCTCGGATTGCACCCAAATTGGCCTCCAATTGAGCCTACAACGTACAAACGAGTTTTCCTTCTTCGTTAAGCACAACCGAACCTTTTTGTTGAGTCAAACATGTCCCATTTGACGTTATTATGGTGCCACGTTAGGATTGAAATCAAACGGAGTCCATTTGGTCACTCAAATCCTTGTATTCTCGGATTGCACTCAAATTGGCCTAAATTGAGCCTACAACGTACAAACGAGTTTTCCTTCTTCGTTAAGCACAACCGAACCTTTTTGTTGAGTCAAACATGTCCCATTTGACATTATTATGGTGCCACGTGAGGACTGAAATCAAACAGAGTCCATTTGGTCACTCAAATCCTTGTATTCTCGGATTGCACTCAAATTGGCCTCAATTGAGCCTACAACGTACAAACGAGTTTTCCTTCTTCGTTAAGCACAACTGAACCTTTTTGTTGATTCAAACATGTCCCATTTGACGTTATTATGGTGCCACGCGAGGATTGAAATCAAACGGAGTCCATTTGGTTACTCAAATCCTTGTATTCTTGGATTGCACTCAAATTGGCCTCCAATTGAGCCTACAACGTACAAACGAGTTTTCCTTCTTTGTTAACTTACAACCGAACCTTTTTGTTGAGTCAAACATGTCCCATTTGGTGTTATTACGTTGCCACACGAGGATTGAAATCAAACGGAGTCCATTTGGTCACTCAAATCCTTGTATTCACGGATTGCACTCAAATTGGCCTCAATTGAGCCAACAACGTACAAACGAGTTTTCCTTCTTCGTTAAGCACAACCGAACCTTTTTGTTGAGTCAAACATGTCCCATTTGACGTTATTATGGTGCCACGCGAGGATTGAATCAAACGGAGTCCATTTGGTCACTCAAATCCTTGTATTCTCGGATTGCACCCAAATTGGCCTCCAATTGAGCCTACAACGTACAAACGAGTTTTCCTTCTTCGTTAAGCACAACCGAACCTTTTTGTTGAGTCAAACATGTCCCATTTTACGTTATTATGGTGCCACACGAGGATTGAAATCAAACGGAGTTCATTTGGTCACTCAAATCCTTGTATTCTCGGATTGCACCCAAATTGGCCTCCAATTGAGCCTACAACGTACAAACGAGTTTTTCTTCTTCGTTAAGCACAACCGAACATTTTTGTTGAGTCAAACATGTCCCATTTGACGTTATTATGGTGCCAAGCAAGGATTAAAATCAAACGGAGTCCATTTGGTTACTCAAATCCTTGTATTCTCGGATTGCACCCAAATTGGCCTCCAATTGAGCCTACAACGTACAAACGAGTTTTCCTTCTTCGTTAACTTACAACCAAACCTTTTTGTTGAGTCAAACATGTCCCATTTGATGTTATTAAGGTGCCACGCGAGGATTGAAATCAAACGGAGTCCATTTGGTCACTCAAATCCTTGTATTCACGGATTGCACTCAAATTGGCCTCAATTGAGCCAACAACGTACAAACGTGTTTTCCTTCTTCGTTAAGCACAACCGAACCTTTTTGTTGAGTCAAACATGTCCCATTTGACGTTATTATGGTGCCACGCGAGGATTGAATCAAACGGAGTCCATTTGGTCACTCAAATCCTTGTATTCTCGGATTGCACCCAAATTGGCCTCCAATTGAGCCTACAACGTACAAACGAGTTTTCCTTCTTCGTTAAGCACAACCGAACCTTTTTGTTGAGTCAAACATGTCCCATTAGGTGTTATTACGGTGCCACACGAGGATTGAAATCAAACGAAGTCCATTTGGTCACTCAAATCCTTGTATTCACGGATTGCACTCAAATTGGCCTCAATTGAGCCAACAACGTACAAACGAGTTTTCCTTCTTCGTTAAGCACAACCGAACCTTTTTGTTGAGTCAAGCATGTCCCATTTGACGTTATTATGGTGCCACGCGAGGATTGAATCAAACGGAGTCCATTTGGTCACTCAAATCCTTTTATTCTCGGATTGCACCCAAATTGGCCTCCAATTGAGCCTACAACGTACAAACGAGTTTTCCTTCTTCGTTAAGCACAACCGAACCTTTTTGTTGAGTCAAACATGTCCCATTTTACGTTATTATGGTGCCACACGAGGATTGAAATCAAACGGAGTTCATTTGGTCACTCAAATCCTTGTATTCTCGGATTGCACCCAAATTGGCCTCCGATTGAGCCTACAACGTACAAACGAGTTTTCCTTATTCGTTAAGCACAACCGAACCTTTTTGTTGAGTCAAACATGTCCCTTTTGACATTATTAAGGTGCCACACGAGGATTCAAATCAAACGGAGTCCATTTGGTCACTCAAATCCTTGTATTCTAGGATTGCACCCAAATTGGCCTCCAATTGACCCTACAATGTACGAACGAGTTTTCCTTCTTCGTTAAGCACAACCGAACCTTTTTGTTGAGTCAAACATGTCCCATTTGACGTTATTATGGTGCCACGTTAGGATTGAAATCAAACGGAGTCCATTTGGTCACTCAAATCCTTGTATTCTCGGATTGCACTCAAATTGGCCTAAATTGAGCCTACAACGTACAAACGAGTTTTCCTTCTTCGTTAAGCACAACCGAACCTTTTTGTTGAGTCAAACATGTCCCATTTGACATTATTATGGTGCCACGTGAGGACTGAAATCAAACAGAGTCCATTTGGTCACTCAAATCCTTGTATTCTCGGATTGCACTCAAATTGGCCTCAATTGAGCCTACAACGTACAAACGAGTTTTCCTTCTTCGTTAAGCACAACTGAACCTTTTTGTTGATTCAAACATGTCCCATTTGACGTTATTATGGTGCCACGCGAGGATTGAAATCAAACGGAGTCCATTTGGTTACTCAAATCCTTGTATTCTTGGATTGCACTCAAATTGGCCTCCAATTGAGCCTACAACGTACAAACGAGTTTTCCTTCTTTGTTAACTTACAACCGAACCTTTTTGTTGAGTCAAACATGTCCCATTTGGTGTTATTACGTTGCCACACGAGGATTGAAATCAAACGGAGTCCATTTGGTCACTCAAATCCTTGTATTCACGGATTGCACTCAAATTGGCCTCAATTGAGCCAACAACGTACAAACGAGTTTTCCTTCTTCGTTAAGCACAACCGAACCTCTTTGTTGAGTCAAACATGTCCCATTTGACGTTATTATGGTGCCACGCGAGGATTGAATCAAACGGAGTCCATTTGGTCACTCAAATCCTTGTATTCTCGGATTGCACCCAAATTGGCCTCCAATTGAGCCTACAACGTACAAACGAGTTTTCCTTCTTCGTTAAGCACAACCGAACCTTTTTGTTGAGTCAAACATGTCCCATTTTACGTTATTATGGTGCCACACGAGGATTGAAATCAAACGGAGTTCATTTGGTCACTCAAATCCTTGTATTCTCGGATTGCACCCAAATTGGCCTCCAATTGAGCCTACAACGTACAAACGAGTTTTTCTTCTTCGTTAAGCACAACCGAACATTTTTGTTGAGTCAAACATGTCCCATTTGACGTTATTATGGTGCCAAGCAAGGATTAAAATCAAACGGAGTCCATTTGGTTACTCAAATCCTTGTATTCTCGGATTGCACCCAAATTGGCCTCCAATTGAGCCTACAACGTACAAACGAGTTTTCCTTCTTCGTTAACTTACAACCAAACCTTTTTGTTGAGTCAAACATGTCCCATTTGATGTTATTAAGGTGCCACGCGAGGATTGAAATCAAACGGAGTCCATTTGGTCACTCAAATCCTTGTATTCACGGATTGCACTCAAATTGGCCTCAATTGAGCCAACAACGTACAAACGTGTTTTCCTTCTTCGTTAAGCACAACCGAACCTTTTTGTTGAGTCAAACATGTCCCATTTGACGTTATTATGGTGCCACGCGAGGATTGAATCAAACGGAGTCCATTTGGTCACTCAAATCCTTGTATTCTCGGATTGCACCCAAATTGGCCTCCAATTGAGCCTACAACGTACAAACGAGTTTTCCTTCTTCGTTAAGCACAACCGAACCTTTTTGTTGAGTCAAACATGTCCCATTAGGTGTTATTACGGTGCCACACGAGGATTGAAATCAAACGAAGTCCATTTGGTCACTCAAATCCTTGTATTCACGGATTGCACTCAAATTGGCCTCAATTGAGCCAACAACGTACAAACGAGTTTTCCTTCTTCGTTAAGCACAACCGAACCTTTTTGTTGAGTCAAGCATGTCCCATTTGACGTTATTATGGTGCCACGCGAGGATTGAATCAAACGGAGTCCATTTGGTCACTCAAATCCTTTTATTCTCGGATTGCACCCAAATTGGCCTCCAATTGAGCCTACAACGTACAAACGAGTTTTCCTTCTTCGTTAAGCACAACCGAACCTTTTTGTTGAGTCAAACATGTCCCATTTTACGTTATTATGGTGCCACACGAGGATTGAAATCAAACGGAGTTCATTTGGTCACTCAAATCCTTGTATTCTCGGATTGCACCCAAATTGGCCTCCAATTGAGCCTACAACGTACAAACGAGTTTTCCTTATTCGTTAAGCACAACCGAACCTTTTTGTTGAGTCAAACATGTCCCTTTTGACATTATTAAGGTGCCACAGGAGGATTCAAATCGAACGGAGTCCATTGGTCACTAAAATCCTTGTATTCTAGGATTGCACCCAAATTGGCCTCCAATTGACCCTACAATGTACGAACGAGTTTTCCTTCTTCGTTAAGCACAACCGAACCTTTTTGTTTAGTCAAACATGTCCCATTTGACGTTATTATGGTGCCACGTGAGGATTGAAATAAAACGGAGTCCATTTGGTCACTCAAATCCTTGTATTCTCGGATTGCACCCAAATTGGCCTCCAATTGAGCCTACAACGTACAAACGAGTTTTCCTTCTTCGTTAAGCACAACCGAAGCTTTTTGTTGAGTCAAACATGTCCCATTTGACGTTATTATGGTGCCACGTTAGGATTGAAATCAAACGGAGTCCATTTGGTCACTCAAATCCTTGTATTCTCGGATTGCACACAAATTGGCCTAAATTGAGCCTACAACGTACAAACGAGTTTTCCTTCTTCGTTAAGCACAACCGAACCTTTTTGTTGAGTCAAACATGTCCCATTTGACATTATTATGGTGCCACGTGAGGACTGAAATCAAACAGAGTCCATTTGGTCACTCAAATCCTTGTATTCTCGGATTGCACTCAAATTGGCCTCAATTGAGCCTACAACGTACAAACGAGTTTTCCTTCTTCGTTAAGCACAACCGAACCTTTTTGTTGATTCAAACATGTCCCATTTGACGTTATTATGGTGCCACGCGAGGATTGAAATCAAACGGAGTCCATTTGGTTACTCAAATCCTTGTATTCTTGGATTGCACTCAAATTGGCCTCCAATTGAGCCTACAACGTACAAACGAGTTTTCCTTCTTCGTTAACTTACAACCGAACCTTTTTGTTGAGTCAAACATCTCCCATTTGACGTTATTATGGTGCCACGCGAGGATTGATTCAAACGGAGTCCATTTGGTCACTCAAATCCTTGTATTCTCGGATTGCACCCAAATTGGCCTCCAATTGAGCCTACAACGTACAAACGAGTTTTCCTTCTTCGTTAAGCACAACCGAACCTTTTTTTTGAGTCAAACATGTCCCATTTTACGTTATTATGGTGCCACACGAGGATTGAAATCAAACGGAGTTCATTTGGTCACTCAAATCCTTGTATTCTCGGATTGCACCCAAATTGGCCTCCAATTGAGCCTACAACGTACAAACGAGTTTTCCTTCTTCGTTAAGCACAACCGAACCTTTTTGTTGAGTCAAACATGTCCCATTTGGTGTTATTACGGTGCCACACGAGGATTGAAATCAAACGAAGTCCATTTGGTCACTCAAATCCTTGTATTCACGGATTGCACTCAAATTGGCCTCAATTGAGCCAACAACGTACAAACGAGTTTTCCTTCTTCGTTAAGCACAACCGAACCTTTTTGTTGAGTCAAACATCTCCCATTTGACGTTATTATGGTGCCACGGGAGGATTGATTCAAACGGAGTCCATTTGGTCACTCAAATCCTTGTATTCTCGGATTGCACCCAAATTGGCCTCCAATTGAGCCTACAACGTACAAACGAGTTTTCCTTCTTCGTTAAGCACAACCGAACCTTTTTTTTGAGTCAAACATGTCCCATTTTACGTTATTATGGTGCCACACGAGGATTGAAATCAAACGGAGTTCATTTGGTCACTCAAATCCTTGTATTCTCGGATTGCACCCAAATTGGCCTCCAATTGAGCCTACAACGTACAAACGAGTTTTCCTTCTTCGTTAAGCACAACCGAACCTTTTTGTTGAGTCAAACATGTCCCATTTGGTGTTATATTACGGTGCCACACGAGGATTGAAATCAAACGAAGTCCATTTGGTCACTCAAATCCTTGTATTCACGGATTGCACTCAAATTGGCCTCAATTGAGCCAACAACGTACAAACGAGTTTTCCTTCTTCGTTAAGCACAACCGAACCTTTTTGTTGAGTCAAGCATGTCCCATTTGACGTTATTATGGTGCCACGCGAGGATTGAATCAAACGGAGTCCATTTGGTCACTCAAATCCTTGTATTCTCGGATTGCACCCAAATTGGCCTCCAATTGAGCCTACAACGTACAAACGAGTTTTCCTTCTTCGTTAAGCACAACCGAACCTTTTTGTTGAGTCAAACATGTCCCATTTTACGTTATTATGGTGCCACACGAGGATTGAAATCAAACGGAGTTCATTTGGTCACTCAAATCCTTGTATTCTCGGATTGCACCCAAATTGGCCTCCAATTGAGCCTACAACGTACAAACGAGTTTTCCTTATTCGTTAAGCACAACCGAACCTTTTTGTTGAGTCAAACATGTCCCTTTTGACATTATTAAGGTGCCACAGGAGGATTCAAATCGAACGGAGTCCATTTGGTCACTAAAATCCTTGTATTCTAGGATTGCACCCAAATTGGCCTCCAATTGACCCTACAATGTACGAACGAGTTTTCCTTCTTCGTTAAGCACAACCGAACCTTTTTGTTTAGTCAAACATGTCCCATTTGACGTTATTATGGTGCCACGTGAGGATTGAAATAAAACGGAGTCCATTTGGTCACTCAAATCCTTGTATTCTCGGATTGCACCCAAATTGGCCTCCAATTGAGCCTACAACGTACAAACGAGTTTTCCTTCTTCGTTAAGCACAACCGAAGCTTTTTGTTGAGTCAAACATGTCCCATTTGACGTTATTATGGTGCCACGTTAGGATTGAAATCAAACGGAGTCCATTTGGTCACTCAAATCCTTGTATTCTCGGATTGCACTCAAATTGGCCTAAATTGAGCCTACAACGTACAAACGAGTTTTCCTTCTTCGTTAAGCACAACCGAACCTTTTTGTTGAGTCAAACATGTCCCATTTGACATTATTATGGTGCCACGTGAGGACTGAAATCAAACAGAGTCCATTTGGTCACTCAAATCCTTGTATTCTCGGATTGCACTCAAATTGGCCTCAATTGAGCCTACAACGTACAAACGAGTTTTCCTTCTTCGTTAAGCACAACCGAACCTTTTTGTTGATTCAAACATGTCCCATTTGATGTTATTATGGTGCCACGCGAGGATTGAAATCAAACGGAGTCCATTTGGTTACTCAAATCCTTGTATTCTTGTATTGCACTCAAATTGGCCTCCAATTGAGCCTACAACGTACAAACGAGTTTTCCTTCTTCGTTAACTTACAACCGAACCTTTTTGTTGAGTCAAACATGTCCCATTTGGTGTTATTACGGTGCCACATGAGGATTGAAATCAAACGGAGTCCAATTGGTCACTCAAATCCTTGTATTCACGGATTGCACTCAAATTGGCCTCAATTGAGCCAACAACGTACAAACGAGTTTTCCTTCTTCGTTAAGCACAACCGAACCTTTTTGTTGAGTCAAACATCTCCCATTTGACGTTATTATGGTGCCACGCGAGGATTGAATCAAACGGAGTCCATTTGGTCACTCAAATCCTTGTATTCTCGGATTGCACCCAAATTGGCCTCCAATTGAGCCTACAACGTACAAACGAGTTTTCCTTCTTCGTTAAGCACAACCGAACCTTTTTGTTGAGTCAAACATGTCCCATTTTACGTTATTATGGTGCCACACGAGGATTGAAATCAAACGGAGTTCATTTGGTCACTCAAATCCTTGTATTCTCGGATTGCACCCAAATTGGCCTCCAATTGAGCCTACAACGTACAAACGAGTTTTCCTTCTTCGTTAAGCACAACCGAACATTTTTGTTGAGTCAAACATGTCCCATTTGACGTTATTATGGTGCCAAGCAAGGATTAAAATCAAACGGAGTCCATTTGGTTACTCAAATCCTTGTATTCTCGGATTGCACCCAAATTGGCCTCCAATTGAGCCTACAACGTACAAACGAGTTTTCCTTCTTCGTTAAGCACAACCGAACCTTTTTGTTGATTCAAACATGTCCCATTTGATGTTATTATGGTGCCACGCGAGGATTGAAATCAAACGGAGTCCATTTGGTTACTCAAATCCTTGTATTCTTGGATTGCACTCAAATTGGCCTCCAATTGAGCCTACAACGTACAAACGAGTTTTCCTTCTTCGTTAACTTACAACCGAACCTTTTTGTTGAGTCAAACATGTCCCATTTGGTGTTATTACGGTGCCACATGAGGATTGAAATCAAACGGAGTCCAATTGGTCACTCAAATCCTTGTATTCACGGATTGCACTCAAATTGGCCTCAATTGAGCCAACAACGTACAAACGAGTTTTCCTTCTTCGTTAAGCACAACCGAACCTTTTTGTTGAGTCAAACATCTCCCATTTGACGTTATTATGGTGCCACGCGAGGATTGAATCAAACGGAGTCCATTTGGTCACTCAAATCCTTGTATTCTCGGATTGCACCCAAATTGGCCTCCAATTGAGCCTACAACGTACAAACGAGTTTTCCTTCTTCGTTAAGCACAACCGAACCTTTTTGTTGAGTCAAACATGTCCCATTTTACGTTATTATGGTGCCACACGAGGATTGAAATCAAACGGAGTTCATTTGGTCACTCAAATCCTTGTATTCTCGGATTGCACCCAAATTGGCCTCCAATTGAGCCTACAACGTACAAACGAGTTTTCCTTCTTCGTTAAGCACAACCGAACATTTTTGTTGAGTCAAACATGTCCCATTTGACGTTATTATGGTGCCAAGCAAGGATTAAAATCAAACGGAGTCCATTTGGTTACTCAAATCCTTGTATTCTCGGATTGCACCCAAATTGGCCTCCAATTGAGCCTACAACGTACAAACGAGTTTTCCTTCTTCGTTAACTTACAACCAAACCTTTTTGTTGAGTCAAACATGTCCCATTTGACGTTATTAAGGTGCCACGCGAGGATTGAAATCACACGGAGTCCATTTGGTCACTCAAATCCTTGTATTCTCGGATTGCACCCAAATTGGCCTCCAATTGAGCCTACAACGTAAAAACGAGTTTTCCTTCTTCGTTAAGCACAACCGAACCTTTTTGTTGAGTCAAACATGTCCCATTTGACGTTATTATGGTGCCACGCAAGGATTAAAATCAAACGGAGTCCATTTGGTTACTCAAATCCTTGTATTCTCGAATTGGACCCAAATTGGCCTCCAATTGAGCCCACAACGTACAAACGAGTTTTCCTTCTTCGTTAACTTACAACCAAACCTTTTTGTTGAGTCAAACATGTCCCATTTGACGTTATTAAGGTGCCACACGAGGATTGAAATCAAACGGAGTCCATTTGGTCACTCAAATCCTTGTATTCACGGATTGCACTCAAATTGGCCTCAATTGAGCCAACAACGTACAAACGTGTTTTCCTTCTTCGTTAAGCACAACCGAACCTTTTTGTTGAGTCAAACATGTCCCATTTGACGTTATTATGGTGCCATGCGAGGATTGAATCAAACGGAGTCCATTTGGTCACTCAAATCCTTGTATTCTCGGATTGCACCCAAATTGGCCTCCAATTGAGCCTACAACGTACAAACGAGTTTTCCTTCTTCGTTAAGCATAACCGAACCTTTTTGTTGTGTCAAACATGTCCCATTTTACGTTATTATGGTGCCACGCGAGGATTGAAATCAAACGGAGTTCATTTGGTCACTCAAATCCTTGTATTCTCGGATTGCACCCAAATTGGCCTCCAATTGAGCCTACAACGTACAAACGAGTTTTCCTTCTTCGTTAACTTACAACCAAACCTTTTTGTTGAGTCAAACATGTCCCATTTGACGTTATTAAGGTGCCACATGAGGATTGAAATCAAACGGAGTCCATTTTGTCACTCAAATCCTTGTATTCTCGGATTGCACCCAAATTGGCCTCCAATTGAGCCTACAACGTACAAACGAGTTTTCCTTCTTCGTTAAGCACAACCGAAAATTTTTGTTGAGTCAAACATGTCCCATTTGACGTTATTAGGGTGCCCCACGAGGATTGAAATCAAACGGGGTCCATTTGGTCAATCAAATCCTTGTATTCTCGGATTGCACCCAAATTGGCCTCCAATTGAGCCCACAACGTACAAACGAGTTTTCCTTCTTCGTTAAGCACAACCGAACCTTTTTGTTGAGTCAAACATGTCCCTTTTGACATTATTAAGGTGCCACACGAGGATTCAAATCAAACGGAGTCCATTTGGTCTGTCAAATCCTTGTATTCTAGGATTGCACCCAAATTGGCCTCCAATTGACCCTACAATGTACGAACGAGTTTTCCTTCTTCGTTAAGCACAACCGAACCTTTTTGTTTAGTCAAACATGTCCCATTTGACGTTATTATGGTGCCACGTGAGGATTGAAATAAAACGGAGTCCATTTGGTCACTCAAATCCTTGTATTCTCGGATTGCACCCAAATTGGCCTCCAATTGAGCCTACAACGTACAAACGAGTTTTCTTTCTTCGTTAAGCACAACCGAACCTTTTTGTTGAGTCAAACATGTCCCATTTGACGTTATTATGGTGCCACGTTAGGATTGAAATCAAACGGAGTCCATTTGGTCACTCAAATCCTTGTATTCTCGGATTGCACTCAAATTGGCCTAAATTGAGCCTACAACGTACAAACGAGTTTTCCTTCTTCGTTAAGCACAACCGAACCTTTTTGTTGAGTCAAACATGTCCCATTTGACATTATTATGTTGCCACATGAGGACTGAAATCAAACAGAGTCCATTTGGTCACTCAAATCCTTGTATTCTCGGATTGCACTCAAATTGGCCTCAATTGAGCCTACAACGTACAAACGAGTTTTCCTTCTTCGTTAAGCACAACCGAACCTTTTTGTTGATTCAAACATGTCCCATTTGACGTTATTATGGTGCCACGTGAGGATTGAAATCAAACGGAGTCCATTTGGTTACTCAAATCCTTGTATTCTTGGATTGCACTCAAATTGGCCTCCAATTGAGCCTACAACGTACAAACGAGTTTTCCTTCTTCGTTAACTTACAACCGAACCTTTTTGTTGAGTCAAACATGTCCCATTTGGTGTTATTACGGTGCCACACGAGGATTGAAATCAAACGGAGTCCATTTGGTCACTCAAATCCTTGTATTCACGGATTGCACTCAAATTGGCCTCAATTGAGCCAACAACGTACAAACGAGTTTTCCTTCTTCGTTAAGCACAACCGAACCTTTTTGTTGAGTCAAACATGTCCCATTTTACGTTATTATGGTGCCACATGAGGATTGAAATCAAACGGAGTCCATTTGGTCACTCAAATCCTTGTATTCTCGGATTGCACCCAAATTGGCCTCCAATTGAGCCTACAACGTACAAACGAGTTTTCCTTCTTCGTTAAGCACAACCGAACCTTTTTGTTGAGTCAAACATGTCCCATTTGATGTTATTATGGTTCCACGCAAGGATTGAAATCAAACGGAGTCCATTTGGTTACTCAAATCCTTGTACTCTCGGATTGCACCTAAATTGGCCTCCAATTGAGCCTACAACGTACAAACGAGTTTTCGTTAGTCGTTAATTTACAACCGAATCTTTTTGTTGACTCAAACATGTCCCATTTGACGTTATTAAGGTGCCACACGAGGATTGAAATCAAACGGAGTTCATTTGGTCACTCAAATCCTTGTATTCTCGGATTGCACCCAAATTGGCCTCCAATTGAGCCTACAACGTACAAACGAGTTTTCCTTCTTCGTTAAGCACAACCGAAAATTTTTGTTGAGTCAAACATGTCCCATTTGACTTTATTATGGTGCCCCACGAGGATTGAAATCAAACGGGGTCCATTTGGTCAATCAAATCCTTGTATTCTCGGATTGCACCCAAATTGGCCTCCAATTGAGCCTACAACGTACAAACGAGTTTTCCTTCTTCGTTAAGCACAACCGAACCTTTTTGTTGAGTCAAACATGTCCCTTTTGACATTATTAAGGTGCCACACGAGGATTCAAATCAAACGGAGTCCATTTGGTCACTCAAATCCTTGTATTCTAGGATTGCACCCAAATTGGCCTCCAATTGACCCTACAATGTACGAACGAGTTTTCCTTCTTCGTTAAGCACAACCGAACCTTTTTGTTTAGTCAAACATGTCCCATTTGACGTTATTATGGTGCCACGTGAGGATTGAAATAAAACGGAGTCCATTTGGTCACTCAAATCCTTGTATTCTCGGATTGCACCCAAATTGGCCTCCAATTGAGCCTACAACGTACAAACGAGTTTTCCTTCTTCGTTAAGCACAACCGAACCTTTTTGTTGAGTCAAACATGTCCCATTTGACGTTATTATGGTGCCACGTTAGGATTGAAATCAAACGGAGTCCATTTGGTCACTCAAATCCTTGTATTCTCGGATTGCACTCAAATTGGCCTAAATTGAGCCTACAACGTACAAACGAGTTTTCCTTCTTCGTTAAGCACAACCGAACCTTTTTGTTGAGTCAAACATGTCCCATTTGACATTATTATGTTGCCACGTGAGGACTGAAATCAAACAGAGTCCATTTGGTCACTCAAATCCTTGTATTCTCGGATTGCACTCAAATTGGCCTCAATTGAGCCTACAACGTACAAACGAGTTTTCCTTCTTCGTTAAGCACAACCGAACCTTTTTGTTGATTCAAACATGTCCCATTTGACGTTATTATGGTGCCACGCGAGGATTGAAATCAAACGGAGTCCATTTGGTTACTCAAATCCTTGTATTCTTGGATTGCACTCAAATTGGCCTCCAATTGAGCCTACAACGTACAAACGAGTTTTCCTTCTTCGTTAACTTACAACCGAACCTTTTTGTTGAGTCAAACATGTCCCATTTGGTGTTATTACGGTGCCACACGAGGATTGAAATCAAACGGAGTCCATTTGGTCACTCAAATCCTTGTATTCACGGATTGCACTCAAATTGGCCTCAATTGAGCCAACAACGTACAAACGAGTTTTCCTTATTCGTTAAGCACAACCGAACCTTTTTGTTGAGTCAAACATGTCCCATTTGACGTTATTATGGTGCCACGCGAGGATTGAATCAAACGGAGTCCATTTGGTCACTCAAATCCTTGTATTCTCGGATTGCACCCAAATTGGCCTCCAATTGAGCCTACAACGTACAAACGAGTTTTCCTTCTTCGTTAAGCACAACCGAACCTTTTTGTTGAGTCAAACATGTCCCATTTTACGTTAATATGGTGCCACATGAGGATTGAAATCAAACGGAGTTCATTTGGTCACTCAAATCCTTGTATTCTCGGATTGCACCCAAATTGGCCTCCAATTGAGCCTACAACGTACAAACGAGTTTTCCTTCTTCGTTAAGCACAACCGAACATTTTTGTTGAGTCAAACATGTCCCATTTGACGTTATTATGGTGCCAAGCAAGGATTAAAATCAAACGGAGTCCATTTGGTTACTCAAATCCTTGTATTCTCGGATTGCACCCAAATTGGCCTCCAATTGAGCCTACAACGTACAAACGAGTTTTCCTTCTTCGTTAACTTACAACCAAACCTTTTTGTTGAGTCAAACATGTCCCATTTGACGTTATTAAGGTGCCACGCGAGGATTGAAATCACACGGAGTCCATTTGGTCACTCAAATCCTTGTATTCTCGGATTGCACCCAAATTGGCCTCCAATTGAGCCTACAACGTAAAAACGAGTTTTCCTTCTTCGTTAAGCACAACCGAACCTTTTTGTTGAGTCAAACATGTCCCATTTGACGTTATTATGGTGCCACGCAAGGATTAAAATCAAACGGAGTCCATTTGGTTACTCAAATCCTTGTATTCTCGAATTGCACCCAAATTGGCCTCCAATTGAGCCTACAACGTACAAACGAGTTTTCCTTCTTCGTTAACTTACAACCAAACCTTTTTGTTGAGTCAAACATGTCCCATTTGACGTTATTAAGGTGCCACGCGAGGATTGAAATCAAACGGAGTCCATTTGGTCACTCAAATCCTTGTATTCACGGATTGCACTCAAATTGGCCTCAATTGAGCCAACAACGTACAAACGTGTTTTCCTTCTTCGTTAAGCACAACCGAACCTTTTTGTTGAGTCAAACATGTCCCATTTGACGTTATTATGGTGCCACGCGAGGATTGAATCAAACGGAGTCCATTTGGTCACTCAAATCCTTGTATTCTCGGATTGCACCCAAATTGGCCTCCAATTGAGCCTACAACGTACAAACGAGTTTTCCTTCTTCGTTAAGCATAACCGAACCTTTTTGTTGTGTCAAACATGTCCCATTTTACGTTATTATGGTGCCACGCGAGGATTGAAATCAAACGGAGTTCATTTGGTCACTCAAATCCTTGTATTCTCGGATTGCACCCAAATTGGCCTCCAATTGAGCCTACAACGTACAAACGAGTTTTCCTTCTTCGTTAACTTACAACCAAACCTTTTTGTTGAGTCAAACATGTCCCATTTGACGTTATTAAGGTGCCACATGAGGATTGAAATCAAACGGAGTCCATTTGGTCACTCAAATCCTTGTATTCTCGGATTGCACCCAAATTGGCCTCCAATTGAGCCTACAACGTACAAACGAGTTTTCCTTCTTCGTTAAGCACAACCGAACCTTTTTGTTGAGTCAAACATGTCCCATTTGATGTTATTATGGTTCCACGCAAGGATTGAAATCAAACGGAGTCCATTTGGTTACTCAAATCCTTGTACTCTCGGATTGCACCTAAATTGGCCTCCAATTGAGCCTACAACGTACAAACGAGTTTTCCTTAGTCGTTAATTTACAACCGAATCTTTTTGTTGACTCAAACATGTCCCATTTGACGTTATTAAGGTGCCACGCGAGGATTGAAATCAAACGGAGTTCATTTGGTCACTCAAATCCTTGTATTCTCGGATTGCACCCAAATTGGCCTCCAATTGAGCCTACAACGTACAAACGAGTTTTCCTTCTTCGTTAAGCACAACCGAAAATTTTTGTTGAGTCAAACATGTCCCATTTGACGTTATTATGGTGCCCCACGAGGATTGAAATCAAACGGGGTCCATTTGGTCAATCAAATCCTTGTATTCTCGGATTGCACCCAAATTGGCCTCCAATTGAGCCTACAACGTACAAACGAGTTTTCCTTCTTCGTTAAGCACAACCGAACCTTTTTGTTGAGTCAAACATGTCCCTTTTGACATTATTAAGGTGCCACACGAGGATTCAAATCAAACGGAGTCCATTTGGTCACTCAAATCCTTGTATTCTAGGATTGCACCCAAATTGGCCTCCAATTGACCCTACAATGTACGAACGAGTTTTCCTTCTTCGTTAAGCACAACCGAACCTTTTTGTTTAGTCAAACATGTCCCATTTGACGTTATTATGGTGCCACGTGAGGATTGAAATAAAACGGAGTCCATTTGGTCACTCAAATCCTTGTATTCTCGGATTGCACCCAAATTGGCCTCCAATTGAGCCTACAACGTACAAACGAGTTTTCCTTCTTCGTTAAGCACAACCGAACCTTTTTGTTGAGTCAAACATGTCCCATTTGACGTTATTATGGTGCCACGTTAGGATTGAAATCAAACGGAGTCCATTTGGTCACTCAAATCCTTGTATTCTCGGATTGCACTCAAATTGGCCTAAATTGAGCCTACAACGTACAAACGAGTTTTCCTTCTTCGTTAAGCACAACCGAACCTTTTTGTTGAGTCAAACATGTCCCATTTGACATTATTATGTTGCCACGTGAGGACTGAAATCAAACAGAGTCCATTTGGTCACTCAAATCCTTGTATTCTCGGATTGCACTCAAATTGGCCTCAATTGAGCCTACAACGTACAAACGAGTTTTCCTTCTTCGTTAAGCACAACCGAACCTTTTTGTTGATTCAAACATGTCCCATTTGACGTTATTATGGTGCCACGCGAGGATTGAAATCAAACGGAGTCCATTTGGTTACTCAAATCCTTGTATTCTTGGATTGCACTCAAATTGGCCTCCAATTGAGCCTACAACGTACAAACGAGTTTTCCTTCTTCGTTAACTTACAACCGAACCTTTTTGTTGAGTCAAACATGTCCCATTTGGTGTTATTACGGTGCCACACGAGGATTGAAATCAAACGGAGTCCATTTGGTCACTCAAATCCTTGTATTCACGGATTGCACTCAAATTGGCCTCAATTGAGCCAACAACGTACAAACGAGTTTTCCTTCTTCGTTAAGCACAACCGAACCTTTTTGTTGAGTCAAACATGTCCCATTTGACGTTATTATGGTGCCACGCGAGGATTGAATCAAACGGAGTCCATTTGGTCACTCAAATCCTTGTATTCTCGGATTGCACCCAAATTGGCCTCCAATTGAGCCTACAACGTACAAACGAGTTTTCCTTCTTCGTTAAGCACAACCGAACCTTTTTGTTGAGTCAAACATGTCCCATTTTACGTTATTATTGTGCCACATGAGGATTGAAATCAAACGGAGTTCATTTGGTCACTCAAATCCTTGTATTCTCGGATTGCACCCAAATTGGCCTCCAATTGAGCCTACAACGTACAAACGAGTTTTCCTTCTTCGTTAAGCACAACCGAACATTTTTGTTGAGTCAAACATGTCCCATTTGACGTTATTATGGTGCCAAGCAAGGATTAAAATCAAACGGAGTCCATTTGGTTACTCAAATCCTTGTATTCTCGGATTGCACCCAAATTGGCCTCCAATTGAGCCTACAACGTACAAACGAGTTTTCCTTCTTCGTTAATTTACAACTGAATCTTTTTTTTGAGTCAAACATGACCCATTTGAAGTTATTAAGGTGCCACGCGAGGATTGAAATCACACGGAGTCCATTTGGTCACTCAAATCCTTGTATTCTCGGATTGCACCCAAATTGGCCTCCAATTGAGCCTACAACGTAAAAACGAGTTTTCCTTCTTCGTTAAGCACAACCGAACCTTTTTGTTGAGTCAAACATGTCCCATTTGACGTTATTATGGTGCCACGCAAGGATTAAAATCAAACGGAGTCCATTTGGTTACTCAAATCCTTGTATTCTCGGATTGCACCCAAATTGGCCTCCAATTGAGCCCACAACGTACAAACGAGTTTTCCTTCTTCGTTAACTTACAACCAAACCTTTTTGTTGAGTCAAACATGTCCCATTTGACGTTATTAAGGTGCCACGCGAGTATTGAAATCAAACGGAGTCCATTTGGTCAATCAAATCCTTGTATTCACGGATTGCACTCAAATTGGCCTCAATTGAGCCAACAACGTACAAACGTGTTTTCATTCTTCGTTAAGCACAACCGAACCTTTTTGTTGAGTCAAAAATGTCCCATTTGACGTTATTATGGTGCCACGCGAGGATTGAATCAAACGGAGTCCATTTGGTCACTCAAATCCTTGTATTCTCGGATTGCACCCAAATTGGCCTCCAATTGAGCCTACAACGTACAAACGAGTTTTCCTTCTTCGTTAAGCATAACCGAACCTTTTTGTTGTGTCAAACATGTCCCATTTTACGTTATTATGGTGCCACACGAGGATTGAAATCAAACGGAGTTCATTTGGTCACTCAAATCCTTGTATTCTCGGATTGCACCCAAATTGGCCTCCAATTGAGCCTACAACGTACAAACGAGTTTTCCTTCTTCGTTAACTTACAACCAAACCTTTTTGTTGAGTCAAACATGTCCCATTTGACGTTATTAAGGTGCCACATGAGGATTGAAATCAAACGGAGTCCATTTGGTCACTCAAATCCTTGTATTCTCGGATTGCACCCAAATTGGCCTCCAATTGAGCCTACAACGTACAAACGAGTTTTCCTTCTTCGTTAAGCACAACCGAACCTTTTTGTTGATTCAAACATGTCCCATTTGATGTTATTATGGTTCCACGCAAGGATTGAAATCAAACGGAGTTCATTTGGTTACTCAAATCCTTGTACTCTCGGATTGCACCTAAATTGGCCTCCAATTGAGCCTACAACGTACAAACGAGTTTTCCTTAGTCGTTAATTTACAACCGAATCTTTTTGTTGACTCAAACATGTCCCATTTGACATTATTAAGGTGCCACACGAGGATTCAAATCAAACGGAGTCCATTTGGTCACTCAAATCCTTGTATTCTAGGATTGCACCCAAATTGGCCTCCAATTGACCCTACAATGTACGAACGAGTTTTCCTTCTTCATTAAGCACAACCGAACCTTTTTGTTTAGTCAAACATGTCCCATTTGACGTTATTATGGTGCCACGTGAGGATTGAAATAAAACGGAGTCCATTTGGTCACTCAAATCCTTGTATTCTCGGATTGCACCCAAATTGGCCTCCAATTGAGCCTACAACGTAAAAACGAGTTTTCCTTCTTCGTTAAGCACAACCGAACCTTTTTGTTGAGTCAAACATGTCCCATTTGACGTTATTATGGTGCCACGCAAGGATTAAAATCAAACGGAGTCCATTTGGTTACTCAAATCCTTGTATTCTCGGATTGCACCCAAATTGGCCTCCAATTGAGCCCACAACGTACAAACGAGTTTTCCTTCTTCGTTAACTTACAACCAAACCTTTTTGTTGAGTCAAACATGTCCCATTTGACGTTATTAAGGTGCCACGCGAGTATTGAAATCAAACGGAGTCCATTTGGTCAATCAAATCCTTGTATTCACGGATTGCACTCAAATTGGCCTCAATTGAGCCAACAACGTACAAACGAGTTTTCCTTCTTCGTTAAGCACAACCGAACCTTTTTGTTGAGTCAAACATCTCCCATTTGACGTTATTATGGTGCCACGCGAGGATTGAATCAAACGGAGTCCATTTGGTCACTCAAATCCTTGTATTCTCGGATTGCACCCAAATTGGCCTCCAATTGAGCCTACAACGTACAAACGAGTTTTCCTTCTTCGTTAAGCATAACCGAACCTTTTTGTTGTGTCAAACATGTCCCATTTTACGTTATTATGGTGCCACACGAGGATTGAAATCAAACGGAGTTCATTTGGTCACTCAAATCCTTGTATTCTCGGATTGCACCCAAATTGGCCTCCAATTGAGCCTACAACGTACAAACGAGTTTTCCTTCTTCGTTAACTTACAACCAAACCTTTTTGTTGAGTCAAACATGTCCCATTTGACGTTATTAAGGTGCCACATGAGGATTGAAATCAAACGGAGTCCATTTGGTCACTCAAATCCTTGTATTCTCGGATTGCACCCAAATTGGCCTCCAATTGAGCCTACAACGTACAAACGAGTTTTCCTTCTTCGTTAAGCACAACCGAACCTTTTTGTTGATTCAAACATGTCCCATTTGATGTTATTATGGTTCCACGCAAGGATTGAAATCAAACGGAGTTCATTTGGTTACTCAAATCCTTGTACTCTCGGATTGCACCTAAATTGGCCTCCAATTGAGCCTACAACGTACAAACGAGTTTTCCTTAGTCGTTAATTTACAACCGAATCTTTTTGTTGACTCAAACATGTCCCATTTGACATTATTAAGGTGCCACACGAGGATTCAAATCAAACGGAGTCCATTTGGTCACTCAAATCCTTGTATTCTAGGATTGCACCCAAATTGGCCTCCAATTGACCCTACAATGTACGAACGAGTTTTCCTTCTTCATTAAGCACAACCGAACCTTTTTGTTTAGTCAAACATGTCCCATTTGACGTTATTATGGTGCCACGTGAGGATTGAAATAAAACGGAGTCCATTTGGTCACTCAAATCCTTGTATTCTCGGATTGCACCCAAATTGGCCTCCAATTGAGCCTACAACGTACAAACGAGTTTTCCTTCTTCGTTAAGCACAACCGAACCTTTTTGTTGAGTCAAACATGTCCCATTTGACGTTATTATGGTGCCACGTTAGGATTGAAATCAAACGGAGTCCATTTGGTCACTCAAATCCTTGTATTCTCGGATTGCACTCAAATTGGCCTAAATTGAGCCTACAACGTACAAACGAGTTTTCCTTCTTCGTTAAGCACAACCGAACCTTTTTGTTGAGTCAAACATGTCCCATTTGACATTATTATGGTGCCACGTGAGGACTGAAATCAAACAGAGTCCATTTGGTCACTCAAATCCTTGTATTCTCGGATTGCACTCAAATTGGCCTCAATTGAGCCTACAACGTACAAACGAGTTTTCCTTCTTCGTTAAGCACAACCGAACCTTTTTGTTGATTCAAACATGTCCCATTTGGTGTTATTACGGTGCCACACGAGGATTGAAATCAAACGAAGTCCATTTGGTCACTCAAATCCTTGTATTCACGGATTGCACTCAAATTGGCCTCAATTGAGCCAACAACGTACAAACGAGTTTTCCTTCTTCGTTAAGCACAACCGAACCTTTTTGTTGAGTCAAGCATGTCCCATTTGACGTTATTATGGTGCCACGCGAGGATTGAATCAAACGGAGTCCATTTGGTCACTCAAATCCTTGTATTCTCGGATTGCACCCAAATTGGCCTCCAATTGAGCCTACAACGTACAAACGAGTTTTCCTTCTTCGTTAAGCACAACCGAACCTTTTTGTTGAGTCAAACATGTCCCATTTTACGTTATTATGGTGCCACACGAGGATTGAAATCAAACGGAGTTCATTTGGTCACTCAAATCCTTGTATTCTCGGATTGCACCCAAATTGGCCTCCAATTGAGCCTACAACGTACAAACGAGTTTTCCTTATTCGTTAAGCACAACCGAACCTTTTTGTTGAGTCAAACATGTCCCTTTTGACATTATTAAGGTGCCACACGAGGATTCAAATCAAACGGAGTCCATTTGGTCACTCAAATCCTTGTATTCTAGGATTGCACCCAAATTGGCCTCCAATTGACCCTACAATGTACGAACGAGTTTTCCTTCTTCGTTAAGCACAACCGAACCTTTTTGTTTAGTCAAACATGTCCCATTTGACGTTATTATGGTGCCACGTGAGGATTGAAATAAAACGGAGTCCATTTGGTCACTCAAATCCTTGTATTCTCGGATTGCACCCAAATTGGCCTCCAATTGAGCCTACAACGTACAAACGAGTTTTCCTTCTTCGTTAAGCACAACCGAACCTTTTTGTTGAGTCAAAAATGTCCCATTTGACGTTATTATGGTGCCACGTTAGGATTGAAATCAAACGGAGTCCATTTGGTCACTCAAATCCTTGTATTCTCGGATTGCACTCAAATTGGCCTAAATTGAGCCTACAACGTACAAACGAGTTTTCCTTCTTCGTTAAGCACAACCGAACCTTTTTGTTGAGTCAAACATGTCCCATTTGACATTATTATGGTGCCACGTGAGGACTGAAATCAAACAGAGTCCATTTGGTCACTCAAATCCTTGTATTCTCGGATTGCACTCAAATTGGCCTCAATTGAGCCTACAACGTACAAACGAGTTTTCCTTCTTCGTTAAGCACAACCGAACCTTTTTGTTGATTCAAACATGTCCCATTTGACGTTATTATGGTGCCACGCGAGGATTGAAATCAAACGGAGTCCATTTGGTTACTCAAATCCTTGTATTCTTGGATTGCACTCAAATTGGCCTCCAATTGAGCCTACAACGTACAAACGAGTTTTCCTTCTTCGTTAACTTACAACCAAACCTTTTTGTTGAGTCAAACATGTCCCATTTGACGTTATTAAGGTGCCACGCGAGGATTGAAATCAAACGGAGTCCATTTGGTCACTCAAATCCTTGTATTCACGGATTGCACTCAAATTGGCCTCAATTGAGCCAACAACGTACAAACGAGTTTTCCTTCTTCGTTAAGCACAACCGAACCTTTTTGTTGAGTCAAACATGTCCCATTTGACGTTATTATGGTGCCACGCGAGGATTGAATCAAACGGAGTCCATTTGGTCACTCAAATCCTTGTATTCTCGGATTGCACCCAAATTGGCCTCCAATTGAGCCTACAACGTACAAACGAGTTTTCCTTCTTCGTTAAGCACAACCGAACCTTTTTGTTGAGTCAAACATGTCCCATTTTACGTTATTATGGTGCCACACGAGGATTGAAATCAAACGGAGTTCATTTGGTCACTCAAATCCTTGTATTCTCGGATTGCACCCAAATTGGCCTCCAATTGAGCCTACAACGTACAAACGAGTTTTCCTTCTTCGTTAAGCACAACCGAACATTTTTGTTGAGTCAAACATGTCCCATTTGACGTTATTATGGTGCCAAGCAAGGATTAAAATCAAACGGAGTCCATTTGGTTACTCAAATCCTTGTATTCTCGGATTGCACCCAAATTGGCCTCCAATTGAGCCTACAACGTACAAACGAGTTTTCCTTCTTCGTTAACTTACAACCAAACCTTTTTGTTGAGTCAAACATGTCCCATTTGACGTTATTAAGGTGCCACGCGAGGATTGAAATCACACGGAGTCCATTTGGTCACTCAAATCCTTGTATTCTCGGATTGCACCCAAATTGGCCTCCAATTGAGCCTACAACGTAAAAACGAGTTTTCCTTCTTCGTTAAGCACAACCGAACCTTTTTGTTGAGTCAAACATGTCCCATTTGACGTTATTATGGTGCCACGCAAGGATTAAAATCAAACGGAGTCCATTTGGTTACTCAAATCCTTGTATTCTCGAATTGCACCCAAATTGGCCTCCAATTGAGCCTACAACGTACAAACGAGTTTTCCTTCTTCGTTAACTTACAACCAAACCTTTTTGTTGAGTCAAACATGTCCCATTTGACGTTATTAAGGTGCCACGCGAGGATTGAAATCAAACGGAGTCCATTTGGTCACTCAAATCCTTGTATTCACGGATTGCACTCAAATTGGCCTCAATTGAGCCAACAACGTACAAACGTGTTTTCCTTCTTCGTTAAGCCCAACCGAACCTTTTTGTTGAGTCAAACATGTCCCATTTGACGTTATTATGGTGCCACGCAAGGATTAAAATCAAACGGAGTCCATTTGGTTACTCAAATCCTTGTATTCTCGAATTGCACCCAAATTGGCCTCCAATTGAGCCTACAACGTACAAACGAGTTTTCCTTCTTCGTTAACTTACAACCAAACCTTTTTGTTGAGTCAAACATGTCCCATTTGACGTTATTAAGGTGCCACGCGAGGATTGAAATCAAACGGAGTCCATTTGGTCACTCAAATCCTTGTATTCACGGATTGCACTCAAATTGGCCTCAATTGAGCCAACAACGTACAAACGTGTTTTCCTTCTTCGTTAAGCCCAACCGAACCTTTTTGTTGAGTCAAAAATGTCCCATTTGACGTTATTATGGTGCCACGCGAGGATTGAATCAAACGGAGTCCATTTGGTCACTCAAATCCTTGTATTCTCGGATTGCACCCAAATTGGCCTCCAATTGAGCCTACAACGTACAAACGAGTTTTCCTTCTTCGTTAACTTACAACCAAACCTTTTTGTTGAGTCAAACATGTCCCATTTGACGTTATTAAGGTGCCACGCGAGGATTGAAATCAAACGGAGTCCATTTGGTCACTCAAATCCTTGTATTCACGGATTGCACTCAAATTGGCCTCAATTGAGCCAACAACGTACAAACGTGTTTTCCTTCTTCGTTAAGCACAACCGAACCTTTTTGTTGAGTCAAACATGTCCCATTTGACGTTATTATGGTGCCACGCGAGGATTGAATCAAACGGAGTCCATTTGGTCACTCAAATCCTTGTATTCTCGGATTGCACCCAAATTGGCCTCCAATTGAGCCTACAACGTACAAACGAGTTTTCCTTCTTCGTTAAGCACAACCGAACCTTTTTGTTGAGTCAAACATGTCCCATTTGGTGTTATTACGGTGCCACACGAGGATTGAAATCAAACGAAGTCCATTTGGTCACTCAAATCCTTGTATTCACGGATTGCACTCAAATTGGCCTCAATTGAGCCAACAACGTACAAACGAGTTTTCCTTCTTCGTTAAGCACAACCGAACCTTTTTGTTGAGTCAAACATGTCCGATTTGACGTTATTATGGTGCCAAGCAAGGATTAAAATCAAACGGAGTCCATTTGGTTACTCAAATCCTTGTATTCTCGGATTGCACCCAAATTGGCCTCCAATTGAGCCTACAACGTACAAACGAGTTTTCCTTCTTCGTTAACTTACAACCAAACCTTTTTGTTGAGTCAAACATGTCCCATTTGACGTTATTAAGGTGCCACGCGAGGATTGAAATCACACGGAGTCCATTTGGTCACTCAAATCCTTGTATTCTCGGATTGCACCCAAATTGGCCTCCAATTGAGCCTACAACGTAAAAACGAGTTTTCCTTCTTCGTTAAGCACAACCGAACCTTTTTGTTGAGTCAAACATGTCCCATTTGACGTTATTATGGTGCCATGCAATAATTAAAATCAAACGGAGTCCATTTGGTTACTCAAATCCTTGTATTCTCGAATTGCACCCAAATTGGCCTCCAATTGAGCCTACAACGTACAAACGAGTTTTCCTTCTTCGTTAACTTACAACCGAACCTTTTTGTTGAGTCAAACATGTCCCATTTGGTGTTATTATGGTGCCACACGAGGATTGAAATCAAACGAAGTCCATTTGGTCACTCAAATCCTTGTATTCACGGATTGCACTCAAATTGGCCTCAATTGAGCCAACAACGTACAAACGAGTTTTCCTTCTTCGTTAAGCACAACCGAACCTTTTTGTTGAGTCAAACATGTCCCATTTGACGTTATTAAGGTGCCACGCGAGGATTGAATCAAACGGAGTCCATTTGGTCACTCAAATCCTTGTATTCTCGGATTGCACCCAAATTGGCCTCCAATTGAGCCTACAACGTACAAACGAGTTTTCCTTCTTCGTTAAGCACAACCGAACCTTTTTGTTGAGTCAAACATGTCCCATTTTACGTTATTATGGTGCCACACGAGGATTGAAATCAAACGGAGTTCATTTGGTCACTCAAATCCTTGTATTCTCGGATTGCACCCAAATTGGCATCCAATTGAGCCTACAACGTACAAACGAGTTTTCCTTCTTCGTTAAGCACAACCGAACATTTTTGTTGAGTCAAACATGTCCCATTTGACGTTATTATGGTGCCAAGCAAGGATTAAAATCAAACGGAGTCCATTTGGTCACTCAAATCCTTGTATTCACGGATTGCACTCAAATTGGCCTCAATTGAGCCAACAACGTACAAACGTGTTTTCCTTCTTCGTTAAGCACAACCGAACCTTTTTGTTGAGTCAAACATGTCCCATTTGACGTTATTATGGTGCAACGCGAGGATTGAATCAAACGGAGTCCATTTGGTCACTCAAATCCTTGTATTCTCGGATTGCACCCAAATTGGCCTCCAATTGAGCCTACAACGTACAAACGAGTTTTCCTTCTTCGTTAAGCACAACCGAACCTTTTTGTTGAGTCAAACATGTCCCATTTGGTGTTATTACGGTGCCACACGAGGATTGAAATCAAACGAAGTCCATTTGGTCACTCAAATCCTTGTATTCACGGATTGCACTCAAATTGGCCTCAATTGAGCCAACAACGTACAAACGTGTTTTCCTTCTTCGTTAAGCACAACCGAACCTTTTTGTTGAGTCAAGCATGTCCCATTTGACGTTATTATGGTGCCACGCGAGGATTGAATCAAACGGAGTCCATTTGGTCACTCAAATCCTTGTATTCTCGGATTGCACCCAAATTGGCCTCCAATTGAGCCTACAACGTACAAACGAGTTTTCCTTCTTCGTTAAGCACAACCGAACCTTTTTGTTGAGTCAAACATGTCCCATTTTACGTTATTATGGTGCCACACGAGGATTGAAATCAAACGGAGTTCATTTGGTCACTCAAATCCTTGTATTCTCGGATTGCACCCAAATTGGCCTCCAATTGAGCCTACAACGTACAAACGAGTTTTCCTTATTCGTTAAGCACAACCGAACCTTTTTGTTGAGTCAAACATGTCCCTTTTGACATTATTAAGGTGCCACACAAGGATTCAAATCAAACGGAGTCCATTTGGTCACTCAAATCCTTGTATTCTAGGATTGCACCCAAATTGGCCTCCAATTGACCCTACAATGTACGAACGAGTTTTCCTTCTTCGTTAAGCACAACCGAACCTTTTTGTTTAGTCAAACATGTCCCATTTGACGTTATTATGGTGCCACGTGAGGATTGAAATAAAACGGAGTCCATTTGGTCACTCAAATCCTTGTATTCTCGGATTGCACCCAAATTGACCTCCAATTGAGCCTACAACGTACAAACGAGTTTTCCTTCTTCGTTAAGCACAACCGAACCTTTTTGTTGAGTCAAAAATGTCCCATTTGACGTTAATATGGTGCCACGTTAGGATTGAAATCAAACGGAGTCCATTTGGTCACTCAAATCCTTGTATTCTCGGATTGCACTCAAATTGGCCTAAATTGAGCCTACAACGTACAAACGAGTTTTCCTTCTTCGTTAAGCACAACCGAACCTTTTTGTTGAGTCAAACATGTCCCATTTGACATTATTATGGTGCCACGTGAGGACTGAAATCAAACAGAGTCCATTTGGTCACTCAAATCCTTGTATTCTCGGATTGCACTCAAATTGGCCTCAATTGAGCCTACAACGTACAAACGAGTTTTCCTTCTTCGTTAAGCACAACCGAACCTTTTTGTTGAGTCAAACATGTCCGATTTGACGTTATTATGGTGCCAAGCAAGGATTAAAATCAAACGGAGTCCATTTGGTTACTCAAATCCTTGTATTCTCGGATTGCACCCAAATTGGCCTCCAATTGAGCCTACAACGTACAAACGAGTTTTCCTTCTTCGTTAACTTACAACCAAACCTTTTTGTTGAGTCAAACATGTCCCATTTGACGTTATTAAGGTGCCACGCGAGGATTGAAATCACACGGAGTCCATTTGGTCACTCAAATCCTTGTATTCTCGGATTGCACCCAAATTGGCCTCCAATTGAGCCTACAACGTAAAAACGAGTTTTCCTTCTTCGTTAAGCACAACCGAACCTTTTTGTTGAGTCAAACATGTCCCATTTGACGTTATTATGGTGCCATGCAATAATTAAAATCAAACGGAGTCCATTTGGTTACTCAAATCCTTGTATTCTCGAATTGCACCCAAATTGGCCTCCAATTGAGCCTACAACGTACAAACGAGTTTTCCTTCTTCGTTAACTTACAACCGAACCTTTTTGTTGAGTCAAACATGTCCCATTTGGTGTTATTATGGTGCCACACGAGGATTGAAATCAAACGAAGTCCATTTGGTCACTCAAATCCTTGTATTCACGGATTGCACTCAAATTGGCCTCAATTGAGCCAACAACGTACAAACGAGTTTTCCTTCTTCGTTAAGCACAACCGAACCTTTTTGTTGAGTCAAACATCTCCCATTTGACGTTATTATGGTGCCACGCGAGGATTGAATCAAACGGAGTCCATTTGGTCACTCAAATCCTTGTATTCTCGGATTGCACCCAAATTGGCCTCCAATTGAGCCTACAACGTACAAACGAGTTTTCCTTCTTCGTTAAGCACAACCGAACCTTTTTGTTGAGTCAAACATGTCCCATTTTACGTTATTATGGTGCCACACGAGGATTGAAATCAAACGGAGTTCATTTGGTCACTCAAATCCTTGTATTCTCGGATTGCACCCAAATTGGCATCCAATTGAGCCTACAACGTACAAACGAGTTTTCCTTCTTCGTTAAGCACAACCGAACATTTTTGTTGAGTCAAACATGTCCCATTTGACGTTATTATGGTGCCGAGCAAGGATTAAAATCAAACGGAGTCCATTTGGTTACTCAAATCCTTGTATTCTCGGATTGCACCCAAATTGGCCTCCAATTGAGCCTACAACGTACAAACGAGTTTTCCTTCTTCGTTAACTTACAACCAAAACTTTTTGTTGAGTCAAACATGTCCCATTTGACGTTATTAAGGTGCCACGTGAGGATTGAAATCAAACGGAGTCCATTTGGTCACTCAAATCCTTGTATTCACGGATTGCACTCAAATTGGCCTCAATTGAGCCAACAACGTACAAACGTGTTTTCCTTCTTCGTTAAGCACAACCGAACCTTTTTGTTGAGTCAAACATGTCCCATTTGACGTTATTATGGTGCCACGCGAGGATTGAATCAAACGGAGTCCATTTGGTCACTCAAATCCTTGTATTCTCGGATTGCACCCAAATTGGCCTCCAATTGAGCCTACAACGTACAAACGAGTTTTCCTTCTTCGTTAAGCACAACCGAACCTTTTTGTTGAGTCAAACATGTCCCATTTGGTGTTATTACGGTGCCACACGAGGATTGAAATCAAACGAAGTCCATTTGGTCACTCAAATCCTTGTATTCACGGATTGCACTCAAATTGGCCTCAATTGAGCCAACAACGTACAAACGTGTTTTCCTTCTTCGTTAAGCACAACCGAACCTTTTTGTTGAGTCAAGCATGTCCCATTTGACTTTATTATGGTGCCACGCGAGGATTGAATCAAACGGAGTCCATTTGGTCACTCAAATCCTTGTATTCTCGGATTGCACCCAAATTGGCCTCCAATTGAGCCTACAACGTACAAACGAGTTTTCCTTCTTCGTTAAGCACAACCGAACTTTTTGTTGAGTCAAACATGTCCCATTTTACGTTATTATGGTGCCACACGAGGATTGAAATCAAACGGAGTTCATTTGGTCACTCAAATCCTTGTATTCTCGGATTGCACCCAAATTGGCCTCCAATTGAGCCTACAACGTACAAACGAGTTTTCCTTATTCGTTAAGCACAACCGAACCTTTTTGTTGAGTCAAACATGTCCCTTTTGACATTATTAAGGTGCCACACAAGGATTCAAATCAAACGGAGTCCATTTGGTCACTCAAATCCTTGTATTCTAGGATTGCACCCAAATTGGCCTCCAATTGACCCTACAATGTACGAACGAGTTTTCCTTCTTCGTTAAGCACAACCGAACCTTTTTGTTTAGTCAAACATGTCCCATTTGACGTTATTATGGTGCCACGTGAGGATTGAAATAAAACGGAGTCCATTTGGTCACTCAAATCCTTGTATTCTCGGATTGCACCCAAATTGGCCTCCAATTGAGCCTACAACGTACAAACGAGTTTTCCTTCTTCGTTAAGCACAACCGAACCTTTTTGTTGAGTCAAAAATGTCCCATTTGACGTTAATATGGTGCCACGTTAGGATTGAAATCAAACGGAGTCCATTTGGTCACTCAAATCCTTGTATTCTCGGATTGCACTCAAATTGGCCTAAATTGAGCCTACAACGTACAAACGAGTTTTCCTTCTTCGTTAAGCACAACCGAACCTTTTTGTTGAGTCAAACATGTCCCATTTGACATTATTATGGTGCCACGTGAGGACTGAAATCAAACAGAGTCCATTTGGTCACTCAAATCCTTGTATTCTCGGATTGCACTCAAATTGGCCTCAATTGAGCCTACAACGTACAAACGAGTTTTCCTTCTTCGTTAAGCACAACCGAACCTTTTTGTTGATTCAAACATGTCCCATTTGACGTTATTATGGTGCCACGCGAGGATTGAAATCAAACGGAGTCCATTTGGTTACTCAAATCCTTGTATTCTTGGATTGCACTCAAATTGGCCTCCAATTGAGCCTACAACGTACAAACGAGTTTTCCTTCTTCGTTAACTTACAACCGAACCTTTTTGTTGAGTCAAACATGTCCCATTTGGTGTTATTACGGTGCCACACGAGGATTGAAATCAAACGGAGTCCATTTGGTCACTCAAATCCTTGTATTCACGGATTGCACTCAAATTGGCCTCAATTGAGCCAACAACGTACAAACGAGTTTTCCTTCTTCGTTAAGCACAACCGAACCTTTTTGTTGAGTCAAACATGTCCCATTTGACGTTATTATGGTGCCACGCGAGGATTGAATCAAACGGAGTCCATTTGGTCACTCAAATCCTTGTATTCTCGGATTGCACCCAAATTGGCCTCCAATTGAGCCTACAACGTACAAACGAGTTTTCCTTCTTCGTTAAGCACAACCGAACCTTTTTGTTGAGTCAAACATGTCCCATTTTACGTTATTATGGTGCCACACGAGGATTGAAATCAAACGGAGTTCATTTGGTCACTCAAATCCTTGTATTCTCGGATTGCACCCAAATTGGCCTCCAATTGAGCCTACAACGTACAAACGAGTTTTCCTTATTCGTTAAGCACAACCGAACCTTTTTGTTGAGTCAAACATGTCCCTTTTGACATTATTAAGGTGCCACACGAGGATTCAAATCAAACGGAGTCCATTTGGTCACTCAAATCCTTGTATTCTAGGATTGCACCCAAATTGGCCTCCAATTGACCCTACAATGTACGAACGAGTTTTCCTTCTTCGTTAAGCACAACCGAACCTTTTTGTTTAGTCAAACATGTCCCATTTGACGTTATTATGGTGCCACGTGAGGATTGAAATAAAACGGAGTCCATTTGGTCACTCAAATCCTTGTATTCTCGGATTGCACCCAAATTGGCCTCCAATTGAGCCTACAACGTACAAACGAGTTTTCCTTCTTCGTTAAGCACAACCGAACTTTTTTGTTGAGTCAAACATGTCCCATTTGACGTTATTATGGTGCCACGTTAGGATTGAAATCAAACGGAGTCCATTTGGTCACTCAAATCCTTGTATTCTCGGATTGCACTCAAATTGGCCTAAATTGAGCCTACAACGTACAAACGAGTTTTCCTTCTTCGTTAAGAACAACCGAACCTTTTTGTTGATTCAAACATGTCCCATTTGACGTTATTATGGTGCCACGCGAGGATTGAAATCAAACGGAGTCCATTTGGTTACTCAAATCCTTGTATTCTTGGATTGCACTCAAATTGGCCTCCAATTGAGCCTACAACGTACAAACGAGTTTTCCTTCTTCGTTAACTTACAACCGAACCTTTTTGTTGAGTCAAACATGTCCCATTTGGTGTTATTATGGTGCCACACGAGGATTGAAATCAAACGGAGTCCATTTGGTCACTCAAATCCTTGTATTCACGGATTGCACTCAAATTGGCCTCAATTGAGCCAACAACGTACAAACGAGTTTTCCTTCTTCGTTAAGCACAACCGAACCTTTTTGTTGAGTCAAACATGTCCCATTTGACGTTATTATGGTGCCACGCGAGGATTGAATCAAACGGAGTCCATTTGGTCACTCAAATCCTTGTATTCTCGGATTGCACCCAAATTGGCCTCCAATTGAGCCTACAACGTACAAACGAGTTTTCCTTCTTCGTTAAGCACAACCGAACCTTTTTGTTGAGTCAAACATGTCCCATTTTACGTTATTATGGTGCCACACGAGGATTGAAATCAAACGGAGTTCATTTGGTCACTCAAATCCTTGTATTCTCGGATTGCACCCAAATTGGCCTCCAATTGAGCCTACAACGTACAAACGAGTTTTCCTTCTTCGTTAAGCACAACCGAACATTTTTGTTGAGTCAAACATGTCCCATTTGACGTTATTATGGTGCCAAGCAAGGATTAAAATCAAACGGAGTCCATTTGGTTACTCAAATCCTTGTATTCTCGGATTGCACCCAAATTGGCCTCCAATTGAGCCTACAACGTACAAACGAGTTTTCCTTCTTCGTTAACTTACAACCAAACCTTTTTGTTGAGTCAAACATGTCCCATTTGACGTTATTAAGGTGCCACGCGAGGATTGAAATCACACGGAGTCCATTTGGTCACTCAAATCCTTGTATTCTCGGATTGCACCCAAATTGGCCTCCAATTGAGCCTACAACGTAAAAACGAGTTTTCCTTCTTCGTTAAGCACAACCGAACCTTTTTGTTGAGTCAAACATGTCCCATTTGACGTTATTATGGTGCCACGCAAGGATTAAAATCAAACGGAGTCCATTTGGTTACTCAAATCCTTGTATTCTCGAATTGCACCCAAATTGGCCTCCAATTGAGCCTACAACGTACAAACGAGTTTTCCTTCTTCGTTAACTTACAACCAAACCTTTTTGTTGAGTCAAACATGTCCCATTTGACGTTATTAAGGTGCCACGCGAGGATTGAAATCAAACGGAGTCCATTTGGTCACTCAAATCCTTGTATTCACGGATTGCACTCAAATTGGCCTCAATTGAGCCAACAACGTACAAACGTGTTTTCCTTCTTCGTTAAGCCCAACCGAACCTTTTTGTTGAGTCAAACATGTCCCATTTGACGTTATTATGGTGCCACGCAAGGATTAAAATCAAACGGAGTCCATTTGGTTACTCAAATCCTTGTATTCTCGAATTGCACCCAAATTGGCCTCCAATTGAGCCTACAACGTACAAACGAGTTTTCCTTCTTCGTTAACTTACAACCAAACCTTTTTGTTGAGTCAAACATGTCCCATTTGACGTTATTAAGGTGCCACGCGAGGATTGAAATCAAACGGAGTCCATTTGGTCACTCAAATCCTTGTATTCACGGATTGCACTCAAATTGGCCTCAATTGAGCCAACAACGTACAAACGTGTTTTCCTTCTTCGTTAAGCCCAACCGAACCTTTTTGTTGAGTCAAACATGTCCCATTTGACGTTATTATGGTGCCACGCGAGGATTGAATCAAACGGAGTCCATTTGGTCACTCAAATCCTTGTATTCTCGGATTGCACCCAAATTGGCCTCCAATTGAGCCTACAACGTACAAACGAGTTTTCCTTCTTCGTTAACTTACAACCAAACCTTTTTGTTGAGTCAAACATGTCCCATTTGACGTTATTAAGGTGCCACGCGAGGATTGAAATCAAACGAAGTCCATTTGGTCACTCAAATCCTTGTATTCACGGATTGCACTCAAATTGGCCTCAATTGAGCCAACAACGTACAAACGAGTTTTCCTTCTTCGTTAAGCACAACCGAACCTTTTTGTTGAGTCAAACATGTCCGATTTGACGTTATTATGGTGCCAAGCAAGGATTAAAATCAAACGGAGTCCATTTGGTTACTCAAATCCTTGTATTCTCGGATTGCACCCAAATTGGCCTCCAATTGAGCCTACAACGTACAAACGAGTTTTCCTTCTTCGTTAACTTACAACCAAACCTTTTTGTTGAGTCAAACATGTCCCATTTGACGTTATTAAGGTGCCACGCGAGGATTGAAATCACACGGAGTCCATTTGGTCACTCAAATCCTTGTATTCTCGGATTGCACCCAAATTGGCCTCCAATTGAGCCTACAATGTAAAAACGAGTTTTCCTTCTTCGTTAAGCACAACCGAACCTTTTTGTTGAGTCAAACATGTCCCATTTGACGTTATTATGGTGCCACGCAAGGATTAAAATCAAACGGAGTCCATTTGGTTACTCAAATCCTTGTATTCTCGAATTGCACCCAAATTGGCCTCCAATTGAGCCTACAACGTACAAACGAGTTTTCCTTCTTCGTTAACTTACAACCAAACCTTTTTGTTGAGTCAAACATGTCCCATTTGACGTTATTAAGGTGCCACGCGAGGATTGAAATCAAACGGAGTCCATTTGGTCACTCAAATCCTTGTATTCACGGATTGCACTCAAATTGGCCTCAATTGAGCCAACAACGTACAAACGTGTTTTCCTTCTTCGTTAAGCCCAACCGAACCTTTTTGTTGAGTCAAACATGTCCCATTTGACGTTATTATGGTGCCACGCGAGGATTGAATCAAACGGAGTCCATTTGGTCACTCAAATCCTTGTATTCTCGGATTGCACCCAAATTGGCCTCCAATTGAGCCTACAACGTACAAACGAGTTTTCCTTCTTCGTTAACTTACAACCAAACTTTTTTGTTGAGTCAAACATGTCCCATTTGACGTTATTAAGGTGCCACGCGAGGATTGAAATCAAACGGAGTCCATTTGGTCACTCAAATCCTTGTATTCACGGATTGCACTCAAATTGGCCTCAATTGAGCCAACAACGTACAAACGTGGTTTCCTTCTTCGTTAAGCACAACCGAACCTTTTTGTTGAGTCAAACATGTCCCATTTGACGTTATTATGGTGCCACGCGAGGATTGAATCAAACGGAGTCCATTTGGTCACTCAAATCCTTGTATTCTCGGATTGCACCCAAATTGGCCTCCAATTGAGCCTACAACGTACAAACGAGTTTTCCTTCTTCGTTAAGCACAACCGAACCTTTTTGTTGAGTCAAACATGTCCCATTTGGTGTTATTACGGTGCCACACGAGGATTGAAATCAAACGAAGTCCATTTGGTCACTCAAATCCTTGTATTCACGGATTGCACTCAAATTGGCCTCAATTGAGCCAACAACGTACAAACGAGTTTTCCTTCTTCGTTAAGCACAACCGAACCTTTTTTTTGAGTCAAGCATGTCCCATTTGACGTTATTATGGTGCCACGCGAGGATTGAATCAAACGGAGTCCAGTTGGTCACTCAAATCCTTGTATTCTCGGATTGCACCCAAATTGGCCTCCAATTGAGCCTACAACGTACAAACGAGTTTTCCTTCTTCGTTAAGCACAACCGAACCTTTTTGTTGAGTCAAACATGTCCCATTTTACGTTATTATGGTGCCACACGAGGATTGAAATCAAACGGAGTTCATTTGGTCACTCAAATCCTTGTATTCTCGGATTGCACCCAAATTGGCCTCCAATTGAGCCTACAACGTACAAACGAGTTTTCCTTATTCGTTAAGCACAACCGAACCTTTTTGTTGAGTCAAACATGTCCCTTTTGACATTATTAAGCTGCCACACGAGGATTCAAATCAAACGGAGTCCATTTGGTCACTCAAATCCTTGTATTCTAGGATTGCACCCAAATTGGCCTCCAATTGACCCTACAATGTACGAACGAGTTTTCCTTCTTCGTTAAGCACAACCGAACCTTTTTGTTTAGTCAAACATGTCCCATTTGACGTTATTATGGTGCCACGTGAGGATTGAAATAAAACGGAGTCCATTTGGTCACTCAAATCCTTGTATTCTCGGATTGCACCCAAATTGGCCTCCAATTGAGCCTACAACGTACAAACGAGTTTTCCTTCTTCGTTAAGCACAACCGAACCTTTTTGTTGAGTCAAACATGTCCCATTTGACGTTATTATGGTGCCACGTTAGGATTGAAATCAAACGGAGTCCATTTGGTCACTCAAATCCTTGTATTCTCAGATTGCACTCAAATTGGCCTAAATTGAGCCTACAACGTACAAACGAGTTTTCCTTCTCCGTTAAGCACAACCGAACCTTTTTGTTGAGTCAAACATGTCCCATTTGACATTATTATGGTGCCACGTGAGGACTGAAATCAAACAGAGTCCATTTGGTCACTCAAATCCTTGTATTCTCGGATTGCACTCAAATTGGCCTCAATTGAGCCTACAACGTACAAACGAGTTTTCCTTCTTCGTTAAGCACAACCGAACCTTTTTGTTGATTCAAACATGTCCCATTTGACGTTATTATGGTGCCACGCGAGGATTGAAATCAAACGGAGTCCATTTGGTTACTCAAATCCTTGTATTCTTGGATTGCACTCAAATTGGCCTCCAATTGAGCCTACAACGTACAAACGAGTTTTCCTTCTTCGTTAACTTACAACCGAACCTTTTTGTTGAGTCAAACATGTCCCATTTGGTGTTATTACGGTGCCACACGAGGATTGAAATCAAACGGAGTCCATTTGGTCACTCAAATCCTTGTATTCACGGATTGCACTCAAATTGGCCTCAATTGAGCCAACAACGTACAAACGAGTTTTCCTTCTTCGTTAAGCACAACCGAACCTTTTTGTTGAGTCAAACATGTCCCATTTGACGTTATTATGGTGCCACGCGAGGATTGAATCAAACGGAGTCCATTTGGTCACTCAAATCCTTGTATTCTCGGATTGCACCCAAATTGGCCTCCAATTGAGCCTACAACGTACAAACGAGTTTTCCTTCTTCGTTAAGCACAACCGAACCTTTTTGTTGAGTCAAAAATGTCCCATTTTACGTTATTATGGTGCCACACGGGGATTGAAATCAAACGGAGTTCATTTGGTCACTCAAATCCTTGTATTCTCGGATTGCACCCAAATTGGCCTCCAATTGAGCCTACAACGTACAAACGAGTTTTCCTTCTTCGTTAAGCACAACCGAACATTTTTGTTGAGTCAAACATGTCCCATTTGACGTTATTATGGTGCCAAGCAAGGATTAAAATCAAACGGAGTCCATTTGGTTACTCAAATCCTTGTATTCTCGGATTGCACCCAAATTGGCCTCCAATTGAGCCTACAACGTACAAACGAGTTTTCCTTCTTCGTTAACTTACAACCAAACCTTTTTGTTGAGTCAAACATGTCCCATTTGACGTTATTAAGGTGCCACGCGAGGATTGAAATCACACGGAGTCCATTTGGTCAATCAAATCCTTGTATTCTCGGATTGCACCCAAATTGGCCTCCAATTGAGCCTACAACGTAAAAACGAGTTTTCCTTCTTCGTTAAGCACAACCGAACCTTTTTGTTGAGTCAAACATGTCCCATTTGACGTTATTATGGTGCCACGCAAGGATTAAAATCAAACGGAGTCCATTTGGTTACTCAAATCCTTGTATTCTCGAATTGCACCCAAATTGGCCTCCAATTGAGCCTACAACGTACAAACGAGTTTTCCTTCTTCGTTAACTTACAACCAAACCTTTTTGTTGAGTCAAACATGTCCCATTTGACGTTATTAAGGTGCCACGCGAGGATTGAAATCAAACGGAGTCCATTTGGTCACTCAAATCCTTGTATTCACGGATTGCACTCAAATTGGCCTCAATTGAGCCAACAACGTACAAACGTGTTTTCCTTCTTCGTTAAGCACAACCGAACCTTTTTGTTGAGTCAAACATGTCCCATTTGACGTTATTATGGTGCCATGCGAGAATTGAATCAAACGGAGTCCATTTGGTCACTCAAATCCTTGTATTCTCGGATTGCACCCAAATTGGCCTCCAATTGAGCCTACAACGTACAAACGAGTTTTCCTTCTTCGTTAAGCATAACCGAACCTTTTTGTTGTGTCAAACATGTCCCATTTTACGTTATTATGGTGCCACGCGAGGATTGAAATCAAACGGAGTTCATTTGGTCACTCAAATCCTTGTATTCTCGGATTGCACCCAAATTGGCCTCCAATTGAGCCTACAACGTCCAAACGAGTTTTCCTTCTTCGTTAAGCACAACCGAACCTTTTTGTTGAGTCAAACATGTCCCATTTGATGTTATTATGGTTCCACGCAAGGATTGAAATCAAACGGAGTCCATTTGGTTACTCAAATCCTTGTACTCTCGGATTGCACCTAAATTGGCCTCCAATTGAGCCTACAACGTACAAACGAGTTTTCCTTAGTCGTTAATTTACAACCGAATCTTTTTGTTGACTCAAACATGTCCCATTTGACGTTATTAAGGTGCCACGCGAGGATTGAAATCAAACGGAGTTCATTTGGTCACTCAAATCCTTGTATTCTCGGATTGCACCCAAATTGGCCTCCAATTGAGCCTACAACGTACAAACGAGTTTTCCTTCTTCGTTAAGCACAACCGAAAATTTTTGTTGAGTCAAACATGTCCCATTTGACGTTATTATGGTGCCCCACGAGGATTGAAATCAAACGGGGTCCATTTGGTCAATCAAATCCTTGTATTCTCGGATTGCACCCAAATTGGCCTCCAATTGAGCCTACAACGTACAAACGAGTTTTCCTTCTTCGTTAAGCACAACCGAACATTTTTGTTGAGTCAAACATGTCCCATTTGACGTTATTATGGTGCCAAGCAAGGATTAAAATCAAACGGAGTCCATTTGGTTACTCAAATCCTTGTATTCTCGGATTGCACCCAAATTGGCCTCCAATTGAGCCTACAACGTACAAACGAGTTTTCCTTCTTCGTTAACTTACAACCAAACCTTTTTGTTGAGTCAAACATGTCCCATTTGACGTTATTAAGGTGCCACGCGAGGATTGAAATCACACGGAGTCCATTTGGTCAATCAAATCCTTGTATTCTCGGATTGCACCCAAATTGGCCTCCAATTGAGCCTACAACGTAAAAACGAGTTTTCCTTCTTCGTTAAGCACAACCGAACCTTTTTGTTGAGTCAAACATGTCCCATTTGACGTTATTATGGTGCCACGCAAGGATTAAAATCAAACGGAGTCCATTTGGTTACTCAAATCCTTGTATTCTCGAATTGCACCCAAATTGGCCTCCAATTGAGCCTACAACGTACAAACGAGTTTTCCTTCTTCGTTAACTTACAACCAAACCTTTTTGTTGAGTCAAACATGTCCCATTTGACGTTATTAAGGTGCCACGCGAGGATTGAAATCAAACGGAGTCCATTTGGTCACTCAAATCCTTGTATTCACGGATTGCACTCAAATTGGCCTCAATTGAGCCAACAACGTACAAACGTGTTTTCCTTCTTCGTTAAGCACAACCGAACCTTTTTGTTGAGTCAAACATGTCCCATTTGACGTTATTATGGTGCCATGCGAGAATTGAATCAAACGGAGTCCATTTGGTCACTCAAATCCTTGTATTCTCGGATTGCACCCAAATTGGCCTCCAATTGAGCCTACAACGTACAAACGAGTTTTCCTTCTTCGTTAAGCATAACCGAACCTTTTTGTTGTGTCAAACATGTCCCATTTTACGTTATTATGGTGCCACGCGAGGATTGAAATCAAACGGAGTTCATTTGGTCACTCAAATCCTTGTATTCTCGGATTGCACCCAAATTGGCCTCCAATTGAGCCTACAACGTCCAAACGAGTTTTCCTTCTTCGTTAAGCACAACCGAACCTTTTTGTTGAGTCAAACATGTCCCATTTGATGTTATTATGGTTCCACGCAAGGATTGAAATCAAACGGAGTCCATTTGGTTACTCAAATCCTTGTACTCTCGGATTGCACCTAAATTGGCCTCCAATTGAGCCTACAACGTACAAACGAGTTTTCCTTAGTCGTTAATTTACAACCGAATCTTTTTGTTGACTCAAACATGTCCCATTTGACGTTATTAAGGTGCCACGCGAGGATTGAAATCAAACGGAGTTCATTTGGTCACTCAAATCCTTGTATTCTCGGATTGCACCCAAATTGGCCTCCAATTGAGCCTACAACGTACAAACGAGTTTTCCTTCTTCGTTAAGCACAACCGAAAATTTTTGTTGAGTCAAACATGTCCCATTTGACGTTATTATGGTGCCCCATGAGGATTGAAATCAAACGGGGTCCATTTGGTCAATCAAATCCTTGTATTCTCGGATTGCACCCAAATTGGCCTCCAATTGAGCCTACAACGTAAAAACGAGTTTTCCTTCTTCGTTAAGCACAACCGAACCTTTTTGTTGAGTCAAAAATGTCCCATTTTACGTTATTATGGTGCCACACGGGGATTGAAATCAAACGGAGTTCATTTGGTCACTCAAATCCTTGTATTCTCGGATTGCACCCAAATTGGCCTCCAATTGAGCCTACAACGTACAAACGAGTTTTCCTTCTTCGTTAAGCACAACCGAACATTTTTGTTGAGTCAAACATGTCCCATTTGACGTTATTATGGTGCCAAGCAAGGATTAAAATCAAACGGAGTCCATTTGGTTACTCAAATCCTTGTATTCTCGGATTGCACCCAAATTGGCCTCCAATTGAGCCTACAACGTACAAACGAGTTTTCCTTCTTCGTTAACTTACAACCAAACCTTTTTGTTGAGTCAAACATGTCCCATTTGACGTTATTAAGGTGCCACGCGAGGATTGAAATCACACGGAGTCCATTTGGTCAATCAAATCCTTGTATTCTCGGATTGCACCCAAATTGGCCTCCAATTGAGCCTACAACGTAAAAACGAGTTTTCCTTCTTCGTTAAGCACAACCGAACCTTTTTGTTGAGTCAAACATGTCCCATTTGACGTTATTATGGTGCCACGCAAGGATTAAAATCAAACGGAGTCCATTTGGTTACTCAAATCCTTGTATTCTCGAATTGCACCCAAATTGGCCTCCAATTGAGCCTACAACGTACAAACGAGTTTTCCTTCTTCGTTAACTTACAACCAAACCTTTTTGTTGAGTCAAACATGTCCCATTTGACGTTATTAAGGTGCCACGCGAGGATTGAAATCAAACGGAGTCCATTTGGTCACTCAAATCCTTGTATTCACGGATTGCACTCAAATTGGCCTCAATTGAGCCAACAACGTACAAACGTGTTTTCCTTCTTCGTTAAGCACAACCGAACCTTTTTGTTGAGTCAAACATGTCCCATTTGACGTTATTATGGTGCCATGCGAGAATTGAATCAAACGGAGTCCATTTGGTCACTCAAATCCTTGTATTCTCGGATTGCACCCAAATTGGCCTCCAATTGAGCCTACAACGTACAAGCGAGTTTTCCTTCTTCGTTAAGCATAACCGAACCTTTTTGTTGTGTCAAACATGTCCCATTTTACGTTATTATGGTGCCACGCGAGGATTGAAATCAAACGGAGTTCATTTGGTCACTCAAATCCTTGTATTCTCGGATTGCACCCAAATTGGCCTCCAATTGAGCCTACAACGTCCAAACGAGTTTTCCTTCTTCGTTAAGCACAACCGAACCTTTTTGTTGAGTCAAACATGTCCCATTTGATGTTATTATGGTTCCACGCAAGGATTGAAATCAAACGGAGTCCATTTGGTTACTCAAATCCTTGTACTCTCGGATTGCACCTAAATTGGCCTCCAATTGAGCCTACAACGTACAAACGAGTTTTCCTTAGTCGTTAATTTACAACCGAATCTTTTTGTTGACTCAAACATGTCCCATTTGACGTTATTAAGGTGCCACGCGAGGATTGAAATCAAACGGAGTTCATTTGGTCACTCAAATCCTTGTATTCTCGGATTGCACCCAAATTGGCCTCCAATTGAGCCTACAACGTACAAACGAGTTTTCCTTCTTCGTTAAGCACAACCGAAAATTTTTGTTGAGTCAAACATGTCCCATTTGACGTTATTATGGTGCCCCACGAGGATTGAAATCAAACGGGGTCCATTTGGTCAATCAAATCCTTGTATTCTCGGATTGCACCCAAATTGGCCTCCAATTGAGCCTACAACGTAAAAACGAGTTTTCCTTCTTCGTTAAGCACAACCGAACCTTTTTGTTGAGTCAAACATGTCCCATTTGACGTTATTATGGTGCCACGCAAGGATTAAAATCAAACGGAGTCCATTTGGTTACTCAAATCCTTGTATTCTCGAATTGCACCCAAATTGGCCTCCAATTGAGCCTACAACGTACAAACGAGTTTTCCTTCTTCGTTAACTTACAACCAAACCTTTTTGTTGAGTCAAACATGTCCCATTTGACGTTATTAAGGTGCCACGCGAGGATTGAAATCAAACGGAGTCCATTTGGTCACTCAAATCCTTGTATTCACGGATTGCACTCAAATTGGCCTCAATTGAGCCAACAACGTACAAACGTGTTTTCCTTCTTCGTTAAGCACAACCGAACCTTTTTGTTGAGTCAAACATGTCCCATTTGACGTTATTATGGTGCCACGCGAGGATTGAATCAAACGGAGTCCATTTGGTCACTCAAATCCTTGTATTCTCGGATTGCACCCAAATTGGCCTCCAATTGAGCCTACAACGTACAAACGAGTTTTCCTTCTTCGTTAAGCATAACCGAACCTTTTTGTTGTGTCAAACATGTCCCATTTTACGTTATTATGGTGCCACGCGAGGATTGAAATCAAACGGAGTTCATTTGGTCACTCAAATCCTTGTATTCTCGGATTGCACCCAAATTGGCCTCCAATTGAGCCTACAACGTACAAACGAGTTTTCCTTCTTCGTTAACTTACAACCAAACCTTTTTGTTGAGTCAAACATGTCCCATTTGACGTTATTAAGGTGCCACATGAGGATTGAAATCAAACGGAGTCCATTTGGTCACTCAAATCCTTGTATTCTCGGATTGCACCCAAATTGGCCTCCAATTGAGCCTACAACGTACAAACGAGTTTTCCTTCTTCGTTAAGCACAACCGAACCTTTTTGTTGAGTCAAACATGTCCGATTTGACGTTATTATGGTGCCAAGCAAGGATTAAAATCAAACGGAGTCCATTTGGTTACTCAAATCCTTGTATTCTCGGGTTGCACCCAAATTGGCCTCCAATTGAGCCTACAACGTACAAACGAGTTTTCCTTCTTCGTTAACTTACAACCAAACCTTTTTGTTGAGTCAAACATGTCCCATTTGACGTTATTAAGGTGCCACGCGAGGATTGAAATCACACGGAGTCCATTTGGTCACTCAAATCCTTGTATTCTCGGATTGCACCCAAATTGGCCTCCAATTGAGCCTACAACGTAAAAACGAGTTTTCCTTCTTCGTTAAGCACAACCGAACCTTTTTGTTGAGTCAAACATGTCCCATTTGACGTTATTATGGTGCCACGCAAGGATTAAAATCAAACGGAGTCCATTTGGTTACTCAAATCCTTGTATTCTCGAATTGCACCCAAATTGGCCTCCAATTGAGCCTACAACGTACAAACGAGTTTTCCTTCTTCGTTAACTTACAACCAAACCTTTTTGTTGAGTCAAACATGTCCCATTTGACGTTATTAAGGTGCCACGCGAGGATTGAAATCAAACGGAGTCCATTTGGTCACTCAAATCCTTGTATTCACGGATTGCACTCAAATTGGCCTCAATTGAGCCAACAACGTACAAACGTGTTTTCCTTCTTCGTTAAGCCCAACCGAACCTTTTTGTTGAGTCAAACATGTCCCATTTGACGTTATTATGGTGCCACGCGAGGATTGAATCAAACGGAGTCCATTTGGTCACTCAAATCCTTGTATTCTCGGATTGCACCCAAATTGGCCTCCAATTGAGCCTACAACGTACAAACGAGTTTTCCTTCTTCGTTAACTTACAACCAAACCTTTTTGTTGAGTCAAACATGTCCCATTTGACGTTATTAAGGTGCCACGCGAGGATTGAAATCAAACGGAGTCCATTTGGTCACTCAAATCCTTGTATTCACGGATTGCACTCAAATTGGCCTCAATTGAGCCAACAACGTACAAACGTGTTTTCCTTCTTCGTTAAGCACAACCGAACCTTTTTGTTGAGTCAAACATGTCCCATTTGACGTTATTATGGTGCCACGCGAGGATTGAATCAAACGGAGTCCATTTGGTCACTCAAATCCTTGTATTCTCGGATTGCACCCAAATTGGCCTCCAATTGAGCCTACAACGTACAAACGAGTTTTCCTTCTTCGTTAAGCACAACCGAACCTTTTTGTTGAGTCAAACATGTCCCATTTGGTGTTATTACGGTGCCACACGAGGATTGAAATCAAACGAAGTCCATTTGGTCACTCAAATCCTTGTATTCACGGATTGCACTCAAATTGGCCTCAATTGAGCCAACAACGTACAAACGAGTTTTCCTTCTTCGTTAAGCACAACCGAAATTTTTTGTTGAGTCAAGCATGTCCCATTTGACGTTATTATGGTGCCACGCGAGGATTGAATCAAACGGAGTCCATTTGGTCACTCAAATCCTTGTATTCTCGGATTGCACCCAAATTGGCCTCCAATTGAGCCAACAACGTACAAACGAGTTTTCCTTATTCGTTAAGCACAACCGAACCTTTTTGTTGAGTCAAACATGTCCCTTTTGACATTATTAAGGTGCCACACGAGGATTCAAATCAAACGGAGTCCATTTGGTCACTCAAATCCTTGTATTCTAGGATTGCACCCAAATTGGCCTCCAATTGACCCTACAATGTACGAACGAGTTTTCCTTCTTCGTTAAGCACAACCGAACCTTTTTGTTTAGTCAAACATGTCCCATTTGACGTTATTATGGTGCCACGTGAGGATTGAAATAAAACGGAGTCCATTTGGTCACTCAAATCCTTGTATTCTCGGATTGCACCCAAATTGGCCTCCAATTGAGCCTACAACGTACAAACGAGTTTTCCTTCTTCGTTAAGCACAACCGAACCTTTTTGTTGAGTCAAACATGTCCCATTTGACGTTATTATGGTGCCACGTTAGGATTGAAATCAAACGGAGTCCATTTGGTCACTCAAATCCTTGTATTCTCAGATTGCACTCAAATTGGCCTAAATTGAGCCTACAACGTACAAACGAGTTTTCCTTCTCCGTTAAGCACAACCGAACCTTTTTGTTGAGTCAAACATGTCCCATTTGACATTATTATGGTGCCACGTGAGGACTGAAATCAAACAGAGTCCATTTGGTCACTCAAATCCTTGTATTCTCGGATTGCACTCAAATTGGCCTCAATTGAGCCTACAACGTACAAACGAGTTTTCCTTCTTCGTTAAGCACAACCGAACCTTTTTGTTGATTCAAACATGTCCCATTTGACGTTATTATGGTGCCACGCGAGGATTGAAATCAAACGGAGTCCATTTGGTTACTCAAATCCTTGTATTCTTGGATTGCACTCAAATTGGCCTCCAATTGAGCCTACAACGTACAAACGAGTTTTCCTTCTTCGTTAACTTACAACCGAACCTTTTTGTTGAGTCAAACATGTCCCATTTGGTGTTATTACGGTGCCACAAGAGGATTGAAATCAAACGGAGTCCATTTGGTCACTCAAATCCTTGTATTCACGGATTGCACTCAAATTGGCCTCAATTGAGCCAACAACGTACAAACGTGTTTTCCTTCTTCGTTAAGCACAACCGAACCTTTTTGTTGAGTCAAACATGTCCCATTTGACGTTATTATGGTGCCACGCGAGGATTGAATCAAACGGAGTCCATTTGGTCACTCAAATCCTTGTATTCTCGGATTGCACCCAAATTGGCCTCCAATTGAGCCTACAACGTACAAACGAGTTTTCCTTCTTCGTTAAGCACAACCGAACCTTTTTGTTGAGTCAAACATGTCCCATTTGGTGTTATTACGGTGCCACACGAGGATTGAAATCAAACGAAGTCCATTTGGTCACTCAAATCCTTGTATTCACGGATTGCACTCAAATTGGCCTCAATTGAGCCAACAACGTACAAACGAGTTTTCCTTCTTCGTTAAGCACAACCGAACCTTTTTGTTGAGTCAAGCATGTCCCATTTGACGTTATTATGGTGCCACGCGAGGATTGAATCAAACGGAGTCCATTTGGTCACTCAAATCCTTGTATTCTCGGATTGCACCCAAATTGGCCTCCAATTGAGCCAACAACGTACAAACGAGTTTTCCTTATTCGTTAAGCACAACCGAACCTTTTTGTTGAGTCAAACATGTCCCTTTTGACATTATTAAGGTGCCACACGAGGATTCAAATCAAACGGAGTCCATTTGGTCACTCAAATCCTTGTATTCTAGGATTGCACCCAAATTGGCCTCCAATTGACCCTACAATGTACGAACGAGTTTTCCTTCTTCGTTAAGCACAACCGAACCTTTTTGTTTAGTCAAACATGTCCCATTTGACGTTATTATGGTGCCACGTGAGGATTGAAATAAAACGGAGTCCATTTGGTCACTCAAATCCTTGTATTCTCGGATTGCACCCAAATTGGCCTCCAATTGAGCCTACAACGTACAAACGAGTTTTCCTTCTTCGTTAAGCACAACCGAACCTTTTTGTTGAGTCAAACATGTCCCATTTGACGTTATTATGGTGCCACGTTAGGATTGAAATCAAACGGAGTCCATTTGGTCACTCAAATCCTTGTATTCTCAGATTGCACTCAAATTGGCCTAAATTGAGCCTACAACGTACAAACGAGTTTTCCTTCTCCGTTAAGCACAACCGAACCTTTTTGTTGAGTCAAACATGTCCCATTTGACATTATTATGGTGCCACGTGAGGACTGAAATCAAACAGAGTCCATTTGGTCACTCAAATCCTTGTATTCTCGGATTGCACTCAAATTGGCCTCAATTGAGCCTACAACGTACAAACGAGTTTTCCTTCTTCGTTAAGCACAACCGAACCTTTTTGTTGATTCAAACATGTCCCATTTGACGTTATTATGGTGCCACGCGAGGATTGAAATCAAACGGAGTCCATTTGGTTACTCAAATCCTTGTATTCTTGGATTGCACTCAAATTGGCCTCCAATTGAGCCTACAACGTACAAACGAGTTTTCCTTCTTCGTTAACTTACAACCGAACCTTTTTGTTGAGTCAAACATGTCCCATTTGGTGTTATTACGGTGCCACAAGAGGATTGAAATCAAACGGAGTCCATTTGGTCACTCAAATCCTTGTATTCACGGATTGCACTCAAATTGGCCTCAATTGAGCCAACAACGTACAAACGAGTTTTCCTTCTTCGTTAAGCACAACCGAACCTTTTTGTTGAGTCAAACATGTCCCATTTGACGTTATTATGGTGCCACGCGAGGATTGAATCAAACGGAGTCCATTTGGTCACTCAAATCCTTGTATTCTCGGATTGCACCCAAATTGGCCTCCAATTGAGCCTACAACGTACAAACGAGTTTTCCTTCTTCGTTAAGCACAACCGAACCTTTTTGTTGAGTCAAACATGTCCCATTTTACGTTATTATGGTGCCACACGGGGATTGAAATCAAACGGAGTTCATTTGGTCACTCAAATCCTTGTATTCTCGGATTGCACCCAAATTGGCCTCCAATTGAGCCTACAACGTACAAACGAGTTTTCCTTCTTCGTTAAGCACAACCGAACATTTTTGTTGAGTCAAACATGTCCCATTTGACGTTATTATGGTGCCAAGCAAGGATTAAAATCAAACGGAGTCCATTTGGTTACTCAAATCCTTGTATTCTCGGATTGCACCCAAATTGGCCTCCAATTGATCCTACAACGTACAAACGAGTTTTCCTTCTTCGTTAACTTACAACCAAACCTTTTTGTTGACTCAAACATGTCCCATTTGACGTTATTAAGGTGCCACGCGAGGATTGAAATCAAACGGAGTCCATTTGGTCACTCAAATCCTTGTATTCACGGATTGCACTCAAATTGGCCTCAATTGAGCCAACAACGTACAAACGTGTTTTCCTTCTTCGTTAAGCACAACCGAACCTTTTTGTTGAGTCAAACATGTCCCATTTGACGTTATTATGGTGCCACGCGAGGATTGAATCAAACGGAGTCCATTTGGTCACTCAAATCCTTGTATTCTCGGATTGCACCCAAATTGGCCTCCAATTGAGCCTACAACGTACAAACGAGTTTTCCTTCTTCGTTAAGCATAACCGAACCTTTTTGTTGTGTCAAACATGTCCCATTTTACGTTATTATGGTGCCACGCGAGGATTGAAATCAAACGGAGTTCATTTGGTCACTCAAATCCTTGTATTCTCGGATTGCACCCAAATTGGCCTCCAATTGAGCCTACAACGTCCAAACGAGTTTTCCTTCTTCGTTAAGCACAACCGAACCTTTTTGTTGAGTCAAACATGTCCCATTTGATGTTATTATGGTTCCACGCAAGGATTGAAATCAAACGGAGTCCATTTGGTTACTCAAATCCTTGTACTCTCGGATTGCACCTAAATTGGCCTCCAATTGAGCCTACAACGTACAAACGAGTTTTCCTTAGTCGTTAATTTACAACCGAATCTTTTTGTTGACTCAAACATGTCCCATTTGACGTTATTAAGGTGCCACGCGAGGATTGAAATCAAACGGAGTTCATTTGGTCACTCAAATCCTTGTATTCTCGGATTGCACCCAAATTGGCCTCCAATTGAGCCTACAACGTACAAACGAGTTTTCCTTCTTCGTTAAGCACAACAGAAAATTTTTGTTGAGTCAAACATGTCCCATTTGACGTTATTATGGTGCCCCACGAGGATTGAAATCAAACGGGGTCCATTTGGTCAATCAAATCCTTGTATTCTCGGATTGCACCCAAATTGGCCTCCAATTGAGCCTACAACGTAAAAACGAGTTTTCCTTCTTCGTTAAGCATAACCGAACCTTTTTGTTGTGTCAAACATGTCCCATTTTACATTATTATGGTGCCACGCGAGGATTGAAATCAAACGGAGTTCATTTGGTCACTCAAATCCTTGTATTCTCGGATTGCACCCAAATTGGCCTCCAATTGAGCCTACAACGTACAAACGAGTTTTCCTTCTTCGTTAACTTACAACCAAACCTTTTTGTTGAGTCAAACATGTCCCATTTGACGTTATTAAGGTGCCACATGAGGATTGAAATCAAACGGAGTCCATTTGGTCACTCAAATCATTGTATTCTCGGATTGCACCCAAATTGGCCTCCAATTGAGCCTACAACGTACAAACGAGTTTTCCTTCTTCGTTAAGCACAACCGAACCTTTTTGTTGAGTCAAACATGTCCCATTTGATGTTATTATGGTTCCACGCAAGGATTGAAATCAAACGGAGTCCATTTGGTTACTCAAATCCTTGTACTCTCGGATTGCACCTAAATTGGCCTCCAATTGAGCCTACAACGTACAAACGAGTTTTCCTTAGTCGTTAATTTACAACCGAATCTTTTTGTTGACTCAAACATGTCCCATTTGACGTTATTAAGGTGCCACGCGAGGATTGAAATCAAACGGAGTTCATTTGGTCACTCAAATCCTTGTATTCTCGGATTGCACCCAAATTGGCCTCCAATTGAGCCTACAACGTACAAACGAGTTTTCCTTCTTCGTTAAGCACAACCGAAAATTTTTGTTGAGTCAAACATGTCCCATTTGACGTTATTATGGTGCCCCACGAGGATTGAAATCAAACGGGGTCCATTTGGTCAATCAAATCCTTGTATTCTCGGATTGCACCCAAATTGGCCTCCAATTGAGCCTACAACGTACAAACGAGTTTTCCTTCTTCGTTAAGCACAACCGAACCTTTTTATTGAGTCAAACATGTCCCTTTTGACATTATTAAGGTGCCACACGAGGATTCAAATCAAACGGAGTCCATTTGGTCACTCAAATCCTTGTATTCTAGGATTGCACCCAAATTGGCCTCCAATTGACCCTACAATGTACGAACGAGTTTTCCTTCTTCGTTAAGCACAACCGAACCTTTTTGTTTAGTCAAACATGTCCCATTTGACGTTATTATGGTGCCACGTGAGGATTGAAATAAAACGGAGTCCATTTGGTCACTCAAATCCTTGTATTCTCGGATTGCACCCAAATTGGCCTCCAATTGAGCCTACAACGTACAAACGAGTTTTCCTTCTTCGTTAAGCACAACCGAACCTTTTTGTTGAGTCAAACATGTCCCATTTGACGTTATTATGGTGCCACGTTAGGATTGAAATCAAACGGAGTCCATTTGGTTACTCAAATCCTTGTATTCTCGGATTGCACTCAAATTGGCCTAAATTGAGCCTACAACGTACAAACGAGTTTTCCTTCTTCGTTAAGCACAACCGAACCTTTTTGTTGAGTCAAACATGTCCCATTTGACATTATTATGTTGCCACGTGAGGACTGAAATCAAACAGAGTCCATTTGGTCACTCAAATCCTTGTATTCTCGGATTGCACTCAAATTGGCCTCAATTGAGCCTACAACGTACAAACGAGTTTTCCTTCTTCGTTAAGCACAACCGAACCTTTTTGTTGATTCAAACATGTCCCATTTGACGTTATTATGGTGCCACGCGAGGATTGAAATCAAACGGAGTCCATTTGGTTACTCAAATCCTTGTATTCTTGGATTGCACTCAAATTGGCCTCCAATTGAGCCTACAACGTACAAACGAGTTTTCCTTCTTCGTTAACTTACAACCGAACCTTTTTGTTGAGTCAAACATGTCCCATTTGGTGTTATTACGGTGCCACACGAGGATTGAAATCAAACGGAGTCCATTTGTTCACTCAAATCCTTGTATTCACGGATTGCACTCAAATTGGCCTCAATTGAGCCAACAACGTACAAACGAGTTTTCCTTCTTCGTTAAGCACAACCGAACCTTTTTGTTGAGTCAAACATGTCCCATTTGACGTTATTATGGTGCCACGCGAGGATTAAATCAAACGGAGTCCATTTGGTCACTGAAATCCTTGTATTCTCGGATTGCACCCAAATTGGCCTCCAATTGAGCCTACAACGTACAAACGAGTTTTCCTTCTTCGTTAAGCACAACCGAACCTTTTTGTTGAGTCAAACATGTCCCATTTTACGTTATTATGGTGCCACATGAGGATTGAAATCAAACGGAGTTCATTTGGTCACTCAAATCCTTGTATTCTCGGATTGCACCCAAATTGGCCTCCAATTGAGCCTACAACGTACAAACGAGTTTTCCTTCTTCGTTAAGCACAACCGAACATTTTTATTGAGTCAAACATGTCCCATTTGACGTTATTATGGTTCCAAGCAAGGATTAAAATCAAACGGAGTCCATTTGGTTACTCAAATCTTTGTATTCTCGGATTGCACCCAAATTGGCCTCCAATTGAGCCTACAACGTACAAACGAGTTTTCCTTCTTCGTTAACTTACAACCAAACCTTTTTGTTGAGTCAAACATGTCCCATTTGACGTTATTAAGGTGCCACGCGAGGATTGAAATCACACGGAGTCCATTTGGTCACTCAAATCCTTGTATTCTCGGATTGCACCCAAATTGGCCTCCAATTGAGCCTACAACGTAAAAACGAGTTTTCCTTCTTCGTTAAGCACAACCGAACCTTTTTGTTGAGTCAAACATGTCCCATTTGACGTTATTATGGTGCCACGCAAGGATTAAAATCAAACGGAGTCCATTTGGTTACTCAAATCCTTGTATTCTCGGATTGCACCCAAATTGGCCTCCAATTGAGCCTACAACGTACAAACGAGTTTTCCTTCTTCGTTAACTTACAACCAAACCTTTTTGTTGAGTCAAACATGTCCCATTTGACGTTATTAAGGTGCCACGTGAGGATTGAAATCAAACGGAGTCCATTTGGTCAATCAAATCCTTGTATTCACGGATTGCACTGAAATTGGCCTCAATTGAGCCAACAACGTACAAACGTGTTTTCCTTCTTCGTTAAGCACAACCGAACCTTTTTGTTGAGTCAAACATGTCCCTTTTGACATTATTAAGGTGCCACACGAGGTTTCAAATCAAACGGAGTCCATTTGGTCACTCAAATCCTTGTATTCTAGGATTGCACCCAAATTGGCCTCCAATTGACCCTACAATGTACGAACGAGTTTTCCTTCTTCGTTAAGCACAACCGAACCTTTTTGTTTAGTCAAACATGTCCCATTTGACGTTATTATGGTGCCACGTGAGGATTGAAATAAAACGGAGTCCATTTGGTCACTCAAATCCTTGTATTCTCGGATTGCACCCAAATTGGCCTCCAATTGAGCCTACAACGTACAAACGAGTTTTCCTTCTTCGTTAAGCACAACCGAACCTTTTTGTTGAGTCAAACATGTCCCATTTGACGTTATTATGGTGCCACGTTAGGATTGAAATCAAACGGAGTCCATTTGGTCACTCAAATCCTTGTATTCTCAGATTGCACTCAAATTGGCCTAAATTGAGCCTACAACGTACAAACGAGTTTTCCTTCTCCGTTAAGCACAACCGAACCTTTTTGTTGAGTCAAACATGTCCCATTTTACATTATTATGGTGCCACGTGAGGACTGAAATCAAACAGAGTCCATTTGGTCACTCAAATCCTTGTATTCTCGGATTGCACTCAAATTGGCCTCAATTGAGCCTACAACGTACAAACGAGTTTTCCTTCTTCGTTAAGCACAACCGAACCTTTTTGTTGATTCAAACATGTCCCATTTGACGTTATTATGGTGCCACGCGAGGATTGAAATCAAACGGAGTCCATTTGGTTACTCAAATCCTTGTATTCTTGGATTGCACTCAAATTGGCCTCCAATTGAGCCTACAACGTACAAACGAGTTTTCCTTCTTCGTTAACTTACAACCGAACCTTTTTGTTGAGTCAAACATGTCCCATTTGGTGTTATTACGGTGCCACAAGAGGATTGAAATCAAACGGAGTCCATTTGGTCACTCAAATCCTTGTATTCACGGATTGCACTCAAATTGGCCTCAATTGAGCCAACAACGTACAAACGTGTTTTCCTTCTTCGTTAAGCACAACCGAACCTTTTTGTTGAGTCAAACATGTCCCATTTGACGTTATTATGGTGCCACGCGAGGATTGAATCAAACGGAGTCCATTTGGTCACTCAAATCCTTGTATTCTCGGATTGCACCCAAATTGGCCTCCAATTGAGCCTACAACGTACAAACGAGTTTTCCTTCTTCGTTAAGCACAACCGAACCTTTTTGTTGAGTCAAACATGTCCCATTTGGTGTTATTACGGTGCCACACGAGGATTGAAATCAAACGAAGTCCATTTGGTCACTCAAATCCTTGTATTCACGGATTGCACTCAAATTGGCCTCAATTGAGCCAACAACGTACAAACGAGTTTTCCTTCTTCGTTAAGCACAACCGAACCTTTTTGTTGAGTCAAGCATGTCCCATTTGACGTTATTATGGTGCCACGCGAGGATTGAATCAAACGGAGTCCATTTGGTCACTCAAATCCTTGTATTCTCGGATTGCACCCAAATTGGCCTCCAATTGAGCCAACAACGTACAAACGAGTTTTCCTTATTCGTTAAGCACAACCGAACCTTTTTGTTGAGTCAAACATGTCCCTTTTGACATTATTAAGGTGCCACACGAGGATTCAAATCAAACGGAGTCCATTTGGTCACTCAAATCCTTGTATTCTAGGATTGCACCCAAATTGGCCTCCAATTGACCCTACAACGTACAAACGAGTTTTCCTTCTTCGTTAAGCACAACCGAACCTTTTTGTTGAGTCAAACATGTCCCATTTGACGTTATTATGGTGCCACGCGAGGATTGAATCAAACGGAGTCCATTTGGTCACTCAAATCCTTGTATTCTCGGATTGCACCCAAATTGGCCTCCAATTGAGCCTACAACGTACAAACGAGTTTTCCTTCTTCGTTAAGCACAACCGAACCTTTTTGTTGAGTCAAACATGTCCCATTTTACGTTATTATGGTGCCACACGGGGATTGAAATCAAACGGAGTTCATTTGGTCACTCAAATCCTTGTATTCTCGGATTGCACCCAAATTGGCCTCCAATTGAGCCTACAACGTACAAACGAGTTTTCCTTCTTCGTTAAGCACAACCGAACATTTTTGTTGAGTCAAACATGTCCCATTTGACGTTATTATGGTGCCAAGCAAGGATTAAAATCAAACGGAGTCCATTTGGTTACTCAAATCCTTGTATTCTCGGATTGCACCCAAATTGGCCTCCAATTGATCCTACAACGTACAAACGAGTTTTCCTTCTTCGTTAACTTACAACCAAACCTTTTTGTTGAGTCAAACATGTCCCATTTGACGTTATTAAGGTGCCACGCGAGGATTGAAATCACACGGAGTCCATTTGGTCAATCAAATCCTTGTATTCTCGGATTGCACCCAAATTGGCCTCCAATTGAGCCTACAACGTAAAAACGAGTTTTCCTTCTTCGTTAAGCACAACCGAACCTTTTTGTTGAGTCAAACATGTCCCATTTGACGTTATTATGGTGCCACGCAAGGATTAAAATCAAACGGAGTCCATTTGGTTACTCAAATCCTTGTATTCTCGAATTGCACCCAAATTGGCCTCCAATTGAGCCTACAACGTACAAACGAGTTTTCCTTCTTCGTTAACTTACAACCAAACCTTTTTGTTGAGTCAAACATGTCCCATTTGACGTTATTAAGGTGCCACGCGAGGATTGAAATCAAACGGAGTCCATTTGGTCACTCAAATCCTTGTATTCACGGATTGCACTCAAATTGGCCTCAATTGAGCCAACAACGTACAAACGTGTTTTCCTTCTTCGTTAAGCACAACCGAACCTTTTTGTTGAGTCAAACATGTCCCATTTGACGTTATTATGGTGCCACGCGAGGATTGAATCAAACGGAGTCCATTTGGTCACTCAAATCCTTGTATTCTCGGATTGCACCCAAATTGGCCTCCAATTGAGCCTACAACGTACAAACGAGTTTTCCTTCTTCGTTAAGCATAACCGAACCTTTTTGTTGTGTCAAACATGTCCCATTTTACGTTATTATGGTGCCACGCGAGGATTGAAATCAAACGGAGTTCATTTGGTCACTCAAATCCTTGTATTCTCGGATTGCACCCAAATTGGCCTCCAATTGAGCCTACAACGTCCAAACGAGTTTTCCTTCTTCGTTAAGCACAACCGAACCTTTTTGTTGAGTCAAACATGTCCCATTTGATGTTATTATGGTTCCACGCAAGGATTGAAATCAAACGGAGTCCATTTGGTTACTCAAATCCTTGTACTCTCGGATTGCACCTAAATTGGCCTCCAATTGAGCCTACAACGTACAAACGAGTTTTCCTTAGTCGTTAATTTACAACCGAATCTTTTTGTTGACTCAAACATGTCCCATTTGACGTTATTAAGGTGCCACGTGAGGATTGAAATCAAACGGAGTTCATTTGGTCACTCAAATCCTTGTATTCTCGGATTGCACCCAAATTGGCCTCCAATTGAGCCTACAACGTACAAACGAGTTTTCCTTCTTCGTTAAGCACAACAGAAAATTTTTGTTGAGTCAAACATGTCCCATTTGACGTTATTATGGTGCCCCACGAGGATTGAAATCAAACGGGGTCCATTTGGTCAATCAAATCCTTGTATTCTCGGATTGCACCCAAATTGGCCTCCAATTGAGCCTACAACGTAAAAACGAGTTTTCCTTCTTCGTTAAGCACAACCGAACCTTTTTGTTGAGTCAAACATGTCCCATTTGACGTTATTATGGTGCCACGCAAGGATTAAAATCAAACGGAGTCCATTTGGTTACTCAAATCCTTGTATTCTCGAATTGCACCCAAATTGGCCTCCAATTGAGCCTACAACGTACAAACGAGTTTTCCTTCTTCGTTAACTTACAACCAAACCTTTTTGTTGAGTCAAACATGTCCCATTTGACGTTATTAAGGTGCCACGCGAGGATTGAAATCAAACGGAGTCCATTTGGTCACTCAAATCCTTGTATTCACGGATTGCACTCAAATTGGCCTCAATTGAGCCAACAACGTACAAACGTGTTTTCCTTCTTCGTTAAGCACAACCGAACCTTTTTGTTGAGTCAAACATGTCCCATTTGACGTTATTATGGTGCCACGCGAGGATTGAATCAAACGGAGTCCATTTGGTCACTCAAATCCTTGTATTCTCGGATTGCACCCAAATTGGCCTCCAATTGAGCCTACAACGTACAAACGAGTTTTCCTTCTTCGTTAAGCATAACCGAACCTTTTTGTTGTGTCAAACATGTCCCATTTTACATTATTATGGTGCCACGCGAGGATTGAAATCAAACGGAGTTCATTTGGTCACTCAAATCCTTGTATTCTCGGATTGCACCCAAATTGGCCTCCAATTGAGCCTACAACGTACAAACGAGTTTTCCTTCTTCGTTAACTTACAACCAAACCTTTTTGTTGAGTCAAACATGTCCCATTTGACGTTATTAAGGTGCCACATGAGGATTGAAATCAAACGGAGTCCATTTGGTCACTCAAATCATTGTATTCTCGGATTGCACCCAAATTGGCCTCCAATTGAGCCTACAACGTACAAACGAGTTTTCCTTCTTCGTTAAGCACAACCGAACCTTTTTGTTGAGTCAAACATGTCCCATTTGATGTTATTATGGTTCCACGCAAGGATTGAAATCAAACGGAGTCCATTTGGTTACTCAAATCCTTGTACTCTCGGATTGCACCTAAATTGGCCTCCAATTGAGCCTACAACGTACAAACGAGTTTTCCTTAGTCGTTAATTTACAACCGAATCTTTTTGTTGACTCAAACATGTCCCATTTGACGTTATTAAGGTGCCACGCGAGGATTGAAATCAAACGGAGTTCATTTGGTCACTCAAATCCTTGTATTCTCGGATTGCACCCAAATTGGCCTCCAATTGAGCCTACAACGTACAAACGAGTTTTCCTTCTTCGTTAAGCACAACCGAAAATTTTTGTTGAGTCAAACATGTCCCATTTGACGTTATTATGGTGCCCCACGAGGATTGAAATCAAACGGGGTCCATTTGGTCAATCAAATCCTTGTATTCTCGGATTGCACCCAAATTGGCCTCCAATTGAGCCTACAACGTACAAACGAGTTTTCCTTCTTCGTTAAGCACAACCGAACCTTTTTATTGAGTCAAACATGTCCCTTTTGACATTATTAAGGTGCCACACGAGGATTCAAATCAAACGGAGTCCATTTGGTCACTCAAATCCTTGTATTCTAGGATTGCACCCAAATTGGCCTCCAATTGACCCTACAATGTACGAACGAGTTTTCCTTCTTCGTTAAGCACAACCGAACCTTTTTGTTTAGTCAAACATGTCCCATTTGACGTTATTATGGTGCCACGTGAGGATTGAAATAAAACGGAGTCCATTTGGTCACTCAAATCCTTGTATTCTCGGATTGCACCCAAATTGGCCTCCAATTGAGCCTACAACGTACAAACGAGTTTTCCTTCTTCGTTAAGCACAACCGAACCTTTTTGTTGAGTCAAACATGTCCCATTTGACGTTATTATGGTGCCACGTTAGGATTGAAATCAAACGGAGTCCATTTGGTTACTCAAATCCTTGTATTCTCGGATTGCACTCAAATTGGCCTAAATTGAGCCTACAACGTACAAACGAGTTTTCCTTCTTCGTTAAGCACAACCGAACCTTTTTGTTGAGTCAAACATGTCCCATTTGACATTATTATGTTGCCACGTGAGGACTGAAATCAAACAGAGTCCATTTGGTCACTCAAATCCTTGTATTCTCGGATTGCACTCAAATTGGCCTCAATTGAGCCTACAACGTACAAACGAGTTTTCCTTCTTCGTTAAGCACAACCGAACCTTTTTGTTGATTCAAACATGTCCCATTTGACGTTATTATGGTGCCACGCGAGGATTGAAATCAAACGGAGTCCATTTGGTTACTCAAATCCTTGTATTCTTGGATTGCACTCAAATTGGCCTCCAATTGAGCCTACAACGTACAAACGAGTTTTCCTTCTTCGTTAACTTACAACCGAACCTTTTTGTTGAGTCAAACATGTCCCATTTGGTGTTATTACGGTGCCACACGAGGATTGAAATCAAACGGAGTCCATTTGTTCACTCAAATCCTTGTATTCACGGATTGCACTCAAATTGGCCTCAATTGAGCCAACAACGTACAAACGAGTTTTCCTTCTTCGTTAAGCACAACCGAACCTTTTTGTTGAGTCAAACATGTCCCATTTGACGTTATTATGGTGCCACGCGAGGATTAAATCAAACGGAGTCCATTTGGTCACTGAAATCCTTGTATTCTCGGATTGCACCCAAATTGGCCTCCAATTGAGCCTACAACGTACAAACGAGTTTTCCTTCTTCGTTAAGCACAACCGAACCTTTTTGTTGAGTCAAACATGTCCCATTTTACGTTATTATGGTGCCACATGAGGATTGAAATCAAACGGAGTTCATTTGGTCACTCAAATCCTTGTATTCTCGGATTGCACCCAAATTGGCCTCCAATTGAGCCTACAACGTACAAACGAGTTTTCCTTCTTCGTTAAGCACAACCGAACATTTTTATTGAGTCAAACATGTCCCATTTGACGTTATTATGGTTCCAAGCAAGGATTAAAATCAAACGGAGTCCATTTGGTTACTCAAATCTTTGTATTCTCGGATTGCACCCAAATTGGCCTCCAATTGAGCCTACAACGTACAAACGAGTTTTCCTTCTTCGTTAACTTACAACCAAACCTTTTTGTGAGTCAAACATGTCCCATTTGACGTTATTAAGGTGCCACGCGAGGATTGAAATCACACGGAGTCCATTTGGTCACTCAAATCCTTGTATTCTCGGATTGCACCCAAATTGGCCTCCAATTGAGCCTACAACGTAAAAACGAGTTTTCCTTCTTCGTTAAGCACAACCGAACCTTTTTGTTGAGTCAAACATGTCCCATTTGACGTTATTATGGTGCCACGCAAGGATTAAAATCAAACGGAGTCCATTTGGTTACTCAAATCCTTGTATTCTCGGATTGCACCCAAATTGGCCTCCAATTGAGCCTACAACGTACAAACGAGTTTTCCTTCTTCGTTAACTTACAACCAAACCTTTTTGTTGAGTCAAACATGTCCCATTTGACGTTATTAAGGTGCCACGTGAGGATTGAAATCAAACGGAGTCCATTTGGTCAATCAAATCCTTGTATTCACGGATTGCACTGAAATTGGCCTCAATTGAGCCAACAACGTACAAACGTGTTTTCCTTCTTCGTTAAGCACAACCGAACCTTTTTGTTGAGTCAAACATGTCCCTTTTGACATTATTAAGGTGCCACACGAGGTTTCAAATCAAACGGAGTCCATTTGGTCACTCAAATCCTTGTATTCTAGGATTGCACCCAAATTGGCCTCCAATTGACCCTACAATGTACGAACGAGTTTTCCTTCTTCGTTAAGCACAACCGAACCTTTTTGTTGAGTCAAACATGTCCCATTTGACGTTATTATGGTGCCACGTTAGGATTGAAATCAAACGGAGTCCATTTGGTCACTCAAATCCTTGTATTCTCAGATTGCACTCAAATTGGCCTAAATTGAGCCTACAACGTACAAACGAGTTTTCCTTCTCCGTTAAGCACAACCGAACCTTTTTGTTGAGTCAAACATGTCCCATTTTACATTATTATGGTGCCACGTGAGGACTGAAATCAAACAGAGTCCATTTGGTCACTCAAATCCTTGTATTCTCGGATTGCACTCAAATTGGCCTCAATTGAGCCTACAACGTACAAACGAGTTTTCCTTTTTGTTAAGCACAACCGAACCTTTTTGTTGATTCAAACATGTCCCATTTGACGTTATTATGGTGCCACGCGAGGATTGAAATCAAACGGAGTCCATTTGGTTACTCAAATCCTTGTATTCTTGGATTGCACTCAAATTGGCCTCCAATTGAGCCTACAACGTACAAACGAGTTTTCCTTCTTCGTTAACTTACAACCGAACCTTTTTGTTGAGTCAAACATGTCCCATTTGGTGTTATTACGGTGCCACAAGAGGATTGAAATCAAACGGAGTCCATTTGGTCACTCAAATCCTTGTATTCACGGATTGCACTCAAATTGGCCTCAATTGAGCCAACAACGTACAAACGAGTTTTCCTTCTTTGTTAAGCACAACCGAACCTTTTTGTTGAGTCAAACATGTCCCATTTGACGTTATTATGGTGCCACGCGAGGATTGAATCAAACGGAGTCCATTTGGTCACTCAAATCCTTGTATTCTCGGATTGCACCCAAATTGGCCTCCAATTGAGCCTACAACGTACAAACGAGTTTTCCTTCTTCGTTAAGCACAACCGAACCTTTTTGTTGAGTCAAACATGTCCCATTTTACGTTATTATGGTGCCACACGGGGATTGAAATCAAACGGAGTTCATTTGGTCACTCAAATCCTTGTATTCTCGGATTGCACCCAAATTGGCCTCCAATTGAGCCTACAACGTACAAACGAGTTTTCCTTCTTCGTTAAGCACAACCGAACATTTTTGTTGAGTCAAACATGTCCCATTTGACGTTATTATGGTGCCAAGCAAGGATTAAAATCAAACGGAGTCCATTTGGTTACTCAAATCCTTGTATTCTCGGATTGCACCCAAATTGGCCTCCAATTGATCCTACAACGTACAAACGAGTTTTCCTTCTTCGTTAACTTACAACCAAACCTTTTTGTTGAGTCAAACATGTCCCATTTGACGTTATTAAGGTGCCACGCGAGGATTGAAATCACACGGAGTCCATTTGGTCAATCAAATCCTTGTATTCTCGGATTGCACCCAAATTGGCCTCCAATTGAGCCTACAACGTAAAAACGAGTTTTCCTTCTTCGTTAAGCACAACCGAACCTTTTTGTTGAGTCAAACATGTCCCATTTGACGTTATTATGGTGCCACGCAAGGATTAAAATCAAACGGAGTCCATTTGGTTACTCAAATCCTTGTATTCTCGAATTGCACCCAAATTGGCCTCCAATTGAGCCTACAACGTACAAACGAGTTTTCCTTCTTCGTTAACTTACAACCAAACCTTTTTGTTGAGTCAAACATGTCCCATTTGACGTTATTAAGGTGCCACGCGAGGATTGAAATCAAACGGAGTCCATTTGGTCACTCAAATCCTTGTATTCACGGATTGCACTCAAATTGGCCTCAATTGAGCCAACAACGTACAAACGTGTTTTCCTTCTTCGTTAAGCACAACCGAACCTTTTTGTTGAGTCAAACATGTCCCATTTGACGTTATTATGGTGCCACGCGAGGATTGAATCAAACGGAGTCCATTTGGTCACTCAAATCCTTGTATTCTCGGATTGCACCCAAATTGGCCTCCAATTGAGCCTACAACGTAAAAACGAGTTTTCCTTCTTCGTTAAGCACAACCGAACCTTTTTGTTGAGTCAAACATGTCCCATTTGACGTTATTATGGTGCCACGCAAGGATTAAAATCAAACGGAGTCCATTTGGTTACTCAAATCCTTGTATTCTCGGATTGCACCCAAATTGGCCTCCAATTGAGCCTACAACGTACAAACGAGTTTTCCTTCTTCGTTAACTTACAACCAAACCTTTTTGTTGAGTCAAACATGTCCCATTTGACGTTATTAAGGTGCCACGTGAGGATTGAAATCAAACGGAGTCCATTTGGTCAATCAAATCCTTGTATTCACGGATTGCACTGAAATTGGCCTCAATTGAGCCAACAACGTACAAACGTGTTTTCCTTCTTCGTTAAGCACAACCGAACCTTTTTGTTGAGTCAAACATGTCCCTTTTGACATTATTAAGGTGCCACACGAGGTTTCAAATCAAACGGAGTCCATTTGGTCACTCAAATCCTTGTATTCTAGGATTGCACCCAAATTGGCCTCCAATTGACCCTACAATGTACGAACGAGTTTTCCTTCTTCGTTAAGCACAACCGAACCTTTTTGTTTAGTCAAACATGTCCCATTTGACGTTATTATGGTGCCACGTGAGGATTGAAATAAAACGGAGTCCATTTGGTCACTCAAATCCTTGTATTCTCGGATTGCACCTAAATTGGCCTCCAATTGAGCCTACAACGTACAAACGAGTTTTCCTTCTTCGTTAAGCACAACCGAACCTTTTTGTTGAGTCAAACATGTCCCATTTGACGTTATTATGGTGCCACGTTAGGATTGAAATCAAACGGAGTCCATTTGGTCACTCAAATCCTTGTATTCTCAGATTGCACTCAAATTGGCCTAAATTGAGCCTACAACGTACAAACGAGTTTTCCTTCTCCGTTAAGCACAACCGAACCTTTTTGTTGAGTCAAACATGTCCCATTTTACATTATTATGGTGCCACGTGAGGACTGAAATCAAACAGAGTCCATTTGGTCACTCAAATCCTTGTATTCTCGGATTGCACTCAAATTGGCCTCAATTGAGCCTACAACGTACAAACGAGTTTTCCTTCTTCGTTAAGCACAACCGAACCTTTTTGTTGATTCAAACATGTCCCATTTGACGTTATTATGGTGCCACGCGAGGATTGAAATCAAACGGAGTCCATTTGGTTACTCAAATCCTTGTATTCTTGGATTGCACTCAAATTGGCCTCCAATTGAGCCTACAACGTACAAACGAGTTTTCCTTCTTCGTTAACTTACAACCGAACCTTTTTGTTGAGTCAAACATGTCCCATTTGGTGTTATTACGGTGCCACAAGAGGATTGAAATCAAACGGAGTCCATTTGGTCACTCAAATCCTTGTATTCACGGATTGCACTCAAATTGGCCTCAATTGAGCCAACAACGTACAAACGAGTTTTCCTTCTTTGTTAAGCACAACCGAACCTTTTTGTTGAGTCAAACATGTCCCATTTGACGTTATTATGGTGCCACGCGAGGATTGAATCAAACGGAGTCCATTTGGTCACTCAAATCCTTGTATTCTCGGATTGCACCCAAATTGGCCTCCAATTGAGCCTACAACGTACAAACGAGTTTTCCTTCTTCGTTAAGCACAACCGAACCTTTTTGTTGAGTCAAACATGTCCCATTTTACGTTATTATGGTGCCACACGGGGATTGAAATCAAACGGAGTTCATTTGGTCACTCAAATCCTTGTATTCTCGGATTGCACCCAAATTGGCCTCCAATTGAGCCTACAACGTACAAACGAGTTTTCCTTCTTCGTTAAGCACAACCGAACATTTTTGTTGAGTCAAACATGTCCCATTTGACGTTATTATGGTGCCAAGCAAGGATTAAAATCAAACGGAGTCCATTTGGTTACTCAAATCCTTGTATTCTCGGATTGCACCCAAATTGGCCTCCAATTGATCCTACAACGTACAAACGAGTTTTCCTTCTTCGTTAACTTACAACCAAACCTTTTTGTTGAGTCAAACATGTCCCATTTGACGTTATTAAGGTGCCACGCGAGGATTCAAATCACACGGAGTCCATTTGGTCAATCAAATCCTTGTATTCTCGGATTGCACCCAAATTGGCCTCCAATTGAGCCTACAACGTAAAAACGAGTTTTCCTTCTTCGTTAAGCACAACCGAACCTTTTTGTTGAGTCAAACATGTCCCATTTGACGTTATTATGGTGCCACGCAAGGATTAAAATCAAACGGAGTCCATTTGGTTACTCAAATCCTTGTATTCTCGAATTGCACCCAAATTGGCCTCCAATTGAGCCTACAACGTACAAACGAGTTTTCCTTCTTCGTTAACTTACAACCAAACCTTTTTGTTGAGTCAAACATGTCCCATTTGACGTTATTAAGGTGCCACGCGAGGATTGAAATCAAACGGAGTCCATTTGGTCACTCAAATCCTTGTATTCACGGATTGCACTCAAATTGGCCTCAATTGAGCCAACAACGTACAAACGTGTTTTCCTTCTTCGTTAAGCACAACCGAACCTTTTTGTTGAGTCAAACATGTCCCATTTGACGTTATTATGGTGCCACGCGAGGATTGAATCAAACGGAGTCCATTTGGTCACTCAAATCCTTGTATTCTCGGATTGCACCCAAATTGGCCTCCAATTGAGCCTACAACGTACAAACGAGTTTTCCTTCTTCGTTAAGCATAACCGAACCTTTTTGTTGTGTCAAACATGTCCCATTTTACGTTATTATGGTGCCACGCGAGGATTGAAATCAAACGGAGTTCATTTGGTCACTCAAATCCTTGTATTCTCGGATTGCACCCAAATTGGCCTCCAATTGAGCCTACAACGTCCAAACGAGTTTTCCTTCTTCGTTAAGCACAACCGAACCTTTTTGTTGAGTCAAACATGTCCCATTTGATGTTATTATGGTTCCACGCAAGGATTGAAATCAAACGGAGTCCATTTGGTTACTCAAATCCTTGTACTCTCGGATTGCACCTAAATTGGCCTCCAATTGAGCCTACAACGTACAAACGAGTTTTCCTTAGTCGTTAATTTACAACCGAATCTTTTTGTTGACTCAAACATGTCCCATTTGACGTTATTAAGGTGCCACGCGAGGATTGAAATCAAACGGAGTTCATTTGGTCACTCAAATCCTTGTATTCTCGGATTGCACCCAAATTGGCCTCCAATTGAGCCTACAACGTACAAACGAGTTTTCCTTCTTCGTTAAGCACAACAGAAAATTTTTGTTGAGTCAAACATGTCCCATTTGACGTTATTATGGTGCCCCACGAGGATTGAAATCAAACGGGGTCCATTTGGTCAATCAAATCCTTGTATTCTCGGATTGCACCCAAATTGGCCTCCAATTGAGCCTACAACGTAAAAACGAGTTTTCCTTCTTCGTTAAGCACAACCGAACCTTTATGTTGAGTCAAACATGTCCCATTTGACGTTATTATGGTGCCACGCAAGGATTAAAATCAAACGGAGTCCATTTGGTTACTCAAATCCTTGTATTCTCGAATTGCACCCAAATTGGCCTCCAATTGAGCCTACAACGTACAAACGAGTTTTCCTTCTTCGTTAACTTACAACCAAACCTTTTTGTTGAGTCAAACATGTCCCATTTGAAGTTATTAAGGTGCCACGCGAGGATTGAAATCAAACGGAGTCCATTTGGTCACTCAAATCCTTGTATTCACGGATTGCACTCAAATTGGCCTCAATTGAGCCAACAACGTACAAACGTGTTTTCCTTCTTCGTTAAGCACAACCGAACCTTTTTGTTGAGTCAAACATGTCCCATTTGACGTTATTATGGTGCCCCACGAGGATTGAAATCAAACGGGGTCCATTTGGTCAATCAAATCCTTGTATTCTCGGATTGCACCCAAATTGGCCTCCAATTGAGCCTACAACGTAAAAACGAGTTTTCCTTCTTCGTTAAGCACAACCGAACCTTTATGTTGAGTCAAACATGTCCCATTTGACGTTATTATGGTGCCACGCAAGGATTAAAATCAAACGGAGTCCATTTGGTTACTCAAATCCTTGTATTCTCGAATTGCACCCAAATTGGCCTCCAATTGAGCCTACAACGTACAAACGAGTTTTCCTTCTTCGTTAACTTACAACCAAACCTTTTTGTTGAGTCAAACATGTCCCATTTGACGTTATTAAGGTGCCACGCGAGGATTGAAATCAAACGGAGTCCATTTGGTCACTCAAATCCTTGTATTCACGGATTGCACTCAAATTGGCCTCAATTGAGCCAACAACGTACAAACGTGTTTTCCTTCTTCGTTAAGCACAACCGAACCTTTTTGTTGAGTCAAACATGTCCCATTTGACGTTATTATGGTGCCACGCGAGGATTGAATCAAACGGAGTCCATTTGGTCACTCAAATCCTTGTATTCTCGGATTGCACCCAAATTGGCCTCCAATTGAGCCTACAACGTACAAACGAGTTTTCCTTCTTCGTTAAGCATAACCGAACCTTTTTGTTGTGTCAAACATGTCCCATTTTACGTTATTATGGTGCCACGCGAGGATTGAAATCAAACGGAGTTCATTTGGTCACTCAAATCCTTGTATTCTCGGATTGCACCCAAATTGGCCTCCAATTGAGCCTACAACGTACAAACGAGTTTTCCTTCTTCGTTAACTTACAACCAAACCTTTTTGTTGAGTCAAACATGTCCCATTTGACGTTATTAAGGTGCCACATGAGGATTGAAATCAAACGGAGTCCATTTGGTCACTCAAATCCTTGTATTCTCGGATTGCACCCAAATTGGCCTCCAATTGAGCCTACAACGTACAAACGAGTTTTCCTTCTTCGTTAAGCACAACCGAACCTTTTTGTTGAGTCAAACATGTCCCATTTGATGTTATTATGGTTCCACGCAAGGATTGAAATCAAACGGAGTCCATTTGGTTACTCAAATCCTTGTACTCTCGGATTGCACCTAAATTGGCCTCCAATTGAGCCTACAACGTACAAACGAGTTTTCCTTAGTCGTTAATTTACAACCGAATCTTTTTGTTGACTCAAACATGTCCCATTTGACGTTATTAAGGTGCCACGCGAGGATTGAAATCAAACGGAGTTCATTTGGTCACTCAAATCCTTGTATTCTCGGATTGCACCCAAATTGGCCTCCAATTGAGCCTACAACGTACAAACGAGTTTTCCTTCTTCGTTAAGCACAACCGAAAATTTTTGTTGAGTCAAACATGTCCCATTTGACGTTATTATGGTGCCCCACGAGGATTGAAATCAAACGGGGTCCATTTGGTCAATCAAATCCTTGTATTCTCGGATTGCACCCAAATTGGCCTCCAATTGAGCCTACAACGTACAAACAAGTTTTCCTTCTTCGTTAAGCACAACCGAACCTTTTTGTTGAGTCAAACATGTCCCTTTTGACATTATTAAGGTGCCACACGAGGATTCAAATCAAACGGAGTCCATTTGGTCACTCAAATCCTTGTATTCTAGGATTGCACCCAAATTGGCCTCCAATTGACCCTACAATGTACGAACGAGTTTTCCTTCTTCGTTAAGCACAACCGAACCTTTTTGTTTAGTCAAACATGTCCCATTTGACGTTATTATGGTGCCACGTGAGGATTGAAATAAAACGGAGTCCATTTGGTCACTCAAATCCTTGTATTCTCGGATTGCACCCAAATTGGCCTCCAATTGAGCCTACAACGTACAAACGAGTTTTCCTTCTTCGTTAAGCACAACCGAACCTTTTTGTTGAGTCAAACATGTCCCATTTGACGTTATTATGGTGCCACGTTAGGATTGAAATCAAACGGAGTCCATTTGGTTACTCAAATCCTTGTATTCTCGGATTGCACTCAAATTGGCCTAAATTGAGCCTACAACGTACAAACGAGTTTTCCTTCTTCGTTAAGCACAACCGAACCTTTTTGTTGAGTCAAACATGTCCCATTTGACGTTATTATGGTGCCACGTTAGGATTGAAATCAAACGGAGTCCATTTGGTCACTCAAATCCTTGTATTCTCAGATTGCACTCAAATTGGCCTAAATTGAGCCTACAACGTACAAACGAGTTTTCCTTCTCCGTTAAGCACAACCGAACCTTTTTGTTGAGTCAAACATGTCCCATTTTACATTATTATGGTGCCACGTGAGGACTGAAATCAAACAGAGTCCATTTGGTCACTCAAATCCTTGTATTCTCGGATTGCACTCAAATTGGCCTCAATTGAGCCTACAACGTACAAACGAGTTTTCCTTCTTCGTTAAGCACAACCGAACCTTTTTGTTGATTCAAACATGTCCCATTTGACGTTATTATGGTGCCACGCGAGGATTGAAATCAAACGGAGTCCATTTGGTTACTCAAATCCTTGTATTCTTGGATTGCACTCAAATTGGCCTCCAATTGAGCCTACAACGTACAAACGAGTTTTCCTTCTTCGTTAACTTACAACCGAACCTTTTTGTTGAGTCAAACATGTCCCATTTGGTGTTATTACGGTGCCACAAGAGGATTGAAATCAAACGGAGTCCATTTGGTCACTCAAATCCTTGTATTCACGGATTGCACTCAAATTGGCCTCAATTGAGCCAACAACGTACAAACGAGTTTTCCTTCTTTGTTAAGCACAACCGAACCTTTTTGTTGAGTCAAACATGTCCCATTTGACGTTATTATGGTGCCACGCGAGGATTGAATCAAACGGAGTCCATTTGGTCACTCAAATCCTTGTATTCTCGGATTGCACCCAAATTGGCCTCCAATTGAGCCTACAACGTACAAACGAGTTTTCCTTCTTCGTTAAGCACAACCGAACCTTTTTGTTGAGTCAAACATGTCCCATTTTACGTTATTATGGTGCCACACGGGGATTGAAATCAAACGGAGTTCATTTGGTCACTCAAATCCTTGTATTCTCGGATTGCACCCAAATTGGCCTCCAATTGAGCCTACAACGTACAAACGAGTTTTCCTTCTTCGTTAAGCACAACCGAACATTTTTGTTGAGTCAAACATGTCCCATTTGACGTTATTATGGTGCCAAGCAAGGATTAAAATCAAACGGAGTCCATTTGGTTACTCAAATCCTTGTATTCTCGGATTGCACCCAAATTGGCCTCCAATTGATCCTACAACGTACAAACGAGTTTTCCTTCTTCGTTAACTTACAACCAAACCTTTTTGTTGAGTCAAACATGTCCCATTTGACGTTATTAAGGTGCCACGCGAGGATTGAAATCACACGGAGTCCATTTGGTCAATCAAATCCTTGTATTCTCGGATTGCACCCAAATTGGCCTCCAATTGAGCCTACAACGTAAAAACGAGTTTTCCTTCTTCGTTAAGCACAACCGAACCTTTTTGTTGAGTCAAACATGTCCCATTTGACGTTATTATGGTGCCACGCAAGGATTAAAATCAAACGGAGTCCATTTGGTTACTCAAATCCTTGTATTCTCGAATTGCACCCAAATTGGCCTCCAATTGAGCCTACAACGTACAAACGAGTTTTCCTTCTTCGTTAACTTACAACCAAACCTTTTTGTTGAGTCAAACATGTCCCATTTGACGTTATTAAGGTGCCACGCGAGGATTGAAATCAAACGGAGTCCATTTGGTCACTCAAATCCTTGTATTCACGGATTGCACTCAAATTGGCCTCAATTGAGCCAACAACGTACAAACGTGTTTTCCTTCTTCGTTAAGCACAACCGAACCTTTTTGTTGAGTCAAACATGTCCCATTTGACGTTATTATGGTGCCACGCGAGGATTGAATCAAACGGAGTCCATTTGGTCACTCAAATCCTTGTATTCTCGGATTGCACCCAAATTGGCCTCCAATTGAGCCTACAACGTACAAACGAGTTTTCCTTCTTCGTTAAGCATAACCGAACCTTTTTGTTGTGTCAAACATGTCCCATTTTACGTTATTATGGTGCCACGCGAGGATTGAAATCAAACGGAGTTCATTTGGTCACTCAAATCCTTGTATTCTCGGATTGCACCCAAATTGGCCTCCAATTGAGCCTACAACGTCCAAACGAGTTTTCCTTCTTCGTTAAGCACAACCGAACCTTTTTGTTGAGTCAAACATGTCCCATTTGATGTTATTATGGTTCCACGCAAGGATTGAAATCAAACGGAGTCCATTTGGTTACTCAAATCCTTGTACTCTCGGATTGCACCTAAATTGGCCTCCAATTGAGCCTACAACGTACAAACGAGTTTTCCTTAGTCGTTAATTTACAACCGAATCTTTTTGTTGACTCAAACATGTCCCATTTGACGTTATTAAGGTGCCACGCGAGGATTGAAATCAAACGGAGTTCATTTGGTCACTCAAATCCTTGTATTCTCGGATTGCACCCAAATTGGCCTCCAATTGAGCCTACAACGTACAAACGAGTTTTCCTTCTTCGTTAAGCACAACAGAAAATTTTTGTTGAGTCAAACATGTCCCATTTGACGTTATTATGGTGCCCCACGAGGATTGAAATCAAACGGGGTCCATTTGGTCAATCAAATCCTTGTATTCTCGGATTGCACCCAAATTGGCCTCCAATTGAGCCTACAACGTAAAAACGAGTTTTCCTTCTTCGTTAAGCACAACCGAACCTTTATGTTGAGTCAAACATGTCCCATTTGACGTTATTATGGTGCCACGCAAGGATTAAAATCAAACGGAGTCCATTTGGTTACTCAAATCCTTGTATTCTCGAATTGCACCCAAATTGGCCTCCAATTGAGCCTACAACGTACAAACGAGTTTTCCTTCTTCGTTAACTTACAACCAAACCTTTTTGTTGAGTCAAACATGTCCCATTTGACGTTATTAAGGTGCCACGCGAGGATTGAAATCAAACGGAGTCCATTTGGTCACTCAAATCCTTGTATTCACGGATTGCACTCAAATTGGCCTCAATTGAGCCAACAACGTACAAACGTGTTTTCCTTCTTCGTTAAGCACAACCGAACCTTTTTGTTGAGTCAAACATGTCCCATTTGACGTTATTATGGTGCCCCACGAGGATTGAAATCAAACGGGGTCCATTTGGTCAATCAAATCCTTGTATTCTCGGATTGCACCCAAATTGGCCTCCAATTGAGCCTACAACGTAAAAACGAGTTTTCCTTCTTCGTTAAGCACAACCGAACCTTTATGTTGAGTCAAACATGTCCCATTTGACGTTATTATGGTGCCACGCAAGGATTAAAATCAAACGGAGTCCATTTGGTTACTCAAATCCTTGTATTCTCGAATTGCACCCAAATTGGCCTCCAATTGAGCCTACAACGTACAAACGAGTTTTCCTTCTTCGTTAACTTACAACCAAACCTTTTTGTTGAGTCAAACATGTCCCATTTGACGTTATTAAGGTGCCACGCGAGGATTGAAATCAAACGGAGTCCATTTGGTCACTCAAATCCTTGTATTCACGGATTGCACTCAAATTGGCCTCAATTGAGCCAACAACGTACAAACGTGTTTTCCTTCTTCGTTAAGCACAACCGAACCTTTTTGTTGAGTCAAACATGTCCCATTTGACGTTATTATGGTGCCACGCGAGGATTGAATCAAACGGAGTCCATTTGGTCACTCAAATCCTTGTATTCTCGGATTGCACCCAAATTGGCCTCCAATTGAGCCTACAACGTACAAACGAGTTTTCCTTCTTCGTTAAGCATAACCGAACCTTTTTGTTGTGTCAAACATGTCCCATTTTACGTTATTATGGTGCCACGCGAGGATTGAAATCAAACGGAGTTCATTTGGTCACTCAAATCCTTGTATTCTCGGATTGCACCCAAATTGGCCTCCAATTGAGCCTACAACGTACAAACGAGTTTTCCTTCTTCGTTAACTTACAACCAAACCTTTTTGTTGAGTCAAACATGTCCCATTTGACGTTATTAAGGTGCCACATGAGGATTGAAATCAAACGGAGTCCATTTGGTCACTCAAATCCTTGTATTCTCGGATTGCACCCAAATTGGCCTCCAATTGAGCCTACAACGTACAAACGAGTTTTCCTTCTTCGTTAAGCACAACCGAACCTTTTTGTTGAGTCAAACATGTCCCATTTGATGTTATTATGGTTCCACGCAAGGATTGAAATCAAACGGAGTCCATTTGGTTACTCAAATCCTTGTACTCTCGGATTGCACCTAAATTGGCTTCCAATTGAGCCTACAACGTACAAACGAGTTTTCCTTAGTCGTTAATTTACAACCGAATCTTTTTGTTGACTCAAACATGTCCCATTTGACGTTATTAAGGTGCCACGCGAGGATTGAAATCAAACGGAGTTCATTTGGTCACTCAAATCCTTGTATTCTCGGATTGCACCCAAATTGGCCTCCAATTGAGCCTACAACGTACAAACGAGTTTTCCTTCTTCGTTAAGCACAACCGAAAATTTTTGTTGAGTCAAACATGTCCCATTTGACGTTATTATGGTGCCCCACGAGGATTGAAATCAAACGGGGTCCATTTGGTCAATCAAATCCTTGTATTCTCGGATTGCACCCAAATTGGCCTCCAATTGAGCCTACAACGTACAAACAAGTTTTCCTTCTTCGTTAAGCACAACCGAACCTTTTTGTTGAGTCAAACATGTCCCTTTTGACATTATTAAGGTGCCACACGAGGATTCAAATCAAACGGAGTCCATTTGGTCACTCAAATCCTTGTATTCTAGGATTGCACCCAAATTGGCCTCCAATTGACCCTACAATGTACGAACGAGTTTTCCTTCTTCGTTAAGCACAACCGAACCTTTTTGTTTAGTCAAACATGTCCCATTTGACGTTATTATGGTGCCACGTGAGGATTGAAATAAAACGGAGTCCATTTGGTCACTCAAATCCTTGTATTCTCGGATTGCACCCAAATTGGCCTCCAATTGAGCCTACAACGTACAAACGAGTTTTCCTTCTTCGTTAAGCACAACCGAACCTTTTTGTTGAGTCAAACATGTCCCATTTGACGTTATTATGGTGCCACGTTAGGATTGAAATCAAACGGAGTCCATTTGGTTACTCAAATCCTTGTATTCTCGGATTGCACTCAAATTGGCCTAAATTGAGCCTACAACGTACAAACGAGTTTTCCTTCTTCGTTAAGCACAACCGAACCTTTTTGTTGAGTCAAACATGTCCCATTTGACATTATTATGTTGCCACGTGAGGACTGAAATCAAACAGAGTCCATTTGGTCACTCAAATCCTTGTATTCTCGGATTGCACTCAAATTGGCCTCAATTGAGCCTACAACGTACAAACGAGTTTTCCTTCTTCGTTAAGCACAACCGAAACTTTTTGTTGATTCAAACATGTCCCATTTGACGTTATTATGGTGCCACGCGAGGATTGAAATCAAACGGAGTCCATTTGGTTACTCAAATCCTTGTATTCTTGGATTGCACTCAAATTGGCCTCCAATTGAGCCTACAACGTACAAACGAGTTTTCCTTCTAAGTTAACTTACAACCGAACCTTTTTGTTGAGTCAAACATGTCCCATTTGGTGTTATTACGGTGCCACACGAGGATTGAAATCAAACGGAGTCCATTTGTTCACTCAAATCCTTGTATTCACGGATTGCACTCAAATTGGCCTCAATTGAGCCAACAACGTACAAACGAGTTTTCCTTCTTCGTTAAGCACAACCGAACCTTTTTGTTGAGTCAAACATGTCCCATTTGACGTTATTATGGTGCCACGCGAGGATTGAATCAAACGGAGTCCATTTGGTCACTCAAATCCTTGTATTCTCGGATTGCACCCAAATTGGCCTCCAATTGAGCCTACAACGTACAAACGAGTTTTCCTTCTTCGTTAAGCACAACCGAACCTTTTTGTTGAGTCAAACATGTCCCATTTTACGTTATTATGGTGCCACATGAAGATTGAAATCAAACGGAGTTCATTTGGTCACTCAAATCCTTGTATTCTCGGATTGCACCCAAATTGGCCTCCAATTGAGCCTACAACGTACAAACGAGTTTTCCTTCTTCGTTAAGCACAACCGAACATTTTTATTGAGTCAAACATGTCCCATTTGACAAGCAAGGATTAAAATCAAACGGAGTCCATTTGGTTACTCAAATCTTTGTATTCTCGGATTGCACCCAAATTGGCCTCCAATTGAGCCTACAACGTACAAACGAGTTTTCCTTCTTCGTTAACTTACAACCAAACCTTTTTGTTGAGTCAAACATGTCCCATTTGACGTTATTAAGGTGCCACGCGAGGATTGAAATCACACGGAGTCCATTTGGTCACTCAAATCCTTGTATTCTCGGATTGCACCCAAATTGGCCTCCAATTGAGCCTACAACGTAAAAACGAGTTTTCCTTCTTCGTTAAGCACAACCGAACCTTTTTGTTGAGTCAAACATGTCCCATTTGACGTTATTATGGTGCCACGCAAGGATTAAAATCAAACGGAGTCCATTTGGTTACTCAAATCCTTGTATTCTCGGATTGCACCCAAATTGGCCTCCAATTGAGCCTACAACGTACAAACGAGTTTTCCTTCTTCGTTAACTTACAACCAAACCTTTTTGTTGAGTCAAACATGTCCCATTTGACGTTATTAAGGTGCCACGTGAGGATTGAAATCAAACGGAGTCCATTTGGTCAATCAAATCCTTGTATTCACGGATTGCACTCAAATTGGCCTCAATTGAGCCAACAACGTACAAACGTGTTTTCCTTCTTCGTTAAGCACAACCGAACCTTTTTGTTGAGTCAAACATGTCCCATTTGACTTTATTATGGTGCCACGCGAGGATTGAATCAAACGGAGTCCATTTGGTCACTCAAATCCTTGTATTCTCGGATTGCACCCAAATTGGCCTCTAATTGAGCCTACAACGTACAAACGAGTTTTCCTTCTTCGTTAAGCATAACCGAACCTTTTTGTTGTGTCAAACATGTCCCATTTTACGTTATTATGGTGCCACACGAGGATTGAAATCAAACGGAGTTCATTTGGTCACTCAAATCCTTGTATTCTCGGATTGCACCCAAATTGGCCTCCAATTGAGCCTACAACGTACAAACGAGTTTTCCTTCTTCGTTAACTTACAACCAAACCTTTTTGTTGAGTCAAACATGTCCCATTTGACGTTATTAAGGTGCCACATGAGGATTGAAATCAAACGGAGTCCATTTGGTCACTCAAATCCTTGTATTCTCGGATTGCACCCAAATTGGCCTCCAATTGAGCCTACAACGTACAAACGAGTTTTCCTTCTTCGTTAAGCACAACCGAACCTTTGTGTTGAGTCAAACATGTCCCATTTGATGTTATTATGGTTCCACGCAAGGATTGAAATCAAACGGAGTCCATTTGGTTACTCAAATCCTTGTACTCTCGGATTGCACCTAAATTGGCCTCCAATTGAGCCTACAACGTACAAACGAGTTTTCCTTAGTCGTTAATTTACAACCGAATCTTTTTGTTGACTCAAACATGTCCCATTTGACATTATTAAGGTGCCACGCGAGGATTGAAATCAAACGGAGTTCATTTGGTCACTCAAATCCTTGTATTCTCGGATTGCACCCAAAATTGCCTCCAATTGAGCCTACAACGTACAAACGAGTTTTCCTTCTTCGTTAAGCACAACCGAAAATTTTTGTTGAGTCAAACATGTCCCATTTGACGTTATTATGGTGCCCCACGAGGATTGAAATCAAACGGGGTCCATTTGGTCAATCAAATCCTTGTATTCTCGGATTGCACCCAAATTGGCCTCCAATTGAGCCTACAACGTACAAACGAGTTTTCCTTCTTCGTTAAGCACAACCGAACCTTTTTGTTGAGTCAAACATGTCCCTTTTGACATTATTAAGGTGCCACACGAGGATTCAAATCAAACGGAGTCCATTTGGTCACTCAAATCCTTGTATTCTAGGATTGCACCCAAATTGGCCTCCAATTGACCCTACAATGTACGAACGAGTTTTCCTTCTTCGTTAAGCACAACCGAACCTTTTTGTTTAGTCAAACATGTCCCATTTGACGTTATTATGGTGCCACGTGAGGATTGAAATAAAACGGAGTCCATTTGGTCACTCAAATCCTTGTATTCTCGGATTGCACCCAAATTGGCCTCCAATTGAGCCTACAACGTACAAACGAGTTTTCCTTCTTCGTTAAGCACAACCGAACCTTTTTGTTGAGTCAAACATGTCCCATTTGACGTTATTATGGTGCCACGTTAGGATTGAAATCAAACGGAGTCCATTTGGTTACTCAAATCCTTGTATTCTCGGATTGCACTCAAATTGGCCTAAATTGAGCCTACAACGTACAAACGAGTTTTCCTTCTTCGTTAAGCACAACCGAACCTTTTTGTTGAGTCAAACATGTCCCATTTGACATTATTATGTTGCCACGTGAGGACTGAAATCAAACAGAGTCCATTTGGTCACTCAAATCCTTGTATTCTCGGATTGCACTCAAATTGGCCTCAATTGAGCCTACAACGTACAAACGAGTTTTCCTTCTTCGTTAAGCACAACCGAACCTTTTTGTTGATTCAAACATGTCCCATTTGACGTTATTATGGTGCCACGCGAGGATTGAAATCAAACGGAGTCCATTTGGTTACTCAAATCCTTGTATTCTTGGATTGCACTCAAATTGGCCTCCAATTGAGCCTACAACGTACAAACGAGTTTTCCTTCTTCGTTAACTTACAACCGAACCTTTTTGTTGAGTCAAACATGTCCCATTTGGTGTTATTACGGTGCCACACGAGGATTGAAATCAAACGGAGTCCATTTGTTCACTCAAATCCTTGTATTCACGGATTGCACTCAAATTGGCCTCAATTGAGCCAACAACGTACAAACGAGTTTTCCTTCTTCGTTAAGCACAACCGAACCTTTTTGTTGAGTCAAACATGTCCCATTTGACGTTATTATGGTACCACGCGAGGATTGAATCAAACGGAGTCCATTTGGTCACTCAAATCCTTGTATTCTCGGATTGCACCCAAATTGGCCTCCAATTGAGCCTACAACGTACAAACGAGTTTTCCTTCTTCGTTAAGCACAACCGAACCTTTTTGTTGAGTCAAACATGTCCCATTTTACGTTATTATGGTGCCACATGAGGATTGAAATCAAACGGAGTTCATTTGGTCACTCAAATCCTTGTATTCTCGGATTGCACCCAAATTGGCCTCCAATTGAGCCTACAACGTACAAACGAGTTTTCCTTCTTCGTTAAGCACAACCGAACATTTTTATTGAGTCAAACATGTCCCATTTGACGTTATTATGGTTCCAAGCAAGGATTAAAATCAAACGGAGTCCATTTGGTTACTCAAATCTTTGTATTCTCGGATTGCACCCAAATTGGCCTCCAATTGAGCCTACAACGTACAAACGAGTTTTCCTTCTTCGTTAACTTACAACCAAACCTTTTTGTTGAGTCAAACATGTCCCATTTGACGTTATTAAGGTGCCACGCGAGGATTGAAATCACACGGAGTCCATTTGGTCACTCAAATCCTTGTATTCTCGGATTGCACCCAAATTGGCCTCCAATTGAGCCTACAACGTAAAAACGAGTTTTCCTTCTTCGTTAAGCACAACCGAACCTTTTTGTTGAGTCAAACATGTCCCATTTGACGTTATTATGGTGCCACGCAAGGATTAAAATCAAACGGAGTCCATTTGGTTACTCAAATCCTTGTATTCTCGGATTGCACCCAAATTGGCCTCCAATTGAGCCTACAACGTACAAACGAGTTTTCCTTCTTCGTTAACTTACAACCAAACCTTTTTGTTGAGTCAAACATGTCCCATTTGACGTTATTAAGGTGCCACGTGAGGATTGAAATCAAACGGAGTCCATTTGGTCAATCAAATCCTTGTATTCACGGATTGCACTCAAATTGGCCTCAATTGAGCCAACAACGTACAAACGTGTTTTCCTTCTTCGTTAAGCACAACCGAACCTTTTTGTTGAGTCAAACATGTCCCATTTGACGTTATTATGGTGCCACGCGAGGATTGAATCAAACGGAGTCCATTTGGTCACTCAAATCCTTGTATTCTCGGATTGCACCCAAATTGGCCTCTAATTGAGCCTACAACGTACAAACGAGTTTTCCTTCTTCGTTAAGCATAACCGAACCTTTTTGTTGTGTCAAACATGTCCCATTTTACGTTATTATGGTGCCACACAAGGATTGAAATCAAACGGAGTTCATTTGGTCACTCAAATCCTTGTATTCTCGGATTGCACCCAAATTGGCCTCCAATTGAGCCTACAACGTACAAACGAGTTTTCCTTCTTCGTTAACTTACAACCAAACCTTTTTGTTGAGTCAAACATGTCCCATTTGACGTTATTAAGGTGCCACATGAGGATTGAAATCAAACGGAGTCCATTTGGTCACTCAAATCCTTGTATTCTCGGATTGCACCCAAATTGGCCTCCAATTGAGCCTACAACGTACAAACGAGTTTTCCTTCTTCGTTAAGCACAACCGAACCTTTGTGTTGAGTCAAACATGTCCCATTTGATGTTATTATGGTTCCACGCAAGGATTGAAATCAAACGGAGTCCATTTGGTTACTCAAATCCTTGTACTCTCGGATTGCACCTAAATTGGCCTCCAATTGAGCCTACAACGTACAAACGAGTTTTCCTTAGTCGTTAATTTACAACCGAATCTTTTTGTTGACTCAAACATGTCCCATTTGACGTTATTAAGGTGCCACGCGAGGATTGAAATCAAACGGAGTTCATTTGGTCACTCAAATCCTTGTATTCTCGGATTGCACCCAAATTGGCCTCCAATTGAGCCTACAACGTACAAACGAGTTTTCCTTCTTCGTTAAGCACAACCGAAAATTTTTGTTGCGTCAAACATGTCCCATTTGACGTTATTATGGTGCCCCACGAGGATTGAAATCAAACGGGGTCCATTTGGTCAATCAAATCCTTGTATTCTCGGATTGCACCCAAATTGGCCTCCAATTGAGCCTACAACGTACAAACGAGTTTTCCTTCTTCGTTAAGCACAACCGAACCTTTTTGTTGAGTCAAACATGTCCCTTTTGACATTATTAAGGTGCCACACGAGGATTCAAATCAAACGGAGTCCATTTGGTCACTCAAATCCTTGTATTCTAGGATTGCACCCAAATTGGCCTCCAATTGACCCTACAATGTACGAACGAGTTTTCCTTCTTCGTTAAGCACAACCGAACCTTTTTGTTTAGTCAAACATGTCCCATTTGACGTTATTATGGTGCCACGTGAGGATTGAAATAAAACGGAGTCCATTTGGTCACTCAAATCCTTGTATTCTCGGATTGCACCCAAATTGGCCTCCAATTGAGCCTACAACGTACAAACGAGTTTTCCTTCTTCGTTAAGCACAACCGAACCTTTTTGTTGAGTCAAACATGTCCCATTTGACGTTATTATGGTGCCACGTTAGGATTGAAATCAAACGGAGTCCATTTGGTCACTCAAATCCTTGTATTCTCGGATTGCACTCAAATTGGCCTAAATTGAGCCTACAACGTACAAACGAGTTTTCCTTATTCGTTAAGCACAACCGAACCTTTTTGTTGATTCAAACATGTCCCATTTGACGTTATTATGGTGCCACGCGAGGATTGAAATCAAACGGAGTCCATTTGGTTACTCAAATCCTTGTATTCTTGGATTGCACTCAAATTGGCCTCCAATTGAGCCTACAACGTACAAACGAGTTTTCCTTCTTCGTTAACTTACAACCGAACCTTTTTGTTGAGTCAAACATGTCCCATTTGGTGTTATTACGGTGCCACACGAGGATTGAAATCAAACGGAGTCCATTTGGTCACTCAAATCCTTGTATTCACGGATTGCACTCAAATTGGCCTCAATTGAGCCAACAACGTACAAACGAGTTTTCCTTCTTCGTTAAGCACAACCGAACCTTTTTGTTGAGTCAAACATGTCCCATTTGACGTTATTATGGTGCCACGCGAGGATTGAATCAAACGGAGTCCATTTCGTCACTCAAATCCTTGTATTCTCGGATTGCACCCAAATTGGCCTCCAATTGAGCCTACAACGTACAAACGAGTTTTCCTTCTTCGTTAAGCACAACCGAACCTTTTTGTTGAGTCAAACATGTCCCATTTTACGTTATTATGGTGCCACATGAGGATTGAAATCAAACGGAGTTCATTTGGTCACTCAAATCCTTGTATTCTCGGATTGCACCCAAATTGGCCTCCAATTGAGCCAACAACGTACAAACGAGTTTTCCTTCTTCGTTAAGCACAACCGAAAATTTTTGTTGCGTCAAACATGTCCCATTTGACGTTATTATGGTACCCCACGAGGATTGAAATCAAACGGGGTCCATTTGGTCAATCAAATCCTTGTATTCTCGGATTGCACCCAAATTGGCCTCCAATTGAGCCTACAACGTACAAACGAGTTTTCCTTCTTCGTTAAGCACAACCGAACCTTTTTGTTGAGTCAAACATGTCCCTTTTGACATTATTAAGGTGCCACACGAGGATTCAAATCAAACGGAGTCCATTTGGTCACTCAAATCCTTGTATTCTAGGATTGCACCCAAATTGGCCTCCAATTGACCCTACAATGTACGAACGAGTTTTCCTTCTTCGTTAAGCACAACCGAACCTTTTTGTTTAGTCAAACATGTCCCATTTGACGTTATTATGGTGCCACGTGAGGATTGAAATAAAACGGAGTCCATTTGGTCACTCAAATCCTTGTATTCTCGGATTGCACCCAAATTGGACTCCAATTGAGCCTACAACGTACAAATGAGTTTTCCTTCTTAATTAATTTACAACCGAATCTTTTTGTTTAGTCAAACATGTCCCATTTGACGTTATTATGGTGCCACGTTAGGATTGAAATCAAACGGAGTCCATTTGGTCACTCAAATCCTTGTATTCTCGGATTGCACTCAAATTGGCCTAAATTGAGCCTACAACGTACAAACGAGTTTTCCTTCTTCGTTAAGCACAACCGAACCTTTTTGTTGATTCAAACATGTCCCATTTGACATTATTATGGTGCCACGCGAGGATTGAAATCAAACGGAGTCCATTTGGTTACTCAAATCCTTGTATTCTTGGATTGCACTCAAATTGGCCTCCAATTGAGCCTACAACGTACAAACGAGTTTTCCTTCTTCGTTAACTTACAACCGAACCTTTTTGTTGAGTCAAACATGTCCCATTTGGTGTTATTACGGTGCCAGACGAGGATTGAAATCAAACGGAGTCCATTTGGTCACTCAAATCCTTGTATTCACGGATTGCACTCAAATTGGCCTCAATTGAGCCAACAACGTACAAACGAGTTTTCCTTCTTCGTTAAGCACAACCGAACCTTTTTGTTGAGTCAAACATGTCCCATTTTACGTTATTATGGTGCCACATGAGGATTGAAATCAAACGGAGTTCATTTGGTCACTCAAATCCTTGTATTCTCGGATTGCACCCAAATTGGCCTCCAATTGAGCCTACAACGTACAAACGAGTTTTCCTTCTTCGTTAAGCACAACCGAACATTTTTGTTGAGTCAAACATGTCCCATTTGACGTTATTATGGTGCCAAGCAAGGATTAAAATCAAACGGAGTCCATTTGGTTACTCAAATCCTTGTAAGCTTGGATTGCACTCAAATTGGCCTCCAATTGAGCCTACAACGTACAAACGAGTTTTCCTTCTTCGTTAACTTACAACGGAACCTTTTTGTTGAGTCAAACATGTCCCTTTTGACATTATTAAGGTGCCACACGAGGATTCAAATCAAACGGAGTCCATTTGGTCACTCAAATCCTTGTATTCTAGGATTGCACCCAAATTGGCCTCCAATTGACCCTACAATGTACGAACGAGTTTTCCTTCTTCGTTAAGCACAACCGAACCTTTTTGTTTAGTCAAACATGTCCCATTTGACGTTATTATGGTGCCACGTGAGGATTGAAATAAAACGGAGTCCATTTGGTCACTCAAATCCTTGTATTCTCGGATTGCACCCAAATTGGCCTCCAATTGAGCCTACAACGTACAAACGAGTTTTCCTTCTTCGTTAAGCACAACCGAACCTTTTTGTTGAGTCAAACATGTCCCATTTGACGTTATTATGGTGCCACGTTAGGATTGAAATCAAACGGAGTCCATTTGGTCACTCAAATCCTTGTATTCTCGGATTGCACTCAAATTGGCCTAAATTGAGCCTACAACGTACAAACGAGTTTTCCTTCTTCGTTAAGCACAACCGAACCTTTTTGTTGAGTCAAACATGTCCCATTTGACATTATTATGGTGCCACGTGAGGACTGAAATCAAACAGAGTCCATTTGGTCACTCAAATCCTTGTATTCTCGGATTGCACTCAAATTGGCCTCAATTGAGCCTACAACGTACAAACGAGTTTTCCTTCTTCGTTAAGCACAACCGAACCTTTTTGTTGATTCAAACATGTCCCATTTGACGTTATTATGGTGCCACGCGAGGATTGAAATCAAACGGAGTCCATTTGGTTACTCAAATCCTTGTATTCTTGGATTGCACTCAAATTGGCCTCCAATTGAGCCTACAACGTACAAACGAGTTTTCCTTCTTCGTTAACTTACAACCGAACCTTTTTGTTGTGTCAAACATGTCGCATTTGGTGTTATTACGGTGCCACACGAGGATTGAAATCAAACGGAGTCCATTTGGTCACTCAAATCCTTGTATTCACGGATTGCACTCAAATTGGCCTCAATTGAGCCAACAACGTACAAACGAGTTTTCCTTCTTCGTTAAGCACAACCGAACCGTTTTGTTGAGTCAAACATGTCCCATTTGACGTTATTATGGTGCCACGCGAGGATTGAATCAAACGGAGTCCATTTGGTCACTCAAATCCTTGTATTCTCGGATTGCACCCAAATTGGCCTCCAATTGAGCCTACAACGTACAAACGAGTTTTCCTTCTTCGTTAAGCACAACCGAACCTTTTTGTTGAGTCAAACATGTCCCATTTTACGTTATTATGGTGCCACATGAGGATTGAAATCAAACGGAGTTCATTTGGTCACTCAAATCCTTGTATTCTCGGATTGCACCCAAATTGGCCTCCAATTGAGCCAACAACGTACAAACGAGTTTTCCTTCTTCGTTAAGCACAACCGAAAATTTTTGTTGCGTCAAACATGTCCCATTTGACGTTATTATGGTGCCCCACGAGGATTGAAATCAAACGGGGTCCATTTGGTCAATCAAATCCTTGTATTCTCGGATTGCACCCAAATTGGCCTCCAATTGAGCCTACAACGTACAAACGAGTTTTCCTTCTTCGTTAAGCACAACCGAACCTTTTTGTTGAGTCAAACATGTCCCTTTTGACATTATTAAGGTGCCACACGAGGATTCAAATCAAACGGAGTCCATTTGGTCACTCAAATCCTTGTATTCTAGGATTGCACCCAAATTGGCCTCCAATTGACCCTACAATGTACGAACGAGTTTTCCTTCTTCGTTAAGCACAACCGAACCTTTTTGTTTAGTCAAACATGTCCCATTTGACGTTATTATGGTGCCACGTGAGGATTGAAATAAAACGGAGTCCATTTGGTCACTCAAATCCTTGTATTCTCGGATTGCACCCAAATTGAACTCCAATTGAGCCTACAACGTACAAATGAGTTTTCCTTCTTAATTAATTTACAACCGAATCTTTTTGTTTAGTCAAACATGTCCCATTTGACGTTATTATGGTGCCACTTTAGGATTGAAATCAAACGGAGTCCATTTGGTCACTCAAATCCTTGTATTCTCGGATTGCACTCAAATTGGCCTAAATTGAGCCTACAACGTACAAACGAGTTTTCCTTCTTCGTTAAGCACAACCGAACCTTTTTGTTGATTCAAACATGTCCCATTTGACGTTATTATGGTGCCACGCGAGGATTGAAATCAAACGGAGTCCATTTGGTCACTCAATTCCTTGTATTCACGGATTGCACTCAAATTGGCCTCAATTGAGCCAACAACGTACACACGAGTTTTCCTTCTTCGTTAAGCACAACCGAACCTTTTTGTTGAGTCAAACATGTCCCATTTTACGTTATTATGGTGCCACATGAGGATTGAAATCAAACGGAGTTCATTTGGTCACTCAAATCCTTGTATTCTCGGATTGCACCCAAATTGGCCTCCAATTGAGCCTACAACGTACAAACGAGTTTTCCTTCTTCGTTAAGCACAACCGAACCTTTTTGTTGAGTCAAACATGTCCCTTTTGACATTATTATGGTGCCACACGAGGATTGAAATCAAACGGAGTTCATTTGGTCACTCAAATCCTTGTATTCTCGGATTGCACCCAAATTGGCCTCCAATTGAGCCTACTACGTACAAACGAGTTTTCCTTCTTCGTTAAGCACAACCGAACCTTTTTGTTGAGTCAAACATGTCCCTTTTGACATTATTAAGGTGCCACACGAGGATTCAAATCAAACGGAGTCCATTTGGTCACTCAAATCCTTGTATTCTAGGATTGCACCCAAATTGGCCTCCAATTGACCCTACAATGTAGAACGAGTTTTCCTTCTTCGTTAAGCACAACCGAACCTTTTTGTTTAGTCAAACATGTCCCATTTGACGTTATTATGGTGCCACTTTAGGATTGAAATCAAACGGAGTCCATTTGGTCACTCAAATCCTTGTATTCTCGGATTGCACCCAAATTGGCCTCCAATTGAGCCTACAACGTACAAACGAGTTTTCCTTCTTCGTTAAGCACAACCGAACCTTTTTGTTGAGTCAAACATGTCCCATTTTACGTTATTATGGTGCCACACGAGGATTGAAATCAAACGGAGTTCATTTGGTCACTCAAATCCTTGTATTCTCGGATTGCACCCAAATTGGCCTCCAATTGAGCCTACAACGTACAAACGAGTTTTCCTTCTTCGTTAAGCACAACCGAACATTTTTGTTGAGTCAAACATGTCCCATTTGACGTTATTATGGTGCCAAGCAAGGATTAAAATCAAACGGAGTCCATTTGGTTACTCAAATCCTTGTATTCTCGGATTGCACCCAAATTGGCCTCCAATTGAGCCTACAACGTACAAACGAGTTTTCCTTCTTCGTTAACTTACAACCAAACCTTTTTGTTGAGTCAAACATGTCCCATTTGACGTTATTAAGGTGCCACGCGAGGATTGAAATCACACGGAGTCCATTTGGTCACTCAAATCCTTGTATTCTCGGATTGCACCCAAATTGGCCTCCAATTGAGCCTACAACGTAAAAACGAGTTTTCCTTCTTCGTTAAGCACAACCGAACCTTTTTGTTGAGTCAAACATGTCCCATTTGACGTTATTATGGTGCCACGCAAGGATTAAAATCAAACGGAGTCCATTTGGTTACTCAAATCCTTGTATTCTCGAATTGCACCCAAATTGGCCTCCAATTGAGCCTACAACGTACAAACGAGTTTTCCTTCTTCGTTAACTTACAACCAAACCTTTTTGTTGAGTCAAACATGTCCCATTTGACGTTATTAAGGTGCCACGTGAGGATTGAAATCAAACGGAGTCCATTTGGTCACTCAAATCCTTGTATTCACGGATTGCACTCAAATTGGCCTCAATTGAGCCAACAACGTACAAACGTGTTTTCCTTCTTCGTTAAGCACAACCGAACCTTTTTGTTGAGTCAAACATGTCCCATTTGACGTTATTATGGTGCCACGCGAGGATTGAATCAAACGGAGTCCATTTGGTCACTCAAATCCTTGTATTCTCGGATTGCACCCAAATTGGCCTCCAATTGAGCCTACAACGTACAAACGAGTTTTCCTTCTTCGTTAAGCATAACCGAACCTTTTTGTTGTGTCAAACATGTCCCATTTTACGTTATTATGGTGCCACGCGAGGATTGAAATCAAACGGAGTTCATTTGGTCACTCAAATCCTTGTATTCTCGGATTGCACCCAAATTGGCCTCCAATTGAGCCTACAACGTACAAACGAGTTTTCCTTCTTCGTTAACTTACAACCAAACCTTTTTGTTGAGTCAAACATGTCCCATTTGACGTTATTAAGGTGCCACATGAGGATTGAAATCAAACGGAGTCCATTTGGTCACTCAAATCCTTGTATTCTCGGATTGCACCCAAATTGGCCTCCAATTGAGCCTACAACGTACAAACGAGTTTTCCTTCTTCGTTAAGCACAACCGAACCTTTTTGTTGAGTCAAACATGTCCCATTTGATGTTATTATGGTTCCACGCAAGGATTGAAATCAAACGGAGTCCATTTGGTTACTCAAATCCTTGTACTCTCGGATTGCACCTAAATTGGCCTCCAATTGAGCCTACAACGTACAAACGAGTTTTCCTTAGTCGTTAATTTACAACCGAATCTTTTTGTTGACTCAAACATGTCCCATTTGACGTTATTAAGGTGCCACGCGAGGATTGAAATCAAACGGAGTTCATTTGGTAACTCAAATCCTTGTATTCTCGGATTGCACCCAAATTGGCCTCCAATTGAGCCTACAACGTACAAACGAGTTTTCCTTCTTCGTTAACTTACAACCAAACCTTTTTGTTGAGTCAAACATGTCCCATTTGACGTTATTAAGGTGCCACATGAGGATTGAAATCAAACGGAGTCCATTTGGTCACTCAAATCCTTGTATTCTCGGATTGCACCCAAATTGGCCTCCAATTGAGCCTACAACGTACAAACGAGTTTTCCTTCTTCGTTAAGCGCAACCGAACCTTTTTGTTGAGTCAAACATGTCCCATTTGATGTTATTATGGTTCCACGCAAGGATTGAAATCAAACGGAGTCCATTTGGTTACTCAAATCCTTGTACTCTCGGATTGCACCTAAATTGGCCTCCAATTGAGCCTACAACGTACAAACGAGTTTTCCTTAGTCGTTAATTTACAACCGAATCTTTTTGTTGACTCAAACATGTCCCATTTGACGTTATTAAGGTGCCACGCGAGGATTGAAATCAAACGGAGTTCATTTGGTCACTCAAATCCTTGTATTCTCGGATTGCACCCAAATTGGCCTCCAATTGAGCCTACAACGTACAAACGAGTTTTCCTTCTTCGTTAAGCACAACCGAAAATTTTTGTTGAGTCAAACATGTCCCATTTGACGTTATTATGGTGCCCCACGAGGATTGAAATCAAACGGGGTCCATTTGGTCAATCAAATCCTTGTATTCTCGGATTGCACCCAAATTGGCCTCCAATTGAGCCTACAACGTACAAACGAGTTTTCCTTCTTTGTTAAGCACAACCGAACCTTTTTGTTGAGTCAAACATGTCCCTTTTGACATTATTAAGGTGCCACACGAGGATTCAAATCAAACGGAGTCCATTTGGTCACTCAAATCCTTGTATTCTAGGATTGCACCCAAATTGGCCTCCAATTGACCCTACAATGTACAAACGAGTTTTCCTTCTTCGTTAAGCACAACCGAACCTTTTTGTTTAGTCAAACATGTCCCATTTGACGTTATTATGGTGCCACGTGAGGATTGAAATAAAACGGAGTCCTTTTGGTCACTCAAATCCTTGTATTCTCGGATTGCACCCAAATTGGCCTCCAATTGAGCCTACAACGTACAAACGAGTTTTCCTTCTTCGTTAAGCACAACCGAACCTTTTTGTTGAGTCAAACATGTCCCATTTGACGTTATTATGGTGCCACGTTAGGATTGAAATCAAACGGAGTCCATTTGGTCACTCAAATCCTTGTATTCTCGGATTGCACTCAAATTGGCCTAAATTGAGCCTACAACGTACAAACGAGTTTTCCTTCTTCGTTAAGCACAACCGAACCTTTTTGTTGAGTCAAACATGTCCCATTTGACATTATTATGTTGCCACGTGAGGACTGAAGTCAAACAGAGTCCATTTGGTCACTCAAATCCTTGTATTCTCGGATTGCACTCAAATTGGCCTCAATTGAGCCTACAACGTACAAACGAGTTTTCCTTCTTCGTTAAGCACAACCGAACCTTTTTGTTGATTCAAACATGTCCCATTTGACGTTATTATGGTGCCACGCGAGGATTGAAATCAAACGGAGTCCATTTGGTTACTCAAATCCTTGTATTCTTGGATTGCACTCAAATTGGCCTCCAATTGAGCCTACAACGTACAAACGAGTTTTCCTTCTTCGTTAACTTACAACCGAACCTTTTTGTTGAGTCAAACATGTCCCATTTGGTGTTATTACGGTGCCACACGAGGATTGAAATCAAACGGAGTCCATTTGGTCACTCAAATCCTTGTATTCACGGATTGCACTCAAATTGGCCTCAATTGAGCCAACAACGTACAAACGAGTTTTCCCTCTTCGTTAAGCACAACCGAACCTTTTTGTTGAGTCAAACATGTCCCATTTGACGTTATTATGGTGCCACGCGAGGATTGAATCAAACGGAGTCCATTTGGTCACTCAAATCCTTGTATTCTCGGATTGCACCCAAATTGGCCTCCAATTGAGCCTACAACGTACAAACGAGTTTTCCTTCTTCGTTAAGCACAACCGAACCTTTTTGTTGAGTCAAACATGTCCCATTTTACGTTATTATGGTGCCACATAAGGATTGAAATCAAACGGAGTTCATTTGGTCACTCAAATCCTTGTATTCTCGGATTGCACCCAAATTGGCCTCCAATTGAGCCTACAACGTACAAACGAGTTTTCCTTCTTCGTTAAGCACAACCGAACATTTTTGTTGAGTCAAACATGTCCCATTTGACGTTATTATGGTGCCAAGCAAGGATTAAAATCAAACGGAGTCCATTTGGTTACTCAAATCCTTGTATTCTCGGATTGCACCCAAATTGGCCTCCAATTGAGCCTACAACGTACAAACGAGTTTTCCTTCTTCGTTAACTTACAACCAAACCTTTTTGTTGAGTCAAACATGTCCCATTTGACATTATTAAGGTGCCACGCGAGGATTGAAATCACACGGAGTCCATTTGGTCACTCAAATCCTTGTATTCTCGGATTGCACCCAAATTGGCCTCCAATTGAGCCTACAACGTAAAAACGAGTTTTCCTTCTTCGTTAAGCACAACCGAACCTTTTTGTTGAGTCAAACATGTCCCATTTGACGTTATTATGGTGCCACGCAAGGATTAAAATCAAACGGAGTCCATTTGGTTACTCAAATCCTTGTATTCTCGAATTGCACCCAAATTGGCCTCCAATTGAGCCTACAACGTACAAACGAGTTTTCCTTCTTCGTTAACTTACAACCAAACCTTTTTGTTGAGTCAAACATGTCCCATTTGACGTTATTAAGGTGCCACGTGAGGATTGAAATCAAACGGAGTCCATTTGGTCACTCAAATCCTTGTATTCACGGATTGCACTCAAATTGGCCTCAATTGAGCCAACAACGTACAAACGTGTTTTCCTTCTTCGTTAAGCACAACCGAACCTTTTTGTTGAGTCAAACATGTCCCATTTGACGTTATTATGGTGCCACGCGAGGATTGAATCAAACGGAGTCCATTTGGTCACTCAAATCCTTGTATTCTCGGATTGCACCCAAATTGGCCTCCAATTGAGCCTACAACGTACAAACGAGTTTTCCTTCTTCGTTAAGCATAACCGAACCTTTTTGTTGTGTCAAACATGTCCCATTTTACGTTATTATGGTGCCACGCGAGGATTGAAATCAAACGGAGTTCATTTGGTCACTCAAATCCTTGTATTCTCGGATTGCACCCAAATTGGCCTCCAATTGAGCCTACAACGTACAAACGAGTTTTCCTTCTTCGTTAACTTACAACCAAACCTTTTTGTTGAGTCAAACATGTCCCATTTGACGTTATTAAGGTGCCACATGAGGATTGAAATCAAACGGAGTCCATTTGGTCACTCAAATCCTTGTATTCTCGGATTGCACCCAAATTGGCCTCCAATTGAGCCTACAACGTACAAACGAGTTTTCCTTCTTCGTTAAGCACAACCGAACCTTTTTGTTGAGTCAAACATGTCCCATTTGATGTTATTATGGTTCCACGCAAGGATTGAAATCAAACGGAGTCCATTTGGTTACTCAAATCCTTGTACTCTCGGATTGCACCTAAATTGGCCTCCAATTGAGCCTACAACGTACAAACGAGTTTTCCTTAGTCGTTAATTTACAACCGAATCTTTTTGTTGACTCAAACATGTCCCATTTGACGTTATTAAGGTGCCACGCGAGGATTGAAATCAAACGGAGTTCATTTGGTCACTCAAATCCTTGTATTCTCGGATTGCACCCAAATTGGCCTCCAATTGAGCCTACAACGTACAAACGAGTTTTCCTTCTTCGTTAACTTACAACCAAACCTTTTTGTTGAGTCAAACATGTCCCATTTGACGTTATTAAGGTGCCACATGAGGATTGAAATCAAACGGAGTCCATTTGGTCACTCAAATCCTTGTATTCTCGGATTGCACCCAAATTGGCCTCCAATTGAGCCTACAACGTACAAACGAGTTTTCCTTCTTCGTTAAGCACAACCGAACCTTTTTGTTGAGTCAAACATGTCCCATTTGATGTTATTATGTTTCCACGCAAGGATTGAAATCAAACGGAGTCCATTTGGTTACTCAAATCCTTGTACTCTCGGATTGCACCTAAATTGGCCTCTAATTGAGCCTACAACGTACAAACGAGTTTTCCTTAGTCGTTAATTTACAACCGAATCTTTTTGTTGACTCAAACATGTCCCATTTGACGTTATTAAGGTGCCACGCGAGGATTGAAATCAAACGGAGTTCATTTGGTCACTCAAATCCTTGTATTCTCGGATTGCACCCAAATTGGCCTCCAATTGAGCCTACAACGTACAAACGAGTTTTCCTTCTTCGTTAAGCACAACCGAAAATTTTTGTTGAGTCAAACATGTCCCATTTGACGTTATTATGGTGCCCCACGAGGATTGAAATCAAACGGGGTCCATTTGGTCAATCAAATCCTTGTATTCTCGGATTGCACCCAAATTGGCCTCCAATTGAGCCTACAACGTACAAACGAGTTTTCCTTCTTCGTTAAGCACAACCGAACCTTTTTGTTGAGTCAAACATGTCCCTTTTGACATTATTAAGGTGCCACACGAGGATTCAAATCAAACGGAGTCCATTTGGTCACTCAAATCCTTGTATTCTAGGATTGCACCCAAATTGGCCTCCAATTGACCCTACAATGTACAAACGAGTTTTCCTTCTTCGTTAAGCACAACCGAACCTTTTTGTTTAGTCAAACATGTCCCATTTGACGTTATTATGGTGCCACGTGAGGATTGAAATAAAACGGAGTCCTTTTGGTCACTCAAATCCTTGTATTCTCGGATTGCACCCAAATTGGCCTCCAATTGAGCCTACAACGTACAAACGAGTTTTCCTTCTTCGTTAAGCACAACCGAACCTTTTTGTTGAGTCAAACATGTCCCATTTGACGTTATTATGGTGCCACGTTAGGATTGAAATCAAACGGAGTCCATTTGGTCACTCAAATCCTTGTATTCTCGGATTGCACTCAAATTGGCCTAAATTGAGCCTACAACGTACAAACGAGTTTTCCTTCTTCGTTAAGCACAACCGAACCTTTTTGTTGAGTCAAACATGTCCCATTTGACATTATTATGTTGCCACGTGAGGACTGAAGTCAAACAGAGTCCATTTGGTCACTCAAATCCTTGTATTCTCGGATTGCACTCAAATTGGCCTCAATTGAGCCTACAACGTACAAACGAGTTTTCCTTCTTCGTTAAGCACAACCGAACCTTTTTGTTGATTCAAACATGTCCCATTTGACGTTATTATGGTGCCACGCGAGGATTGAAATCAAACGGAGTCCATTTGGTTACTCAAATCCTTGTATTCTTGGATTGCACTCAAATTGGCCTCCAATTGAGCCTACAACGTACAAACGAGTTTTCCTTCTTCGTTAACTTACAACCGAACCTTTTTGTTGAGTCAAACATGTCCCATTTGGTGTTATTACGGTGCCACACGAGGATTGAAATCAAACGGAGTCCATTTGGTCACTCAAATCCTTGTATTCACGGATTGCACTCAAATTGGCCTCAATTGAGCCAACAACGTACAAACGAGTTTTCCTTCTTCGTTAAGCACAACCGAACCTTTTTGTTGAGTCAAACATGTCCCATTTGACGTTATTATGGTGCCACGCGAGGATTGAATCAAACGGAGTCCATTTGGTCACTCAAATCCTTGTATTCTCGGATTGCACCCAAATTGGCCTCCAATTGAGCCTACAACGTACAAACGAGTTTTCCTTCTTCGTTAAGCACAACCGAACCTTTTTGTTGAGTCAAACATGTCCCATTTTACGTTATTATGGTGCCACATAAGGATTGAAATCAAACGGAGTTCATTTGGTCACTCAAATCCTTGTATTCTCGGATTGCACCCAAATTGGCCTCCAATTGAGCCTACAACGTACAAACGAGTTTTCCTTCTTCGTTAAGCACAACCGAACATTTTTGTTGAGTCAAACATGTCCCATTTGACATTATTATGGTGCCAAGCAAGGATTAAAATCAAACGGAGTCCATTTGGTTACTCAAATCCTTGTATTCTCGGATTGCACCCAAATTGGCCTCCAATTGAGCCTACAACGTACAAACGAGTTTTCCTTCTTCGTTAACTTACAACCAAACCTTTTTGTTGAGTCAAACATGTCCCATTTGACGTTATTAAGGTGCCACATGAGGATTGAAATCAAACGGAGTCCATTTGGTCACTCAAATCCTTGTATTCTCGGATTGCACCCAAATTGGCCTCCAATTGAGCCTACAACGTACAAACGAGTTTTCCTTCTTCGTTAAGCACAACCGAACCTTTTTGTTGAGTCAAACATGTCCCATTTGATGTTATTATGGTTCCACGCAAGGATTGAAATCAAACGGAGTCCATTTGGTTACTCAAATCCTTGTACTCTCGGATTGCACCTAAATTGGCCTCCAATTGAGCCTACAACGTACAAACGAGTTTTCCTTAGTCGTTAATTTACAACCGAATCTTTTTGTTGACTGAAACATGTCCCATTTGACGTTATTAAGGTGCCACGCGAGGATTGAAATCAAACGGAGTTCATTTGGTCACTCAAATCCTTGTATTCTCGGATTGCACCCAAATTGGCCTCCAATTGAGCCTACAACGTACAAACGAGTTTTCCTTCTTCGTTAAGCACAACCGAAAATTTTTGTTGAGTCAAACATGTCCCATTTGACGTTATTATGGTGCCCCACGAGGATTGAAATCAAACGGGGTCCATTTGGTCAATCAAATCCTTGTATTCTCGGATTGCACCCAAATTGGCCTCCAATTGAGCCTACAACGTACAAACGAGTTTTCCTTCTTCGTTAAGCACAACCGAACCTTTTTGTTGAGTCAAACATGTCCCTTTTGACATTATTAAGGTGCCACACGAGGATTCAAATCAAACGGAGTCCATTTGGTCACTCAAATCCTTGTATTCTAGGATTGCACCCAAATTGGCCTCCAATTGACCCTACAATGTACGAACGAGTTTTCCTTCTTCGTTAAGCACAACCGAACCTTTTTGTTTAGTCAAACATGTCCCATTTGACGTTATTATGGTGCCACGTGAGGATTGAAATAAAACGGAGTCCATTTGGTCACTCAAATCCTTGTATTCTCGGATTGCACCCAAATTGGCCTCCAATTGAGCCTACAACGTACAAACGAGTTTTCCTTCTTCGTTAAGCACAACCGAACCTTTTTGTTGAGTCAAACATGTCCCATTTGACGTTATTATGGTGCCACGTTAGGATTGAAATCAAACGGAGTCCATTTGGTCACTCAAATCCTTGTATTCTCGGATTGCACTCAAATTGGCCTAAATTGAGCCTACAACGTACAAACGAGTTTTCCTTCTTCGTTAAGCACAACCGAACCTTTTTTTTGAGTCAAACATGTCCCATTTGACATTATTATGTTGCCACATGAGGACTGAAATCAAACAGAGTCCATTTGGTCACCCAAATCCTTGTATTCTCGGATTGCACTCAAATTGGCCTCAATTGAGCCTACAACGTACAAACGAGTTTTCCTTCTTCGTTAAGCACAACCGAACCTTTTTGTTGATTCAAACATGTCCCATTTGACGTTATTACGGTGCCACGCGAGGATTGAAATCAAACGGAGTCCATTTGGTTACTCAAATCCTTGTATTCTTGGATTGCACTCAAATTGGCCTCCAATTGAGCCTACAACGTACAAACGAGTTTTCCTTCTTCGTTAACTTACAACCGAACCTTTTTGTTGAGTCAAACATGTCCCATTTGGTGTTATTACGGTGCCACACGAGGATTGAAATCAAACGGAGTCCATTTGGTCACTCAAATCCTTGTATTCACGGATTGCACTCAAATTGGCCTCAATTGAGCCAACAACGTACAAACGAGTTTTCCTTCTTCGTTAAGCACAACCGAACCTTTTTGTTGAGTCAAACATGTCCCATTTGACGTTATTATGGTGCCACGCGAGGATTGAATCAAACGGAGTCCATTTGGTCACTCAAATCCTTGTATTCTCGGATTGCACCCAAATTGGCCTCCAATTGAGCCTACAACGTACAAACGAGTTTTCCTTCTTCGTTAAGCACAACCGAACCTTTTTGTTGAGTCAAACATGTCCCATTTTACGTTATTATGGTGCCACATAAGGATTGAAATCAAACGGAGTTCATTTGGTCACTCAAATCCTTGTATTCTCGGATTGCACCCAAATTGGCCTCCAATTGAGCCTACAACGTACAAACGAGTCTTCCTTCTTCGTTAAGCACAACCGAACATTTTTGTTGAGTCAAACATGTCCCATTTGATGTTATTATGGTGCCAAGCAAGGATTAAAATCAAACGGAGTCCATTTGGTTACTCAAATCCTTGTATTCTCGGATTGCACCCAAATTGGCCTCCAATTGAGCCTACAACGTACAAACGAGTTTTCCTTCTTCGTTAACTTACAACCAAACCTCTTTGTTGAGTCAAACATGTCCCATTTGACGTTATTAAGGTGCCACGCGAGGATTGAAATCACACGGAGTCCATTTGGTCACTCAAATCCTTGTATTCTCGGATTGCACCCAAATTGGCCTCCAATTGAGCCTACAACGTAAAAACGAGTTTTCCTTCTTCGTTAAGCACAACCGAACCTTTTTGTTGAGTCAAACATGTCCCATTTGACGTTATTATGGTGCCACGCAAGGATTAAAATCAAACGGAGTCCATTTGGTTACTCAAATCCTTGTATTCTCGGATTGCACCCAAATTGGCCTCCAATTGAGCCTACAACGTACAAACGAGTTTTCCTTCTTCGTTAACTTACAACCAAACCTTTTTGTTGAGTCAAACATGTCCCATTTGACGTTATTAAGGTGCCACGCGAGGATTGAAATCAAACGGAGTCCATTTGGTCACTCAAATCCTTGTATTCACGGATTGCACTCAAATTGGCCTCAATTGAGCCAACAACGTACAAACGAGTTTTCCTTCTTCGTTAAGCACAACCGAACCTTTTTGTTGAGTCAAACATGTCCCATTTGACGTTATTATGGTGCCACGCGAGGATTGAATCAAACGGAGTGCATTTGGTCACTCAAATCCTTGTATTCTCGGATTGCACCCAAATTGGCATCCAATTGAGCCTACAACGTACAAACGAGTTTTCCTTCTTCGTTAAGCATAACCGAACCTTTTTGTTGTGTCAAACATGTCCCATTTGACGTTATTATGGTGCCACACGAGGATTGAAATCAAACGGAGTTCATTTGGTCACTCAAATCCTTGTATTCTCGGATTGCACCCACATTGGCCTCCAATTGAGCCTACAACGTACAAACGAGTTTTCCTTCTTCGTTAACTTACAACCAAACCTTTTTGTTGAGTCAAACATGTCCCATTTGACGTTATTAAGGTGCCACATGAGGATTGAAATCAAACGGAGTCCATTTGGTCACTCAAATCCTTGTATTCTCGGATTGCACCCAAATTGGCCTCCAATTGAGCCTACAACGTACAAACGAGTTTTCCTTCTTCGTTAAGCACAACCGAACCTTTTTGTTGAGTCAAACATGTCCCATTTGATGTTATTATGGTTCCACGCAAGGATTGAAATCAAACGGAGTCCATTTGGTTACTCAAATCCTTGTACTCTCGGATTGCACCTAAATTGGCCTCCAATTGAGCCTACAACGTACAAACGAGTTTTCCTTAGTCGTTAATTTACAACCGAATCTTTTTGTTGACTCAAACATGTCCCATTTGACGTTATTAAGGTGCCACGCGAGGATTGAAATCAAACGGAGTTCATTTGGTCACTCAAATCCTTGCATTCTCGGATTGCACCCAAATTGGCCTCCAATTGAGCCTACAACGTACAAACGAGTTTTCCTTCTTCGTTAAGCACAACCGAAAATTTTTGTTGAGTCAAACATGTCCCATTTGACGTTATTATGGTGCCCCACGAGGATTGAAATCAAACGGGGTCCATTTGGTCAATCAAATCCTTGTATTCTCGGATTGCACCCAAATTGGCCTCCAATTGAGCCTACAACGTACAAACGAGTTTTCCTTCTTCGTTAAGCACAACCGAACCTTTTTGTGAGTCAAACATGTCCCTTTTGACATTATTAAGGTGCCACGCGAGGATTGAAATCAAACGGAGTCCATTTGGTTACTCAAATCCTTGTATTCTTGGATTGCACTCAAATTGGCCTCCAATTGAGCCTACAACGTACAAACGAGTTTTCCTTCTTCGTTAACTTACAACCGAACCTTTTTATTGAGTCAAACATGTCCCATTTGGTGTTATTACGGTGCCACACGAGGATTGAAATCAAACGGAGTCCATTTGGTCACTCAAATCCTTGTATTCACGGATTGCACTCAAATTGGCCTCAATTGAGCCAACAACGTACAAACGAGTTTTCCTTCTTCGTTAAGCACAACCGAACCTTTTTGTTGAGTCAAACATGTCCCATTTGACGTTATTATGGTGCCACGCGAGGATTGAATCAAACGGAGTCCATTTGATCACTCAAATCCTTGTATTCTCGGATTGCACCCAAATTGGCCTCCAATTGAGCCTACAACGTACAAACGAGTTTTCCTTCTTCGTTAAGCACAACCGAACCTTTTTGTTGAGTCAAACATGTCCCATTTGATGTTATTATGGTTCCACGCAAGGATTGAAATCAAACGGAGTCCATTTGGTTACTCAAATCCTTGTACTCTCGGATTGCACCTAAATTGGCCTCCAATTGAGCCTACAACGTACAAACGAGTTTTCCTTAGTCGTTAATTTACAACCGAATCTTTTTGTTGACTCAAACATGTCCCATTTGACGTTATTAAGGTGCCACGCGAGGATTGAAATCAAACGGAGTTCATTTGGTCACTCAAATCCTTGTATTCTCGGATTGCACCCAAATTGGCCTCCAATTGAGCCTACAACGTACAAACGAGTTTTCCTTCTTCGTTAAGCACAACCGAAAATTTTTGTTGAGTCAAACATGTCCCATTTGACGTTATTATGGTGCCCCACGAGGATTGAAATCAAACGGGGTCCATTTGGTCAATCAAATCCTTGTATTCTCGGATTGCACCCAAATTGGCCTCCAATTGAGCCTACAACGTACAAACGAGTTTTCCTTCTTCGTTAAGCACAACCGAACCTTTTTGTTGAGTCAAACATGTCCCTTTTGACATTATTAAGGTGCCACGCGAGGATTGAAATCAAACGGAGTCCATTTGGTTACTCAAATCCTTGTATTCTTGGATTGCACTCAAATTGGCCTCCAATTGAGCCTACAACGTACAAACGAGTTTTCCTTCTTCGTTAACTTACAACCGAACCTTTTTATTGAGTCAAACATGTCCCATTTGGTGTTATTACGGTGCCACACGAGGATTGAAATCAAACGGAGTCCATTTGGTCACTCAAATCCTTGTATTCACGGATTGCACTCAAATTGGCCTCAATTGAGCCAACAACGTACAAACGAGTTTTCCTTCTTCGTTAAGCACAACCGAACCTTTTTGTTGAGTCAAACATGTCCCATTTGACGTTATTATGGTGCCACGCGAGGATTGAATCAAACGGAGTCCATTTGATCACTCAAATCCTTGTATTCTCGGATTGCACCCAAATTGGCCTCCAATTGAGCCTACAACGTACAAACGAGTTTTCCTTCTTCGTTAAGCACAACCGAACCTTTTTGTTGAGTCAAACATGTCCCATTTTACGTTATTATGGTGCCACATAAGGATTGAAATCAAACGGAGTTCATTTGGTCACTCAAATCCTTGTATTCTCGGATTGCACCCAAATTGGCCTCCAATTGAGCCTACAACGTACAAACGAGTTTTCCTTCTTCGTTAAGCACAACCGAACATTTTTGTTGAGTCAAACATGTCCCATTTGACGTTATTATGGTGCCAAGCAAGGATTAAAATCAAACGGAGTCCATTTGGTTACTCAAATCCTTGTATTCTCGGATTGCACCCAAATTGGCCTCCAATTGAGCCTACAACGTACAAACGAGTTTTCCTTCTTCGTTAACTTACAACCAAACCTTTTTGTTGAGTCAAACATGTCCCATTTGACGTTATTAAGGTGCCACGCGAGGATTGAAATCACACGGAGTCCATTTGGTCACTCAAATCCTTGTATTCTCGGATTGCACCCAAATTGGCCTCCAATTGAGCCTACAACGTAAAAACGAGTTTTCCTTCTTCGTTAAGCACAACCGAACCTTTTTGTTGAGTCAAACATGTCCCATTTGACGTTATTATGCTGCCACGCAAGGATTAAAATCAAACGGAGTCCATTTGGTTACTCAAATCCTTGTATTCTCGGATTGCACCCAAATTGGCCTCCAATTGAGCCTACAACGTACAAACGAGTTTTCCTTCTTCGTTAACTTACAACCAAACCTTTTTGTTGAGTCAAACATGTCCCATTTGACGTTATTAAGGTGCCACGCGAGGATTGAAATCAAACGGAGTCCATTTGGTCACTCAAATCCTTGTATTCACGGATTGCACTCAAATTGGCCTCAATTGAGCCAACAACGTACAAACGAGTTTTCCTTCTTCGTTAAGCACAACCGAACCTTTTTGTTGAGTCAAACATGTCCCATTTGACGTTATTATGGTGCCACGCGAGGATTGAATCAAACAGAGTCCATTTGGTCACTCAAATCCTTGTATTCTCGGATTGCACCCAAATTGGCATCCAATTGAGCCTACAACGTACAAACGAGTTTCCTTCTTCGTTAAGCATAACCGAACCTTTTTGTTGTGTCAAACATGTCCCATTTGACGTTATTATGGTGCCACGCGAGGATTGAAATCAAACGGAGTTCATTTGGTCACTCAAATCCTTGTATTCTCGGATTGCACCCAAATTGGCCTCCAATTGAGCCTACAACGTATAAACGAGTTTTCCTTCTTCGTTAACTTACAACCAAACCTTTTTGTTGAGTCAAACATGTCCCATTTGACGTTATTAAGGTGCCACATGAGGATTGAAATCAAACGGAGTCCATTTGGTCACTCAAATCCTTGTATTCTCGGATTGCACCCAAATTGGCCTCCAATTGAGCCTACAACGTACAAACGAGTTTTCCTTCTTCGTTAAGCACAACCGAACCTTTTTGTTGAGTCAAACATGTCCCATTTGATGTTATTATGGTTCCACGCAAGGATTGAAATCAAACGGAGTCCATTTGGTTACTCAAATCCTTGTACTCTCGGATTGCACCTAAATTGGCCTCCAATTGAGCCTACAACGTACAAACGAGTTTTCCTTAGTCGTTAATTTACAACCGAATCTTTTTGTTGACTCAAACATGTCCCATTTGACGTTATTAAGGTGCCACGCGAGGATTGAAATCAAACGGAGTTCATTTGGTCACTCAAATCCTTGTATTCTCGGATTGCACCCAAATTGGCCTCCAATTGAGCCTACAACGTACAAACGAGTTTTCCTTCTTCGTTAAGCACAACCGAAAATTTTTGTTGAGTCAAACATGTCCCATTTGACGTTATTATGGTGCCCCACGAGGATTGAAATCAAACGGGGTCCATTTGGTCAATCAAATCCTTGTATTCTCGGATTGCACCCAAATTGGCCTCCAATTGAGCCTACAACGTACAAACGAGTTTTCCTTCTTCGTTAAGCACAACCGAACCTTTTTGTTGACTCAAACATGTCCCTTTTGACATTATTAAGGTGCCACACGAGGATTCAAATCAAACGGAGTCCATTTGGTCACTCAAATCCTTGTATTCTAGGATTGCACCCAAATTGGCCTCCAATTGACCCTACAATGTACGAACGAGTTTTCCTTCTTCGTTAAGCACAATCGAACCTTTTTGTTTAGTCAAACATGTCCCATTTGACGTTATTATGGTGCCACGTTAGGATTGAAATCAAACGGAGTCCATTTGGTCACTCAAATCCTTGTATTCTCGGATTGCACTCAAATTGGCCTAAATTGAGCCTACAACGTACAAACGAGTTTTCCTTCTTCGTTAAGCACAACCGAACCTTTTTGTTGAGTCAAACATGTCCCATTTGACGTTATTATGCTGCCACGTTAGGATTGAAATCAAACGGAGTCCATTTGGTCACTCAAATCCTTGTATTCTCGGATTGCACCCAAATTGGCCTCCAATTGAGCCTACAACGTACAAACGAGTTTTCCTTCTTCGTTAAGCACAACCGAACCTTTTTGTTGAGTCAAACATGTCCCATTTGACGTTATTATGGTGCCACGTTAGGATTGAAATCAAACGGAGTCCATTTGGTCACTCAAATCCTTGTATTCTCGGATTGCACTCAAATTGGCCTAAATTGAGCCTACAACGTACAAACGAGTTTTCCTTCTTCGTTAAGCACAACCGAACCTTTTTGTTGAGTCAAACATGTCCCATTTGACGTTATTATGGTGCCACGTTAGGATTGAAATCAAACGGAGTCCATTTGGTCACTCAAATCTTTGTATTCTCGGATTGCACTCAAATTGGCCTAAATTGAGCCTACAACGTACAAACGAGTTTTCCTTCTTCGTTAAGCACAACCGAACCTTTTTGTTGAGTCAAACATGTCCCATTTGACATTATTATGTTGCCACGTGAGGACTGAAATCAAACAGAGTCCATTTGGTCACTCAAATCCTTGTATTCTCGGATTGCACTCAAATTGGCCTCAATTGAGCCTACAACGTACAAACGAGTTTTCCTTCTTCGTGAAGCACAACCGAACCTTTTTGTTGATTCAAACATGTCCCATTTGACATTATTATGGTGCCACGCGAGGATTGAAATCAAACGGAGTCCATTTGGTTACTCAAATCCTTGTATTCTTTGATTGCACTCAAATTGGCCTCCAATTGAGCCTACAACGTACAAACGAGTTTTCCTTCTTCGTTAACTTACAACCGAGCCTTTTTGTTGAGTCAAACATGTCCCATTTGGTGTTATTACGGTGCCACACGAGGATTGAAATCAAACGGAGTCCATTTGGTCACTCAAATCCTTGTATTCACGGATTGCACTCAAATTGGCCTCAATTGAGCCAACAACGTACAAACGAGTTTTCCTTCTTCGTTAAGCACAACCGAACCTTTTTGTTGAGTCAAACATGTCCCATTTGACGTTATTATGGTGCCACGCAAGGATTGAATCAAACGGAGTCCATTTGGTCACTCAAATCCTTGTATTCTCGGATTGCACCCAAATTGGCCTCCAATTGAGCCTACAACGTACAAACGAGTTTTCCTTCTTCGTTAAGCACAACCGAACCTTTTTGTTGAGTCAAACATGTCCCATTTTACGTTATTATGGTGCCACATAAGGATTGAAATCAAACGGAGTTCATTTGGTCACTCAAATCCTTGTATTCTCGGATTGCACCCAAATTGGCCTCCAATTGAGCCTACAACGTACAAACGAGTTTTCCTTCTTCGTTAAGCACAACCGAACATTTTTGTTGAGTCAAACATGTCCCATTTGACGTTATTATGGTGCCAAGCAAGGATTAAAATCAAACGGAGTCCATTTTGTTACTCAAATCCTTGTATTCTCGGATTGCACCCAAATTGGCCTCCAATTGAGCCTACAACGTACAAACGAGTTTTCCTTCTTCGTTAACTTACAACCAAACCTTTTTGTTGAGTCAAACATGTCCCATTTGACGTTATTAAGGTGCCACGTGAGGATTGAAATCACACGGAGTCCATTTGGTCACTCAAATCCTTGTATTCTCGGATTGCACCCAAATTGGCCTCCAATTGAGCCTACAACGTAAAAACGAGTTTTCCTTCTTCGTTAAGCACAACGGAACCTTTTTGTTGAGTCAAACATGTCCCATTTGACGTTATTATGGTGCCACGCAAGGATTAAAATCAAACGGAGTCCATTTGGTTACTCAAATCCTTGTATTCTCGGATTGCACCCAAATTGGCCTCCAATTGAGCCTACAACGTACAAACGAGTTTTCCTTCTTCGTTAACTTACAACCAAACCTTTTTGTTGAGTCAAACATGTCCCATTTGGTGTTATTACGGTGCCACACGAGGATTGAAATCAAACGGAGTCCATTTGGTCACTCAAATCCTTGTATTCACGGATTGCACTCAAATTGGCCTCAATTGATCCAACAACGTACAAACGAGTTTTCCTTCTTAGTTAAGCACAACCGAACCTTTTTATTGAGTCAAACATGTCCCATTTGACGTTATTATGGTGCCACGCGAGGATTGAATCAAACGGAGTCCATTTGGTCACTCAAATCCTTGTATTCTCGGATTGCACCCAAATTGGCATCCAATTGAGCCTACAACGTACAAACGAGTTTCCTTCTTCGTTAAGCATAACCGAACCTTTTTGTTGTGTCAAACATGTCCCATTTGACGTTATTATGGTGCCACGCGAGGATTGAAATCAAACGGAGTTCATTTGGTCACTCAAATCCTTGTATTCTCGGATTGCACCCAAATTGGCCTCCAATTGAGCCTACAACGTACAAACGAGTTTTCCTTCTTCGTTAACTTACAACCAAACCTTTTTGTTGAGTCAAACATGTCCCATTTGACGTTATTAAGGTGCCACATGAGGATTGAAATCAAACGGAGTCCATTTGGTCACTCAAATCCTTGTATTCTCGGATTGCACCCAAATTGGCCTCCAATTGAGCCTACAACGTACAAACGAGTTTTCCTTCTTCGTTAAGCACAACCGAACCTTTTTGTTGAGTCAAACATGTCCCATTTGATGTTATTATGGTTCCACGCAAGGATTGAAATCAAACGGAGTCCATTTGGTTACTCAAATCCTTGTACTCTCGGATTGCACCTAAATTGGCCTCCAATTGAGCCTACAACGTACAAACGAGTTTTCCTTAGTCGTTAATTTACAACCGAATCTTTTTGTTGACTCAAACATGTCCCATTTGACGTTATTAAGGTGCCACGCGAGGATTGAAATCAAACGGAGTTCATTTGGTCACTCAAATCCTTGTATTCTCGGATTGCACCCAAATTGGCCTCCAATTGAGCCTACAACGTACAAACGAGTTTTCCTTCTTCGTTAAGCACAACCGAAAATTTTTGTTGAGTCAAACATGTCCCATTTGACGTTATTATGGTGCCCCACGAGGATTGAAATCAAACGGGGTCCATTTGGTCAATCAAATCCTTGTATTCTCGGATTGCACCCAAATTGGCCTCCAATTGAGCCTACAACGTACAAACGAGTTTTCCTTCTTCGTTAAGCACAACCGAACCTTTTTGTTGACTCAAACATGTCCCTTTTGACATTATTAAGGTGCCACACGAGGATTCAAATCAAACGGAGTCCATTTGGTCACTCAAATCCTTGTATTCTAGGATTGCACCCAAATTGGCCTCCAATTGACCCTACAATGTACGAACGAGTTTTCCTTCTTCGTTAAGCACAACCGAACCTTTTTGTTTAGTCAAACATGTCCCATGTGACGTTATTATGGTGCCACGTGAGGATTGAAATAAAACGGAGTCCATTTGGTCACTCAAATCCTTGTATTCTCGGATTGCACCCAAATTGGCCTCCAATTGAGCCTACAACGTACAAACGAGTTTTCCTTCTTCGTTAAGCACAACCGAACCTTTTTGTTGAGTCAAACATGTCCCATTTGACTTTATTATGGTGCCACGTTAGGATTGAAATCAAACGGAGTCCATTTGGTCACTCAAATCCTTGTATTCTCGGATTGCACTCAAATTGGCCTAAATTGAGCCTACAACGTACAAACGAGTTTTCCTTCTTCGTTAAGCACAACCGAACCTTTTTGTTGAGTCAAACATGTCCCATTTGACATTATTATGTTGCCACGTGAGGACTGAAATCAAACAGAGTCCATTTGGTCACTCAAATCCTTGTATTCTCGGATTGCACTCAAATTGGCCTCAATTGAGCCTACAACGTACAAACGAGTTTTCCTTCTTCGTGAAGCACAACCGAACCTTTTTGTTGATTCAAACATGTCCCATTTGACGTTATTATGGTGCCACGCGAGGATTGAAATCAAACGGAGTCCATTTGGTTACTCAAATCCTTGTATTCTTTGATTGCACTCAAATTGGCCTCCAATTGAGCCTACAACGTACAAACGAGTTTTCCTTCTTCGTTAACTTACAACCGAACCTTTTTGTTGAGTCAAACATGTCCCATTTGGTGTTATTACGGTGCCACACGAGGATTGAAATCAAACGGAGTCCATTTGGTCACTCAAATCCTTGTATTCACGGATTGCACTCAAATTGGCCTCAATTGAGCCAACAACGTACAAACGAGTTTTCCTTCTTCGTTAAGCACAACCGAACCTTTTTGTTGAGTCAAACATGTCCCATTTGACGTTATTATGGTGCCACGCGAGGATTGAATCAAACGGAGTCCATTTGGTCACTCAAATCCTTGTATTCTCGGATTGCACCCAAATTGGCCTCCAATTGAGCCTACAACGTACAAACGAGTTTTCCTTCTTCGTTAAGCACAACCGAACCTTTTTGTTGAGTCAAACATGTCCCATTTTACGTTATTATGGTGCCACATAAGGATTGAAATCAAACGGAGTTTATTTGGTCACTCAAATCCTTGTATTCTCGGATTGCACCCAAATTGGCCTCCAATTGAGCCTACAACGTACAAACCAGTTTTCCTTCTTCGTTAAGCACAACCGAACATTTTTGTTGAGTCAAACATGTCCCATTTGACGTTATTATGGTGCCAAGCAAGGATTAAAATCAAACGGAGTCCATTTTGTTACTCAAATCCTTGTATTCTCGGATTGCACCCAAATTGGCCTCCAATTGAGCCTACAACGTACAAACGAGTTTTCCTTCTTCGTTAACTTACAACCAAACCTTTTTGTTGAGTCAAACATGTCCCATTTGACGTTATTAAGGTGCCACGCGAGGATTGAAATCACACGGAGTCCATTTGGTCACTCAAATCCTTGTATTCTCGGATTGCACCCAAATTGGCCTCCAATTGAGCCTACAACGTAAAAACGAGTTTTCCTTCTTCGTTAAGCACAACCGAACCTTTTTGTTGAGTCAAACATGTCCCATTTGACGTTATTATGGTGCCACGCAAGGATTAAAATCAAACGGAGTCCATTTGGTTACTCAAATCCTTGTATTCTCGGATTGCACCCAAATTGGCCTCCAATTGAGCCTACAACGTACAAACGAGTTTTCCTTCTTCGTTAACTTACAACCAAACCTTTTTGTTGAGTCAAACATGTCCCATTTGACGTTATTAAGGTGCCACGCGAGGATTGAAATCAAACGGAGTCCATTTGGTCACTCAAATCCTTGTATTCACGGATTGCACTCAAATTGGCCTCAATTGAGCCAACAACGTACAAACGCGTTTTCCTTCTTCGTTAAGCACAACCGAACCTTTTTGTTGAGTCAAACATGTCCCATTTGACGTTATTATGGTGCCACGCGAGGATTGAATCAAACGGAGTCTATTTGGTCACTCAAATCCTTGTATTCTCGGATTGCACCCAAATTGGCATCCAATTGAGCCTACAACGTACAAACGAGTTTTCCTTCTTCGTTAAGCATAACCGAACCTTTTTGTTGTGTCAAACATGTCCCATTTTACGTTATTATGGTGCCACGCGAGGATTGAAATCAAACGGAGTTCATTTGGTCACTCAAATCCTTGTATTCTCGGATTGCACCCAAATTGGCCTCCAATTGAGCCTACAACGTACAAACGAGTTTTCCTTCTTCGTTAACTTACAACCAAACCTTTTTGTTGAGTCAAACATGTCCCATTTGACGTTATTAAGGTGCCACATGAGGATTGAAATCAAACGGAGTCCATTTGGTCACTCAAATCCTTGTATTCTCGGATTGCACCCAAATTGGCCTCCAATTGAGCCTACAACGTACAAACGAGTTTTCCTTCTTCGTTAAGCACAACCGAACCTTTTTGTTGAGTCAAACATGTCCCATTTGACGTTATTATGGTGCCACGTTAGGATTGAAATCAAACGGAGTCCATTTGGTCACTCAAATCCTTGTATTCTCGGATTGCACTCAAATTGGCCTAAATTGAGCCTACAACGTACAAACGAGTTTTCCTTCTTCGTTAAGCACAACCGAACCTTTTTGTTGAGTCAAACATGTCCCATTTGACATTATTATGTTGCCACGTGAGGACTGAAATCAAACAGAGTCCATTTGGTCACTCAAATCCTTGTATTCTCGGATTGCACTCAAATTGGCCTCAATTGAGCCTACAACGTACAAACGAGTTTTCCTTCTTCGTGAAGCACAACCGAACCTTTTTGTTGATTCAAACATGTCCCATTTGACGTTATTATGGTGCCACGCGAGGATTGAAATCAAACGGAGTCCATTTGGTTACTCAAATCCTTGTATTCTTTGATTGCACTCAAATTGGCCTCCAATTGAGCCTACAACGTACAAACGAGTTTTCCTTCTTCGTTAACTTACAACCGAACCTTTTTGTTGAGTCAAACATGTCCCATTTGGTGTTATTACGGTGCCACACGAGGATTGAAATCAAACGGAGTCCATTTGGTCACTCAAATCCTTGTATTCACGGATTGCACTCAAATTGGCCTCAATTGAGCCAACAACGTACAAACGAGTTTTTCTTCTTCGTTAAGCACAACCGAACCTTTTTGTTGAGTCAAACATGTCCCATTTGACGTTATTATGGTGCCACGTGAGGATTGAATCAAACGGAGTCCATTTGGTCACTCAAATCCTTGTATTCTCGGATTGCACCCAAATTGGCCTCCAATTGAGCCTACAACGTACAAACGAGTTTTCCTTCTTCGTTAAGCACAACCGAACCTTTTTGTTGAGTCAAACATGTCCCATTTTACGTTATTATGGTGCCACATAAGGATTGAAATCAAACGGAGTTCATTTGGTCACTCAAATCCTTGTATTCTCGGATTGCACCCAAATTGGCCTCCAATTGAGCCTACAACGTACAAACGAGTTTTCCTTCTTCGTTAAGCACAACCGAACATTTTTGTTGAGTCAAACATGTCCCATTTGACGTTATTATGGTGCCAAGCAAGGATTAAAATCAAACGGAGTCCATTTTGTTACTCAAATCCTTGTATTCTCGGATTGCACCCAAATTGGCCTCCAATTGAGCCTACAACGTACAAACGAGTTTTCCTTCTTCGTTAACTTACAACCAAACCTTTTTGTTGAGTCAAACATGTCCCATTTGACGTTACTAAGGTGCCACGCGAGGATTGAAATCACACGGAGTCCATTTGGTCACTCAAATCCTTGTATTCTCGGATTGCACCCAAATTGGCCTCCAATTGAGCCTACAACGTAAAAACGAGTTTTCCTTCTTCGTTAAGCACAACCGAACCTTTTTGTTGAGTCAAACATGTCCCATTTGACGTTATTATGGTGCCACGCAAGGATTAAAATCAAACGGAGTCCATTTGGTTACTCAAATCCTTGTATTCTCGGATTGCACCCAAATTGGCCTCCAATTGAGCCTACAACGTACAAACGAGTTTTCCTTCTTCGTTAACTTACAACCAAACCTTTTTGTTGAGTCAAACATGTCCCATTTGACGTTATTAAGGTGCCACGCGAGGATTGAAATCAAACGGAGTCCATTTGGTCACTCAAATCCTTGTATTCACGGATTGCACTCAAATTGGCCTCAATTGAGCCAACAACGTACAAACGAGTTTTCCTTCTTCGTTAAGCACAACCGAACCTTTTTGTTGAGTCAAACATGTCCCATTTGACGTTATTATGGTGCCACGCGAGGATTGAATCAAACGGAGTCTATTTGGTCACTCAAATCCTTGTATTCTCGGATTGCACCCAAATTGGCATCCAATTGAGCCTACAACGTACAAACGAGTTTTCCTTCTTCGTTAAGCATAACCGAACCTTTTTGTTGTGTCAAACATGTCCCATTTTACGTTATTATGGTGCCACGCGAGGATTGAAATCAAACGGAGTTCATTTGGTCACTCAAATCCTTGTATTCTCGGATTGCACCCAAATTGGCCTCCAATTGAGCCTACAACGTACAAACGAGTTTTCCTTCTTCGTTAACTTACAACCAAACCTTTTTGTTGAGTCAAACATGTCCCATTTGACGTTATTAAGGTGCCACATGAGGATTGAAATCAAACGGAGTCCATTTGGTCACTCAAATCCTTGTATTCACGGATTGCACTCAAATTGGCCTCAATTGAGCCAACAACGTACAAACGAGTTTTCCTTCTTCGTTAAGCACAACCGAACCTTTTTGTTGAGTCAAACATGTCCCATTTGACGTTATTATGGTGCCACGTGAGGATTGAATCAAACGGAGTCCATTTGGTCACTCAAATCCTTGTATTCTCGGATTGCACCCAAATTGGCCTCCAATTGAGCCTACAACGTACAAACGAGTTTTCCTTCTTCGTTAAGCACAACCGAACCTTTTTGTTGAGTCAAACATGTCCCATTTTACGTTATTATGGTGCCACATAAGGATTGAAATCAAACGGAGTTCATTTGGTCACTCAAATCCTTGTATTCTCGGATTGCACCCAAATTGGCCTCCAATTGAGCCTACAACGTACAAACGAGTTTTCCTTCTTCGTTAAGCACAACCGAACATTTTTGTTGAGTCAAACATGTCCCATTTGACGTTATTATGGTGCCAAGCAAGGATTAAAATCAAACGGAGTCCATTTTGTTACTCAAATCCTTGTATTCTCGGATTGCACCCAAATTGGCCTCCAATTGAGCCTACAACGTACAAACGAGTTTTCCTTCTTCGTTAACTTACAACCAAACCTTTTTGTTGAGTCAAACATGTCCCATTTGACGTTATTAAGGTGCCACGCGAGGATTGAAATCACACGGAGTCCATTTGGTCACTCAAATCCTTGTATTCTCGGATTGCACCCAAATTGGCCTCCAATTGAGCCTACAACGTAAAAACGAGTTTTCCTTCTTCGTTAAGCACAACCGAACCTTTTTGTTGAGTCAAACATGTCCCATTTGACGTTATTATGGTGCCACGCAAGGATTAAAATCAAACGGAGTCCATTTGGTTACTCAAATCCTTGTATTCTCGGATTGCACCCAAATTGGCCTCCAATTGAGCCTACAACGTACAAACGAGTTTTCCTTCTTCGTTAACTTACAACCAAACCTTTTTGTTGAGTCAAACATGTCCCATTTGACGTTATTAAGGTGCCACGCGAGGATTGAAATCAAACGGAGTCCATTTGGTCACTCAAATCCTTGTATTCACGGATTGCACTCAAATTGGCCTCAATTGAGCCAACAACGTACAAACGAGTTTTCCTTCTTCGTTAAGCACAACCGAACCTTTTTGTTGAGTCAAACATGTCCCATTTGACGTTATTATGGTGCCACGCGTGGATTGAAATCAAACGGAGTCCATTTGGTTACTCAAATCCTTGTACTCTCGGATTTCACCCAAATTGGCCTCCAATTCAGCCTACCACGTACAAACGAGTTTTCCTTCTTCGTTAAGCTCAACCGAACCTTTTTGTTGAGTCAAACATGTCCCATTTGACGTTATTATGGTGCCACGTGAGGATTGAAATCAAACTGAGTCCATTTGGTCACTCAAATCCTTGTATTCTCGGATTGCACCCAAATTGGCCTCCAATTGAGCCTACAACGTACAAACGAGTTTTCCTTCTTCGTTAATTTACAACCGAATCTTTTTGTTGAGTCAAACATGTCCCATTTGACATTATTAAGGTGCCACGTGAGGATTGAAATCAAACGGAGTCCATTTGGTCACTCAAATCCTTGTATTCTCGGATTGCACCCAAATTGGCCTCCCATTGAGCCTACAACGTACAAACGAGTTTTCCTTCTTCGTTAAGCACAACCGAACCTTTTTGTTGAGTCAAACATCTCCCATTTGACGTTATTATGGTGCCACGCGAGGATTGAAATCAAACGGAGTCCATTTGGTTACTCAAATCCTTGTACTCTCGGATTGCACCCAAATTGGCCTCCAATTGAGCCTACAACGTACAAACGAGTTTTCCTTCTTCGTTAATTTACAACCGAATCTTTTTGTTGAGTCAAACATGTCCCATTTGACATTATTAAGGTGCCACACGAGGATTGAAATCAAACGGAGTCCATTTGGTCACTCAAATCCTTGTATTCTCGGATTGCACCCAAATTGGCCTCCCATTGAGCCTACAACGTACAAACGAGTTTTCCTTCTTCGTTAAGCACAACCGAACCTTTTTGTTGAGTCAAACATCTCCCATTTGACGTTATTATGGTGCCACGCGAGGACTGAAATCAAACGGAGTCCATTTGGTCACTCAAATCCTTGTATTCTCGGATTGCACTCAAATTGGCCTCAATTGAGCCTACAACGTACAAACGAGTTTTCCTTCTTCGTTAAGCACAACCGAACCTTTTTGTTGAGTCAAACATGTCCCATTTGACGTTATTATGGTGCCACACGAGGATTGAAATGAAACGGGGTCCATTTGGTCACTCAAATCCTTGTATTCTCGGATTGCACCCAAATTGGCCTCCAATTGAGCCTACAACGTACAAACGAGTTTTCCTTCTTCGTTAAGCACAACCGAACCTTTTTGTTGAGTCAAACATGTCCCATTTGACGTTATTATGGTGCCACGCAAGGATTGAAATCAAACAGAGTCCATTTGGTCACTCAAATCCTTGTATTCTCGGATTGCACTCAAATTGGCCTCAATTGAGCCAACAACGTACAAACGAGTTTTCCTTCTTCGTTAAGCACAACCGAACCTTTTGGTTGAGTCAAACATGTCCCATTTGACGTTATTATGGTGCCACGCGAGGATTGAAATCAAACGGAGTCCATTTGGTCACTCAAATCCTTGTATTCTCGGATTGCACTCAAATTGGCCTCAATTGAGCCTACAACGTACAAACGAGTTTTCCTTCTTCGTTAAGCACAACCGAACCTTTTTGTTGAGTCAAACATGTCCCATTTGACGTTATTAAGGTGCCACATGAGGATTGAAATCAAACGGGGTCCATTTGGTCACTCAAATCCTTGTATTCCCGGATTGCACCCAAATTGGCCTCCAACTGAGCCTACAACATACAAACGAGTTTTCCTTCTTCGTTAAACACAACAGAACCTTTTTTGTTCAGTAAAAAATATCCCATTTGACGTTATTAAGGTGCCGCGCGAGGATTGAAATCAAACGGAGTCCATTTGGTCACTCAAATCCTTGTATTCTCGGATTGCACTCAAATTGGCCTCAATTGATCCTACAACGTACAAACGAGTTTTCCTTCTTCGTTAAGCACAACCGAACCATTTTTTTGAGTCAAACATGTCCCATTTGACGTTATTATGGTGCCATGCGAGGATTGAAATCAAACGAAGTCCGTAACTCAAATCGTTGTATTCTCGGATTGCACCCAAATTGGCCTCCAATTGAGCCTACAACGTACAAACGAGTTTTCCTTCTTCGTTAACTTACAACCGAACCTTTTTGTTGAGTCAAACATGTCCCATTTGACGTTATTAAGGTGCCACAGGAGGATTGAAATCAAACGGAGTCCATTTGGTCACTCAAATCCTTGTATTCTCGGATTGCACCCAAATTGGTTTCCAATTGAACCTACAACGTACAAACGAGTTTTCCTTCTTCGTTAAGCACAACCGAACCTTTTTGTTGAGTCAAACATGTCCCATTTGACGTTATTATGGTGCCACGTGAGGATTGAAATCAAACGGAGTCCATTTGGTCACTCAAATCCTTGTATTCTCGGATTGCACTCAATTGAGCCTACAAAGTACAAACGAGTTTTCCTTCTTCGTTAAGCACAACCGAACCTTTTTGTTGAGTCAAACATGTCCCATTTGATGTTATTATGGTGCCACGCGTGGATTGAAATCAAACGGAGTCCATTTGGTTACTCAAATCCTTGTACTCTCGGATTTCACCCAAATTGGCCTCCAATTCAGCCTACCACGTACAAACGAGTTTTCCTTCTTCGTTAAGCTCAACCGAACCTTTTTGTTGAGTCAAACATGTCCCATTTGACGTTATTATGGTGCCACGTGAGGATTGAAATCAAACTGAGTCCATTTGGTCACTCAAATCCTTGTATTCTCGGATTGCACCCAAATTGGCCTCCAATTGAGCCTACAACGTACAAACGAGTTTTCCTTCTTCGTTAATTTACAACCGAATCTTTTTGTTGAGTCAAACATGTCCCATTTGACATTATTAAGGTGCCACGTGATTATTGAAATCAAACGGAGTCCATTTGGTCACTCAAATCCTTGTATTCTCGGATTGCACCCAAATTGGCCTCCCATTGAGCCTACAACGTACAAACGAGTTTTCCTTCTTCGTTAAGCACAACCGAACCTTTTTGTTGAGTCAAACATCTCCCATTTGACGTTATTATGGTGCCACGCGAGGATTGAAATCAAACGGAGTCCATTTGGTTACTCAAATCCTTGTACTCTCGGATTGCACCCAAATTGGCCTCCAATTGAGCCTACAACGTACAAACGAGTTTTCCTTCTTCGTTAATTTACAACCGAATATTTTTGTTGAGTCAAACATGTCCCATTTGACATTATTAAGGTGCCACACGAGGATTGAAATCAAACGGAGTCCATTTGGTCACTCAAATCCTTGTATTCTCGGATTGCACCCAAATTGGCCTCCCATTGAGCCTACAACGTACAAACGAGTTTTCCTTCTTCGTTAAGCACAACCGAACCTTTTTGTTGAGTCAAACATCTCCCATTTGACGTTATTATGGTGCCACGCGAGGACTGAAATCAAACGGAGTCCATTTGGTCACTCAAATCCTTGTATTCTCGGATTGCACTCAAATTGGCCTCAATTGAGCCTACAACGTACAAACGAGTTTTCCTTCTTCGTTAAGCACAACCGAACCTTTTTGTTGAGTCAAACATGTCCCATTTGACGTTATTATGGTGCCACACGAGGATTGAAATGAAACGGGGTCCATTTGGTCACTCAAATCCTTGTATTCTCGGATTGCACCCAAATTGGCCTCCAATTGAGCCTACAACGTACAAACGAGTTTTCCTTCTTCGTTAAGCACAACTGAACCTTTTTGTTGAGTCAAACATGTCCCATTTGACGTTATTATGGTGCCACGCAAGGATTGAAATCAAACAGAGTCCATTTGGTCACTCAAATCCTTGTATTCTCGGATTGCACTCAAATTGGCCTCAATTGAGCCAACAACGTACAAACGAGTTTTCCTTCTTCGTTAAGCACAACCGAACCTTTTGGTTGAGTCAAACATGTCCCATTTGACGTTATTATGGTGCCACGCGAGGATTGAAATCAAACGGAGTCCATTTGGTCACTCAAATCCTTGTATTCTCGGATTGCACTCAAATTGGCCTCAATTGAGCCTACAACGTACAAACGAGTTTTCCTTCTTCGTTAAGCACAACCGAACCTTTTTGTTGAGTCAAACATGTCCCATTTGACGTTATTAAGGTGCCACATGAGGATTGAAATCAAACGGGGTCCATTTGGTCACTCAAATCCTTGTATTCCCGGATTGCACCCAAATTGGCCTCCAACTGAGCCTACAACATACAAACGAGTTTTCCTTCTTCGTTAAACACAACAGAACCTTTTTTGTTGAGTAAAAAATATCCCATTTGACGTTATTAAGGTGCCGTGCGAGGATTGAAATCAAACGGAGTCCATTTGGTCACTCAAATCCTTGTATTCTCGGATTGCACCCAAATTGGCCTCCAATTGAGCCTACAACGTACAAACGAGTTTTCCTTCTTCGTAAAGCACAACCGAAACTTTTTGTTGAGTCAAACATCTCCCATTTGACGTTATTATGGTGCCACGTGAGGATTGAAATCAAACGGAGTCCATTTGGTCACTCAAATCCTTGTATTCTCGGATTGCACTCAAATTGGCCTCAATTGATCCTACAACGTACAAACGAGTTTTCCTTCTTCGTTAAGCACAAACGAACCATTTTGTTGAGTCAAACATGTCCCATTTGACGTTATTATGGTGCCACGCGAGGATTGAAATCAAACGAAGTCCGTAACTCAAATCGTTGTATTCTCGGATTGCACCCAAATTGGCCTCCAATTGAGCCTACAACGTACAAACGAGTTTTCCTTCTTCGTTAACTTACAACCGAACCTTTTTGTTGAGTCAAACATGTCCCATTTGACGTTATTAAGGTGCCACAGGGGGATTGAAATCAAACGGAGTCCATTTGGTCACTCAAATCCTTGTATTCTCGGATTGCACCCAAATTGGTTTCCAATTGAACCTACAACGTACAAACGAGTTTTCCTTCTTCGTTAAGCACAACCGAACCTTTTTGTTGAGTCAAACATGTCCCATTTGACGTTATTATGGTGCCACGTGAGGATTGAAATCAAACGGAGTCCATTTGGTCACTCAAATCCTTGTATTCTCGGATTGCACTCAATTGAGCCTACAAAGTACACACGAGTTTTCCTTCTTCGTTAAGCACAACCGAACCTTTTTGTTGAGTCAAACATGTCCCATTTGACGTTATTATGGTGCCACGCGTGGATTGAAATCAAACGGAGTCCATTTGGTTACTCAAATCCTTGTACTCTCGGATTTCACCCAAATTGGCCTCCAATTCAGCATACCACGTACAAACGAGTTTTCCTTCTTCGTTAAGCACAACCGAACCTTTTTGTTGAGTCAAACATGTCCCATTTGACGTTATTATGGTGCCACGTGAGGATTGAAATCAAACTGAGTCCATTTGGTCACTCAAATCCTTGTATTCTCGGATTGCACCCAAATTGGCCTCCAATTGAGCCTACAACGTACAAACGAGTTTTCCTTCTTCGTTAATTTACAACCGAATCTTTTTGTTGAGTCAAACATGTCCCATTTGACATTATTAAGGTGCCACGTGAGGATTGAAATCAAACGGAGTCCATTTGGTCACTCAAATCCTTGTATTCTCGGATTGCACCCAAATTGGCCTCCCATTGAGCCTACAACGTACAAACGAGTTTTCCTTCTTCGTTAAGCACAACCGAACCTTTTTGTTGAGTCAAACATCTCCCATTTGACGTTATTATGGTGCCACGCGAGGATTGAAATCAAACGGAGTCCATTTGGTTACTCAAATCCTTGTACTCTCGGATTGCACCCAAATTGGCCTCCAATTGAGCCTACAACGTACAAACGAGTTTTCCTTCTTCGTGAATTTACAACCGAATCTTTTTGTTGAGTCAAACATGTCCCATTTGACATTATTAAGGTGCCACGCGAGGATTGAAATCAAACGGAGTCCATTTGGTCACTCAAATCCTTGTATTCTCGGATTGCACCCAAATTGGACTCCCATTGAGCCTACAACGTACAAACGAGTTTTCCTTCTTCGTTAAGCACAACCGAACCTTTTTGTTGAGTCAAACATCTCCCATTTGACGTTATTATGGTGCCACGCGAGGACTGAAATCAAACGGAGTCCATTTGGTCACTCAAATCCTTGTATTCTCGGATTGCACTCATATTGGCCTCCAATTGAGCCTACAACGTACAAACGAGTTTTCCTTCTTCGTTAACTTACAACCGAACCTTTTTGTTGAGTCAAACATGTCCCATTTGACGTTATTAAGGTGCCACGCGAGGATTGAAATCAAACGGAGTCCATTTGGTCACTCAAATCCTTGTATTCTCGGATTGCACTCAATTGAGCCTACAAAGTACAAACGAGTTTTCCTTCTTCGTTAAGCACAACCGAACCTTTTTGTTGAGTCAAACATGTCCCATTTGACGTTATTATGGTGCCACGTGAGGATTGAAATCAAACTGAGTCCATTTGGTCACTCAAATCCTTGTATTCTCGGATTGCACCCAAATTGGCCTCCAATTGAGCCTACAACGTATAAACGAGTTTTCCTTCTTCGTTAATTTACAACCGAATCTTTTTGTTGAGTCAAACATGTCCCATTTGACGTTATTATGGTGCCACGCGAGGATTGAAATCAAACGAAGTCCATTTGGTAACTCAAATCGTTGTATTCTCGGATTGCACACAAATTGGCCTCCAATTGAGCCTACAACGTACAAACGAGTTTTCCTTCTTCGTTAACTTACAACCGAACCTTTTTGTTGAGTCAAACATGTCCCATTTGACGTTATTAAGGTGCCACAGGAGGATTGAAATCAAACGGAGTCCATTTGGTCACTCAAATCCTTGTATTCTCGGATTGCACCCAAATTGGTTTCCAATTGAGCCTACAACGTACAAACGAGTTTTCCTTCTTCGTTAAGCACAACCGAACCTTTTTGTTGAGTCAAACATTTCCCATTTGACGTTATTATGGTGCCACGCGAGGATTGAAATCAAACGGAGTCCATTTGGTCACTCAAATCCTTGTATTCTCGGATTGCACTCAATTGAGCCTACAAAGTACAAACGAGTTTTCCTTCTTCGTTAAGCACAACCGAACCTTTTTGTTGAGTCAAACATGTCCCATTTGACGTTATTATGGTGCCACGTGTGGATTGAAATCAAACGGAGTCCATTTGGTTACTCAAATCCTTGTACTCTCGGATTTCACCCAAATTGGCCTCCAATTGAGCCTACAACGTACAAACGAGTTTTCCTTCTTCGTTAAGCACAACCGAACCTTTTTGTTGAGTAAAACATGTCCCATTTGACGTTATTATGGAGCCACGCGAGGATTGAAATCAAACGGAGTCCATTTGGTTACTCAAATCCTTGTACTCTCGGATTGCACCCAAATTGGAATCCAATTGAGCCTACAACGTACAAACGAGTTTTCCTTGTTCGTTAATTTACAACCGAATATTTTTGTTGAATCAAACATGTCCCATTTGACGTTATTAAGGTGCCACGCGAGGATTGAAATCAAACGGAGTCCATTTGGTCACTCAAATCCTTGTATTCTCGGATTGCACCCAAATTGGCCTCCCATTGAGCCTATAACGTACAAACGAGTTTTCCTTCTTCGTTAAGCACAACCGAACCTTTTTGTTGAGTCAAACATGTCCCATTTGACGTTATTATGGTGCCACGCGAGGATTGAAATCAAACGGAGTCCATTTGCTCACTCAAATCCTTGTATTCTCGGATTGCACTCAAATTGGCCTCAATTGAGCCTACAACGTACAAACGAGTTTTCCTTCTTCGTTAAGCACAACCGAACATTTTTGTTGAGTCAAACATGTCCCATTTGACGTTATTATGGTGCCACGCAAGGATTGAAATCAAACAGAGTCCATTTGGTCACTCAAATCCTTGTATTCTCGGATTGCACTCAAATTGGCCTCAATTGAGCCAACAACCTACAAACGAGTTTTCCTTCTTCGTTAAGCACAACCGAACCTTTTGGTCGAGTCAAACATGTCCCATTTGACGTTATTATGGTGCCACATGAGGATTGAAATCAAACGGAGTCCATTTGGTCACTCAAATCCTTGTATTCTCGGATTGCACCCAAATTGGCCTCAATTGAGCCTACAACGTACAAACGAGTTTTCCTTCTTCGTTAAACACAACCGAACCTTTTTGTTGAGTCAAACATGTCCCATTTGACGTTATTAAGGTGCCACATGAGGATAGAAATCAAACGGGGTCCATTTGGTCACTCAAATCCTTGTATTCCCGGATTGCACCCAAATTGGCCTCCAACTGAGCCTACAACATACAAACGAGTTTTCCTTCTTCGTTAAACACAACAGAACCTTTTTTGTTGAGTAAAAAATATCCCATTTGACGTTATTAAGGTGCCGCGCGAGGATTGAAATCAAACGGAGTCCATTTGGTCACTCAAATCCTTGTATTCTCGGATTGCACCCAAATTGGCCTCCAATTGAGCCTACAACGTACAAACGAGTTTTCCTTCTTCGTTAAGCACAACCGAACCTTTTTGTTGAGTCAAACATGTCCCATTTGACGTTATTATGGTGCCACGCGAGGATTGAAATCAAACGGAGTCCATTTGGTCACTCAAATCCTTGTATTCTCGGATTGCACTCAAATTGGCCTCAATTGATCCTACAACGTACAAACGAGTTTTCCTTCTTCGTTAAGCACAACCGAACCATTTTGTTGAGTCAAACATGTCCCATTTGACGTTATTATGGTGCCACGCGAGGATTGAAATCAAACGAAGTCCATTTGGTAACTCAAATCGTTGTATTCTCGGATTGCACACAAATTGGCCTCCAATTGAGCCTACAACGTACAAACGAGTTTTCCTTCTTCGTTAACTTACAACCGAACCTTTTTGTTGAGTCAAACATGTCCCATTTGACGTTATTAAGGTGCCACAGGAGGATTGAAATCAAACGGAGTCCATTTGGTCACTCAAATCCTTGTATTCTCGGATTGCACCCAAATTGGTTTCCAATTGAACCTACAACGTACAAACGAGTTTGCCTTCTTCGTTAAGCACAACCGAACCTTTTTGTTGAGTCAAACATGTCCCATTTGACGTTATTATGGTGCCACGTGAGGATTGAAATCAAACGGAGTCCATTTGGTCACTCAAATCCTTGTATTCTCGGATTGCACTCAATTGAGCCTACAAAGTACAAACGAGTTTTCCTTCTTCGTTAAGCACAACCGAACCTTTTTGTTGAGTCAAACATGTCCCATTTGACGTTATTATGGTGCCACGCGTGGATTGAAATCAAACGGAGTCCATTTGGTTACTCAAATCCTTGTACTCTCGGATTTCACCCAAATTGGCCTCCAATTGAGCCTACCACGTACAAACGAGTTTTCCTTCTTCGTTAAGCACAACCGAACCTTTTTGTTGAGTCAAACATGTCCCATTTGACGTTATTATGGTACCACACAAGGATTGAAATCAAACTGAGTCCATTTGGTCACTCAAATCCTTGTATTCTCGGATTGCACTCAATTGAGCCTACAACGTACAAACGAGTTTTCCTTCTTCGTTAAGCACAACCGAACCTTTTTGTTGAGTAAAACATGTCCCATTTGACGTTATTATGGTGCCACGCGAGGATTGAAATCAAACGGAGTCCATTTGGTTACTCAAATCCTTGTACTCTCGGATTGCACCCAAATTGGCCTCCAATTGAGCCTACAACGTATAAACGAGTTTTCCTTCTTCGTTAATTTACAACCGAATCTTTTTGTTGAGTCAAACATGTCCCATTTGACACTATTAAGGTGCCACGCGAGGATTGAAATCAAACGGAGTCCATTTGGTCACTCAAATCCTTGTATTCTCGGATTGCACCCAAATTGGCCTCCCATTGAGCCTACAACGTACAAACGAGTTTTCCTTCTTCGTTAAGCACAACCGAACCTTTTTGTTGAGTCAAACATGTCCCATTTGATGTTATTATGGTGCCACGCGAGGGTTGAAATCAAACGGAGTCCATTTGCTCACTCAAATCCTTGTATTCTCGGATTGCACTCAAATTGGCCTCAATTGAGCCTACAACGTACAAACGAGTTTTCCTTCTTCGTTAAGCACAACCGAACCTTTTTGTTGAGTCAAACATTTCCCATTTGACGTTATTATGGTGCCACGCGAGGGTTGAAATCAAACGGAGTCCATTTGCTCACTCAAATCCTTGTATTCTCGGATTGCACTCAAATTGGCCTCAATTGAGCCTACAACGTACAAACGAGTTTTCCTTCTTCGTTAAGCACAACCGAACCTTTTTGTTGAGTCAAACATGTCCCATTTGACGTTATTATGGTGCCACGCAAGGATTGAAATCAAACAGAGTCCATTTGGTCACTCAAATCCTTGTATTCTCGGATTGCACTCAAATTGGCCTCAATTGAGCCAACAATGTACAAACGAGTTTTCCTTCTTCGTTAAGCACAACCGAACCTTTTGGTTGAGTCAAACATGTCCCATTTGACGTTATTATGGTGCCACACGAGGATTGAAATCAAACGGAGTCCATTTGGTCACTCAAATCCTTGTATTCTCGGATTGCACTCAAATTGGCCTCAATTGAGCCTACAACGTACAAACGAGTTTTCCTTCTTCGTTAAGCACAACCGAACCTTTTTGTTGAGTCAAACATGTCCCATTTGACGTTATTAAGGTGCAACATGAGGATTGAAATCAAACGGGGTCCATTTGGTCACTCAAATCCTTGTATTCCCGGATTGCACCCAAATTGGCCTCCAACTGAGCCTACAACATACAAACGAGTTTTCCTTCTTCGTTAAACACAACAGAACCTTTTTTGTTGAGTAAAAAATATCCCATTTGACGTTATTAAGGTGCCGCGCGAGGATTGAAATCAAACGGAGTCCATTTGGTCACTCAAATCCTTGTATTCTCGGATTGCACCCAAATTGGCCTCCAATTGAGCCTACAACGTACAAACGATTTTTCCTTCTTCGTTAAGCACAACCGAACCTTTTTGTTGAGTCAAACATGTCCCATTTGACGTTATTATGGTGCCACGCGAGGATTGAAATCAAACGGAGTCCATTTGGTCACTCAAATCCTTGTATTCTCGGATTGCACTCAAATTGGCCTCAATTTATCCTACCACGTACAAACGAGTTTTCCTTCTTCGTTAAGCACAACCGAACCATTTTGTTGAGTCAAACATGTCCCATTTGATGTTATTATGGTGCCACGCGAGGATTGAAATCAAACGAAGTCCATTTGGTAACTCAAATCGTTGTATTCTCGGATTGCACCCAAATTGGCCTCCAATTGAGCCTACAACGTACAAACGAGTTTTCCTTCTTCGTTAACTTACAACCGAACCTTTTTGTTGAGTCAAACATGTCCCATTTGACGTTATTAAGGTGCCACAGGAGGATTGAAATCAAACGGAGTCCATTTGGTCACTCAAATCCTTGTATTCTCGGATTGCACCCAAATTGGTTTCCAATTGAACCTACAACGTACAAACGAGTTTTCCTTCTTCGTTAAGCACAACCGAACCTTTTTGTTGAGTCAAACATGTCCCATTTGACGTTATTATGGTGCCACGTGAGGATTGAAATCAAACGGAGTCCATTTGGTCACTCAAATCCTTGTATTCTCGGATTGCACTCAATTGAGCCTACAAAGTACAAACGAGTTTTCCTTCTTCGTTAAGCACAACCGAACCTTTTTGTTGAGTCAAACATGTCCCATTTGACGTTATTATGGTGCCACGCGTGGATTGAAATCAAACGGAGTCCATTTGGTTACTCAAATCCTTGTACTCTCGGATTTCACCCAAATTGGCCTCCAATTGAGCCTACCACGTACAAACGAGTTTTCCTTCTTCGTTAAGCACAACCGAACCTTTTTGTTGAGTCAAACATGTCCCATTTGACGTTATTATGGTACCACGCAAGGATTGAAATCAAACTGAGTCCATTTGGTCACTCAAATCCTTGTATTCTCGGATTGCACTCAATTGAGCCTACAACGTACAAACGAGTTTTCCTTCTTCATTAAGCACAACCGAACCTTTTTGTTGAGTAAAACATGTCCCATTTGACGTTATTATGGTGCCACATGAGGATTGAAATCAAACGGGGTCCATTTGGTCACTCAAATACTTGTATTCTCGGATTGCACCCAAATTGGCCTCCAATTGAGCCTACAACGTACAAACGAGTTTTCCTTCTTCGTTAACTTACAACCGAACCTTTTTGTTGAGTCAAACATGTCCCATTTGACGTTATTAAGGTGCCACGTGAGGATTGAAATCAAACGGAGTCCATTTGGTCACTCAAATCCTTATATTCTCGGATTGCACCCAAATTGGTTTCCAATTGAGCCTACAACGTACAAACGAGTTTTCCTTCTTCGTTAAGCACAACCGAAAATTTTTGTTGAGTCAAACATTTCCCATTTGACGTTATTATGGTGCCACGCGAGGATTGAAATGAAACGGAGTCCATTTGGTTACTCAAATCCTTGTACTCTCGGATTGCACCCAAATTGGAATCCAATTGAGCCTACAACGTACAAACGAGTTTTCCTTCTTCGTTAATTTACAACCGAATCTTTTTATTGAATCAAACATCTCCCATTTGACGTTATTAAGGTGCCACGCGAGGATTGAAATCAAACGGAGTCCAATTGGTCACTCAAATCCTTGTATTCTCGGATTGCACTAAAATTGGCCTCAATTGAGCCTACAACGTACAAATGAGTTTTCCTTCTTCGTTAAGCACAAACGAATCTTTTTGTTGAGTCAAACATGTCCCATTTGACATTATTATGGTGCCCCGGGAGGATTGAAATCAAACGGAGTCTATTTGGTCACTCAAATCCTTGTATTCTCGGATTGCACTCAAATTGGCCTCAATTGAGCCAACAACGTACAAACGAGTTTTCCTTCTTCGTTAAGCACAACCGAACCTTTTTGTTGAGTCAAATATGTCCCATTTGACGTTATTATGGTGCCACGCAAGGATTGAAATCAAACAGAGTCCATTTGGTCACTCAAATCCTTGTATTCTCGGATTGCACTCAAATTGGCCTCAATTGAGCCAACAACGTACAAACGAGTTTTCCTTCTTCGTTAAGCACAACCGAACCTTTTGGTTGAGTCAAACATGTCCCATTTGACGTTATTATGGTGCCACGCGAGGATTGAAATCAAACGGAGTCCATTTGGTCACTCAAATCCTTGTATTCTCGGATTGCACTCAAATTGGCCTCAATTGAGCCTACAACGTACAAACGAGTTTTCCTTCTTCGTTAAGCACAACCGAACATTTTTGTTTAGTCAAACATGTCCCATTTGACGTTATTAAGGTGCCACATGAGGATTGAAATCAAACGGGGTCCATTTGGTCACTCAAATCCTTGTATTCCAGGATTGCACCCAAATTGGCCTCCAACTGAGCCTACAACATACAAACGAGTTTTCCTTCTTCGTTAAACACAACAGAACCTTTTTTGTTGAGTAAAAAATATCCCATTTGACGTTATTAAGGTGCCGCGCGAGGATTGAAATCAAACGGAGTCCATTTGGTCACTCAAATCTTTGTATTCTCGGATTGCACTCAATTGAGCCAACAACGTACAAACGAGTTTTGCTTCTTCGTTAAGCACAACCGAACCTTTTGGTTGAGTCAAACATGTCCCATTTGACGTTATTATGGTGCCACGCGAGGATTGAAATCAAACGGAGTCCATTTGGTCACTCAAATCCTTGTATTCTCGGATTGCACTCAAATTGGCCTCAATTGAGCCTACAACGTACAAACGAGTTTTCCTTCTTCGTTAAGCACAACCGAACATTTTTGTTTAGTCAAACATGTCCCATTTAACGTTATTATGGTGCCTCACGAGGATTGAAATCAAGCGGGGTCCATTTGGTCACTCAAATCCTTGTATTCTCGGATTGCCCCCAAATTGGCCTCCAATTGAGCCTACAACGTACAAACGAGTTTTCCTTCTTCGTTAAGCACAACCGAACCTTTTTGTTGAGTCAAAAATGTCCCATTTGATGTTATTATGGTGCCACGCGAGTATTGAAATCAAACGGAGTCCATTTGGTCACTCAAATCTTTGTATTCTCGGATTGCACTCAATTGAGCCAACAACGTACAAACGAGTTTTGCTTCTTCGTTAAGCACAACCGAACATTTTTGTTGAGTCAAACATGTCCCATTTTACATTATTAAGGTGCCACACGAGGATTGAAATCAAACGGAGTCCATTTGGTCACTCAATCCTTGTATTCTCGGATTGCACTAAAATTGGCCTCAATTGAGCCAACAACGTACAAACGAGTTTTCCTTCTTCGTTAACCACAACCGAACCTTTTGGTTGAGTCAAACATGTCCCATTTGACGTTATTATGGTGCCACGTGAGGATTGAAATCAAACGGAGTCCATTTGGTCACTCAAATCCTTGTATTCTCGAATTGCACTCAAATTGGCCTCAATTGAGCCAACAACGTACAAACGAGTTTTCCTTCTTCGTTAAGCACAACCGAACCTTTTTGTTGAGTCAAACATGTCCCATTTGACGTTATTATGGTGCCACGCGAGGATTGAAATCAAACGGAGTCCATTTGGTCACTCAAATCCTTGTATTCTCGGATTGCACTCAATTCAGCCTACAACGTACAAACGAGTTTTCCTTCTTCGTTAAGCACAACCGAACCTTTTTGTTGAGTAAAACATGTCCCATTTGACGTTATTATTGTGCCACGCGAGGATTGAAATCAAACGGAGTCCATTTGGCTACTCAAATCCTTGTACTCTCGGATTGCACCCAAATTGGCCTCCAATTGAGCCTACAACGTACAAACGAGTTTTCCTTCTTCGTTAATTTACAACCGAATCTTTTTTTTGAGTCAAACATGTCCCATTTTACGTTATTAAGGTGCCACGTGAGGATTGAAATCAAACGGAGTTCATTTGGTCACTCAAATCCTTGTATTCTCGGATTGCACCCAAATTGGCCTCCAATTGAGCCTACAACGTACAAACGAGTTTTCCTTCTTCGTTAAGCACAACCGAACCTTTTTGTTGAGTCAAACATGTATCATTTGACATTATTAAGGAGCCACGTGAGGATTGAAATCAAACGGAGTCCATTTGGTCACTCAAATCCTTGTATTCTCAGATTGCACTCAAATTGGCCTCAATTGAGCCAACAACGTACAAACGAGTTTTCCTTTTTCGTTAAGCACAACCGAACCTTTTGGTTGAGTCAAACATGTCCCATTTGACGTTTTTATGGTGCCACGCGAGGATTGAAATCAAACGGAGTCCATTTGGTCACTCAAATCCTTGTAATCTCGGATTGCACTCAAATTGGCCTCAATTGAGCCTACAACGTACAAACGAGTTTTCCTTCTTCGTTAAGCACAACCGAACCTTTTTGTTGAGTCAAACATGTCCCATTTGACGTTATTAAGGTGCCACATGAGGATTGAAATCAAACGGGGTCCATTTGGTCACTCAAATCCTTGTATTCCCGGATTGCACCCAAATTGGCCTCCAACTGAGCCTACAACATACAAACGAGTTTTCCTTCTTCGTTAAACACAACAGAACCTTTTTTGTTCAGTAAAAAATATCCCATTTGACGTTATTAAGGTGCCGCGCGAGGATCGAAATCAAACGGAGTCCGTTTGATCACTCAAATCCTTGTATTCTCGGATTGCACCCAAATTGGCCTCCAATTGAGCCTACAACGTACAAACGAGTTTTCCTTCTTCGTTAAGCACAACCGAACCTTTTTGTTGAGTCAAACATGTCCCATTTGACGTTATTATGGTGCCACGCGAGGATTGAAATCAAACGGAGTCCATTTGGTCACTCAAATCCTTGTATTCTCGGATTGCACTCAAATTGGCCTCAATTGATCCTACAACGTACAAACGAGTTTTCCTTCTTCGTTAAGCACAACCGAACCATTTTGTTGAGTCAAACATGTCCCATTTGACGTTATTATGGTGCCACGCGAGGATTGAAATCAAACGAAGTCCATTTGGTAACTCAAATCGTTGTATTCTCGGATTGCACCCAAATTGGCCTCCAATTGAGCCTACAACGTACAAACGAGTTTTCCTTCTTCGTTAACTTACAACCGAACCTTTTAGTTGAGTCAAACATGTCCCATTTGACGTTATTAAGGTGCCACGCGAGGATTGAAATCAAACGGAGTCCATTTGGTCACTCAAATCCTTGTATTCTCGGATTGCACCCAAATTGGTTTCCAATTGAGCCTACAACGTACAAACGAGTTTTCCTTCTTCGTTAAGCACAACCGAACCTTTTTGTTGAGTCAAACATGTCCCATTTGACGTTATTATGGTGCCACGCGAGGATTGAAATCAAACGGAGTCCATTTGGTCACTCAAATCCTTGTATTCTCGGATTGCACTCAATTGAGCCTACAAAGTACAAACGAGTTTTCCTTCTTCGTTAAGCACAACCGAACCTTTTTGTTGAGTCAAACATGTCCCATTTGACGTTATTATGGTGCCACGCATGGATTGAAATCAAACGGAGTCCATTTGGTTACTCAAATCCTTGTACTCTCGGATTTCACCCAAATTGGCCTCCAATTGAGCCTACAACGTACAAACGAGTTTTCCTTCTTCGTTAAGCACAACCGAACCTTTTGGTTGAGTCAAACATGTCCCATTTGACGTTATTATGGTGCCACGCGAGGATTGAAATCAAACGGAGTCCATTTGGTCACTCAAATCCTTGTATTCTCGGATTGCACTCAAATTGGCCTCAATTGATCCTACAACGTACAAACGAGTTTTCCTTCTTCGTTAAGCACAACCGAACCATTTTGTTGAGTCAAACATGTCCCATTTGACGTTATTATGGTGCCACGCGAGGATTGAAATCAAACGAAGTCCATTTGGTAACTCAAATCGTTGTATTCTCGGATTGCACCCAAATTGGCCTCCAATTGAGCCTACAACGTACAAACGAGTTTTCCTTCTTCGTTAACTTACAACCGAACCTTTAAGTTGAGTCAAACATGTCCCATTTGACGTTATTAAGGTGCCACGCGAGGATTGAAATCAAACGGAGTCCATTTGGTCACTCAAATCCTTGTATTCTCGGATTGCACCCAAATTGGTTTCCAATTGAGCCTACAACGTACAAACGAGTTTTCCTTCTTCGTTAAGCACAACCGAACCTTTTTGTTGAGTCAAACATGTCCCATTTGACGTTATTATGGTGCCACGCGAGGATTGAAATCAAACGGAGTCCATTTGGTCACTCAAATCCTTGTATTCTCGGATTGCACTCAATTGAGCCTACAAAGTACAAACGAGTTTTCCTTCTTCGTTAAGCACAACCGAACCTTTTTGTTGAGTCAAACATGTCCCATTTGACGTTATTATGGTGCCACGCTTGGATTGAAATCAAACGGAGTCCATTTGGTTACTCAAATCCTTGTACTCTCGGATTTCACCCAAATTGGCCTCCAATTGAGCCTACCACGTACAAACGAGTTTTCCTTCTTCGTTAAGCACAACCGAACCTTTTTGTTGAGTCAAACATGTCCCATTTGACGTTATTATGGTACCACGCAAGGATTGAAATCAAACTGAGTCCATTTGGTCACTCAAATCCTTGTATTCTCGGATTGCACTCAATTGAGCCTACAACGTACAAACGAGTTTTCCTTCTTCATTAAGCACAACCGAACCTTTTTGTTGAGTAAAACATGTCCCATTTGACGTTATTATGGTGCCACATGAGGATTGAAATCAAACGGGGTCCATTTGGTCACTCAAATACTTGTATTCTCGGATTGCACCCAAATTGGCCTCCAATTGAGCCTACAACGTACAAACGAGTTTTCCTTCTTCGTTAACTTACAACCGAACCTTTTTGTTGAGTCAAACATGTCCCATTTGACGTTATTAAGGTGCCACGTGAGGATTGAAATCAAACGGAGTCCATTTGGTCACTCAAATCCTTATATTCTCGGATTGCACCCAAATTGGTTTCCAATTGAGCCTACAACGTACAAACGAGTTTTCCTTCTTCGTTAAGCACAACCGAAAATTTTTGTTGAGTCAAACATTTCCCATTTGACGTTATTATGGTGCCACGCGAGGATTGAAATGAAACGGAGTCCATTTGGTTACTCAAATCCTTGTACTCTCGGATTGCACCCAAATTGGAATCCAATTGAGCCTACAACGTACAAACGAGTTTTCCTTCTTCGTTAATTTACAACCGAATCTTTTTATTGAATCAAACATCTCCCATTTGACGTTATTAAGGTGCCACGCGAGGATTGAAATCAAACGGAGTCCAATTGGTCACTCAAATCCTTGTATTCTCGGATTGCACTAAAATTGGCCTCAATTGAGCCTACAACGTACAAATGAGTTTTCCTTCTTCGTTAAGCACAAACGAATCTTTTTGTTGAGTCAAACATGTCCCATTTGACATTATTATGGTGCCCCGGGAGGATTGAAATCAAACGGAGTCTATTTGGTCACTCAAATCCTTGTATTCTCGGATTGCACTCAAATTGGCCTCAATTGAGCCAACAACGTACAAACGAGTTTTCCTTCTTCGTTAAGCACAACCGAACCTTTTTGTTGAGTCAAATATGTCCCATTTGACGTTATTATGGTGCCACGCAAGGATTGAAATCAAACAGAGTCCATTTGGTCACTCAAATCCTTGTATTCTCGGATTGCACTCAAATTGGCCTCAATTGAGCCAACAACGTACAAACGAGTTTTCCTTCTTCGTTAAGCACAACCGAACCTTTTGGTTGAGTCAAACATGTCCCATTTGACGTTATTATGGTGCCACGCGAGGATTGAAATCAAACGGAGTCCATTTGGTCACTCAAATCCTTGTATTCTCGGATTGCACTCAAATTGGCCTCAATTGAGCCTACAACGTACAAACGAGTTTTCCTTCTTCGTTAAGCACAACCGAACATTTTTGTTTAGTCAAACATGTCCCATTTGACGTTATTAAGGTGCCACATGAGGATTGAAATCAAACGGGGTCCATTTGGTCACTCAAATCCTTGTATTCCAGGATTGCACCCAAATTGGCCTCCAACTGAGCCTACAACATACAAACGAGTTTTCCTTCTTCGTTAAACACAACAGAACCTTTTTTGTTGAGTAAAAAATATCCCATTTGACGTTATTAAGGTGCCGCGCGAGGATTGAAATCAAACGGAGTCCATTTGGTCACTCAAATCTTTGTATTCTCGGATTGCACTCAATTGAGCCAACAACGTACAAACGAGTTTTGCTTCTTCGTTAAGCACAACCGAACCTTTTGGTTGAGTCAAACATGTCCCATTTGACGTTATTATGGTGCCACGCGAGGATTGAAATCAAACGGAGTCCATTTGGTCACTCAAATCCTTGTATTCTCGGATTGCACTCAAATTGGCCTCAATTGAGCCTACAACGTACAAACGAGTTTTCCTTCTTCGTTAAGCACAACCGAACATTTTTGTTTAGTCAAACATGTCCCATTTAACGTTATTATGGTGCCTCACGAGGATTGAAATCAAGCGGGGTCCATTTGGTCACTCAAATCCTTGTATTCTCGGATTGCCCCCAAATTGGCCTCCAATTGAGCCTACAACGTACAAACGAGTTTTCCTTCTTCGTTAAGCACAACCGAACCTTTTTGTTGAGTCAAAAATGTCCCATTTGATGTTATTATGGTGCCACGCGAGTATTGAAATCAAACGGAGTCCATTTGGTCACTCAAATCTTTGTATTCTCGGATTGCACTCAATTGAGCCAACAACGTACAAACGAGTTTTGCTTCTTCGTTAAGCACAACCGAACATTTTTGTTGAGTCAAACATGTCCCATTTTACATTATTAAGGTGCCACACGAGGATTGAAATCAAACGGAGTCCATTTGGTCACTCAATCCTTGTATTCTCGGATTGCACTAAAATTGGCCTCAATTGAGCCAACAACGTACAAACGAGTTTTCCTTCTTCGTTAACCACAACCGAACCTTTTGGTTGAGTCAAACATGTCCCATTTGACGTTATTATGGTGCCACGTGAGGATTGAAATCAAACGGAGTCCATTTGGTCACTCAAATCCTTGTATTCTCGAATTGCACTCAAATTGGCCTCAATTGAGCCAACAACGTACAAACGAGTTTTCCTTCTTCGTTAAGCACAACCGAACCTTTTTGTTGAGTCAAACATGTCCCATTTGACGTTATTATGGTGCCACGCGAGGATTGAAATCAAACGGAGTCCATTTGGTCACTCAAATCCTTGTATTCTCGGATTGCACTCAATTCAGCCTACAACGTACAAACGAGTTTTCCTTCTTCGTTAAGCACAACCGAACCTTTTTGTTGAGTAAAACATGTCCCATTTGACGTTATTATTGTGCCACGCGAGGATTGAAATCAAACGGAGTCCATTTGGCTACTCAAATCCTTGTACTCTCGGATTGCACCCAAATTGGCCTCCAATTGAGCCTACAACGTACAAACGAGTTTTCCTTCTTCGTTAATTTACAACCGAATCTTTTTTTTGAGTCAAACATGTCCCATTTTACGTTATTAAGGTGCCACGTGAGGATTGAAATCAAACGGAGTTCATTTGGTCACTCAAATCCTTGTATTCTCGGATTGCACCCAAATTGGCCTCCAATTGAGCCTACAACGTACAAACGAGTTTTCCTTCTTCGTTAAGCACAACCGAACCTTTTTGTTGAGTCAAACATGTATCATTTGACATTATTAAGGAGCCACGTGAGGATTGAAATCAAACGGAGTCCATTTGGTCACTCAAATCCTTGTATTCTCAGATTGCACTCAAATTGGCCTCAATTGAGCCAACAACGTACAAACGAGTTTTCCTTTTTCGTTAAGCACAACCGAACCTTTTGGTTGAGTCAAACATGTCCCATTTGACGTTTTTATGGTGCCACGCGAGGATTGAAATCAAACGGAGTCCATTTGGTCACTCAAATCCTTGTAATCTCGGATTGCACTCAAATTGGCCTCAATTGAGCCTACAACGTACAAACGAGTTTTCCTTCTTCGTTAAGCACAACCGAACCTTTTTGTTGAGTCAAACATGTCCCATTTGACGTTATTAAGGTGCCACATGAGGATTGAAATCAAACGGGGTCCATTTGGTCACTCAAATCCTTGTATTCCCGGATTGCACCCAAATTGGCCTCCAACTGAGCCTACAACATACAAACGAGTTTTCCTTCTTCGTTAAACACAACAGAACCTTTTTTGTTCAGTAAAAAATATCCCATTTGACGTTATTAAGGTGCCGCGCGAGGATCGAAATCAAACGGAGTCCGTTTGATCACTCAAATCCTTGTATTCTCGGATTGCACCCAAATTGGCCTCCAATTGAGCCTACAACGTACAAACGAGTTTTCCTTCTTCGTTAAGCACAACCGAACCTTTTTGTTGAGTCAAACATGTCCCATTTGACGTTATTATGGTGCCACGCGAGGATTGAAATCAAACGGAGTCCATTTGGTCACTCAAATCCTTGTATTCTCGGATTGCACTCAAATTGGCCTCAATTGATCCTACAACGTACAAACGAGTTTTCCTTCTTCGTTAAGCACAACCGAACCATTTTGTTGAGTCAAACATGTCCCATTTGACGTTATTATGGTGCCACGCGAGGATTGAAATCAAACGAAGTCCATTTGGTAACTCAAATCGTTGTATTCTCGGATTGCACCCAAATTGGCCTCCAATTGAGCCTACAACGTACAAACGAGTTTTCCTTCTTCGTTAACTTACAACCGAACCTTTTAGTTGAGTCAAACATGTCCCATTTGACGTTATTAAGGTGCCACGCGAGGATTGAAATCAAACGGAGTCCATTTGGTCACTCAAATCCTTGTATTCTCGGATTGCACCCAAATTGGTTTCCAATTGAGCCTACAACGTACAAACGAGTTTTCCTTCTTCGTTAAGCACAACCGAACCTTTTTGTTGAGTCAAACATGTCCCATTTGACGTTATTATGGTGCCACGCGAGGATTGAAATCAAACGGAGTCCATTTGGTCACTCAAATCCTTGTATTCTCGGATTGCACTCAATTGAGCCTACAAAGTACAAACGAGTTTTCCTTCTTCGTTAAGCACAACCGAACCTTTTTGTTGAGTCAAACATGTCCCATTTGACGTTATTATGGTGCCACGCATGGATTGAAATCAAACGGAGTCCATTTGGTTACTCAAATCCTTGTACTCTCGGATTTCACCCAAATTGGCCTCCAATTGAGCCTACAACGTACAAACGAGTTTTCCTTCTTCGTTAAGCACAACCGAACCTTTTGGTTGAGTCAAACATGTCCCATTTGACGTTATTATGGTGCCACGCGAGGATTGAAATCAAACGGAGTCCATTTGGTCACTCAAATCCTTGTATTCTCGGATTGCACTCAAATTGGCCTCAATTGATCCTACAACGTACAAACGAGTTTTCCTTCTTCGTTAAGCACAACCGAACCATTTTGTTGAGTCAAACATGTCCCATTTGACGTTATTATGGTGCCACGCGAGGATTGAAATCAAACGAAGTCCATTTGGTAACTCAAATCGTTGTATTCTCGGATTGCACCCAAATTGGCCTCCAATTGAGCCTACAACGTACAAACGAGTTTTCCTTCTTCGTTAACTTACAACCGAACCTTTAAGTTGAGTCAAACATGTCCCATTTGACGTTATTAAGGTGCCACGCGAGGATTGAAATCAAACGGAGTCCATTTGGTCACTCAAATCCTTGTATTCTCGGATTGCACCCAAATTGGTTTCCAATTGAGCCTACAACGTACAAACGAGTTTTCCTTCTTCGTTAAGCACAACCGAACCTTTTTGTTGAGTCAAACATGTCCCATTTGACGTTATTATGGTGCCACGCGAGGATTGAAATCAAACGGAGTCCATTTGGTCACTCAAATCCTTGTATTCTCGGATTGCACTCAATTGAGCCTACAAAGTACAAACGAGTTTTCCTTCTTCGTTAAGCACAACCGAACCTTTTTGTTGAGTCAAACATGTCCCATTTGACGTTATTATGGTGCCACGCTTGGATTGAAATCAAACGGAGTCCATTTGGTTACTCAAATCCTTGTACTCTCGGATTTCACCCAAATTGGCCTCCAATTGAGCCTACAACGTACAAACGAGTTTTCCTTCTTCGTTAAGCACAACCGAACCTTTTTGTTGAGTCAAACATGTCCCATTTGACATTATTATGGTGCCACGCGAGGATTGAAATCAAACGGAGTCCATTTGGTCACTCAAATCCTTGTATTCTCGGATTGCACTCAATTGAGCCTACAACGTACAAACGAGTTTTCCTTCTTCGTTAAGCACAACCGAACCTTTTTGTTGAGTCAAACATGTCCCATTTGACGTTATTATGGTGCCACGTGAGGATTGAAATCAAACGAAGTCCATTTGGTAACTCAAATCGTTGTATTCTCGGATTGCACCCAAATTGGCCTCCAATTGAGCCCACAACGTACAAACGAGTTTTCCTTCTTCGTTAACTTACAACCGAACCTTTTAGTTGAGTCAAACATGTCCCATTTGACGTTATTAAGGTGCCACGCGAGGATTGAAATCAAACGGAGTCCATTTGGTCACTCAAATCCTTGTATTCTCGGATTGCACCCAAATTGGTTTCCAATTGAGCCTACAACGTACAAACGAGTTTTCCTTCTTCGTTAAGCACAACCGAACCTTTTTGTTGAGTCAAACATGTCCCATTTGACGTTATTATGGTGCCACGCGAGGATTGAAATCAAACGGAGTCCATTTGGTCACTCAAATCCTTGTATTCTCGGATTGCACTCAATTGAGCCTACAACGTACAAACGAGTTTTCCTTCTTCGTTAAGCACAACCGAACCTTTTTGTTGAGTCAAACATGTCCCATTTGACATTATTATGGTGCCACGTGAGGATTGAAATCAAACGAAGTCCATTTGGTAACTCAAATCGTTGTATTCTCGGATTGCACCCAAATTGGCCTCCAATTGAGCCCACAACGTACAAACGAGTTTTCTTTCTTCGTTAACTTACAACCGAACCTTTTAGTTGAGTCAAACATGTCCCATTTGACGTTATTAAGGTGCCACGCGAGGATTGAAATCAAACGGAGTCCATTTGGTCACTCAAATCCTTGTATTCTCGGATTGCACCCAAATTGGTTTCCAATTGAGCCTACAACGTACAAACGAGTTTTCCTTCTTCGTTAAGCACAACCGAACCTTTTTGTTGAGTCAAACATGTCCCATTTGACGTTATTATGGTGCCACGCGAGGATTGAAATCAAACGGAGTCCATTTGGTCACTCAAATCCTTGTATTCTTGGATTGCACTCAATTGAGCCTACAAAGTACAAACGAGTTTTCCTTCTTCGTTAAGCACAATCGAACCTTTTTGTTGAGTCAAACATGTCCCATTTGACGTTATTATGGTGCCACGCGTGGATTGAAATCAAACGGAGTCCATTTGGTTACTCAAATCCTTGTACTCTCGGATTTCACCCAAATTGGCCTCCAATTGAGCCTACAACGTACAAACGAGTTTTCCCTCTTCGTTAAGCACAACCGAACCTTTTTGTTGAGTCAAACATGTCCCATTTGACGTTATTATGGTGCCACGCGAGGATTGAAATCAAACGGAGTCCATTTGGTCACTCAAATCCTTGTATTCTCGGATTGCACTCAATTGAGCCTACAACGTACAAACGAGTTTTCCTTCTTCGTTAAGCACAACCGAACCTTTTTGTTGAGTAAAACATGTCCCATTTGACGTTATTATGGTGCCACGCGAGGATTGAAATCAAACGGAGTCCATTTGGTTACTCAAATCCTTGTACTCTCGGATTGCACCCAAATTGGAATCCAATTGAGCCTACAACGTACAAACGAGTTTTCCTTCTTCGATAATTTACAACCGAATCTTTTTGTTGAGTCAAACATGTCCCATTTGACGTTATTAAGGTGCCACGCGAGGATTGAAATCAAACGGAGTCCATTTGGTCACTCAAATCCTTGTATTCTCGGATTGCACCCAAATTGGCCTCCCATTGAGCCTACAACGTACAAACGTGTTTTCCTTCTTCGTTAAGCACAACCGAACCTTTTTGTTGAGTCAAACATGTCCTATTTGACGTTATTATGGTGCCACGCGACGATTGAAATCAAACGGAGTCCATTTCCTCACTTAAATCCTTGTATTCTCGCATTGCACTCAAATTGGCCTCAATTGAGCCTACAACGTACAAACGAGTTTTCCTTCTTCGTTAAGCACAACCGAACCTTTTTGTTGAGTCAAACATGTCCCATTTGACGTTATTATGGTGCCACACGAGGATTGAAATCAAACGGGGTCCATTTGGTCACTCAAATCCTTGTATTCTCGGATTGCACCCAAATTGGCCTCCAATTGAGCCTACAACGTACAAACGAGTTTTCCTTCTTCGTTAAGCACAACCGAACCTTTTTGTTGAGTCAAACATGTCCCATTTAACGTTATTATGGTGCCACGCGAGGATTGAAATCAAACGGAGTCCATTTGGTCACTCAAATCCTTGTATTCTCGGATTGCACTCAATTGAGCCTACAAAGTACAAACGAGTTTTCCTTCTTCGTTAAGCACAACCGAACCTTTTTGTTGAGTCAAACATGTCCCATTTGACGTTATTATGGTGCCACGCTTGGATTGAAATCAAACGGAGTCCATTTGGTTACTCAAATCCTTGTACTCTCGGATTTCACCCAAATTGGCCTCCAATTGAGCCTACAACGTACAAACGAGTTTTCCTTCTTCGTTAAGCACAACCGAACCTTTTTGTTGAGTCAAACATGTCCCATTTGACGTTATTATGGTGCCACGCGAGGATTGAAATCAAACGGAGTCCATTTGGTCACTCAAATCCTTGTATTCTCGGATTGCACTCAAATTGGCCTCAATTGATCCTACAACGTACAAACGAGTTTTCCTTCTTCGTTAAGCACAACCGAACCATTTTGTTGAGTCAAACATGTCCCATTTGACGTTATTATGGTGCCACGCGAGGATTGAAATCAAACGAAGTCCATTTGGTAACTCAAATCGTTGTATTCTCGGATTGCACCCAAATTGGCCTCCAATTGAGCCTACAACGTACAAACGAGTTTTCCTTCTTCGTTAACTTACAACCGAACCTTTAAGTTGAGTCAAACATGTCCCATTTGACGTTATTAAGGTGCCACGCGAGGATTGAAATCAAACGGAGTCCATTTGGTCACTCAAATCCTTGTATTCTCGGATTGCACCCAAATTGGTTTCCAATTGAGCCTACAACGTACAAACGAGTTTTCCTTCTTCGTTAAGCACAACCGAACCTTTTTGTTGAGTCAAACATGTCCCATTTGACGTTATTATGGTGCCACGCGAGGATTGAAATCAAACGGAGTCCATTTGGTCACTCAAATCCTTGTATTCTCGGATTGCACTCAATTGAGCCTACAAAGTACAAACGAGTTTTCCTTCTTCGTTAAGCACAACCGAACCTTTTTGTTGAGTCAAACATGTCCCATTTGACGTTATTATGGTGCCACGCTTGGATTGAAATCAAACGGAGTCCATTTGGTTACTCAAATCCTTGTACTCTCGGATTTCACCCAAATTGGCCTCCAATTGAGCCTACAACGTACAAACGAGTTTTCCTTCTTCGTTAAGCACAACCGAACCTTTTTGTTGAGTCAAACATGTCCCATTTGACATTATTATGGTGCCACGCGAGGATTGAAATCAAACGGAGTCCATTTGGTCACTCAAATCCTTGTATTCTCGGATTGCACTCAATTGAGCCTACAACGTACAAACGAGTTTTCCTTCTTCGTTAAGCACAACCGAACCTTTTTGTTGAGTCAAACATGTCCCATTTGACGTTATTATGGTGCCACGTGAGGATTGAAATCAAACGAAGTCCATTTGGTAACTCAAATCGTTGTATTCTCGGATTGCACCCAAATTGGCCTCCAATTGAGCCCACAACGTACAAACGAGTTTTCCTTCTTCGTTAACTTACAACCGAACCTTTTAGTTGAGTCAAACATGTCCCATTTGACGTTATTAAGGTGCCACGCGAGGATTGAAATCAAACGGAGTCCATTTGGTCACTCAAATCCTTGTATTCTCGGATTGCACCCAAATTGGTTTCCAATTGAGCCTACAACGTACAAACGAGTTTTCCTTCTTCGTTAAGCACAACCGAACCTTTTTGTTGAGTCAAACATGTCCCATTTGACGTTATTATGGTGCCACGCGAGGATTGAAATCAAACGGAGTCCATTTGGTCACTCAAATCCTTGTATTCTCGGATTGCACTCAATTGAGCCTACAACGTACAAACGAGTTTTCCTTCTTCGTTAAGCACAACCGAACCTTTTTGTTGAGTCAAACATGTCCCATTTGACATTATTATGGTGCCACGTGAGGATTGAAATCAAACGAAGTCCATTTGGTAACTCAAATCGTTGTATTCTCGGATTGCACCCAAATTGGCCTCCAATTGAGCCCACAACGTACAAACGAGTTTTCTTTCTTCGTTAACTTACAACCGAACCTTTTAGTTGAGTCAAACATGTCCCATTTGACGTTATTAAGGTGCCACGCGAGGATTGAAATCAAACGGAGTCCATTTGGTCACTCAAATCCTTGTATTCTCGGATTGCACCCAAATTGGTTTCCAATTGAGCCTACAACGTACAAACGAGTTTTCCTTCTTCGTTAAGCACAACCGAACCTTTTTGTTGAGTCAAACATGTCCCATTTGACGTTATTATGGTGCCACGCGAGGATTGAAATCAAACGGAGTCCATTTGGTCACTCAAATCCTTGTATTCTTGGATTGCACTCAATTGAGCCTACAAAGTACAAACGAGTTTTCCTTCTTCGTTAAGCACAATCGAACCTTTTTGTTGAGTCAAACATGTCCCATTTGACGTTATTATGGTGCCACGCGTGGATTGAAATCAAACGGAGTCCATTTGGTTACTCAAATCCTTGTACTCTCGGATTTCACCCAAATTGGCCTCCAATTGAGCCTACAACGTACAAACGAGTTTTCCCTCTTCGTTAAGCACAACCGAACCTTTTTGTTGAGTCAAACATGTCCCATTTGACGTTATTATGGTGCCACGCGAGGATTGAAATCAAACGGAGTCCATTTGGTCACTCAAATCCTTGTATTCTCGGATTGCACTCAATTGAGCCTACAACGTACAAACGAGTTTTCCTTCTTCGTTAAGCACAACCGAACCTTTTTGTTGAGTAAAACATGTCCCATTTGACGTTATTATGGTGCCACGCGAGGATTGAAATCAAACGGAGTCCATTTGGTTACTCAAATCCTTGTACTCTCGGATTGCACCCAAATTGGAATCCAATTGAGCCTACAACGTACAAACGAGTTTTCCTTCTTCGATAATTTACAACCGAATCTTTTTGTTGAGTCAAACATGTCCCATTTGACGTTATTAAGGTGCCACGCGAGGATTGAAATCAAACGGAGTCCATTTGGTCACTCAAATCCTTGTATTCTCGGATTGCACCCAAATTGGCCTCCCATTGAGCCTACAACGTACAAACGTGTTTTCCTTCTTCGTTAAGCACAACCGAACCTTTTTGTTGAGTCAAACATGTCCTATTTGACGTTATTATGGTGCCACGCGACGATTGAAATCAAACGGAGTCCATTTCCTCACTTAAATCCTTGTATTCTCGCATTGCACTCAAATTGGCCTCAATTGAGCCTACAACGTACAAACGAGTTTTCCTTCTTCGTTAAGCACAACCGAACCTTTTTGTTGAGTCAAACATGTCCCATTTGACGTTATTATGGTGCCACACGAGGATTGAAATCAAACGGGGTCCATTTGGTCACTCAAATCCTTGTATTCTCGGATTGCACCCAAATTGGCCTCCAATTGAGCCTACAACGTACAAACGAGTTTTCCTTCTTCGTTAAGCACAACCGAACCTTTTTGTTGAGTCAAACATGTCCCATTTAACGTTATTATGGTGCCACGCGAGGATTGAAATCAAACGGAGTCCATTTGGTCACTCAAATCCTTGTATTCTCGGATTGCACTCAATTGAGCCTACAAAGTACAAACGAGTTTTCCTTCTTCGTTAAGCACAACCGAACCTTTTTGTTGAGTCAAACATGTCCCATTTGACGTTATTATGGTGCCACGCTTGGATTGAAATCAAACGGAGTCCATTTGGTTACTCAAATCCTTGTACTCTCGGATTTCACCCAAATTGGCCTCCAATTGAGCCTACAACGTACAAACGAGTTTTCCTTCTTCGTTAAGCACAACCGAACCTTTTTGTTGAGTCAAACATGTCCCATTTGACGTTATTATGGTGCCACGCGAGGATTGAAATCAAACGGATTCCATTTGGTCACTCAAATCCTTGTATTCTCGGATTGCACTCAATTGAGCCTACAACGTACAAACGAGTTTTCCTTCTTCGTTAAGCACAACCGAACCTTTTTGTTGAGTAAAACATGTCCCATTTGACGTTATTATGGTGCCACGCGAGGATTGAAATCAAACGGAGTCCATTTGGTTACTCAAATCCTTGTACTCTCGGATTGCACCCAAATTGGAATCCAATTGAGCCTACAACGTACAAACGAGTTTTCCTTCTTCGTTAATTTACAACCGAATCTTTTTGTTGAGTCAAACATGTCCCATTTGACGTTATTAAGGTGCCACGCGACGATTGAAATCAAACGGAGTCCATTTGCTCACTTAAATCCTTGTATTCTCGCATTGCACTCAAATTGGCCTGAATTGAGCCTACAACGTACAAACGAGTTTTCCTTCTTCGTTAAGCACAACCGAACCTTTTTGTTGAGTCAAACATGTCCCATTTGACGTTATTATGGTGCCACACGAGGATTGAAATCAAACGGGGTCCATTTGGTCACTCAAATCCTTGTATTCTCGGATTGCACCCAAATTGGCCTCCAATTGAGCCTACAACGTACAAACGAGTTTTCCTTCTTCGTTAAGCACAACCGAACCTTTTTGTTGAGTCAAACATGTCCCATTTAACGTTATTATGGTGCCACGCGAGGATTGAAATCAAACGGAGTCCATTTGGTCACTCAAATCCTTGTATTCTCGGATTGCACTCAATTGAGCCTACAAAGTACAAACGAGTTTTCCTTCTTCGTTAAGCACAACCGAACCTTTTTGTTGAGTCAAACATGTCCCATTTGACGTTATTATGGTGCCACGCGTGGATTGAAATCAAACGGAGTCCATTTGGTTACTCAAATCCTTGTACTCTCGGATTTCACCCAAATTGGCCTCCAATTGAGCCTACAACGTACAAACGAGTTTTCCTTCTTCGTTAAGCACAACCGAACCTTTTTGTTGAGTAAAACATGTCCCATTTGACGTTATTATGGTGCCACGCGAGGATTGAAATCAAACGGAGTCCATTTGGTTACTCAAATCCTTGTACTCTCGGATTGCACCCAAATTGGAATCCAATTGAGCCTACAACGTACAAACGAGTTTTCCTTCTTCGTTAATTTACAACCGAATCTTTTTGTTGAGTCAAACATGTCCCATTTGACGTTATTAAGGTGCCACGCGAGGATTGAAATCAAACGGAGTCCATTTGGTCACTCAAATCCTTGTATTCTCGGATTGCACCCAAATTTGCCTCCCATTGAGCCTACAACGTACAAACGAGTTTTCCTTCTTCGTTAAGCACAACCGAACCTTTTTGTTGAGTAAAACATGTCCCATTTGACGTTATTATGGTGCCACGCGAGGATTGAAATCAAACGGAGTCCATTTGGTTACTCAAATCCTTGTACTCTCGGATTGCACCCAAATTGGCCTCCAATTGAGCCTACAACGTACAAACGAGTTTTCCTTCTTCGTTAAGCACAACCGAACCTTTTTGTTGAGTCAAACATGTCCCATTTGACGTTATTATGGTGCCACGCGAGGATTGAAATCAAACGGATTCCATTTGGTCACTCAAATCCTTGTATTCTCGGATTGCACTCAATTGAGCCTACAACGTACAAACGAGTTTTCCTTCTTCGTTAAGCACAACCGAACCTTTTTGTTGAGTAAAACATGTCCCATTTGACGTTATTATGGTGCCACGCGAGGATTGAAATCAAACGGAGTCCATTTGGTTACTCAAATCCTTGTACTCTCGGATTGCACCCAAATTGGAATCCAATTGAGCCTACAACGTACAAACGAGTTTTCCTTCTTCGTTAATTTACAACCGAATCTTTTTGTTGAGTCAAACATGTCCCATTTGACGTTATTAAGGTGCCACGCGACGATTGAAATCAAACGGAGTCCATTTGCTCACTTAAATCCTTGTATTCTCGCATTGCACTCAAATTGGCCTGAATTGAGCCTACAACGTACAAACGAGTTTTCCTTCTTCGTTAAGCACAACCGAACCTTTTTGTTGAGTCAAACATGTCCCATTTGACGTTATTATGGTGCCACACGAGGATTGAAATCAAACGGGGTCCATTTGGTCACTCAAATCCTTGTATTCTCGGATTGCACCCAAATTGGCCTCCAATTGAGCCTACAACGTACAAACGAGTTTTCCTTCTTCGTTAAGCACAACCGAACCTTTTTGTTGAGTCAAACATGTCCCATTTAACGTTATTATGGTGCCACGCGAGGATTGAAATCAAACGGAGTCCATTTGGTCACTCAAATCCTTGTATTCTCGGATTGCACTCAATTGAGCCTACAAAGTACAAACGAGTTTTCCTTCTTCGTTAAGCACAACCGAACCTTTTTGTTGAGTCAAACATGTCCCATTTGACGTTATTATGGTGCCACGCGTGGATTGAAATCAAACGGAGTCCATTTGGTTACTCAAATCCTTGTACTCTCGGATTTCACCCAAATTGGCCTCCAATTGAGCCTACAACGTACAAACGAGTTTTCCTTCTTCGTTAAGCACAACCGAACCTTTTTGTTGAGTAAAACATGTCCCATTTGACGTTATTATGGTGCCACGCGAGGATTGAAATCAAACGGAGTCCATTTGGTTACTCAAATCCTTGTACTCTCGGATTGCACCCAAATTGGAATCCAATTGAGCCTACAACGTACAAACGAGTTTTCCTTCTTCGTTAATTTACAACCGAATCTTTTTGTTGAGTCAAACATGTCCCATTTGACGTTATTAAGGTGCCACGCGAGGATTGAAATCAAACGGAGTCCATTTGGTCACTCAAATCCTTGTATTCTCGGATTGCACCCAAATTTGCCTCCCATTGAGCCTACAACGTACAAACGAGTTTTCCTTCTTCGTTAAGCACAACCGAACCTTTTTGTTGAGTAAAACATGTCCCATTTGACGTTATTATGGTGCCACGCGAGGATTGAAATCAAACGGAGTCCATTTGGTTACTCAAATCCTTGTACTCTCGGATTGCACCCAAATTGGAATCCAATTGAGCCTACAACGTACAAACGAGTTTTCCTTCTTCGTTAATTTACAACCGAATCTTTTTGTTGAGTCAAACATGTCCCATTTGACGTTATTAAGGTGCCACGCGAGGATTGAAATCAAACGGAGTCCATTTGGTCACTCAAATCCTTGTATTCTCGGATTGCACCCAAATTTGCCTCCCATTGAGCCTACAACGTACAAACGAGTTTTCCTTCTTCGTTAAGCACAACCGAACCTTTTTGTTGAGTCAAACATGTCCTATTTGACGTTATTATGGTGCCACGCGAGGATTGAAATCAAACGGAGTCCATTTGCTCACTTAAATCCTTGTATTCTCGGATTGCACTCAAATTGGCCTCCAATTGAGCCTACGACGTACAAATGAGTTTTCCTTCTTCGTTAAGCACAACCGAACCTTTTGGTTGAGTCAAACATGTCCCATTTGACGTTATTATGGTGCCACGTGAGGATTGAAATCAAACGGAGTCCATTTGGTCACTCAAATCCTTGTATTCTCGGATTGCACTCAAATTGGCCTCAATTGAGCCAACAACGTACAAACGAGTTTTCCTTCTTCGTTAAGCACAACCGAACCTTTTTGTTGAGTCAAACATGTCCCATTTGACGTTATTAAGGTGCCACATGAGGATTGAAATCAAACGGGGTCCATTTGGTCACTCAAATCCTTGTATTCCCGGATTGCACCCAAATTGGCCTCCAACTGAGCCTGCAACATACAAACGAGTTTTCCTTCTTCGTTAAACACAACAAAACCTTTTTTGTTGAGTAAAAAATATCCCATTTGACGTTATTAAGGTGCCGCGCGAGGAATGAAATCAAACGGAGTCCGTTTGGTCACTCAAATCCTTGTATTCTCGGATTGCACCCAAATTGGCCTCCAATTGAGCCTACAACGTACAAACGAGTTTTCCTTCTTCATTAAGCACAACCGAACCTTTTTGTTGAGTCAAACATGTCCCATTTGACGTTATTATGGTGCCACGCGAGGATTGAAATCAAACGGAGTCCATTTGGTCACTCAAATCCTTGTATTCTCGGATTGCACTCAAATTGGCCTCAATTGATCCTACAACGTACAAACGAGTTTTCCTTCTTCGTTAAGCACAACCGAACCATTTTGTTGAGTCAAACATGTCCCATTTGACGTTATTATGGTGCCACGCGAGGATTGAAATCAAACGAAGTCCATTTGTAACTCAAATCGTTGTATTCTCGGATTGCACCCAAATTGGCCTCCAATTGAGCCTACAACGTACAAACGAGTTTTCCTTCTTCGTTAACTTACAACCGAACCTTTTAGTTGAGTCAAACATGTCCCATTTGACGTTATTAAGGTGCCACGCGAGGATTGAAATCAAACGGAGTCCATTTGGTCACTCAAATCCTTGTATTCTCGGATTGCACCCAAATTGGTTTCCAATTGAGCCTACAACGTACAAACGAGTTTTCCTTCTTCGTTAAGCACAACCGAACCTTTTTGTTGAGTCAAACATGTCCCATTTGACGTTATTATGGTGCCACGCGAGGATTGAAATCAAACAGAGTCCATTTGGTCACTCAAATCCTTGTATTCTCGGATTGCACTCAATTGAGCCTACAAAGTACAAACGAGTTTTCCTTCTTCGTTAAGCACAACCGAACCTTTTTGTTGAGTCAAACATGTCCCATTTTACGTTATTATGGTGCCACGCGTGGATTGAAATCAAACGGAGTCCATTTGGTTACTCAAATCCTTGTACTCTCGGATTTCACCCAAATTGGCCTCCAATTGAGCCTACAACGTACAAACGAGTTTTCCTTCTTCGTTAAGCACAACCGAACCTTTTTGTTGAGTCAAACATGTCCCATTTGACGTTATTATGGTGCCACGCGAGGATTGAAATCAAACGGAGTCCATTTGGTCACTCAAATCCTTGTATTCTCGGATTGCACTCAATTGAGCCTACAACGTACAAACGAGTTTTCCTTCTTCGTTAAGCACAACCGAACCTTTTTGTTGAGTAAAACATGTCCCATTTGAAGTTATTATGGTGCCACGCGAAGATTGAAATTAAACGGAGTCCATTTGGTTACTCAAATCCTTGTACTCTCGCATTGCACCCAAATTGGAATCCAATTGAGCCTACAACGTACAAACGAGTTTTCCTTCTTCGTTAATTTACAACCGAATCTTTTTGTTGAGTCAAACATGTCCCATTTGACGTTATTAAGGTGCCACGCGAGGATTGAAATCAAACGGAGTCCATTTGGTCACTCAATCCTTGTATTCCCGGATTGCACTAAAATTGGCCTCAATTGAGCCAACAACGTACAAACGAGTTTTCCTTCTTCGTTAAGCACAACCGAACCTTTTTGTTGAGTCAAACATGTCCCATTTGATGTTATTATGGTGCCACGCGAGTATTGAAATCAAACGGAGTCCATTTGGTCACTCAAATCCTTGTATTCTCGGATTGCACTCAATTGAGCCAACAACGTACAAACGAGTTTTCCTTCTTCGTTAAGCACAACCGAACCTTTTTGTTGAGTCAAACATGTCCCATTTAACGTTATTATGGTGCCTCACGAGGATTGAAATCAAGCGGGGTCCATTTGGTCACTCAAATCCTTGTATTCTTGGATTGCCCCCAAATTGGCCTCCAATTGAGCCTACAACGTACAAACGAGTTTTCCTTCTTCGTTAAGCACAACCGAACCTTTTTGTTGAGTCAAACATGTCCCATTTGATGTTATTATGGTGCCACGCGAGTATTGAAATCAAACGGAGTCCATTTGGTCACTCAAATCCTTGTATTCTCGGATTGCACTCAATTGAGCCTACAACGTACAAACGAGTTTTCCTTCTTCGTTAAGCACAACCGAACCTTTTTGTTGAGTAAAACATGTCCCATTTGACGTTATTATGGTGCCACGCGAGGATTGAAATCAAACGGAGTCCATTTGGTTACTCAAATCCTTGTACTCTCGGATTGCACCCAAATTGGAATCCAATTGAGCCTACAACGTACAAACGAGTTTTCCTTCTTCGTTAATTTACAACCGAATCTTTTTGTTGAGTCAAACATGTCCCATTTGACGTTATTAAGGTGCCACGCGAGGATTGAAATCAAACGGAGTCCATTTGGTCACTCAAATCCTTGTATTCTCGGATTGCACCCAAATTTGCCTCCCATTGAGCCTACAACGTACAAACGAGTTTTCCTTCTTCGTTAAGCACAACCGAACCTTTTTGTTGAGTCAAACATGTCCTATTTGACGTTATTATGGTGCCACGCGAGGATTGAAATCAAACGGAGTCCATTTGCTCACTTAAATCCTTGTATTCTCGGATTGCACTCAAATTGGCCTCCAATTGAGCCTACGACGTACAAACGAGTTTTCCTTCTTCGTTAAGCACAACCGAACCTTTTGGTTGAGTCAAACATGTCCCATTTGACGTTATTATGGTGCCACGTGAGGATTGAAATCAAACGGAGTCCATTTGGTCACTCAAATCCTTGTATTCTCGGATTGCACTCAAATTGGCCTCAATTGAGCCAACAACGTACAAACGAGTTTTCCTTCTTCGTTAAGCACAACCGAACCTTTTTGTTGAGTCAAACATGTCCCATTTGACGTTATTAAGGTGCCACATGAGGATTGAAATCAAACGGGGTCCATTTGGTCACTCAAATCCTTGTATTCCCGGATTGCACCCAAATTGGCCTCCAACTGAGCCTGCAACATACAAACGAGTTTTCCTTCTTCGTTAAACACAACAAAACCTTTTTTGTTGAGTAAAAAATATCCCATTTGACGTTATTAAGGTGCCGCGCGAGGATTGAAATCAAACGGAGTCCGTTTGGTCACTCAAATCCTTGTATTCTCGGATTGCACCCAAATTGGCCTCCAATTGAGCCTACAACGTACAAACGAGTTTTCCTTCTTCGTTAAGCACAACCGAACCTTTTTGTTGAGTCAAACATGTCCCATTTGACGTTATTATGGTGCCACGCGAGGATTGAAATCAAACGGAGTCCATTTGGTCACTCAAATCCTTGTATTCTCGGATTGCACTCAAATTGGCCTCAATTGATCCTACAACGTACAAACGAGTTTTCCTTCTTCGTTAAGCACAACCGAACCATTTTGTTGAGTCAAACATGTCCCATTTGACGTTATTATGGTGCCACGCGAGGATTGAAATCAAACGAAGTCCATTTGTAACTCAAATCGTTGTATTCTCGGATTGCACCCAAATTGGCCTCCAATTGAGCCTACAACGTACAAACGAGTTTTCCTTCTTCGTTAACTTACAACCGAACCTTTTAGTTGAGTCAAACATGTCCCATTTGACGTTATTAAGGTGCCACGCGAGGATTGAAATCAAACGGAGTCCATTTGGTCACTCAAATCCTTGTATTCTCGGATTGCACCCAAATTGGTTTCCAATTGAGCCTACAACGTACAAACGAGTTTTCCTTCTTCGTTAAGCACAACCGAACCTTTTTGTTGAGTCAAACATGTCCCATTTGACGTTATTATGGTGCCACGCGAGGATTGAAATCAAACGGAGTCCATTTGGTCACTCAAATCCTTGTATTCTCGGATTGCACTCAATTGAGCCTACAAAGTACAAACGAGTTTTCCTTCTTCGTTAAGCACAACCGAACCTTTTTGTTGAGTCAAACATGTCCCATTTGACGTTATTATGGTGCCACGCGTGGATTGAAATCAAACGGAGTCCATTTGGTTACTCAAATCCTTGTACTCTCGGATTTCACCCAAATTGGCCTCCAATTGAGCCTACAACGTACAAACGAGTTTTCCTTCTTCGTTAAGCACAACCGAACCTTTTTGTTGAGTCAAACATGTCCCATTTGACGTTATTATGGTGCCACGCGAGGATTGAAATCAAACGGAGTCCATTTGGTTACTCAAATCCTTGTATTCTCGGATTGCACTCAATTGAGCCTACAACGTACAAACGAGTTTTCCTTCTTCGTTAAGCACAACCGAACCTTTTTGTTGAGTAAAACATGTCCCATTTGAAGTTATTATGGTTCCACGCGAGGATTGAAATCAAACGGAGTCCATTTGGTTACTCAAATCCTTGTACTCTCGCATTGCACCCAAATTGGAATCCAATTGAGCCTACAACGTACACACGAGTTTTCCTTCTTCGTTAATTTACAACCGAATCTTTTTGTTGAGTCAAACATGTCCCATTTGACGTTATTAAGGTGCCACGCGAGGATTGAAATCAAACGGAGTCCATTTGGTCACTCAATCCTTGTATTCCCGGATTGCACTAAAATTGGCCTCAATTGAGCCAACAACGTACAAACGAGTTTTCCTTATTCGTTAAGCACAACCGAACCTTTTTGTTGAGTCAAACATGTCCCATTTGATGTTATTATGGTGCCACGCGAGTATTGAAATCAAACGGAGTCCATTTGGTCACTCAAATCCTTGTATTCTCGGATTGCACTCAATTGAGCCAACAACGTACAAACGAGTTTTCCTTCTTCGTTAAGCACAACCGAACCTTTTTGTTGAGTCAAACATGTCCCATTTAACGTTATTATGGTGCCTCACGAGGATTGAAATCAAGCGGGGTCCATTTGGTCACTCAAATCCTTGTATTCTTGGATTGCCCCCAAATTGGCCTCCAATTGAGCCTACAACGTACAAACGAGTTTTCCTTCTTCGTTAAGCACAACCGAACCTTTTTGTTGAGTCAAACATGTCCCATTTGATGTTATTATGGTGCCACGCGAGTATTGAAATCAAACGGAGTCCATTTGGTCACTCAAATCCTTGTATTCTCGGATTGCACTCAATTGAGCCAACAACGTACAAACGAGTTTTGCTTCTTCGTTAAGCACAACCGAACATTTTTGTTGAGTCAAACAAGTCCCATTTGACATTATTAAGGTGCCACGCGAGGATTGAAATCAAACGGAGTCCATTTGCTCACTTAAATCCTTGTATTCTCGGATTGCACTCAAATTGGCCTCCAATTGAGCCTACGACGTACAAATGAGTTTTCCTTCTTCGTTAAGCACAACCGAACCTTTTGGTTGAGTCAAACATGTCCCATTTGACGTTATTATGGTGCCACGTGAGGATTGAAATCAAACGGAGTCCATTTGGTCACTCAAATCCTTGTATTCTCGGATTGCACTCAAATTGGCCTCAATTGAGCCAACAACGTACAAACGAGTTTTCCTTCTTCGTTAAGCACAACCGAACCTTTTTGTTGAGTCAAACATGTCCCATTTGACGTTATTAAGGTGCCACATGAGGATTGAAATCAAACGGGGTCCATTTGGTCACTCAAATCCTTGTATTCCCGGATTGCACCCAAATTGGCCTCCAACTGAGCCTGCAACATACAAACGAGTTTTCCTTCTTCGTTAAACACAACAAAACCTTTTTTGTTGAGTAAAAAATATCCCATTTGACGTTATTAAGGTGCCGCGCGAGGAATGAAATCAAACGGAGTCCGTTTGGTCACTCAAATCCTTGTATTCTCGGATTGCACCCAAATTGGCCTCCAATTGAGCCTACAACGTACAAACGAGTTTTCCTTCTTCATTAAGCACAACCGAACCTTTTTGTTGAGTCAAACATGTCCCATTTGACGTTATTATGGTGCCACGCGAGGATTGAAATCAAACGGAGTCCATTTGGTCACTCAAATCCTTGTATTCTCGGATTGCACTCAAATTGGCCTCAATTGATCCTACAACGTACAAACGAGTTTTCCTTCTTCGTTAAGCACAACCGAACCATTTTGTTGAGTCAAACATGTCCCATTTGACGTTATTATGGTGCCACGCGAGGATTGAAATCAAACGAAGTCCATTTGTAACTCAAATCGTTGTATTCTCGGATTGCACCCAAATTGGCCTCCAATTGAGCCTACAACGTACAAACGAGTTTTCCTTCTTCGTTAACTTACAACCGAACCTTTTAGTTGAGTCAAACATGTCCCATTTGACGTTATTAAGGTGCCACGCGAGGATTGAAATCAAACGGAGTCCATTTGGTCACTCAAATCCTTGTATTCTCGGATTGCACCCAAATTGGTTTCCAATTGAGCCTACAACGTACAAACGAGTTTTCCTTCTTCGTTAAGCACAACCGAACCTTTTTGTTGAGTCAAACATGTCCCATTTGACGTTATTATGGTGCCACGCGAGGATTGAAATCAAACAGAGTCCATTTGGTCACTCAAATCCTTGTATTTTCGGATTGCACTCAATTGAGCCTACAAAGTACAAACGAGTTTTCCTTCTTCGTTAAGCACAACCGAACCTTTTTGTTGAGTCAAACATGTCCCATTTTACGTTATTATGGTGCCACGCGTGGATTGAAATCAAACGGAGTCCATTTGGTTACTCAAATCCTTGTACTCTCGGATTTCACCCAAATTGGCCTCCAATTGAGCCTACAACGTACAAACGAGTTTTCCTTCTTCGTTAAGCACAACCGAACCTTTTTGTTGAGTCAAACATGTCCCATTTGACGTTATTATGGTGCCACGCGAGGATTGAAATCAAACGGAGTCCATTTGGTCACTCAAATCCTTGTATTCTCGGATTGCACTCAATTGAGCCTACAACGTACAAACGAGTTTTCCTTCTTCGTTAAGCACAACCGAACCTTTTTGTTGAGTAAAACATGTCCCATTTGAAGTTATTATGGTGCCACGCGAAGATTGAAATTAAACGGAGTCCATTTGGTTACTCAAATCCTTGTACTCTCGCATTGCACCCAAATTGGAATCCAATTGAGCCTACAACGTACAAACGAGTTTTCCTTCTTCGTTAATTTACAACCGAATCTTTTTGTTGAGTCAAACATGTCCCATTTGACGTTATTAAGGTGCCACGCGAGGATTGAAATCAAACGGAGTCCATTTGGTCACTCAATCCTTGTATTCCCGGATTGCACTAAAATTGGCCTCAATTGAGCCAACAACGTACAAACGAGTTTTCCTTCTTCGTTAAGCACAACCGAACCTTTTTGTTGAGTCAAACATGTCCCATTTGATGTTATTATGGTGCCACGCGAGTATTGAAATCAAACGGAGTCCATTTGGTCACTCAAATCCTTGTATTCTCGGATTGCACTCAATTGAGCCAACAACGTACAAACGAGTTTTCCTTCTTCGTTAAGCACAACCGAACCTTTTTGTTGAGTCAAACATGTCCCATTTAACGTTATTATGGTGCCTCACGAGGATTGAAATCAAGCGGGGTCCATTTGGTCACTCAAATCCTTGTATTCTTGGATTGCCCCCAAATTGGCCTCCAATTGAGCCTACAACGTACAAACGAGTTTTCCTTCTTCGTTAAGCACAACCGAACCTTTTTGTTGAGTCAAACATGTCCCATTTGATGTTATAATGGTGCCACGCGAGTATTGAAATCAAACGGAGTCCATTTGGTCACTCAAATCCTTGTATTCTCGGATTGCACTCAATTGAGCCTACAACGTACAAACGAGTTTTCCTTCTTCGTTAAGCACAACCGAACCTTTTTGTTGAGTAAAACATGTCCCATTTGACGTTATTATGGTGCCACGCGAGGATTGAAATCAAACGGAGTCCATTTGGTTACTCAAATCCTTGTACTCTCGGATTGCACCCAAATTGGAATCCAATTGAGCCTACAACGTACAAACGAGTTTTCCTTCTTCGTTAATTTACAACCGAATCTTTTTGTTGAGTCAAACATGTCCCATTTGACGTTATTAAGGTGCCACGCGAGGATTGAAATCAAACGGAGTCCATTTGGTCACTCAAATCCTTGTATTCTCGGATTGCACCCAAATTTGCCTCCCATTGAGCCTACAACGTACAAACGAGTTTTCCTTCTTCGTTAAGCACAACCGAACCTTTTTGTTGAGTCAAACATGTCCTATTTGACGTTATTATGGTGCCACGCGAGGATTGAAATCAAACGGAGTCCATTTGCTCACTTAAATCCTTGTATTCTCGGATTGCACTCAAATTGGCCTCCAATTGAGCCTACGACGTACAAACGAGTTTTCCTTCTTCGTTAAGCACAACCGAACCTTTTGGTTGAGTCAAACATGTCCCATTTGACGTTATTATGGTGCCACGTGAGGATTGAAATCAAACGGAGTCCATTTGGTCACTCAAATCCTTGTATTCTCGGATTGCACTCAAATTGGCCTCAATTGAGCCAACAACGTACAAACGAGTTTTCCTTCTTCGTTAAGCACAACCGAACCTTTTTGTTGAGTCAAACATGTCCCATTTGACGTTATTAAGGTGCCACATGAGGATTGAAATCAAACGGGGTCCATTTGGTCACTCAAATCCTTGTATTCCCGGATTGCACCCAAATTGGCCTCCAACTGAGCCTGCAACATACAAACGAGTTTTCCTTCTTCGTTAAACACAACAAAACCTTTTTTGTTGAGTAAAAAATATCCCATTTGACGTTATTAAGGTGCCGCGCGAGGATTGAAATCAAACGGAGTCCGTTTGGTCACTCAAATCCTTGTATTCTCGGATTGCACCCAAATTGGCCTCCAATTGAGCCTACAACGTACAAACGAGTTTTCCTTCTTCGTTAAGCACAACCGAACCTTTTTGTTGAGTCAAACATGTCCCATTTGACGTTATTATGGTGCCACGCGAGGATTGAAATCAAACGGAGTCCATTTGGTCACTCAAATCCTTGTATTCTCGGATTGCACTCAAATTGGCCTCAATTGATCCTACAACGTACAAACGAGTTTTCCTTCTTCGTTAAGCACAACCGAACCATTTTGTTGAGTCAAACATGTCCCATTTGACGTTATTATGGTGCCACGCGAGGATTGAAATCAAACGAAGTCCATTTGTAACTCAAATCGTTGTATTCTCGGATTGCACCCAAATTGGCCTCCAATTGAGCCTACAACGTACAAACGAGTTTTCCTTCTTCGTTAACTTACAACCGAACCTTTTAGTTGAGTCAAACATGTCCCATTTGACGTTATTAAGGTGCCACGCGAGGATTGAAATCAAACGGAGTCCATTTGGTCACTCAAATCCTTGTATTCTCGGATTGCACCCAAATTGGTTTCCAATTGAGCCTACAACGTACAAACGAGTTTTCCTTCTTCGTTAAGCACAACCGAACCTTTTTGTTGAGTCAAACATGTCCCATTTGACGTTATTATGGTGCCACGCGAGGATTGAAATCAAACGGAGTCCATTTGGTCACTCAAATCCTTGTATTCTCGGATTGCACTCAATTGAGCCTACAAAGTACAAACGAGTTTTCCTTCTTCGTTAAGCACAACCGAACCTTTTTGTTGAGTCAAACATGTCCCATTTGACGTTATTATGGTGCCACGCGTGGATTGAAATCAAACGGAGTCCATTTGGTTACTCAAATCCTTGTACTCTCGGATTTCACCCAAATTGGCCTCCAATTGAGCCTACAACGTACAAACGAGTTTTCCTTCTTCGTTAAGCACAACCGAACCTTTTTGTTGAGTCAAACATGTCCCATTTGACGTTATTATGGTGCCACGCGAGGATTGAAATCAAACGGAGTCCATTTGGTTACTCAAATCCTTGTATTCTCGGATTGCACTCAATTGAGCCTACAACGTACAAACGAGTTTTCCTTCTTCGTTAAGCACAACCGAACCTTTTTGTTGAGTAAAACATGTCCCATTTGAAGTTATTATGGTGCCACGCGAGGATTGAAATCAAACGGAGTCCATTTGGTTACTCAAATCCTTGTACTCTCGCATTGCACCCAAATTGGAATCCAATTGAGCCTACAACGTACACACGAGTTTTCCTTCTTCGTTAATTTACAACCGAATCTTTTTGTTGAGTCAAACATGTCCCATTTGACGTTATTAAGGTGCCACGCGAGGATTGAAATCAAACGGAGTCCATTTGGTCACTCAATCCTTGTATTCCCGGATTGCACTAAAATTGGCCTCAATTGAGCCAACAACGTACAAACGAGTTTTCCTTATTCGTTAAGCACAACCGAACCTTTTTGTTGAGTCAAACATGTCCCATTTGATGTTATTATGGTGCCACGCGAGTATTGAAATCAAACGGAGTCCATTTGGTCACTCAAATCCTTGTATTCTCGGATTGCACTCAATTGAGCCAACAACGTACAAACGAGTTTTCCTTCTTCGTTAAGCACAACCGAACCTTTTTGTTGAGTCAAACATGTCCCATTTAACGTTATTATGGTGCCTCACGAGGATTGAAATCAAGCGGGGTCCATTTGGTCACTCAAATCCTTGTATTCTTGGATTGCCCCCAAATTGGCCTCCAATTGAGCCTACAACGTACAAACGAGTTTTCCTTCTTCGTTAAGCACAACCGAACCTTTTTGTTGAGTCAAACATGTCCCATTTGATGTTATTATGGTGCCACGCGAGTATTGAAATCAAACGGAGTCCATTTGGTCACTCAAATCCTTGTATTCTCGGATTGCACTCAATTGAGCCAACAACGTACAAACGAGTTTTGCTTCTTCGTTAAGCACAACCGAACATTTTTGTTGAGTCAAACAAGTCCCATTTGACATTATTAAGGTGCCACGCGAGGATTGAAATCAAACGGAGTCCATTTGGTCACTCAATCCTTGTATTCTCGGATTGCACTAAAATTGGCCTCAATTGAGCCAACAACGTACAAACGAGTTTTCCTTCTTCGTTAAGCACAACCGAACCTTTTGGTTGAGTCAAACATGTCCCATTTGACGTTATTATGGTGCCACGTGAGGATTGAAATCAAACGGAGTCCATTTGGTCACTCAAATCCTTGTATTCTCGGATTGCACTCAAATTGGCCTCAATTGAGCCAACAACGTACAAACGAATTTTCCTTCTTCGTTAAGCACAACCGAACCTTTTTGTTCAGTCAAACATGTCCCATTTAACGTTATTATGGTGCCACGCGAGGATTGAAATCAAACGGAGTCCATTTGATCACTCAAATCCTTGTATTCTCGGATTGCACTCAATTGAGCCTACAAAGTACAAACGAGTTTTCCTTCTTCGTTAAGCACAACCGAACCTTTTTGTTGAGTCAAACATGTCCCATTTGACGTTATTATGGTGCCACGCGTGGATTGAAATCAAACGGAGTCCATTTGTTACTCAAATCCTTGTACTCTCGGATTTCACCCAAATTGGCCTCCAATTGAGCCTACAACGTACAAACGAGTTTTCCTTCTTCGTTAAGCACAACCGAACCTTTTTGTTGAGTCAAACATGTCCCATTTAACGTTATTATGGTGCCTCACGAGGATTGAAATCAAGCGGGGTCCATTTGGTCACTCAAATCCTTGTATTCTCGGATTGCCCCCAAATTGGCCTCCAATTGAGCCTACAACGTACAAACGAGTTTTCCTTCTTCGTTAAGCACAACCGAACCTTTTTGTTGAGTCAAACATGTCCCATTTGATGTTATTATGGTGCCACGCGAGTATTGAAATCAAACGGAGTCCATTTGGTCACTCAAATCCTTGTATTCTCGGATTGCACTCAATTGAGCCTACAACGTACAAACGAGTTTTGCTTCTTCGTTAAGCACAACCGAACATTTTTGTTGAGTCAAACAAGTCCCATTTGACATTATTAAGGTGCCACGCGAGGATTGAAATCAAACGGAGTCCATTTGGTCACTCAATCCTTGTATTCTCGGATTGCACTAAAATTGGCCTCAATTGAGCCAACAACGTACAAACGAGTTTTCCTTCTTCGTTAAGCACAACCGAACCTTTTGGTTGAGTCAAACATGTCCCATTTGACGTTATTATGGTGCCACGTGAGGATTGAAATCAAACGGAGTCCATTTGGTCACTCAAATCCTTGTATTCTCGGATTGCACTCAAATTGGCCTCAATTGAGCCAACAACGTACAAACGAATTTTCCTTCTTCGTTAAGCACAACCGAACCTTTTTGTTGAGTCAAACATGTCCCATTTAACGTTATTATGGTGCCACGCGAGGATTGAAATCAAACGGAGTCCATTTGGTCACTCAAATCCTTGTATTCTCGGATTGCACTCAATTGAGCCTACAAAGTACAAACGAGTTTTCCTTCTTCGTTAAGCACAACCGAACCTTTTTGTTGAGTCAAACATGTCCCATTTGACGTTATTATGGTGCCACACGTGGATTGAAATGAAACGGAGTCCATTTGGTTACTCAAATCCTTGTACTCTCGGATTTCACCCAAATTGGCCTCCAATTGAGCCTACAACGTACAAACGAGTTTTCCTTCTTCGTTAAGCACAACCGAACCTTTTTGTTGAGTCAAACATGTCCCATTTGACGTTATTATGGTGCCACGCGAGGATTGAAATCAAACGGATTCCATTTGGTCACTCAAATCCTTGTATTCTCGGATTGCACTCAATTGAGCCTACAACGTACAAACGAGTTTTCCTTCTTCGTTAAGCACAACCGAACCTTTTTGTTGAGTAAAACATGTCCCATTTGACGTTATTATGGTGCCACGCGAGGATTGAAATCAAACGGAGTCCATTTGGTTACTCAAATCCTTGTACTCTCGGATTGCACCCAAATTGGAATCCAATTGAGCCTACAACGTACAAACGAGTTTTCCTTCTTCGTTAATTTACAACCGAATCTTTTTGTTGAGTCAAACATGTCCCATTTGACGTTATTAAGGTGCCACGCGACGATTGAAATCAAACGGAGTCCATTTGCACACTTAAATCCTTGTATTCTCGCATTGCACTCAAATTGGCCTCAATTGAGCCTACAACGTACAAACGAGTTTTCCTTCTTCGTTAAGCACAACCGAACCTTTTTGTTGAGTCAAACATGTCCCATTTGACGTTATTATGGTGCCACACGAGGATTGAAATCAAACGGGGTCCATTTGGTCACTCAAATCCTTGTATTCTCGGATTGCACCCAAATTGGCCTCCAATTGAGCCTACAACGTACAAACGAGTTTTCCTTCTTCGTTAAGCACAACCGAACCTTTTTGTTGAGTCAAACATGTCCCATTTAACGTTATTATGGTGCCACGCGAGGATTGAAATCAAACGGAGTCCATTTGGTCACTCAAATCCTTGTATTCTCGGATTGCACTCAATTGAGCCTACAAAGTACAAACGAGTTTTCCTTCTTCGTTAAGCACAACCGAACCTTTTTGTTGAGTCAAACATGTCCCATTTGACGTTATTATGGTTCCACGCGTGGATTGAAATCAAACGGAGTCCATTTGGTTACTCAAATCCTTGTACTCTCGGATTTCACCCAAATTGGCCTCCAATTGAGCCTACAACGTACAAACGAGTTTTCCTTCTTCGTTAAGCACAACCGAACCTTTTTGTTGAGTCAAACATGTCCCATTTGACGTTATTATGGTGCCACGCGAGGATTGAAATCAAACGGAGTCCATTTGGTCACTCAAATCCTTGTATTCTCGGATTGCACTCAATTGAGCCTACAACGTACAAACGAGTTTTCCTTCTTCGTTAAGCACAACCGAACCTTTTTGTTGAGTAAAACATGTCCCATTTGACGTTATTATGGTGCCACGCGAGGATTGAAATCAAACGGAGTCCATTTGGTTACTCAAATCCTTGTACTCTCGGATTGCACCCAAATTGGAATCCAATTGAGCCTACAACGTACAAACGAGTTTTCCTTCTTCGTTAATTTACAACCGAATCTTTTTGTTGAGTCAAACATGTCCCATTTGACGTTATTAAGGTGCCACGCGAGGATTGAAATCAAACGGAGTCCATTTGGTCACTCAAATCCTTGTATTCTCGGATTGCACCCAAATTTGCCTCCCATTGAGCCTACAACGTACAAACGAGTTTTCCTTCTTCGTTAAGCACAACCGAACCTTTTTGTTGAGTCAAACATGTCCTATTTGACGTTATTATGGTTCCACGCGAGGATTGAAATCAAACGGAGTCCATTTGCTCACTTAAATCCTTGTATTCTCGGATTGCACTCAAATTGGCCTCCAATTGAGCCTACGACGTACAAACGAGTTTTCCTTCTTCGTTAAGCACAACCGAACCTTTTGGTTGAGTCAAACATGTCCCATTTGACGTTATTATGGTGCCACGTGAGGATTGAAATCAAACGGAGTCCATTTGGTCACTCAAATCCTTGTATTCTCGGATTGCACTCAAATTGGCCTCAATTGAGCCAACAACGTACAAACGAGTTTTCCTTCTTCGTTAAGCACAACCGAACCTTTTTGTTGAGTCAAACATGTCCCATTTGACGTTATTAAGGTGCCACATGAGGATTGAAATCAAACGGGGTCCATTTGGTCACTCAAATCCTTGTATTCCCGGATTGCACCCAAATTGGCCTCCAACTGAGCCTGCAACATACAAACGAGTTTTCCTTCTTCGTTAAACACAACAAAACCTTTTTTGTTGAGTAAAAAATATCCCATTTGACGTTATTAAGGTGCCGCGCGAGGATTGAAATCAAACGGAGTCCGTTTAGTCACTCAAATCCTTGTATTCTCGGATTGCACCCAAATTGGCCTCCAATTGAGCCTACAACGTACAAACGAGTTTTCCTTCTTCGTTAAGCACAACCGAACCTTTTTGTTGAGTCAAACATGTCCCATTTGACGTTATTATGGTGCCACGCGAGGATTGAAATCAAACGGAGTCCATTTGGTCACTCAAATCCTTGTATTCTCGGATTGCACCCAAATTGGTTTCCAATTGAGCCTACAACGTACAAACGAGTTTTCCTTCTTCGTTAAGCACAACCGAACCTTTTTGTTGAGTCAAACATGTCCCATTTGACGTTATTATGGTGCCACGCGAGGATTGAAATCAAACGGAGTCCATTTGGTCACTCAAATCCTTGTATTCTCGGATTGCACTCAATTGAGCCTACAAAGTACAAACGAGTTTTCCTTCTTCGTTAAGCACAACCGAACCTTTTTGTTGAGTCAAACATGTCCCATTTGACGTTATTATGGTGCCACGCGTGGATTGAAATCAAACGGAGTCCATTTGGTTACTCAAATCCTTGTACTCTCGGATTTCACCCAAATTGGCCTCCAATTGAGCCTACAACGTACAAACGAGTTTTCCTTCTTCGTTAAGCACAACCGAACCTTTTTGTTGAGTCAAACATGTCCCATTTGACGTTATTATGGTGCCACGCGAGGATTGAAATCAAACGGAGTCCATTTGGTTACTCAAATCCTTGTATTCTCGGATTGCACTCAATTGAGCCTACAACGTACAAACGAGTTTTCCTTCTTCGTTAAGCACAACCGAACCTTTTTGTTGAGTAAAACATGTCCCATTTGAAGTTATTATGGTGCCACGCGAGGATTGAAATCAAACGGAGTCCATTTGGTTACTCAAATCCTTGTACTCTCGCATTGCACCCAAATTGGAATCCAATTGAGCCTACAACGTACACACGAGTTTTCCTTCTTCGTTAATTTACAACCGAATCTTTTTGTTGAGTCAAACATGTCCCATTTGACGTTATTAAGGTGCCACGCGAGGATTGAAATCAAACGGAGTCCATTTGGTCACTCAATCCTTGTATTCCCGGATTGCACTAAAATTGGCCTCAATTGAGCCAACAACGTACAAACGAGTTTTCCTTATTCGTTAAGCACAACCGAACCTTTTTGTTGAGTCAAACATGTCCCATTTGATGTTATTATGGTGCCACGCGAGTATTGAAATCAAACGGAGTCCATTTGGTCACTCAAATCCTTGTATTCTCGGATTGCACTCAATTGAGCCAACAACGTACAAACGAGTTTTCCTTCTTCGTTAAGCACAACCGAACCTTTTTGTTGAGTCAAACATGTCCCATTTAACGTTATTATGGTGCCTCACGAGGATTGAAATCAAGCGGGGTCCATTTGGTCACTCAAATCCTTGTATTCTTGGATTGCCCCCAAATTGGCCTCCAATTGAGCCTACAACGTACAAACGAGTTTTCCTTCTTCGTTAAGCACAACCGAACCTTTTTGTTGAGTCAAACATGTCCCATTTGATGTTATTATGGTGCCACGCGAGTATTGAAATCAAACGGAGTCCATTTGGTCACTCAAATCCTTGTATTCTCGGATTGCACTCAATTGAGCCAACAACGTACAAACGAGTTTTGCTTCTTCGTTAAGCACAACCGAACATTTTTGTTGAGTCAAACAAGTCCCATTTGACATTATTAAGGTGCCACGCGAGGATTGAAATCAAACGGAGTCCATTTGGTCACTCAATCCTTGTATTCTCGGATTGCACTAAAATTGGCCTCAATTGAGCCAACAACGTACAAACGAGTTTTCCTTCTTCGTTAAGCACAACCGAACCTTTTGGTTGAGTCAAACATGTCCCATTTGACGTTATTATGGTGCCACGTGAGGATTGAAATCAAACGGAGTCCATTTGGTCACTCAAATCCTTGTATTCTCGGATTGCACTCAAATTGGCCTCAATTGAGCCAACAACGTACAAACGAATTTTCCTTCTTCGTTAAGCACAACCGAACCTTTTTGTTCAGTCAAACATGTCCCATTTAACGTTATTATGGTGCCACGCGAGGATTGAAATCAAACGGAGTCCATTTGATCACTCAAATCCTTGTATTCTCGGATTGCACTCAATTGAGCCTACAAAGTACAAACGAGTTTTCCTTCTTCGTTAAGCACAACCGAACCTTTTTGTTGAGTCAAACATGTCCCATTTAACGTTATTATGGTGCCACGCGAGGATTGAAATCAAACGGAGTCCATTTGGTCACTCAAATCCTTGTATTCTCGGATTGCACTCAATTGAGCCTACAAAGTACAAACGAGTTTTCCTTCTTCGTTAAGCACAACCGAACCTTTTTGTTGAGTCAAACATGTCCCATTTGACGTTATTATGGTTCCACGCGTGGATTGAAATCAAACGGAGTCCATTTGGTTACTCAAATCCTTGTACTCTCGGATTTCACCCAAATTGGCCTCCAATTGAGCCTACAACGTACAAACGAGTTTTCCTTCTTCGTTAAGCACAACCGAACCTTTTTGTTGAGTCAAACATGTCCCATTTGACGTTATTATGGTGCCACGCGAGGATTGAAATCAAACGGAGTCCATTTGGTCACTCAAATCCTTGTATTCTCGGATTGCACTCAATTGAGCCTACAACGTACAAACGAGTTTTCCTTCTTCGTTAAGCACAACCGAACCTTTTTGTTGAGTAAAACATGTCCCATTTGACGTTATTATGGTGCCACGCGAGGATTGAAATCAAACGGAGTCCATTTGGTTACTCAAATCCTTGTACTCTCGGATTGCACCCAAATTGGAATCCAATTGAGCCTACAACGTACAAACGAGTTTTCCTTCTTCGTTAATTTACAACCGAATCTTTTTGTTGAGTCAAACATGTCCCATTTGACGTTATTAAGGTGCCACGCGAGGATTGAAATCAAACGGAGTCCATTTGGTCACTCAAATCCTTGTATTCTCGGATTGCACCCAAATTTGCCTCCCATTGAGCCTACAACGTACAAACGAGTTTTCCTTCTTCGTTAAGCACAACCGAACCTTTTTGTTGAGTCAAACATGTCCTATTTGACGTTATTATGGTTCCACGCGAGGATTGAAATCAAACGGAGTCCATTTGCTCACTTAAATCCTTGTATTCTCGGATTGCACTCAAATTGGCCTCCAATTGAGCCTACGACGTACAAACGAGTTTTCCTTCTTCGTTAAGCACAACCGAACCTTTTGGTTGAGTCAAACATGTCCCATTTGACGTTATTATGGTGCCACGTGAGGATTGAAATCAAACGGAGTCCATTTGGTCACTCAAATCCTTGTATTCTCGGATTGCACTCAAATTGGCCTCAATTGAGCCAACAACGTACAAACGAGTTTTCCTTCTTCGTTAAGCACAACCGAACCTTTTTGTTGAGTCAAACATGTCCCATTTGACGTTATTAAGGTGCCACATGAGGATTGAAATCAAACGGGGTCCATTTGGTCACTCAAATCCTTGTATTCCCGGATTGCACCCAAATTGGCCTCCAACTGAGCCTGCAACATACAAACGAGTTTTCCTTCTTCGTTAAACACAACAAAACCTTTTTTGTTGAGTAAAAAATATCCCATTTGACGTTATTAAGGTGCCGCGCGAGGATTGAAATCAAACGGAGTCCGTTTAGTCACTCAAATCCTTGTATTCTCGGATTGCACCCAAATTGGCCTCCAATTGAGCCTACAACGTACAAACGAGTTTTCCTTCTTCGTTAAGCACAACCGAACCTTTTTGTTGAGTCAAACATGTCCCATTTGACGTTATTATGGTGCCACGCGAGGATTGAAATCAAACGGAGTCCATTTGGTCACTCAAATCCTTGTATTCTCGGATTGCACCCAAATTGGTTTCCAATTGAGCCTACAACGTACAAACGAGTTTTCCTTCTTCGTTAAGCACAACCGAACCTTTTTGTTGAGTCAAACATGTCCCATTTGACGTTATTATGGTGCCACGCGAGGATTGAAATCAAACGGAGTCCATTTGGTCACTCAAATCCTTGTATTCTCGGATTGCACTCAATTGAGCCTACAAAGTACAAACGAGTTTTCCTTCTTCGTTAAGCACAACCGAACCTTTTTGTTGAGTCAAACATGTCCCATTTGACGTTATTATGGTGCCACGCGTGGATTGAAATCAAACGGAGTCCATTTGGTTACTCAAATCCTTGTACTCTCGGATTTCACCCAAATTGGCCTCCAATTGAGCCTACAACGTACAAACGAGTTTTCCTTCTTCGTTAAGCACAACCGAACCTTTTTGTTGAGTCAAACATGTCCCATTTGACGTTATTATGGTGCCACGCGAGGATTGAAATCAAACGGAGTCCATTTGGTTACTCAAATCCTTGTATTCTCGGATTGCACTCAATTGAGCCTACAACGTACAAACGAGTTTTCCTTCTTCGTTAAGCACAACCGAACCTTTTTGTTGAGTAAAACATGTCCCATTTGAAGTTATTATGGTGCCACGCGAGGATTGAAATCAAACGGAGTCCATTTGGTTACTCAAATCCTTGTACTCTCGCATTGCACCCAAATTGGAATCCAATTGAGCCTACAACGTACACACGAGTTTTCCTTCTTCGTTAATTTACAACCGAATCTTTTTGTTGAGTCAAACATGTCCCATTTGACGTTATTAAGGTGCCACGCGAGGATTGAAATCAAACGGAGTCCATTTGGTCACTCAATCCTTGTATTCCCGGATTGCACTAAAATTGGCCTCAATTGAGCCAACAACGTACAAACGAGTTTTCCTTATTCGTTAAGCACAACCGAACCTTTTTGTTGAGTCAAACATGTCCCATTTGATGTTATTATGGTGCCACGCGAGTATTGAAATCAAACGGAGTCCATTTGGTCACTCAAATCCTTGTATTCTCGGATTGCACTCAATTGAGCCAACAACGTACAAACGAGTTTTCCTTCTTCGTTAAGCACAACCGAACCTTTTTGTTGAGTCAAACATGTCCCATTTGACGTTATTATGGTTCCACGCGTGGATTGAAATCAAACGGAGTCCATTTGGTTACTCAAATCCTTGTACTCTCGGATTTCACCCAAATTGGCCTCCAATTGAGCCTACAACGTACAAACGAGTTTTCCTTCTTCGTTAAGCACAACCGAACCTTTTTGTTGAGTCAAACATGTCCCATTTGACGTTATTATGGTGCCACGCGAGGATTGAAATCAAACGGAGTCCATTTGGTCACTCAAATCCTTGTATTCTCGGATTGCACTCAATTGAGCCTACAACGTACAAACGAGTTTTCCTTCTTCGTTAAGCACAACCGAACCTTTTTGTTGAGTAAAACATGTCCCATTTGACGTTATTATGGTGCCACGCGAGGATTGAAATCAAACGGAGTCCATTTGGTTACTCAAATCCTTGTACTCTCGGATTGCACCCAAATTGGAATCCAATTGAGCCTACAACGTACAAACGAGTTTTCCTTCTTCGTTAATTTACAACCGAATCTTTTTGTTGAGTCAAACATGTCCCATTTGACGTTATTAAGGTGCCACGCGAGGATTGAAATCAAACGGAGTCCATTTGGTCACTCAAATCCTTGTATTCTCGGATTGCACCCAAATTTGCCTCCCATTGAGCCTACAACGTACAAACGAGTTTTCCTTCTTCGTTAAGCACAACCGAACCTTTTTGTTGAGTCAAACATGTCCTATTTGACGTTATTATGGTTCCACGCGAGGATTGAAATCAAACGGAGTCCATTTGCTCACTTAAATCCTTGTATTCTCGGATTGCACTCAAATTGGCCTCCAATTGAGCCTACGACGTACAAACGAGTTTTCCTTCTTCGTTAAGCACAACCGAACCTTTTGGTTGAGTCAAACATGTCCCATTTGACGTTATTATGGTGCCACGTGAGGATTGAAATCAAACGGAGTCCATTTGGTCACTCAAATCCTTGTATTCTCGGATTGCACTCAAATTGGCCTCAATTGAGCCAACAACGTACAAACGAGTTTTCCTTCTTCGTTAAGCACAACCGAACCTTTTTGTTGAGTCAAACATGTCCCATTTGACGTTATTAAGGTGCCACATGAGGATTGAAATCAAACGGGGTCCATTTGGTCACTCAAATCCTTGTATTCCCGGATTGCACCCAAATTGGCCTCCAACTGAGCCTGCAACATTCAAACGAGTTTTCCTTCTTCGTTAAACACAACAAAACCTTTTTTGTTGAGTAAAAAATATCCCATTTGACGTTATTAAGGTGCCGCGCGAGGATTGAAATCAAACGGAGTCCGTTTAGTCACTCAAATCCTTGTATTCTCGGATTGCACCCAAATTGGCCTCCAATTGAGCCTACAACGTACAAACGAGTTTTCCTTCTTCGTTAAGCACAACCGAACCTTTTTGTTGAGTCAAACATGTCCCATTTGACGTTATTATGGTGCCACGCGAGGATTGAAATCAAACGGAGTCCATTTGGTCACTCAAATCCTTGTATTCTCGGATTGCACCCAAATTGGTTTCCAATTGAGCCTACAACGTACAAACGAGTTTTCCTTCTTCGTTAAGCACAACCGAACCTTTTTGTTGAGTCAAACATGTCCCATTTGACGTTATTATGGTGCCACGCGAGGATTGAAATCAAACGGAGTCCATTTGGTCACTCAAATCCTTGTATTCTCGGATTGCACTCAATTGAGCCTACAAAGTACAAACGAGTTTTCCTTCTTCGTTAAGCACAACCGAACCTTTTTGTTGAGTCAAACATGTCCCATTTGACGTTATTATGGTGCCACGCGTGGATTGAAATCAAACGGAGTCCATTTGGTTACTCAAATCCTTGTACTCTCGGATTTCACCCAAATTGGCCTCCAATTGAGCCTACAACGTACAAACGAGTTTTCCTTCTTCGTTAAGCACAACCGAACCTTTTTGTTGAGTCAAACATGTCCCATTTGACGTTATTATGGTGCCACGCGAGGATTGAAATCAAACGGAGTCCATTTGGTTACTCAAATCCTTGTATTCTCGGATTGCACTCAATTGAGCCTACAACGTACAAACGAGTTTTCCTTCTTCGTTAAGCACAACCGAACCTTTTTGTTGAGTAAAACATGTCCCATTTGAAGTTATTATGGTGCCACGCGAGGATTGAAATCAAACGGAGTCCATTTGGTTACTCAAATCCTTGTACTCTCGCATTGCACCCAAATTGGAATCCAATTGAGCCTACAACGTACACACGAGTTTTCCTTCTTCGTTAATTTACAACCGAATCTTTTTGTTGAGTCAAACATGTCCCATTTGACGTTATTAAGGTGCCACGCGAGGATTGAAATCAAACGGAGTCCATTTGGTCACTCAATCCTTGTATTCCCGGATTGCACTAAAATTGGCCTCAATTGAGCCAACAACGTACAAACGAGTTTTCCTTATTCGTTAAGCACAACCGAACCTTTTTGTTGAGTCAAACATGTCCCATTTGATGTTATTATGGTGCCACGCGAGTATTGAAATCAAACGGAGTCCATTTGGTCACTCAAATCCTTGTATTCTCGGATTGCACTCAATTGAGCCAACAACGTACAAACGAGTTTTCCTTCTTCGTTAAGCACAACCGAACCTTTTTGTTGAGTCAAACATGTCCCATTTAACGTTATTATGGTGCCTCACGAGGATTGAAATCAAGCGGGGTCCATTTGGTCACTCAAATCCTTGTATTCTTGGATTGCCCCCAAATTGGCCTCCAATTGAGCCTACAACGTACAAACGAGTTTTCCTTCTTCGTTAAGCACAACCGAACCTTTTTGTTGAGTCAAACATGTCCCATTTGATGTTATTATGGTGCCACGCGAGTATTGAAATCAAACGGAGTCCATTTGGTCACTCAAATCCTTGTATTCTCGGATTGCACTCAATTGAGCCAACAACGTACAAACGAGTTTTGCTTCTTCGTTAAGCACAACCGAACATTTTTGTTGAGTCAAACAAGTCCCATTTGACATTATTAAGGTGCCACGCGAGGATTGAAATCAAACGGAGTCCATTTGGTCACTCAATCCTTGTATTCTCGGATTGCACTAAAATTGGCCTCAATTGAGCCAACAACGTACAAACGAGTTTTCCTTCTTCGTTAAGCACAACCGAACCTTTTGGTTGAGTCAAACATGTCCCATTTGACGTTATTATGGTGCCACGTGAGGATTGAAATCAAACGGAGTCCATTTGGTCACTCAAATCCTTGTATTCTCGGATTGCACTCAAATTGGCCTCAATTGAGCCAACAACGTACAAACGAATTTTCCTTCTTCGTTAAGCACAACCGAACCTTTTTGTTCAGTCAAACATGTCCCATTTAACGTTATTATGGTGCCACGCGAGGATTGAAATCAAACGGAGTCCATTTGATCACTCAAATCCTTGTATTCTCGGATTGCACTCAATTGAGCCTACAAAGTACAAACGAGTTTTCCTTCTTCGTTAAGCACAACCGAACCTTTTTGTTGAGTCAAACATGTCCCATTTGACGTTATTATGGTGCCACGCGTGGATTGAAATCAAACGGAGTCCATTTGGTTACTCAAATCCTTGTACTCTCGGATTTCACCCAAATTGGCCTCCAATTGAGCCTACAACGTACAAACGAGTTTTCCTTCTTCGTTAAGCACAACCGAACCTTTTTGTTGAGTCAAACATGTCCCATTTAACGTTATTATGGTGCCTCACGAGGATTGAAATCAAGCGGGGTCCATTTGGTCACTCAAATCCTTGTATTCTCGGATTGCCCCCAAATTGGCCTCCAATTGAGCCTACAACGTACAAACGAGTTTTCCTTCTTCGTTAAGCACAACCGAACCTTTTTGTTGAGTCAAACATGTCCCATTTGATTTTATTATGGTGCCACGCGAGTATTGAAATCAAACGGAGTCCATTTGGTCACTCAAATCCTTGTATTCTCGGATTGCACTCAATTGAGCCTACAACGTACAAACGAGTTTTGCTTCTTCGTTAAGCACAACCGAACATTTTTGTTGAGTCAAACAAGTCCCATTTGACATTATTAAGGTGCCACGCGAGGATTGAAATCAAACGGAGTCCATTTGGTCACTCAATCCTTGTATTCTCGGATTGCACTAAAATTGGCCTCAATTGAGCCAACAACGTACAAACGAGTTTTCCTTCTTCGTTAAGCACAACCGAACCTTTTGGTTGAGTCAAACATGTCCCATTTGACGTTATTATGGTGCCACGTGAGGATTGAAATCAAACGGAGTCCATTTGGTCACTCAAATCCTTGTATTCTCGGATTGCACTCAAATTGGCCTCAATTGAGCCAACAACGTACAAACGAATTTTCCTTCTTCGTTAAGCACAACCGAACCTTTTTGTTGAGTCAAACATGTCCCATTTAACGTTATTATGGTGCCACGCGAGGATTGAAATCAAACGGAGTCCATTTGGTCACTCAAATCCTTGTATTCTCGGATTGCACTCAATTGAGCCTACAAAGTACAAACGAGTTTTCCTTCTTCGTTAAGCACAACCGAACCTTTTTGTTGAGTCAAACATGTCCCATTTGACGTTATTATGGTGCCACGCGTGGATTGAAATGAAACGGAGTCCATTTGGTTACTCAAATCCTTGTACTCTCGGATTTCACCCAAATTGGCCTCCAATTGAGCCTACAACGTACAAACGAGTTTTCCTTCTTCGTTAAGCACAACCGAACCTTTTTGTTGAGTCAAACATGTCCCATTTGACGTTATTATGGTGCCACGCGAGGATTGAAATCAAACGGATTCCATTTGGTCACTCAAATCCTTGTATTCTCGGATTGCACTCAATTGAGCCTACAACGTACAAACGAGTTTTCCTTCTTCGTTAAGCACAACCGAACCTTTTTGTTGAGTAAAACATGTCCCATTTGACGTTATTATGGTGCCACGCGAGGATTGAAATCAAACGGAGTCCATTTGGTTACTCAAATCCTTGTACTCTCGGATTGCACCCAAATTGGAATCCAATTGAGCCTACAACGTACAAACGAGTTTTCCTTCTTCGTTAATTTACAACCGAATCTTTTTGTTGAGTCAAACATGTCCCATTTGACGTTATTAAGGTGCCACGCGACGATTGAAATCAAACGGAGTCCATTTGCACACTTAAATCCTTGTATTCTCGCATTGCACTCAAATTGGCCTCAATTGAGCCTACAACGTACAAACGAGTTTTCCTTCTTCGTTAAGCACAACCGAACCTTTTTGTTGAGTCAAACATGTCCCATTTGACGTTATTATGGTGCCACACGAGGATTGAAATCAAACGGGGTCCATTTGGTCACTCAAATCCTTGTATTCTCGGATTGCACCCAAATTGGCCTCCAATTGAGCCTACAACGTACAAACGAGTTTTCCTTCTTCGTTAAGCACAACCGAACCTTTTTGTTGAGTCAAACATGTCCCATTTAACGTTATTATGGTGCCACGCGAGGATTGAAATCAAACGGAGTCCATTTGGTCACTCAAATCCTTGTATTCTCGGATTGCACTCAATTGAGCCTACAAAGTACAAACGAGTTTTCCTTCTTCGTTAAGCACAACCGAACCTTTTTGTTGAGTCAAACATGTCCCATTTGACGTTATTATGGTTCCACGCGTGGATTGAAATCAAACGGAGTCCATTTGGTTACTCAAATCCTTGTACTCTCGGATTTCACCCAAATTGGCCTCCAATTGAGCCTACAACGTACAAACGAGTTTTCCTTCTTCGTTAAGCACAACCGAACCTTTTTGTTGAGTCAAACATGTCCCATTTGACGTTATTATGGTGCCACGCGAGGATTGAAATCAAACGGAGTCCATTTGGTCACTCAAATCCTTGTATTCTCGGATTGCACTCAATTGAGCCTACAACGTACAAACGAGTTTTCCTTCTTCGTTAAGCACAACCGAACCTTTTTGTTGAGTAAAACATGTCCCATTTGACGTTATTATGGTGCCACGCGAGGATTGAAATCAAACGGAGTCCATTTGGTTACTCAAATCCTTGTACTCTCGGATTGCACCCAAATTGGAATCCAATTGAGCCTACAACGTACAAACGAGTTTTCCTTCTTCGTTAATTTACAACCGAATCTTTTTGTTGAGTCAAACATGTCCCATTTGACGTTATTAAGGTGCCACGCGAGGATTGAAATCAAACGGAGTCCATTTGGTCACTCAAATCCTTGTATTCTCGGATTGCACCCAAATTTGCCTCCCATTGAGCCTACAACGTACAAACGAGTTTTCCTTCTTCGTTAAGCACAACCGAACCTTTTTGTTGAGTCAAACATGTCCTATTTGACGTTATTATGGTTCCACGCGAGGATTGAAATCAAACGGAGTCCATTTGCTCACTTAAATCCTTGTATTCTCGGATTGCACTCAAATTGGCCTCCAATTGAGCCTACGACGTACAAACGAGTTTTCCTTCTTCGTTAAGCACAACCGAACCTTTTGGTTGAGTCAAACATGTCCCATTTGACGTTATTATGGTGCCACGTGAGGATTGAAATCAAACGGAGTCCATTTGGTCACTCAAATCCTTGTATTCTCGGATTGCACTCAAATTGGCCTCAATTGAGCCAACAACGTACAAACGAGTTTTCCTTCTTCGTTAAGCACAACCGAACCTTTTTGTTGAGTCAAACATGTCCCATTTGACGTTATTAAGGTGCCACATGAGGATTGAAATCAAACGGGGTCCATTTGGTCACTCAAATCCTTGTATTCCCGGATTGCACCCAAATTGGCCTCCAACTGAGCCTGCAACATACAAACGAGTTTTCCTTCTTCGTTAAACACAACAAAACCTTTTTTGTTGAGTAAAAAATATCCCATTTGACGTTATTAAGGTGCCGCGCGAGGATTGAAATCAAACGGAGTCCGTTTAGTCACTCAAATCCTTGTATTCTCGGATTGCACCCAAATTGGCCTCCAATTGAGCCTACAACGTACAAACGAGTTTTCCTTCTTCGTTAAGCACAACCGAACCTTTTTGTTGAGTCAAACATGTCCCATTTGACGTTATTATGGTGCCACGCGAGGATTGAAATCAAACGGAGTCCATTTGGTCACTCAAATCCTTGTATTCTCGGATTGCACTCAAATTGGCCTCAATTGATCCTACAACGTACAAACGAGTTTTCCTTCTTCGTTAAGCACAACCGAACCATTTTGTTGAGTCAAACATGTCCCATTTGACGTTATTATGGTGCCACGCGAGGATTGAAATCAAACGAAGTCCATTTGTAACTCAAATCGTTGTATTCTCGGATTGCACCCAAATTGGCCTCCAATTGAGCCTACAACGTACAAACGAGTTTTCCTTCTTCGTTAACTTACAACCGAACCTTTTAGTTGAGTCAAACATGTCCCATTTGACGTTATTAAGGTGCCACGCGAGGATTGAAATCAAACGGAGTTCATTTGGTCACTCAAATCCTTGTATTCTCGGATTGCACCCAAATTGGTTTCCAATTGAGCCTACAACGTACAAACGAGTTTTCCTTCTTCGTTAAGCACAACCGAACCTTTTTGTTGAGTCAAACATGTCCCATTTGACGTTATTATGGTGCCACGCGAGGATTGAAATCAAACGGAGTCCATTTGGTCACTCAAATCCTTGTATTCTCGGATTGCACTCAATTGAGCCTACAAAGTACAAACGAGTTTTCCTTCTTCGTTAAGCACAACCGAACCTTTTTGTTGAGTCAAACATGTCCCATTTGACGTTATTATGGTGCCACGCGTGGATTGAAATCAAACGGAGTCCATTTGGTTACTCAAATCCTTGTACTCTCGGATTTCACCCAAATTGGCCTCCAATTGAGCCTACAACGTACAAACGAGTTTTCCTTCTTCGTTAAGCACAACCGAACCTTTTTGTTGAGTCAAACATGTCCCATTTGACGTTATTATGGTGCCACGCGAGGATTGAAATCAAACGGAGTCCATTTGGTCACTCAAATCCTTGTATTCTCGGATTGCACTCAATTGAGCCTACAACGTACAAACGAGTTTTCCTTCTTCGTTAAGCACAACCGAACCTTTTTGTTGAGTAAAACATGTCCCATTTGAAGTTATTATGGTGCCACGCGAGGATTGAAATCAAACGGAGTCCATTTGGTTACTCAAATCCTTGTACTCTCGCATTGCACCCAAATTGGAATCCAATTGAGCCTACAACGTACAAACGAGTTTTCCTTTTTCGTTAATTTACAACCGAATCTTTTTGTTGAGTCAAACATGTCCCATTTGACGTTATTAAGGTGCCACGCGAGGATTGAAATCAAAGGGAGTCCATTTGGTCACTCAATCCTTGTATTCCCGGATTGCACTAAAATTGGCCTCAATTGAGCCAACAACGTACAAACGAGTTTTCCTTCTTCGTTAAGCACAACCGAACCTTTTTGTTGAGTCAAACATGTCCCATTTGATGTTATTATGGTGCCACGCGAGTATTGAAATCAAACGGAGTCCATTTGGTCACTCAAATCCTTGTATTCTCGGATTGCACTCAATTGAGCCAACAACGTACAAACGAGTTTTCCTTCTTCGTTAAGCACAACCGAACCTTTTTGTTGAGTCAAACATGTCCCATTTAACGTTATTATGGTGCCTCACGAGGATTGAAATCAAGCGGGGTCCATTTGGTCACTCAAATCCTTGTATTCTTGGATTGCCCCCAAATTGGCCTCCAATTGAGCCTACAACGTACAAACGAGTTTTCCTTCTTCGTTAAGCACAACCGAACCTTTTTGTTGAGTCAAACATGTCCCATTTGATGTTATTATGGTGCCACGCGAGTATTGAAATCAAACGGAGTCCATTTGGTCACTCAAATCCTTGTATTCTCGGATTGCACTCAATTGAGCCAACAACGTACAAACGAGTTTTGCTTCTTCGTTAAGCACAACCGAACATTTTTGTTGAGTCAAACAAGTCCCATTTGACATTATTAAGGTGCCACGCGAGGATTGAAATCAAACGGAGTCCATTTGGTCACTCAATCCTTGTATTCTCGGATTGCACTAAAATTGGCCTCAATTGAGCCAACAACGTACAAACGAGTTTTCCTTCTTCGTTAAGCACAACCGAACCTTTTGGTTGAGTCAAACATGTCCCATTTGACGTTATTATGGTGCCACGTGAGGATTGAAATCAAACGGAGTCCATTTGGTCACTCAAATCCTTGTATTCTCGGATTGCACTCAAATTGGCCTCAATTGAGCCAACAACGTACAAACAAATTTTCCTTCTTCGTTAAGCACAACCGAACCTTTTTGTTGAGTCAAACATGTCCCATTTAACGTTATTATGGTGCCACGCGAGGATTGAAATCAAACGGAGTCCATTTGGTCACTCAAATCCTTGTATTCTCGGATTGCACTCAATTGAGCCTACAAAGTACAAACGAGTTTTCCTTCTTCGTTAAGCACAACCGAACCTTTTTGTTGAGTCAAACATGTCCCATTTGACGTTATTATGGTGCCACGTGTGGATTGAAATCAAACGGAGTCCATTTGGTTACTCAAATCCTTGTACTCTCGGATTTCACCCAAATTGGCCTCCAATTGAGCCTACAACGTATAAACGAGTTTTCCTTCTTCGTTAAGCACAACCGAACCTTTTTGTTGAGTCAAACATGTCCCATTTAACGTTATTATGGTGCCTCACGAGGATTGAAATCAAGCGGGGTCCATTTGGTCACTCAAATCCTTGTATTCTCGGATTGCCCCCAAATTGGCCTCCAATTGAGCCTACAACGTACAAACGAGTTTTCCTTCTTCGTTAAGCACAACCGAACCTTTTTGTTGAGTCAAACATGTCCCATTTGATGTTATTATGGTGCCACGTGAGTATTGAAATCAAACGGAGTCCATTTGGTCACTCAAATCCTTGTATTCTCGGATTGCACTCAATTGAGCCTACAACGTACAAACGAGTTTTGCTTCTTCGTTAAGCACAACCGAACATTTTTGTTGAGTCAAACAAGTCCCATTTGACATTATTAAGGTGCCACGCGAGGATTGAAATCAAACGGAGTCCATTTGGTCACTCAATCCTTGTATTCTCGGATTGCACTAAAATTGGCCTCAATTGAGCCAACAACGTACAAACGAGTTTTCCTTCTTCGTTAAGCACAACCGAACCTTTTGGTTGAGTCAAACATGTCCCATTTGACGTTATTATGGTGCCACGTGAGGATTGAAATCAAACGGAGTCCATTTGGTCACTCAAATCCTTGTATTCTCGGATTGCACTCAAATTGGCCTCAATTGAGCCAACAACGTACAAACGAATTTTCCTTCTTCGTTAAGCACAACCGAACCTTTTTGTTGAGTCAAACATGTCCCATTTAACGTTATTATGGTGCCACGCGAGGATTGAAATCAAACGGAGTCCATTTGGTCACTCAAATCCTTGTATTCTCGGATTGCACTCAATTGAGCCTACAAATTACAAACGAGTTTTCCTTCTTCGTTAAGCACAACCGAACCTTTTTGTTGAGTCAAACATGTCCCATTTGACGTTATTATGGTGCCACGCGTGGATTGAAATCAAACGGAGTCCATTTGGTTACTCAAATCCTTGTACTCTCGGATTTCACCCAAATTGGCCTCCAATTGAGCCTACAACGTACAAACGAGTTTTCCTTCTTCGTTAAGCACAACCGAACCTTTTTGTTGAGTCAAACATGTCCCATTTGACGTTATTATGGTGCCACGCGAGGATTGAAATCCAACGGATTCCATTTGGTCACTCAAATCCTTGTATTCTCGGATTGCACTCAATTGAGCCTACAACGTACAAACGAGTTTTCCTTCTTCGTTAAGCACAACCGAACCTTTTTGTTGAGTAAAACATGTCCCATTTGACGTTATTATGGTGCCACGCGAGGATTGAAATCAAACGGAGTCCATTTGGTTACTCAAATCCTTGTACTCTCGGATTGCACCCAAATTGGAATCCAATTGAGCCTACAACGTACAAACGAGTTTTCCTTCTTCGTTAATTTACAACCGAATCTTTTTGTTGAGTCAAACATGTCCCATTTGACGTTATTAAGGTGCCACGCGACGATTGAAATCAAACGGAGTCCATTTGCACACTTAAATCCTTGTATTCTCGCATTGCACTCAAATTGGCCTCAATTGAGCCTACAACGTACAAACGAGTTTTCCTTCTTCGTTAAGCACAACCGAACCTTTTTGTTGAGTCAAACATGTCCCATTTGACGTTATTATGGTGCCACACGAGGATTGAAATCAAACGGGGTCCATTTGGTCACTCAAATCCTTGTATTCTCGGATTGCACCCAAATTGGCCTCCAATTGAGCCTACAACGTACAAACGAGTTTTCCTTCTTCGTTAAGCACAACCGAACCTTTTTGTTGAGTCAAACATGTCCCATTTAACGTTATTATGGTGCCACGCGAGGATTGAAATCAAACGGAGTCCATTTGGTCACTCAAATCCTTGTATTCTCGGATTGCACTCAATTGAGCCTACAAAGTACAAACGAGTTTTCCTTCTTCGTTAAGCACAAACGAACCTTTTTGTTGAGTCAAACATGTCCCATTTGACGTTATTATGGTGCCACGCATGGATTGAAATCAAACGGAGTCCATTTGGTTACTCAAATCCTTGTACTCTCGGATTTCACCCAAATTGGCCTCCAATTGAGCCTACAACGTACAAACGAGTTTTCCTTCTTCGTTAAGCACAACCGAACCTTTTTGTTGAGTCAAACATGTCCCATTTGACGTTATTATGGTGCCACGCGAGGATTGAAATCAAACGGAGTCCATTTGGTCACTCAAATCCTTGTATTCTCGGATTGCACTCAATTGAGCCTACAACGTACAAACGAGTTTTCCTTCTTCGTTAAGCACAACCGAACCTTTTTGTTGAGTAAAACATGTCCCATTTGACGTTATTATGGTGCCACGCGAGGATTGAAATCAAACGGAGTCCATTTGGTTACTCAAATCCTTGTACTCTCGGATTGCACCCAAATTGGAATCCAATTGAGCCTACAACGTACAAACGAGTTTTCCTTCTTCGTTAATTTACAACCGAATCTTTTTGTTGAGTCAAACATGTCCCATTTGACGTTATTAAGGTGCCACGCGAGGATTGAAATCAAACGGAGTCCATTTGGTCACTCAAATCCTTGTATTCTCGGATTGCACCCAAATTGGCCTCCCATTGAGCCTACAACGTACAAACGAGTTTTCCTTCTTCGTTAAGCACAACCGAACCTTTTTGTTGAGTCAAACATGTCCTATTTGATGTTATTATGGTGCCACGCGAGGATTGAAATCAAACGGAGTCCATTTGCTCACTTAAATCCTTGTATTCTCGGATTGCAATCAAATTGGCCTCCAATTGAGCCTACAACGTACAAACGAGTTTTCCTTCTTCGTTAAGCACAACCGAACCTTTTGGTTGAGTCAAACATGTCCCATTTGACGTTATTATGGTGCCACGTGAGGATTGAAATCAAACGGATTCCATTTGGTCACTCAAATCCTTGTATTCTCGGATTGCACTCAAATTGGCCTCAATTGAGCCAACAACGTACAAACGAGTTTTCCTTCTTCGTTAAGCACAACCGAACCTTTTTGTTGAGTCAAACATGTCCCATTTGACGTTATTAAGGTGCCACATGAGGATTGAAATCAAACGGGGTCCATTTGGTCACTCAAATCCTTGTATTCCCGGATTGCACCCAAATTGGCCTCCAACTGAGCCTGCAACATACAAACGAGTTTTCCTTCTTCGTTAAACACAACAAAACCTTTTTTGTTGAGTAAAAAATATCCCATTTGACGTTATTAAGGTGCCGCGCGAGGATTGAAATCAAACGGAGTCCGTTTGGTCACTCAAATCCTTGTATTCTCGGATTGCACCCAAATTGGCCTCCAATTGAGCCTACAACGTACAAACGAGTTTTCCTTCTTCGTTAAGCACAACCGAACCTTTTTGTTGAGTCAAACATGTCCCATTTGACGTTATTATGGTGCCACGCGAGGATTGAAATCAAACGGAGTCCATTTGGTCACTCAAATCCTTGTATTCTCGGATTGCACTCAAATTGGCCTCAATTGATCCTACAACGTACAAACGAGTTTTCCTTCTTCGTTAAGCACAACCGAACCATTTTGTTGAGTCAAACATGTCACATTTGACGTTATTATGGTGCCACGCGAGGATTGAAATCAAACGAAGTCCATTTGTAACTCAAATCGTTGTATTCTCGGATTGCACCCAAATTGGCCTCCAATTGAGCCTACAACGTACAAACGAGTTTTCCTTCTTCGTTAACTTACAACCGAACCTTTTAGTTGAGTCAAACATGTCCCATTTGACGTTATTAAGGTGCCACGCGAGGATTGAAATCAAACGGAGTCCATTTGGTCACTCAAATCCTTGTATTCTCGGATTGCACCCAAATTGGTTTCCAATTGAGCCTACAACGTACAAACGAGTTTTCCTTCTTCGTTAAGCACAACCGAACCTTTTTGTTGAGTCAAACATGTCCCATTTGACGTTATTATGGTGCCACGCGAGGATTGAAATCAAACGGAGTCCATTTGGTCACTCAAATCCTTGTATTCTCGGATTGCACTCAATTGAGCCTACAAAGTACAAACGAGTTTTCCTTCTTCGTTAAGCACAACCGAACCTTTTTGTTGAGTCAAACATGTCCCATTTGACGTTATTATGGTGCCACGCGTGGATTGAAATCAAACGGAGTCCATTTGGTTACTCAAATCCTTGTACTCTCGGATTTCACCCAAATTGGCCTCCAATTGAGCCTACAACGTACAAACGAGTTTTCCTTCTTCGTTAAGCACAACCGAACCTTTTTGTTGAGTCAAACATGTCCCATTTGACGTTATTATGGTGCCACGCGAGGATTGAAATCAAACGGAGTCCATTTGGTCACTCAAATCCTTGTATTCTCAGATTGCACTCAATTGAGCCTACAACGTACAAACGAGTTTTCCTTCTTCGTTAAGCACAACCGAACCTTTTTGTTGAGTAAAACATGTCCCATTTGACGTTATTATGGTGCCACGCGAGGATTGAAATCAAACGGAGTCCATTTGGTTACTCAAATCCTTGTACTCTCGCATTGCACCCAAATTGGAATCCAATTGAGCCTACAACGTACAAACGAGTTTTCCTTCTTCGTTAATTTACAACCGAATCTTTTTGTTGAGTCAAACATGTCCCATTTGACGTTATTAAGGTGCCACGCGAGGATTGAAATCAAACGGAGTCCATTTGGTCACTCAATCCTTGTATTCCCGGATTGCACTAAAATTGGCCTCAATTGAGCCAACAACGTACAAACGAGTTTTCCTTCTTCGTTAAGCACAACCGAACCTTTTGGTTGAGTCAAACATGTCCCATTTGACGTTATTATGGTGCCACGCGAGGATTGAAATCTAACGGAGTCCATTTGGTCACTCAAATCCTTGTATTCTCGGATTGCACTCAAATTGGCCTCAATTGAGCCAACAACGTACAAACGAGTTTTCCTTCTTCGTTAAGCACAACCGAACCTTTTTGTTGAGTCAAACATGTCCCATTTGATGTTATTATGGTGCCACGCGAGTATTGAAATCAAACGGAGTCCATTTGGTCACTCAAATCCTTGTATTCTCGGATTGCACTCAATTGAGCCTACAACGTACAAACGAGTTTTCCTTCTTCGTTAAGCACAACCGAACCTTTTTGTTGAGTAAAACATGTCCCATTTGACGTTATTATGGTGCCACGCGAGGATTGAAATCAAACGGAGTCCATTTGGTTACTCAAATCCTTGTACTCTCGGATTGCACCCAAATTGGAATCCAATTGAGCCTACAACGTACAAACGAGTTTTCCTTCTTCGTTAATTTACAACCGAATCTTTTTGTTGAGTCAAACATGTCCCATTTGACGTTATTAAGGTGCCACGCGAGGATTGAAATCAAACGGAGTCCATTTGGTCACTCAAATCCTTGTATTCTCGGATTGCACCCAAATTGGCCTCCCATTGAGCCTACAACGTACAAACGAGTTTTCCTTCTTCGTTAAGCACAACCGAACCTTTTTGTTGAGTCAAACATGTCCTATTTGACGTTATTATGGTGCCACGTGAGGATTGAAATCAAACGGAGTCCATTTGCTCACTTAAATCCTTGTATTCTCGGATTGCACTCAAATTGGCCTCCAATTGAGCCTACAACGTACAAACGAGTTTTCCTTCTTCGTTAAGCACAACCGAACCTTTTGGTTGAGTCAAACATGTCCCATTTGACGTTATTATGGTGCCACGTGAGGATTGAAATCAAACGGAGTCCATTTGGTCACTCAAATCCTTGTATTCTCGGATTGCACTCAAATTGGCCTCAATTGAGCCAACAACGTACAAACGAGTTTTCCTTCTTCGTTAAGCACAACCGAACCTTTTTGTTGAGTCAAACATGTCCCATTTGACGTTATTAAGGTGCCACATGAGGATTGAAATCAAACGGGGTCCATTTGGTCACTCAAATCCTTGTATTCCCGGATTGCACCCAAATTGGCCTCCAACTGAGCCTGCAACATACAAACGAGTTTTCCTTCTTCGTTAAACACAACAAAACCTTTTTTGTTGAGTAAAAAATATCCCATTTGACGTTATTAAGGTGCCGCGCGAGGATTGAAATCAAACGGAGTCCGTTTGGTCACTCAAATCCTTGTATTCTCGGATTGCACCCAAATTGGCCTCCAATTGAGCCTACAACGTACAAACGAGTTTTCCTTCTTCGTTAAGCACAACCGAACCTTTTTGTTGAGTCAAACATGTCCCATTTGACGTTATTATGGTGCCACGCGAGGATTGAAATCAAACGGAGTCCATTTGGTCACTCAAATCCTTGTATTCTCGGATTGCACTCAAATTGGCCTCAATTGATCCTACAACGTACAAACGAGTTTTCCTTCTTCGTTAAGCACAACCGAACCATTTTGTTGAGTCAAACATGTCACATTTGACGTTATTATGGTGCCACGCGAGGATTGAAATCAAACGAAGTCCATTTGTAACTCAAATCGTTGTATTCTCGGATTGCACCCAAATTGGCCTCCAATTGAGCCTACAACGTACAAACGAGTTTTCCTTCTTCGTTAACTTACAACCGAACCTTTTAGTTGAGTCAAACATGTCCCATTTGACGTTATTAAGGTGCCACGCGAGGATTGAAATCAAACGGAGTCCATTTGGTCACTCAAATCCTTGTATTCTCGGATTGCACCCAAATTGGTTTCCAATTGAGCCTACAACGTACAAACGAGTTTTCCTTCTTCGTTAAGCACAACCGAACCTTTTTGTTGAGTCAAACATGTCCCATTTGACGTTATTATGGTGCCACGCGAGGATTGAAATCAAACGGAGTCCATTTGGTCACTCAAATCCTTGTATTCTCGGATTGCACTCAATTGAGCCTACAAAGTACAAACGAGTTTTCCTTCTTCGTTAAGCACAACCGAACCTTTTTGTTGAGTCAAACATGTCCCATTTGAGGTTATTATGGTGCCACGCGTGGATTGAAATCAAACGGAGTCCATTTGGTTACTCAAATCCTTGTACTCTCGGATTTCACCCAAATTGGCCTCCAATTGAGCCTACAACGTACAAACGAGTTTTCCTTCTTCGTTAAGCACAACCGGACCTTTTTGTTGAGTCAAACATGTCCCATTTGACGTTATTATGGTGCCACACGAGGATTGAAATCAAACGGAGTCCATTTGGTCACTCAAATCCTTGTATTCTCGGATTGCACTCAATTGAGCCTACAACGTACAAACGAGTTTTCCTTCTTCGTTAAGCACAACCGAACCTTTTTGTTGAGTAAAACATGTCCCATTTGACGTTATTATGGTGCCACGCGAGGATTGAAATCAAACGGAGTCCATTTGGTTACTCAAATCCTTGTACTCTCGCATTGCACCCAAATTGGAATCCAATTGAGCCTACAACGTACAAACGAGTTTTCCTTCTTCGTTAATTTACAACCGAATCTTTTTGTTGAGTCAAACATGTCCCATTTGACGTTATTAAGGTGCCACGCGAGGATTGAAATCTAACGGAGTCCATTTGGTCACTCAAATCCTTGTATTCTCGGATTGCACTCAAATTGGCCTCAATTGAGCCAACAACGTACAAACAAGTTTTCCTTCTTCGTTAAGCACAACCGAACCTTTTTGTTGAGTCAAACATGTCCCATTTGACGTTATTATGGTGCCACACGAGGATTGAAATCAAACGGGGTCCATTTGGTCACTCAAATCCTTGTATTCTCGGATTGCACCCAAATTGGCCTCCAATTGAGCCTACAACGTACAAACGAGTTTTTCTTCTTCATTAAGCACAACCGAACCTTTTTGTTGAGTCAAACATGTCCCATTTAACGTTATTATGGTGCCTCACGAGGATTGAAATCAAGCGGGGTCCATTTGGTCACTCAAATCCTTGTATTCTCGGATTGCCCCCAAATTGGCCTCCAATTGAGCCTACAACGTACAAACGAGTTTTCCTTCTTCGTTAAGCACAACCGAACCTTTTTGTTGAGTCAAACATGTCCCATTTGATGTTATTATGGTGCCACGTGAGTATTGAAATCAAACGGAGTCCATTTGGTCACTCAAATCCTTGTATTCTCGGATTGCACTCAATTGAGCCAACAACGTACAAACGAGTTTTGCTTCTTCGTTAAGCACAACCGAACATTTTTGTTGAGTCAAACAAGTCCCATTTGACATTATTAAGGTGCCATGCGAGGATTGAAATCAAACGGAGTCCATTTGGTCACTCAATCCTTGTATTCTCGGATTGCACTCAAATTGGCCTCAATTGAGCCAACAACGTACAAACGAGTTTTCCTTCTTCGTTAAGCACAACCGAACCTTTTGGTTGAGTCAAACATGTCCCATTTGACTTTATTATGGTGCCACGTGAGGATTGAAATCAAACGGAGTCCATTTGGTCACTCAAATCCTTGTATTCTCGGATTGCACTCAAATTGGCCTCAATTGAGCCAACAACGTACAAACGAATTTTCCTTCTTCGTTAAGCACAACCGAACCTTTTTGTTGAGTCAAACATGTCCCATTTGACGTTATTATGGTGCCACGCAAGGATTGAAATCAAACAGAGTCCATTTGGTCACTCAAATCCTTGTATTCTCGGATTGCACTCAAATTGGCCTCAATTGAGCCAACAACGTACAAACGAGTTTTCCTTCTTCGTTAAGCACAACCGAACCTTTTGGTTGAGTCAAACATGTCCCATTTTACGTTATTATGGTGCCACGTGAGGATTGAAATCAAACGAAGTCCATTTGGTCACTCAAATCCTTGTATTCTCGGATTGCACTCAATTCAGCCTACAACGTACAAACGAGTTTTCCTTCTTCGTTAAGCACAACCGAACCTTTTTGTTGAGTAAAACATGTCCCATTTGACGTTATTATTGTGCCACGCGAGGATTGAAATCAAACGGAGTCCATTTGGCTACTCAAATCCTTGTACTCTCGGATTGCACCCAAATTGGCCTCCAATTGAGCCTACAACGTACAAACGAGTTTTCCTTCTTCGTTAATTTACAACCGAATCTTTTTTTTGAGTCAAACATGTCCCATTTGACGTTATTAAGGTGCCACGTGACGATTGAAATCAAACGGAGTCCATTTGGTCACTCAAATCCTTGTATTCTAGGATTGCACCCAAATTGGTTTCCAATTGAGCCTACAACGTACAAACGAGTTTTCCTTCTTCGTTAAGCACAACCGAACCTTTTTGTTGAGTCAAACATGTCCCATTTGACGTTATTATGGTGCCACGCGAGGATTGAAATCAAACGGAGTCCATTTGGTCACTCAAATCCTTGTATTCTCGGATTGCACTCAATTGAGCCTACAAAGTACAAACGAGTTTTCCTTCTTCGTTAAGCACAACCGAACCTTTTTGTTGAGTCAAACATGTCCCATTTGACGTTATTATGGTGCCACGCGTGGATTGAAATTAAACGGAGTCCATTTGGTTACTCAAATCCTTGTACTCTCGGATTTCACCCAAATTGGCCTCCAATTGAGCCTACAACGTACAAACGAGTTTTCCTTCTTCGTTAAGCACAACCGAACCTTTTTGTTGAGTCAAACATGTCCCATTTGACGTTATTAAGGTGCCACATGAGGATTGAAATCAAACGGGGTCCATTTGGTCACTCAAATCCTTGTATTCCCGGATTGCACCCAAATTGGCCTCCAACTGAGCCTGCAACATACAAACGAGTTTTCCTTCTTCGTTAAACACAACAAAACCTTTTTTGTTGAGTAAAAAATATCCCATTTGACGTTATTAAGGTGCCGCGCGAGGATTGAAATCAAACGGAGTCCGTTTGGTCACTCAAATCCTTGTATTCTCGGATTGCACCCAAATTGGCCTCCAATTGAGCCTACAACGTACAAACGAGTTTTCCTTCTTCGTTAAGCACAACCGAACCTTTTTGTTGAGTCAAACATGTCCCATTTGACGTTATTATGGTGCCACGCGAGGATTGAAATCAAACGGAGTCCATTTGGTCACTCAAATCCTTGTATTCTCGGATTGCACTCAAATTGGCCTCAATTGATCCTACAACGTACAAACGAGTTTTCCTTCTTCGTTAAGCACAACCGAACCATTTTGTTGAGTCAAACATGTCACATTTGACGTTATTATGGTGCCACGCGAGGATTGAAATCAAACGAAGTCCATTTGTAACTCAAATCGTTGTATTTTCGGATTGCACCCAAATTGGCCTCCAATTGAGCCTACAACGTACAAACGAGTTTTCCTTCTTCGTTAACTTACAACCGAACCTTTTAGTTGAGTCAAACATGTCCCATTTGACGTTATTAAGGTGCCACGCGAGGATTGAAATCAAACGGAGTCCATTTGGTCACTCAAATCCTTGTATTCTCGGATTGCACCCAAATTGGTTTCCAATTGAGCCTACAACGTACAAACGAGTTTTCCTTCTTCGTTAAGCACAACCGAACCTTTTTGTTGAGTCAAACATGTCCCATTTGACGTTATTATGGTGCCACGCGAGGATTGAAATCAAACGGAGTCCATTTGGTCACTCAAATCCTTGTATTCTCGGATTGCACTCAATTGAGCCTACAAAGTACAAACGAGTTTTCCTTCTTCGTTAAGCACAACCGAACCTTTTTGTTGAGTCAAACATGTCCCATTTGACGTTATTATGGTGCCACGCATGGATTGATATCAAACGGAGTCCATTTGGTTACTCAAATCCTTGTACTCTCGGATTTCACCCAAATTGGCCTCCAATTGAGCCTACAACGTACAAACGAGTTTTCCTTCTTCGTTAAGCACAACCGAACCTTTTTGTTGAGTCAAACATGTCCCATTTGACGTTATTATGGTGCCACGCGAGGATTGAAATCAAACGGAGTCCATTTGGTCACTCAAATCCTTGTATTCTCAGATTGCACTCAATTGAGCCTACAACGTACAAACGAGTTTTCCTTCTTCGTTAAGCACAACCGAACCTTTTTGTTGAGTAAAACATGTCCCATTTGACGTTATTATGGTGCCACGCGAGGATTGAAATCAAACGGAGTCCATTTGGTTACTCAAATCCTTGTACTCTCGCATTGCACCCAAATTGGAATCCAATTGAGCCTACAACGTACAAACGAGTTTTCCTTCTTCGTTAATTTACAACCGAATCTTTTTGTTGAGTCAAACATGTCCCATTTGACGTTATTAAGGTGCCACGCGAGGATTGAAATCAAACGGAGTCCATTTGGTCACTCAATCCTTGTATTCCCGGATTGCACTAAAATTGGCCTCAATTGAGCCAACAACGTACAAACGAGTTTTCCTTCTTCGTTAAGCACAACCGAACCTTTTGGTTGAGTCAAACATGTCCCATTTGACTTTATTATGGTGCCACGTGAGGATTGAAATCAAACGGAGTCCATTTGGTCACTCAAATCCTTGTATTCTCGGATTGCACTCAAATTGGCCTCAATTGAGCCAACAACGTACAAACGAATTTTCCTTCTTCGTTAAGCACAACCGAACCTTTTTGTTGAGTCAAACATGTCCCATTTGACGTTATTATGGTGCCACGCAAGGATTGAAATCAAACAGAGTCCATTTGGTCACTCAAATCCTTGTATTCTCGGATTGCACTCAAATTGGCCTCAATTGAGCCAACAACGTACAAACGAGTTTTCCTTCTTCGTTAAGCACAACCGAACCTTTTGGTTGAGTCAAACATGTCCCATTTTACGTTATTATGGTGCCACGTGAGGATTGAAATCAAACGAAGTCCATTTGGTCACTCAAATCCTTGTATTCTCGGATTGCACTCAATTCAGCCTACAACGTACAAACGAGTTTTCCTTCTTCGTTAAGCACAACCGAACCTTTTTGTTGAGTAAAACATGTCCCATTTGACGTTATTATTGTGCCACGCGAGGATTGAAATCAAACGGAGTCCATTTGGCTACTCAAATCCTTGTACTCTCGGATTGCACCCAAATTGGCCTCCAATTGAGCCTACAACGTACAAACGAGTTTTCCTTCTTCGTTAATTTACAACCGAATCTTTTTTTTGAGTCAAACATGTCCCATTTGACGTTATTAAGGTGCCACGTGACGATTGAAATCAAACGGAGTCCATTTGGTCACTCAAATCCTTGTATTCTAGGATTGCACCCAAATTGGTTTCCAATTGAGCCTACAACGTACAAACGAGTTTTCCTTCTTCGTTAAGCACAACCGAACCTTTTTGTTGAGTCAAACATGTCCCATTTGACGTTATTATGGTGCCACGCGAGGATTGAAATCAAACGGAGTCCATTTGGTCACTCAAATCCTTGTATTCTCGGATTGCACTCAATTGAGCCTACAAAGTACAAACGAGTTTTCCTTCTTCGTTAAGCACAACCGAACCTTTTTGTTGAGTCAAACATGTCCCATTTGACGTTATTATGGTGCCACGCGTGGATTGAAATTAAACGGAGTCCATTTGGTTACTCAAATCCTTGTACTCTCGGATTTCACCCAAATTGGCCTCCAATTGAGCCTACAACGTACAAACGAGTTTTCCTTCTTCGTTAAGCACAACCGAACCTTTTTGTTGAGTCAAACATGTCCCATTTGACGTTATTAAGGTGCCACATGAGGATTGAAATCAAACGGGGTCCATTTGGTCACTCAAATCCTTGTATTCCCGGATTGCACCCAAATTGGCCTCCAACTGAGCCTGCAACATACAAACGAGTTTTCCTTCTTCGTTAAACACAACAAAACCTTTTTTGTTGAGTAAAAAATATCCCATTTGACGTTATTAAGGTGCCGCGCGAGGATTGAAATCAAACGGAGTCCGTTTGGTTACTCAAATCCTTGTATTCTCGGATTGCACCCAAATTGGCCTCCAATTGAGCCTACAACGTACAAACGAGTTTTCCTTCTTCGTTAAGCACAACCGAACCTTTTTGTTGAGTCAAACATGTCCCATTTGACGTTATTATGGTGCCACGCGAGGATTGAAATCAAACGGAGTCCATTTGGTCACTCAAATCCTTGTATTCTCGGATTGCACTCAAATTGGCCTCAATTGATCCTACAACGTACAAACGAGTTTTCCTTCTTCGTTAAGCACAACCGAACCATTTTGTTGAGTCAAACATGTCACATTTGACGTTATTATGGTGCCACGCGAGGATTGAAATCAAACGAAGTCCATTTGTAACTCAAATCGTTGTATTTTCGGATTGCACCCAAATTGGCCTCCAATTGAGCCTACAACGTACAAACGAGTTTTCCTTCTTCGTTAACTTACAACCGAACCTTTTAGTTGAGTCAAACATGTCCCATTTGACGTTATTAAGGTGCCACGCGAGGATTGAAATCAAACGGAGTCCATTTGGTCACTCAAATCCTTGTATTCTCGGATTGCACCCAAATTGGTTTCCAATTGAGCCTACAACGTACAAACGAGTTTTCCTTCTTCGTTAAGCACAACCGAACCTTTTTGTTGAGTCAAACATGTCCCATTTGACGTTATTATGGTGCCACGCGAGGATTGAAATCAAACGGAGTCCATTTGGTCACTCAAATCCTTGTATTCTCGGATTGCACTCAATTGAGCCTACAAAGTACAAACGAGTTTTCCTTCTTCGTTAAGCACAACCGAACCTTTTTGTTGAGTCAAACATGTCCCATTTGACGTTATTATGGTGCCACGCATGGATTGATATCAAACGGAGTCCATTTGGTTACTCAAATCCTTGTACTCTCGGATTTCACCCAAATTGGCCTCCAATTGAGCCTACAACGTACAAACGAGTTTTCCTTCTTCGTTAAGCACAACCGAACCTTTTTGTTGAGTCAAACATGTCCCATTTGACGTTATTATGGTGCCACGCGAGGATTGAAATCAAACGGAGTCCATTTGGTCACTCAAATCCTTGTATTCTCAGATTGCACTCAATTGAGCCTACAACGTACAAACGAGTTTTCCTTCTTCGTTAAGCACAACCGAACCTTTTTGTTGAGTAAAACATGTCCCATTTGACGTTATTATGGTGCCACGCGAGGATTGAAATCAAACGGAGTCCATTTGGTTACTCAAATCCTTGTACTCTCGCATTGCACCCAAATTGGAATCCAATTGAGCCTACAACGTACAAACGAGTTTTCCTTCTTCGTTAATTTACAACCGAATCTTTTTGTTGAGTCAAACATGTCCCATTTGACGTTATTAAGGTGCCACGCGAGGATTGAAATCAAACGGAGTCCATTTGGTCACTCAATCCTTGTATTCCCGGATTGCACTAAAATTGGCCTCAATTGAGCCAACAACGTACAAACGAGTTTTCCTTCTTCGTTAAGCACAACCGAACCTTTTGGTTGAGTCAAACATGTCCCATTTGACGTTATTATGGTGCCACGCGAGGATTGAAATCTAACGGAGTCCATTTGGTCACTCAAATCCTTGTATTCTCGGATTGCACTCAAATTGGCCTCAATTGAGCCAACAACGTACAAACGAGTTTTCCTTCTTCGTTAAGCACAACCGAACCTTTTTGTTGAGTCAAACATGTCCCATTTGATGTTATTATGGTGCCACGCGAGTATTGAAATCAAACGGAGTCCATTTGGTCACTCAAATCCTTGTATTCTCGGATTGCACTCAATTGAGCCTACAACGTACAAACGAGTTTTCCTTCTTCGTTAAGCACAACCGAACCTTTTTGTTGAGTAAAACATGTCCCATTTGACGTTATTATGGTGCCACGCGAGGATTGAAATCAAACGGAGTCCATTTGGTTACTCAAATCCTTGTACTCTCGGATTGCACCCAAATTGGAATCCAATTGAGCCTACAACGTACAAACGAGTTTTCCTTCTTCGTTAATTTACAACCGAATCTTTTTGTTGAGTCAAACATGTCCCATTTGACGTTATTAAGGTGCCACGCGAGGATTGAAATCAAACGGAGTCCATTTGGTCACTCAAATCCTTGTATTCTCGGATTGCACCCAAATTGGCCTCCCATTGAGCCTACAACGTACAAACGAGTTTTCCTTCTTCGTTAAGCACAACCGAACCTTTTTGTTGAGTCAAACATGTCCTATTTGACGTTATTATGGTGCCACGTGAGGATTGAAATCAAACGGAGTCCATTTGCTCACTTAAATCCTTGTATTCTCGGATTGCACTCAAATTGGCCTCCAATTGAGCCTACAACGTACAAACGAGTTTTCCTTCTTCGTTAAGCACAACCGAACCTTTTGGTTGAGTCAAACATGTCCCATTTGACGTTATTATGGTGCCACGTGAGGATTGAAATCAAACGGAGTCCATTTGGTCACTCAAATCCTTGTATTCTCGGATTGCACTCAAATTGGCCTCAATTGAGCCAACAACGTACAAACGAGTTTTCCTTCTTCGTTAAGCACAACCGAACCTTTTTGTTGAGTCAAACATGTCCCATTTGACGTTATTAAGGTGCCACATGAGGATTGAAATCAAACGGGGTCCATTTGGTCACTCAAATCCTTGTATTCCCGGATTGCACCCAAATTGGCCTCCAACTGAGCCTGCAACATACAAACGAGTTTTCCTTCTTCGTTAAACACAACAAAACCTTTTTTGTTGAGTAAAAAATATCCCATTTGACGTTATTAAGGTGCCGCGCGAGGATTGAAATCAAACGGAGTCCGTTTGGTCACTCAAATCCTTGTATTCTCAAATTGCACCCAAATTGGCCTCCAATTGAGCCTACAACGTACAAACGAGTTTTCCTTCTTCGTTAAGCACAACCGAACCTTTTTGTTGAGTCAAACATGTCCCATTTGACGTTATTATGGTGCCACGCGAGGATTGAAATCAAACGGAGTCCATTTGGTCACTCAAATCCTTGTATTCTCGGATTGCACTCAAATTGGCCTCAATTGATCCTACAACGTACAAACGAGTTTTCCTTCTTCGTTAAGCACAACCGAACCATTTTGTTGAGTCAAACATGTCACATTTGACGTTATTATGGTGCCACGCGAGGATTGAAATCAAACGAAGTCCATTTGTAACTCAAATCGTTGTATTCTCGGATTGCACCCAAATTGGCCTCCAATTGAGCCTACAACGTACAAACGAGTTTTCCTTCTTCGTTAACTTACAACCGAACCTTTTAGTTGAGTCAAACATGTCCCATTTGACGTTATTATGGTGCCACGCGTGGATTGAAATCAAACGGAGTCCATTTTGTTACTCAAATCCTTGTACTCTCGGATTTCACCCAAATTGGCCTCCAATTGAGCCTACAACGTACAAACGAGTTTTCCTTCTTCGTTAAGCACAACCGGACCTTTTTGTTGAGTCAAACATGTCCCATTTGACGTTATTATGGTGCCACACGAGGATTGAAATCAAACGGAGTCCATTTGGTCACTCAAATCCTTGTATTCTCGGATTGCACTCAATTGAGCCTACAACGTACAAACGAGTTTTCCTTCTTCGTTAAGCACAACCGAACCTTTTTGTTGAGTAAAACATGTCCCATTTGACGTTATTATGGTGCCACGCGAGGATTGAAATCAAACGGAGTCCATTTGGTTACTCAAATCCTTGTACTCTCGCATTGCACCCAAATTGGAATCCAATTGAGCCTACAACGTACAAACGAGTTTTCCTTCTTCGTTAATTTACAACCGAATCTTTTTGTTGAGTCAAACATGTCCCATTTGACGTTATTAAGGTGCCACGCGAGGATTGAAATCAAACGGAGTCCATTTGGTCACTCAATCCTTGTATTCCCGGATTGCACTAAAATTGGCCTCAATTGAGCCAACAACGTACAAACGAGTTTTCCTTCTTCGTTAAGCACAACCGAACCTTTTGGTTGAGTCAAACATGTCCCATTTGACGTTATTATGGTGCCACGCGAGGATTGAAATCTAACGGAGTCCATTTGGTCACTCAAATCCTTGTATTCTCGGATTGCACTCAAATTGGCCTCAATTGAGCCAACAACGTACAAACGAGTTTTCCTTCTTCGTTAAGCACAACCGAACCTTTTTGTTGAGTCAAACATGTCCCATTTGATGTTATTATGGTGCCACGCGAGTATTGAAATCAAACGGAGTCCATTTGGTCACTCAAATCCTTGTATTCTCGGATTGCACTCAATTGAGCCTACAACGTACAAACGAGTTTTCCTTCTTCGTTAAGCACAACCGAACCTTTTTGTTGAGTAAAACATGTCCCATTTGACGTTATTATGGTGCCACGCGAGGATTGAAATCAAACGGAGTCCATTTGGTTACTCAAATCCTTGTACTCTCGGATTGCACCCAAATTGGAATCCAATTGAGCCTACAACGTACAAACGAGTTTTCCTTCTTCGTTAATTTACAACCGAATCTTTTTGTTGAGTCAAACATGTCCCATTTGACGTTATTAAGGTGCCACGCGAGGATTGAAATCAAACGGAGTCCATTTGGTCACTCAAATCCTTGTATTCTCGGATTGCACCCAAATTGGCCTCCCATTGAGCCTACAACGTACAAACGAGTTTTCCTTCTTCGTTAAGCACAACCGAACCTTTTTGTTGAGTCAAACATGTCCTATTTGACGTTATTATGGTGCCACGTGAGGATTGAAATCAAACGGAGTCCATTTGCTCACTTAAATCCTTGTATTCTCGGATTGCACTCAAATTGGCCTCCAATTGAGCCTACAACGTACAAACGAGTTTTCCTTCTTCGTTAAGCACAACCGAACCTTTTGGTTGAGTCAAACATGTCCCATTTGACGTTATTATGGTGCCACGTGAGGATTGAAATCAAACGGAGTCCATTTGGTCACTCAAATCCTTGTATTCTCGGATTGCACTCAAATTGGCCTCAATTGAGCCAACAACGTACAAACGAGTTTTCCTTCTTCGTTAAGCACAACCGAACCTTTTTGTTGAGTCAAACATGTCCCATTTGACGTTATTAAGGTGCCACATGAGGATTGAAATCAAACGGGGTCCATTTGGTCACTCAAATCCTTGTATTCCCGGATTGCACCCAAATTGGCCTCCAACTGAGCCTGCAACATACAAACGAGTTTTCCTTCTTCGTTAAACACAACAAAACCTTTTTTGTTGAGTAAAAAATATCCCATTTGACGTTATTAAGGTGCCGCGCGAGGATTGAAATCAAACGGAGTCCGTTTGGTCACTCAAATCCTTGTATTCTCGGATTGCACCCAAATTGGCCTCCAATTGAGCCTACAACGTACAAACGAGTTTTCCTTCTTCGTTAAGCACAACCGAACCTTTTTGTTGAGTCAAACATGTCCCATTTGACGTTATTATGGTGCCACGCGAGGATTGAAATCAAACGGAGTCCATTTGGTCACTCAAATCCTTGTATTCTCGGATTGCACTCAAATTGGCCTCAATTGATCCTACAACGTACAAACGAGTTTTCCTTCTTCGTTAAGCACAACCGAACCATTTTGTTGAGTCAAACATGTCACATTTGACGTTATTATGGTGCCACGCGAGGATTGAAATCAAACGAAGTCCATTTGTAACTCAAATCGTTGTATTCTCGGATTGCACCCAAATTGGCCTCCAATTGAGCCTACAACGTACAAACGAGTTTTCCTTCTTCGTTAACTTACAACCGAACCTTTTAGTTGAGTCAAACATGTCCCATTTGACGTTATTAAGGTGCCACGCGAGGATTGAAATCAAACGGAGTCCATTTGGTCACTCAAATCCTTGTATTCTCGGATTGCACCCAAATTGGTTTCCAATTGAGCCTACAACGTACAAACGAGTTTTCCTTCTTCGTTAAGCACAACCGAACCTTTTTGTTGAGTCAAACATGTCCCATTTGACGTTATTATGGTGCCACGCGAGGATTGAAATCAAACGGAGTCCATTTGGTCACTCAAATCCTTGTATTCTCGGATTGCACTCAATTGAGCCTACAAAGTACAAACGAGTTTTCCTTCTTCGTTAAGCACAACCGAACCTTTTTGTTGAGTCAAACATGTCCCATTTGACGTTATTATGGTGCCACGCGTGGATTGAAATCAAACGGAGTCCATTTGGTTACTCAAATCCTTGTACTCTCGGATTTCACCCAAATTGGCCTCCAATTGAGCCTACAACGTACAAACGAGTTTTCCTTCTTCGTTAAGCACAACCGGACCTTTTTGTTGAGTCAAACATGTCCCATTTGACGTTATTATGGTGCCACACGAGGATTGAAATCAAACGGAGTCCATTTGGTCACTCAAATCCTTGTATTCTCGGATTGCACTCAATTGAGCCTACAACGTACAAACGAGTTTTCCTTCTTCGTTAAGCACAACCGAACCTTTTTGTTGAGTAAAACATGTCCCATTTGACGTTATTATGGTGCCACGCGAGGATTGAAATCAAACGGAGTCCATTTGGTTACTCAAATCCTTGTACTCTCGCATTGCACCCAAATTGGAATCCAATTGAGCCTACAACGTACAAACGTGTTTTCCTTCTTCGTTAATTTACAACCGAATCTTTTTGTTGAGTCAAACATGTCCCATTTGACGTTATTAAGGTGCCACGCGAGGATTGAAATCAAACGGAGTCCATTTGGTCACTCAATCCTTGTATTCCCGGATTGCACTAAAATTGGCCTCAATTGAGCCAACAACGTACAAACGAGTTTTCCTTCTTCGTTAAGCACAACCGAACCTTTTGGTTGAGTCAAACATGTCCCATTTGACGTTATTATGGTGCCACGCGAGGATTGAAATCTAACGGAGTCCATTTGGTCACTCAAATCCTTGTATTCTCGGATTGCACTCAAATTGGCCTCAATTGAGCCAACAACGTACAAACGAGTTTTCCTTCTTCGTTAAGCACAACCGAACCTTTTTGTTGAGTCAAACATGTCCCATTTGAAGTTATTATGGTGCCACGCGAGTATTGAAATCAAACGGAGTCCATTTGGTCACTCAAATCCTTGTATTCTCGGATTGCACTCAATTGAGCCTACAACGTACAAACGAGTTTTCCTTCTTCGTTAAGCACAACCGAACCTTTTTGTTGAGTAAAACATGTCCCATTTGACGTTATTATGGTGCCACGCGAGGATTGAAATCAAACGGAGTCCATTTGGTTACTCAAATCCTTGTACTCTCGGATTGCACCCAAATTGGAATCCAATTGAGCCTACAACGTACAAACGAGTTTTCCTTCTTCGTTAATTTACAACCGAATCTTTTTGTTGAGTCAAACATGTCCCATTTGACGTTATTAAGGTGCCACGCGAGGATTGAAATCAAACGGAGTCCATTTGGTCACTCAAATCCTTGTATTCTCGGATTGCACCCAAATTGGCCTCCCATTGAGCCTACAACGTACAAACGAGTTTTCCTTCTTCGTTAAGCACAACCGAACCTTTTTGTTGAGTCAAACATGTCCTATTTGACGTTATTATGGTGCCACGTGAGGATTGAAATCAAACGGAGTCCATTTGCTCACTTAAATCCTTGTATTCTCGGATTGCACTCAAATTGGCCTCCAATTGAGCCTACAACGTACAAACGAGTTTTCCTTCTTCGTTAAGCACAACCGAACCTTTTGGTTGAGTCAAACATGTCCCATTTGACGTTATTATGGTGCCACGTGAGGATTGAAATCAAACGGAGTCCATTTGGTCACTCAAATCCTTGTATTCTCGGATTGCACTCAAATTGGCCTCAATTGAGCCAACAACGTACAAACGAGTTTTCCTTCTTCGTTAAGCACAACCGAACCTTTTTGTTGAGTCAAACATGTCCCATTTGACGTTATTAAGGTGCCACATGAGGATTGAAATCAAACGGGGTCCATTTGGTCACTCAAATCCTTGTATTCCCGGATTGCACCCAAATTGGCCTCCAACTGAGCCTGCAACATACAAACGAGTTTTCCTTCTTCGTTAAACACAACAAAACCTTTTTTGTTGAGTAAAAAATATCCCATTTGACGTTATTAAGGTGCCGCGCGAGGATTGAAATCAAACGGAGTCCGTTTGGTCACTCAAATCCTTGTATTCTCGGATTGCACCCAAATTGGCCTCCAATTGAGCCTACAACGTACAAACGAGTTTTCCTTCTTCGTTAAGCACAACCGAACCTTTTTGTTGAGTCAAACATGTCCCATTTGACGTTATTATGGTGCCACGCGAGGATTGAAATCAAACGGAGTCCATTTGGTCACTCAAATCCTTGTATTCTCGGATTGCACTCAAATTGGCCTCAATTGATCCTACAACGTACAAACGAGTTTTCCTTCTTCGTTAAGCACAACCGAACCATTTTGTTGAGTCAAACATGTCACATTTGACGTTATTATGGTGCCACGCGAGGATTGAAATCAAACGAAGTCCATTTGTAACTCAAATCGTTGTATTCTCGGATTGCACCCAAATTGGCCTCCAATTGAGCCTACAACGTACAAACGAGTTTTCCTTCTTCGTTAACTTACAACCGAACCTTTTAGTTGAGTCAAACATGTCCCATTTGACGTTATTAAGGTGCCACGCGAGGATTGAAATCAAACGGAGTCCATTTGGTCACTCAAATCCTTGTATTCTCGGATTGCACCCAAATTGGTTTCCAATTGAGCCTACAACGTACAAACGAGTTTTCCTTCTTCGTTAAGCACAACCGAACCTTTTTGTTGAGTCAAACATGTCCCATTTGACGTTATTATGGTGCCACGCGAGGATTGAAATCAAACGGAGTCCATTTGGTCACTCAAATCCTTGTATTCTCGGATTGCACTCAATTGAGCCTACAAAGTACAAACGAGTTTTCCTTCTTCGTTAAGCACAACCGAACCTTTTTGTTGAGTCAAACATGTCCCATTTGACGTTATTATGGTGCCACGCGTGGATTGAAATCAAACGGAGTCCATTTGGTTACTCAAATCCTTGTACTCTCGGATTTCACCCAAATTGGCCTCCAATTGAGCCTACAACGTACAAACGAGTTTTCCTTCTTCGTTAAGCACAACCGGACCTTTTTGTTGAGTCAAACATGTCCCATTTGACGTTATTATGGTGCCACACGAGGATTGAAATCAAACGGAGTCCATTTGGTCACTCAAATCCTTGTATTCTCGGATTGCACTCAATTGAGCCTACAACGTACAAACGAGTTTTCCTTCTTCGTTAAGCACAACCGAACCTTTTTGTTGAGTAAAACATGTCCCATTTGACGTTATTATGGTGCCACGCGAGGATTGAAATCAAACGGAGTCCATTTGGTTACTCAAATCCTTGTACTCTCGCATTGCACCCAAATTGGAATCCAATTGAGCCTACAACGTACAAACGAGTTTTCCTTCTTCGTTAATTTACAACCGAATCTTTTTGTTGAGTCAAACATGTCCCATTTGACGTTATTAAGGTGCCACGTGAGGATTGAAATCTAACGGAGTCCATTTGGTCACTCAAATCCTTGTATTCTCGGATTGCACTCAAATTGGCCTCAATTGAGCCAACAACGTACAAACAAGTTTTCCTTCTTCGTTAAGCACAACCGAACCTTTTTGTTGAGTCAAACATGTCCCATTTGACGTTATTATGGTGCCACACGAGGATTGAAATCAAACGGGGTCCATTTGGTCACTCAAATCCTTGTATTCTCGGATTGCACCCAAATTGGCCTCCAATTGAGCCTACAACGTACAAACGAGTTTTTCTTCTTCATTAAGCACAACCGAACCTTTTTGTTGAGTCAAACATGTCCCATTTAACGTTATTATGGTGCCTCACGAGGATTGAAATCAAGCGGGGTCCATTTGGTCACTCAAATCCTTGTATTCTCGGATTGCCCCCAAATTGGCCTCCAATTGAGCCTACAACGTACAAACGAGTTTTCCTTCTTCGTTAAGCACAACCGAACCTTTTTGTTGAGTCAAACATGTCCCATTTGATGTTATTATGGTGCCACGTGAGTATTGAAATCAAACGGAGTCCATTTGGTCACTCAAATCCTTGTATTCTCGGATTGCACTCAATTGAGCCAACAACGTACAAACGAGTTTTGCTTCTTCGTTAAGCACAACCGAACATTTTTGTTGAGTCAAACAAGTCCCATTTGACATTATTAAGGTGCCATGCAAGGATTGAAATCAAACGGAGTCCATTTGGTCACTCAATCCTTGTATTCTCGGATTGCACTCAAATTGGCCTCAATTGAGCCAACAACGTACAAACGAGTTTTCCTTCTTCGTTAAGAACAACCGAACCTTTTGGTTGAGTCAAACATGTCCCATTTGACTTTATTATGGTGCCACGTGAGGATTGAAATCAAACGGAGTCCATTTGGTCACTCAAATCCTTGTATTCTCGGATTGCACTCAAATTGGCCTCAATTGAGCCAACAACGTACAAACGAATTTTCCTTCTTCGTTAAGCACAACCGAACCTTTTTGTTGAGTCAAACATGTCCCATTTGACGTTATTATGGTGCCACGCAAGGATTGAAATCAAACAGAGTCCATTTGGTCACTCAAATCCTTGTATTCTCGGATTGCACTCAAATTGGCCTCAATTGAGCCAACAACGTACAAACGAGTTTTCCTTCTTCGTTAAGCACAACCGAACCTTTTGGTTGAGTCAAACATGTCCCATTTTACGTTATTATGGTGCCACGTGAGGATTGAAATCAAACGAAGTCCATTTGGTCACTCAAATCCTTGTATTCTCGGATTGCACTCAATTCAGCCTACAACGTACAAACGAGTTTTCCTTCTTCGTTAAGCACAACCGAACCTTTTTGTTGAGTAAAACATGTCCCATTTGACGTTATTATTGTGCCACGCGAGGATTGAAATCAAACGGAGTCCATTTGGCTACTCAAATCCTTGTACTCTCGGATTGCACCCAAATTGGCCTCCAATTGAGCCTACAACGTACAAACGAGTTTTCCTTCTTCGTTAATTTACAACCGAATCTTTTTTTTGAGTCAAACATGTCCCATTTGACGTTATTAAGGTGCCACGTGACGATTGAAATCAAACGGAGTCCATTTGGTCACTCAAATCCTTGTATTCTAGGATTGCACCCAAATTGGTTTCCAATTGAGCCTACAACGTACAAACGAGTTTTCCTTCTTCGTTAAGCACAACCGAACCTTTTTGTTGAGTCAAACATGTCCCATTTGACGTTATTATGGTGCCACGCGAGGATTGAAATCAAACGGAGTCCATTTGGTCACTCAAATCCTTGTATTCTCGGATTGCACTCAATTGAGCCTACAAAGTACAAACGAGTTTTCCTTCTTCGTTAAGCACAACCGAACCTTTTTGTTGAGTCAAACATGTCCCATTTGACGTTATTATGGTGCCACGCGTGGATTGAAATTAAACGGAGTCCATTTGGTTACTCAAATCCTTGTACTCTCGGATTTCACCCAAATTGGCCTCCAATTGAGCCTACAACGTACAAACGAGTTTTCCTTCTTCGTTAAGCACAACCGAACCTTTTTGTTGAGTCAAACATGTCCCATTTGACGTTATTAAGGTGCCACATGAGGATTGAAATCAAACGGGGTCCATTTGGTCACTCAAATCCTTGTATTCCCGGATTGCACCCAAATTGGCCTCCAACTGAGCCTGCAATATACAAACGAGTTTTCCTTCTTCGTTAAACACAACAAAACCTTTTTTGTTGAGTAAAAAATATCCCATTTGACGTTATTAAGGTGCCGCGCGAGGATTGAAATCAAACGGAGTCCGTTTGGTCACTCAAATCCTTGTATTCTCGGATTGCACCCAAATTGGCCTCCAATTGAGCCTACAACGTACAAATGAGTTTTCCTTCTTCGTTAAGCACAACCGAACCTTTTTGTTGAGTCAAACATGTCCCATTTGACGTTATTATGGTGCCACGCGAGGATTGAAATCAAACGGAGTCCATTTGGTCACTCAAATCCTTGTATTCTCGGATTGCACTCAAATTGGCCTCAATTGATCCTACAACGTACAAACGAGTTTTCCTTCTTCGTTAAGCACAACCGAACCATTTTGTTGAGTCAAACATGTCACATTTGACGTTATTATGGTGCCACGCGAGGATTGAAATCAAACGAAGTCCATTTGTAACTCAAATCGTTGTATTTTCGGATTGCACCCAAATTGGCCTCCAATTGAGCCTACAACGTACAAACGAGTTTTCCTTCTTCGTTAACTTACAACCGAACCTTTTAGTTGAGTCAAACATGTCCCATTTGACGTTATTAAGGTGCCACGCGAGGATTGAAATCAAACGGAGTCCATTTGGTCACTCAAATCCTTGTATTCTCGGATTGCACCCAAATTGGTTTCCAATTGAGCCTACAACGTACAAACGAGTTTTCCTTCTTCGTTAAGCACAACCGAACCTTTTTGTTGAGTCAAACATGTCCCATTTGACGTTATTATGGTGCCACGCGAGGATTGAAATCAAACGGAGTCCATTTGGTCACTCAAATCCTTGTATTCTCGGATTGCACTCAATTGAGCCTACAAAGTACAAACGAGTTTTCCTTCTTCGTTAAGCACAACCGAACCTTTTTGTTGAGTCAAACATGTCCCATTTGACGTTATTATGGTGCCACGCATGGATTGAAATCAAACGGAGTCCATTTGGTTACTCAAATCCTTGTACTCTCGGATTTCACCCAAATTGGCCTCCAATTGAGCCTACAACGTACAAACGAGTTTTCCTTCTTCGTTAAGCACAACCGAACCTTTTTGTTGAGTCAAACATGTCCCATTTGACGTTATTATGGTGCCACACGAGGATTGAAATCAAACGGAGTCCATTTGGTCACTCAAATCCTTGTATTCTCGGATTGCACTCAATTGAGCCTACAACGTACAAACGAGTTTTCCTTCTTCGTTAAGCACAACCGAACCTTTTTGTTGAGTAAAACATGTCCCATTTGACGTTATTATGGTGCCACGCGAGGATTGAAATCAAACGGAGTCCATTTGGTTACTCAAATCCTTGTACTCTCGCATTGCACCCAAATTGGAATCCAATTGAGCCTACAACGTACAAACGAGTTTTCCTTCTTCGTTAATTTACAACCGAATCTTTTTGTTGAGTCAAACATGTCCCATTTGACGTTATTAAGGTGCCACGCGAGGATTGAAATCAAACGGAGTCCATTTGGTCACTCAATCCTTGTATTCCCGGATTGCACTAAAATTGGCCTCAATTGAGCCAACAACGTACAAACGAGTCTTCCTTCTTCGTTAAGCACAACCGAACCTTTTGGTTGAGTCAAACATGTCCCATTTGACGTTATTATGGTGCCACGCGAGGATTGAAATCTAACGGAGTCCATTTGGTCACTCAAATCCTTGTATTCTCGGATTGCACTCAAATTGGCCTCAATTGAGCCAACAACGTACAAACGAGTTTTCCTTCTTCGTTAAGCACAACCGAACCTTTTTGTTGAGTCAAACATGTCCCATTTGATGTTATTATGGTGCCACGCGAGTATTGAAATCAAACGGAGTCCATTTGGTCACTCAAATCCTTGTATTCTCGGATTGCACTCAATTGAGCCAACAACGTACAAACGAGTTTTCCTTCTTCGTTAAGCACAACCGAACCTTTTTGTTGAGTCAAACATGTCCCATTTAACGTTATTATGGTGCCTCACGAGGATTGAAATCAAGCGGGGTCCATTTGGTCACTCAAATCCTTGTATTCTCGGATTGCCCCCAAATTGGCCTCCAATTGAGCCTACAACGTACAAACGAGTTTTCCTTCTTCGTTAAGCACAACCGAACCTTTTTGTTGAGTCAAACATGTCCCATTTGATGTTATTATGGTGCCACGTGAGTATTGAAATCAAACGGAGTCCATTTGGTCACTCAAATCCTTGTATTCTCGGATTGCACTCAATTGAGCCAACAACGTACAAACGAGTTTTGCTTCTTCGTTAAGCACAACCGAACATTTTTGTTGAGTCAAACAAGTCCCATTTGACATTATTAAGGTGCCACGCGAGGATTGAAATCAAACGGAGTCCATTTGGTCACTCAATCCTTGTATTCTCGGATTGCACTCAAATTGGCCTCAATTGAGCCAACAACGTACAAACGAGTTTTCCTTCTTCGTTAAGCACAACCGAACCTTTTGGTTGAGTCAAACATGTCCCATTTGACTTTATTATGGTGCCACGTGAGGATTGAAATCAAACGGAGTCCATTTGGTCACTCAAATCCTTGTATTCTCGGATTGCACTCAAATTGGCCTCAATTGAGCCAACAACGTACAAACGAATTTTCCATCTTCGTTAAGCACAACCGAACCTTTTTGTTGAGTCAAACATGTCCCATTTGACGTTATTATGGTGCCACGCAAGGATTGAAATCAAACAGAGTCCATTTGGTCACTCAAATCCTTGTATTCTCGGATTGCACTCAAATTGGCCTCAATTGAGCCAACAACGTACAAACGAGTTTTCCTTCTTCGTTAAGCACAACCGAACCTTTTGGTTGTGTCAAACATGTCCCATTTTACGTTATTATGGTGCCACGTGAGGATTGAAATCAAACGAAGTCCATTTGGTCACTCAAATCCTTGTATTCTCGGATTGCACTCAATTCAGCCTACAACGTACAAACGAGTTTTCCTTCTTCGTTAAGCACAACCGAACCTTTTTGTTGAGTAAAACATGTCCCATTTGACGTTATTATTGTGCCACGCGAGGATTGAAATCAAACGGAGTCCATTTGGCTACTCAAATCCTTGTACTCTCGGATTGCACCCAAATTGGCCTCCAATTGAGCCTACAACGTACAAACGAGTTTTCCTTCTTCGTTAATTTACAACCGAATCTTTTTTTTGAGTCAAACATGTCCCATTTGACGTTATTAAGGTGCCACGTGACGATTGAAATCAAACGGAGTCCATTTGGTCACTCAAATCCTTGTATTCTAGGATTGCACCCAAATTGGTTTCCAATTGAGCCTACAACGTACAAACGAGTTTTCCTTCTTCGTTAAGCACAACCGAACCTTTTTGTTGAGTCAAACATGTCCCATTTGACGTTATTATGGTGCCACGCGAGGATTGAAATCAAACGGAGTCCATTTGGTCGCTCAAATCCTTGTATTCTCGGATTGCACTCAATTGAGCCTACAAAGTACAAACGAGTTTTCCTTCTTCGTTAAGCACAACCGAACCTTTTTGTTGAGTCAAACATGTCCCATTTGACGTTATTATGGTGCCACGCGTGGATTGAAATTAAACGGAGTCCATTTGGTTACTCAAATCCTTGTACTCTCGGATTTCACCCAAATTGGCCTCCAATTGAGCCTACAACGTACAAACGAGTTTTCCTTCTTCGTTAAGCACAACCGAACCTTTTTGTTGAGTCAAACATGTCCCATTTGACGTTATTATGGTGCCACGCGAGGATTGAAATCAAACGGAGTCCATTTGGTCACTCAAATCCTTGTATTCTCGGATTGCACTCAATTGAGCCTACAACGTACAAACGAGTTTTCCTTCTTCGTTAAGCACAACCGAACCTTTTTGTTGAGTAAAACATGTCCCATTTGACGTTATTATGGTGCCACGCGAGGATTGAAATCAAACGGAGTCCATTTGGTTACTCAAATCCTTGTACTCTCGCATTGCACCCAAATTGGAATCCAATTGAGCCTACAACGTACAAACGAGTTTTCCTTCTTCGTTAATTTACAACCGAATCTTTTTGTTGAGTCAAACATGTCCCATTTGACGTTATTAAGGTGCCACGCGAGGATTGAAATCAAACGGAGTCCATTTGGTCACTCAATCCTTGTATTCCCGGATTGCACTAAAATTGGCCTCAATTGAGCCAACAACGTACAAACGAGTTTTCCTTCTTCGTTAAGCACAACCGAACCTTTTGGTTGAGTCAAACATGTCCCATTTGACGTTATTATGGTGCCACGCGAGGATTGAAATCTAACGGAGTCCATTTGGTCACTCAAATCCTTGTATTCTCGGATTGCACTCAAATTGGCCTCAATTGAGCCAACAACGTACAAACGAGTTTTCCTTCTTCGTTAAGCACAACCGAACCTTTTTGTTGAGTCAAACATGTCCCATTTGATGTTATTATGGTGCCACGCGAGTATTGAAATCAAACGGAGTCCATTTGGTCACTCAAATCCTTGTATTCTCGGATTGCACTCAATTGAGCCAACAACGTACAAACGAGTTTTCCTTCTTCGTTAAGCACAACCGAACCTTTTTGTTGAGTCAAACATGTCCCATTTAACGTTATTATGGTGCCTCACGAGGATTGAAATCAAGCGGGGTCCATTTGGTCACTCAAATCCTTGTATTCTCGGATTGCCCCCAAATTGGCCTCCAATTGAGCCTACAACGTACAAACGAGTTTTCCTTCTTCGTTAAGCACAACCGAACCTTTTTGTTGAGTCAAACATGTCCCATTTGATGTTATTATGGTGCCACGTGAGTATTGAAATCAAACGGAGTCCATTTGGTCACTCAAATCCTTGTATTCTCGGATTGCACTCAATTGAGCCAACAACGTACAAACGAGTTTTGCTTCTTCGTTAAGCACAACCGAACATTTTTGTTGAGTCAAACAAGTCCCATTTGACATTATTAAGGTGCCACGCGAGGATTGAAAACAAACGGAGTCCATTTGGTCACTCAATCCTTGTATTCTCGGATTGCACTAAAATTGGCCTCAATTGAGCCAACAACGTACAAACGAGTTTTCCTTCTTCGTTAAGCACAACCGAACCTTTTGGTTGAGTCAAACATGTCCCATTTGACTTTATTATGGTTCCACGTGAGGATTGAAATCAAACGGAGTCCATTTGGTCACTCAAATCCTTGTATTCTCGGATTGCACTCAAATTGGCCTCAATTGAGCCAACAACGTACAAACGAATTTTCCTTCTTCGTTAAGCACAACCGAACCTTTTTGTTGAGTCAAACATGTCCCATTTGACGTTATTATGGTGCCACGCAAGGATTGAAATCAAACAGAGTCCATTTGGTCACTCAAATCCTTGTATTCTCGGATTGCACTCAAATTGGCCTCAATTGAGCCAACAACGTACAAACGAGTTTTCCTTCTTCGTTAAGCACAACCGAACCTTTTGGTTGAGTCAAACATGTCCCATTTTACGTTATTATGGTGCCACGTGAGGATTGAAATCAAACGAAGTCCATTTGGTCACTCAAATCCTTGTATTCTCGGATTGCACTCAATTCAGCCTACAACGTACAAACGAGTTTTCCTTCTTCGTTAAGCACAACCGAACCTTTTTGTTGAGTAAAACATGTCCCATTTGACGTTATTATTGTGCCACGCGAGGATTGAAATCAAACGGAGTCCATTTGGCTACTCAAATCCTTGTACTCTCGGATTGCACCCAAATTGGCCTCCAATTGAGCCTACAACGTACAAACGAGTTTTCCTTCTTCGTTAATTTACAACCGAATCTTTTTTTTGAGTCAAACATGTCCCATTTGACGTTATTAAGGTGCCACGTGACGATTGAAATCAAACGGAGTCCATTTGGTCACTCAAATCCTTGTATTCTAGGATTGCACCCAAATTGGTTTCCAATTGAGCCTACAACGTACAAACGAGTTTTCCTTCTTCGTTAAGCACAACCGAACCTTTTTGTTGAGTCAAACATGTCCCATTTGACGTTATTATGGTGCCACGCGAGGATTGAAATCAAACGGAGTCCATTTGGTCACTCAAATCCTTGTATTCTCGGATTGCACTCAATTGAGCCTACAAAGTACAAACGAGTTTTCCTTCTTCGTTAAGCACAACCGAACCTTTTTGTTGAGTCAAACATGTCCCATTTGACGTTATTATGGTGCCACGCGTGGATTGAAATCAAACGGAGTCCATTTGGTTACTCAAATCCTTGTACTCTCGGATTTCACCCAAATTGGCCTCCAATTGAGCCTACAACGTACAAACGAGTTTTCCTTCTTCGTTAAGCACAACCGAACCTTTTTGTTGAGTCAAACATGTCCCATTTGACATTATTATGGTGCCACGCGAGGATTGAAATCAAACGGAGTCCATTTGGTCACTCAAATCCTTGTATTCTCGGATTGCACTCAATTGAGCCTACAACGTACAAACGAGTTTTCCTTCTTCGTTAAGCACAACCGAACCTTTTTGTTGAGTAAAACATGTCCCATTTGACGTTATTATGGTGCCACGCGAGGATTGAAATCAAACGGAGTCCATTTGGTTACTCAAATCCTTGTACTCTCGCATTGCACCCAAATTGGAATCCAATTGAGCCTACAACGTACAAACGAGTTTTCCTTCTTCGTTAATTTACAACCGAATCTTTTTGTTGAGTCAAACATGTCCCATTTGACGTTATTAAGGTGCCACGCGAGGATTGAAATCAAACGGAGTCCATTTGGTCACTCAATCCTTGTATTCCCGGATTGCACTAAAATTGGCCTCAATTGAGCCAACAACGTACAAACGAGTTTTCCTTCTTCGTTAAGCACAACCGAACCTTTTGGTTGAGTCAAACATGTCCCATTTGACGTTATTATGGTGCCACGCGAGGATTGAAATCTAACGGAGTCCATTTGGTCACTCAAATCCTTGTATTCTCGGATTGCACTCAAATTGGCCTCAATTGAGCCAACAACGTACAAACGAGTTTTCCGTCTTCGTTAAGCACAACCGAACCTTTTTGTTGAGTCAAACATGTCCCATTTGATGTTATTATGGTGCCACACGAGTATTGAAATCAAACGGAGTCCATTTGGTCACTCAAATCCTTGTATTCTCGGATTGCACTCAATTGAGCCAACAACGTACAAACGAGTTTTCCTTCTTCGTTAAGCACAACCGAACCTTTTTGTTGAGTCAAACATGTCCCATTTGATGTTATTATGGTGCCACGTGAGTATTGAAATCAAACGGAGTCCATTTGGTCACTCAAATCCTTGTATTCTCGGATTGCACTCAATTGAGCCAACAACGTACAAACGAGTTTTGCTTCTTCGTTAAGCACAACCGAACATTTTTGTTGAGTCAAACAAGTCCCATTTGACATTATTAAGGTGCCACGCGAGGATTGAAATCAAACGGAGTCCATTTGGTCACTCAATCCTTGTATTCTCGGATTGCACTCAAATTGGCCTCAATTGAGCCAACAACGTACAAACGAGTTTTCCTTCTTCGTTAAGCACAACCGAACCTTTTGGTTGAGTCAAACATGTCCCATTTGACTTTATTATGGTGCCACGTGAGGATTGAAATCAAACGGAGTCCATTTGGTCACTCAAATCCTTGTATTCTCGGATTGCACTCAAATTGGCCTCAATTGAGCCAACAACGTACAAACGAATTTTCCTTCTTCGTTAAGCACAACCGAACCTTTTTGTTTAGTCAAACATGTCCCATTTGACGTTATTATGGTGCCACGCAAGGATTGAAATCAAACAGAGTCCATTTGGTCACTCAAATCCTTGTATTCTCGGATTGCACTCAAATTGGCCTCAATTGAGCCAACAACGTACAAACGAGTTTTCCTTCTTCGTTAAGCACAACCGAACCTTTTGGTTGAGTCAAACATGTCCCATTTTACGTTATTATGGAGCCACGTGAGGATTGAAATCAAACGAAGTCCATTTGGTCACTCAAATCCTTGTATTCTCGGATTGCACTCAATTCAGCCTACAACGTACAAACGAGTTTTCCTTCTTCGTTAAGCACAACCGAACCTTTTTGTTGAGTAAAACATGTCCCATTTGACGTTATTATTGTGCCACGCGAGGATTGAAATCAAACGGAGTCCATTTGGCTACTCAAATCCTTGTACTCTCGGATTGCACCCAAATTGGCCTCCAATTGAGCCTACAACGTACAAACGAGTTTTCCTTCTTCGTTAATTTACAACCGAATCTTTTTTTTGAGTCAAACATGTCCCATTTGACGTTATTAAGGTGCCACGTGACGATTGAAATCAAACGGAGTCCATTTGGTCACTCAAATCCTTGTATTCTAGGATTGCACCCAAATTGGTTTCCAATTGAGCCTACAACGTACAAACGAGTTTTCCTTCTTCGTTAAGCACAACCGAACCTTTTTGTTGAGTCAAACATGTCCCATTTGACGTTATTATGGTGCCACGCGAGGATTGAAATCAAACGGAGTCCATTTGGTCACTCAAATCCTTGTATTCTCGGATTGCACTCAATTGAGCCTACAAAGTACAAACGAGTTTTCCTTCTTCGTTAAGCACAACCGAACCTTTTTGTTGAGTCAAACATGTCCCATTTGACGTTATTATGGTGCCACGCGTGGATTGAAATCAAACGGAGTCCATTTGGTTACTCAAATCCTTGTACTCTCGGATTTCACCCAAATTGGCCTCCAATTGAGCCTACAACGTACAAACGAGTTTTCCTTCTTCGTTAAGCACAACCGAACCTTTTTGTTGAGTCAAACATGTCCCATTTGACGTTATTATGGTGCCACGCGAGGATTGAAATCAAACGGAGTCCATTTGGTCACTCAAATCCTTGTATTCTCGGATTGCACTCAATTGAGCCTACAACGTACAAACGAGTTTTCCTTCTTCGTTAAGCACAACCGAACCTTTTTGTTGAGTAAAACATGTCCCATTTGACGTTATTATGGTGCCACGCGAGGATTGAAATCAAACGGAGTCCATTTGGTTACTCAAATCCTTGTACTCTCGCATTGCACCCAAATTGGAATTCAATTGAGCCTACAACGTACAAACGAGTTTTCCTTCTTCGTTAATTTACAACCGAATCTTTTTGTTGAGTCAAACATGTCCCATTTGACGTTATTAAGGTGCCACGCGAGGATTGAAATCAAACGGAGTCCATTTGGTCACTCAATCCTTGTATTCCCGGATTGCACTAAAATTGGCCTCAATTGAGCCAACAACGTACAAACGAGTTTTCCTTCTTCGTTAAGCACAACCGAACCTTTTGGTTGAGTCAAACATGTCCCATTTGACGTTATTATGGTGCCACGCGAGGATTGAAATCTAACGGAGTCCATTTGGTCACTCAAATCCTTGTATTCTCGGATTGCACTCAAATTGGCCTCAATTGAGCCAACAACGTACAAACGAGTTTTCCGTCTTCGTTAAGCACAACCGAACCTTTTTGTTGAGTCAAACATGTCCCATTTGATGTTATTATGGTGCCACGCGAGTATTGAAATCAAACGGAGTCCATTTGGTCACTCAAATCCTTGTATTCTCGGATTGCACTCAATTGAGCCAACAACGTACAAACGAGTTTTCCTTCTTCGTTAAGCACAACCGAACCTTTTTGTTGAGTCAAACATGTCCCATTTGACGTTATTATGGTGCCACGCGAGGATTGAAATCAAACGGAGTCCATTTGGTCACTCAAATCCTTGTATTCTCGGATTGCACTCAATTGAGCCTACAAAGTACAAACGAGTTTTCCTTCTTCGTTAAGCACAACCGAACCTTTTTGTTGAGTCAAACATGTCCCATTTGACGTTATTATGGTGCCACGCGTGGATTGAAATCAAACGGAGTCCATTTGGTTACTCAAATCCTTGTACTCTCGGATTTCACCCAAATTGGCCTCCAATTGAGCCTACAACGTACAAACGAGTTTTCCTTCTTCGTTAAGCACAACCGAACCTTTTTGTTGAGTCAAACATGTCCCATTTGACGTTATTATGGTGCCACGCGAGGATTGAAATCAAACGGAGTCCATTTGGTCACTCAAATCCTTGTATTCTCGGATTGCACTCAATTGAGCCTACAACGTACAAACGAGTTTTCCTTCTTCGTTAAGCACAACCGAACCTTTTTGTTGAGTAAAACATGTCCCATTTGACGTTATTATGGTGCCACGCGAGGATTGAAATCAAACGGAGTCCATTTGGTTACTCAAATCCTTGTACTCTCGCATTGCACCCAAATTGGAATCCAATTGAGCCTACAACGTACAAACGAGTTTTCCTTCTTCGTTAATTTACAACCGAATCTTTTTGTTGAGTCAAACATGTCCCATTTGACGTTATTAAGGTGCCACGCGAGGATTGAAATCAAACGGAGTCCATTTGGTCACTCAATCCTTGTATTCCCGGATTGCACTAAAATTGGCCTCAATTGAGCCAACAACGTACAAACGAGTTTTCCTTCTTCGTTAAGCACAACCGAACCTTTTGGTTGAGTCAAACATGTCCCATTTGACGTTATTATGGTGCCACGCGAGGATTGAAATCTAACGGAGTCCATTTGGTCACTCAAATCCTTGTATTCTCGGATTGCACTCAAATTGGCCTCAATTGAGCAACCAACGTACAAACGAGTTTTCCGTCTTCGTTAAGCACAACCGAACCTTTTTGTTGAGTCAAACATGTCCCATTTGATGTTATTATGGTGCCACGCGAGTATTGAAATCAAACGGAGTCCATTTGGTCACTCAAATCCTTGTATTCTCGGATTGCACTCAATTGAGCCAACAACGTACAAACGAGTTTTCCTTCTTCGTTAAGCACAACCGAACCTTTTTGTTGAGTCAAACATGTCCCATTTGATGTTATTATGGTGCCACGTGAGTATTGAAATCAAACGGAGTCCATTTGGTCACTCAAATCCTTGTATTCTCGGATTGTACTCAATTGAGCCAACAACGTACAAACGAGTTTTGCTTCTTCGTTAAGCACAACCGAACATTTTTGTTGAGTCAAACAAGTCCCATTTGACATTATTAAGGTGCCACGCGAGGATTGAAATCAAACGGAGTCCATTTGGTCACTCAATCCTTGTATTCTCGGATTGCACTCAAATTGGCCTCAATTGAGCCAACAACGTACAAACGAGTTTTCCTTCTTCGTTAAGCACAACCGAACCTTTTGGTTGAGTCAAACATGTCCCATTTGACTTTATTATGGTGCCACGTGAGGATTGAAATCAAACGGAGTCCATTTGGTCACTCAAATCCTTGTATTCTCGGATTGCACTCAAATTGGCCTCAATTGAGCCAACAACGTACAAACGAGTTTTCCTTCTTCGTTAAGCACAACCGAACCTTTTTGTTGAGTCAAACATGTCCCATTTGATGTTATTATGGTGCCACGTGAGTATTGAAATCAAACGGAGTCCATTTGGTCACTCAAATCCTTGTATTCTCGGATTGTACTCAATTGAGCCAACAACGTACAAACGAGTTTTGCTTCTTCGTTAAGCACAACCGAACATTTTTGTTGAGTCAAACAAGTCCCATTTGACATTATTAAGGTGCCACGCGAGGATTGAAATCAAACGGAGTCCATTTGGTCACTCAATCCTTGTATTCTCGGATTGCACTCAAATTGGCCTCAATTGAGCCAACAACGTACAAACGAGTTTTCCTTCTTCGTTAAGCACAACCGAACCTTTTGGTTGAGTCAAACATGTCCCATTTGACTTTATTATGGTGCCACGTGAGGATTGAAATCAAACGGAGTCCATTTGGTCACTCAAATCCTTGTATTCTCGGATTGCACTCAAATTGGCCTCAATTGAGCCAACAACGTACAAACGAATTTTCCTTCTTCGTTAAGCACAACCGAACCTTTTTGTTTAGTCAAACATGTCCCATTTGACGTTATTATGGTGCCACGCAAGGATTGAAATCAAACAGAGTCCATTTGGTCACTCAAATCCTTGTATTCTCGGATTGCACTCAAATTGGCCTCAATTGAGCCAACAACGTACAAACGAGTTTTCCTTCTTCGTTAAGCACAACCGAACCTTTTGGTTGAGTCAAACATGTCCCATTTTACGTTATTATGGTGCCACGTGAGGATTGAAATCAAACGAAGTCCATTTGGTCACTCAAATCCTTGTATTCTCGGATTGCACTCAATTCAGCCTACAACGTACAAACGAGTTTTCCTTCTTCGTTAAGCACAACCGAACCTTTTTGTTGAGTAAAACATGTCCCATTTGACGTTATTATTGTGCCACGCGAGGATTGAAATCAAACGGAGTCCATTTGGCTACTCAAATCCTTGTACTCTCGGATTGCACCCAAATTGGCCTCCAATTGAGCCTACAACGTACAAACGAGTTTTCCTTCTTCGTTAATTTACAACCGAATCTTTTTTTTGAGTCAAACATGTCCCATTTGACGTTATTAAGGTGCCACGTGACGATTGAAATCAAACGGAGTCCATTTGGTCACTCAAATCCTTGTATTCTAGGATTGCACCCAAATTGGTTTCCAATTGAGCCTACAACGTACAAACGAGTCTTCCTTCTTCGTTAAGCACAACCGAACCTTTTTGTTGAGTCAAACATGTCCCATTTGACGTTATTATGGTGCCACGCGAGGATTGAAATCAAACGGAGTCCATTTGGTCACTCAAATCCTTGTATTCTCGGATTGCACTCAATTGAGCCTACAAAGTACAAACGAGTTTTCCTTCTTCGTTAAGCACAACCGAACCTTTTTGTTGAGTCAAACATGTCCCATTTGACGTTATTATGGTGCCACGCGTGGATTGAAATCAAACGGAGTCCATTTGGTTACTCAAATCCTTGTACTCTCGGATTTCACCCAAATTGGCCTCCAATTGAGCCTACAACGTACAAACGAGTTTTCCTTCTTCGTTAAGCACAACCGAACCTTTTTGTTGAGTCAAACATGTCCCATTTGACGTTATTATGGTGCCACGCGAGGATTGAAATCAAACGGAGTCCATTTGGTCACTCAAATCCTTGTATTCTCGGATTGCACTCAATTGAGCCTACAACGTACAAACGAGTTTTCCTTCTTCGTTAAGCACAACCGAACCTTTTTGTTGAGTAAAACATGTCCCATTTGATGTTATTATGGTGCCACGCGAGGATTGAAATCAAACGGAGTCCATTTGGTTACTCAAATCCTTGTACTCTCGCATTGCACCCAAATTGGAATCCAATTGAGCCTACAACGTACAAACGAGTTTTCCTTCTTCGTTAATTTACAACCGAATCTTTTTGTTGAGTCAAACATGTCCCATTTGACGTTATTAAGGTGCCACGCGAGGATTGAAATCAAACGGAGTCCATTTGGTCACTCAATCCTTGTATTCCCGGATTGCACTAAAATTGGCCTCAATTGAGCCAACAACGTACAAACGAGTTTTCCTTCTTCGTTAAGCACAACCGAACCTTTTGGTTGAGTCAAACATGTCCCATTTGACGTTATTATGGTGCCACGCGAGGATTGAAATCTAACGGAGTCCATTTGGTCACTCAAATCCTTGTATTCTCGGATTGCACTCAAATTGGCCTCAATTGAGCCAACAACGTACAAACGAGTTTTCCTTCTTCGTTAAGCACAACCGAACCTTTTTGTTGAGTCAAACATGTCCCATTTGATGTTATTATGGTGCCACGCGAGTATTGAAATCAAACGGAGTCCATTTGGTCACTCAAATCCTTGTATTCTCGGATTGCACTCAATTGAGCCAACAACGTACAAACGAGTTTTCCTTCTTCGTTAAGCACAACCGAACCTTTTTGTTGAGTCAAACATGTCCCATTTAACGTTATTATGGTGCCTCACGAGGATTGAAATCAAGCGGGGTCCATTTGGTCACTCAAATCCTTGTATTCTCGGATTGCCCCCAAATTGGCCTCCAATTGAGCCTACAACGTACAAACGAGTTTTCCTTCTTCGTTAAGCACAACCGAACCTTTTTGTTGAGTCAAACATGTCCCATTTGATGTTATTATGGTGCCACGTGAGTATTGAAATCAAACGGAGTCCATTTGGTCACTCAAATCCTTGTATTCTCGGATTGCACTCAATTGAGCCAACAACGTACAAACGAGTTTTGCTTCTTCGTTAAGCACAACCGAACATTTTTGTTGAGTCAAACAAGTCCCATTTGTCATTATTAAGGTGCCACGCGAGGATTGAAATCAAACGGAGTCCATTTGGTCACTCAATCCTTGTATTCTCGGATTGCACTAAAATTGGCCTCAATTGAGCCAACAACGTACAAACGAGTTTTCCTTCTTCGTTAAGCACAACCGAACCTTTTGGTTGAGTCAAACAAGTCCCATTTGTCATTATTAAGGTGCCACGTGAGGATTGAAATCAAACGGAGTCCATTTGGTCACTCAAATCCTTGTATTCTCGGATTGCACTCAAATTGGCCTCAATTGAGCCAACAACGTACAAACGAATTTTCCTTCTTCGTTAAGCACAACCGAACCTTTTTGTTGAGTCAAACATGTCCCATTTGACGTTATTATGGTGCCACGCAAGGATTGAAATCAAACAGAGTCCATTTGGTCACTCAAATCCTTGTATTCTCGGATTGCACTCAAATTGGCCTCAATTGAGCCAACAACGTACAAACGAGTTTTCCTTCTTCGTTAAGCACAACCGAACCTTTTGGTTGAGTCAAACATGTCCCATTTTACGTTATTATGGTGCCACGTGAGGATTGAAATCAAACGAAGTCCATTTGGTCACTCAAATCCTTGTATTCTCGGATTGCACTCAATTCAGCCTACAACGTACAAACGAGTTTTCCTTCTTCGTTAAGCACAACCGAACCTTTTTGTTGAGTAAAACATGTCCCATTTGACGTTATTATTGTGCCACGCGAGGATTGAAATCAAACGGAGTCCATTTGGCTACTCAAATCCTTGTACTCTCGGATTGCACCCAAATTGGCCTCCAATTGAGCCTACAACGTACAAACGAGTTTTCCTTCTTCGTTAATTTACAACCGAATCTTTTTTTTGAGTCAAACATGTCCCATTTGACGTTATTAAGGTGCCACGTGACGATTGAAATCAAACGGAGTCCATTTGGTCACTCAAATCCTTGTATTCTCGGATTGCACCAAAATTGGCCTCCAATTGAGCCTACAACGTACAAACGAGTTTTCCTTCTTCGTTAAGCACAACCGAACCTTTTTGTTGAGTCAAACATGTATCATTTGACATTATTAAGGAGCCACGTGAGGATTGAAATCAAACGGAGTCCATTTGGTCACTCAAATCCTTGTATTCTCGGATTGCACTAAAATTGGCCTCAATTGAGCCTACAACGTACAAATGAGTTTTCCTTCTTCGTTAAGCACAACCGAATCTTTTTGTTGAGTCAAATATGTCCCATTTGACGTTATTATGGTGCCCCGGGAGGATTGAAATCAATCGGAGTCCATTTGGTCACTCAAATCCTTGTATTCTCGGATTGCACTCAAATTGGCCTCAATTGAGCCAACAACGTACAAACGAGTTTTCCTTCTTCGTTAAGCACAACCGAACCTTTTTGTTGAGTCAAACATGTCCCATTTGATGTTATTATGGTGCCACGCGAGTATTGAAATCAAACGGAGTCCATTTGGTCACTCAAATCCTTGTATTCTCGGATTGCACTCAATTGAGCCAACAACGTACAAACGAGTTTTCCTTCTTCGTTAAGCACAACCGAACCTTTTTGTTGAGTCAAACATGTCCCATTTAACGTTATTATGGTGCCTCACGAGGATTGAAATCAAGCGGGGTCCATTTGGTCACTCAAATCCTTGTATTCTCGGATTGCCCCCAAATTGGCCTCCAATTGAGCCTACAACGTACAAACGAGTTTTCCTTCTTCGTTAAGCACAACCGAACCTTTTTGTTGAGTCAAACATGTCCCATTTGATGTTATTATGGTGCCACGTGAGTATTGAAATCAAACGGAGTCCATTTGGTCACTCAAATCCTTGTATTCTCGGATTGCACTCAATTGAGCCAACAACGTACAAACGAGTTTTGCTTCTTCGTTAAGCACAACCGAACATTTTTGTTGAGTCAAACAAGTCCCATTTGTCATTATTAAGGTGCCACGCGAGGATTGAAATCAAACGGAGTCCATTTGGTCACTCAATCCTTGTATTCTCGGATTGCACTAAAATTGGCCTCAATTGAGCCAACAACGTACAAACGAGTTTTCCTTCTTCGTTAAGCACAACCGAACCTTTTGGTTGAGTCAAACAAGTCCCATTTGTCATTATTAAGGTGCCACGTGAGGATTGAAATCAAACGGAGTCCATTTGGTCACTCAAATCCTTATATTCTCGGATTGCACTCAAATTGGCCTCAATTGAGCCAACAACGTACAAACGAATTTTCCTTCTTCGTTAAGCACAACCGAACCTTTTTGTTGAGTCAAACATGTCCCATTTGACGTTATTATGGTGCCACGCAAGGATTGAAATCAAACAGAGTCCATTTGGTCACTCAAATCCTTGTATTCTCGGATTGCACTCAAATTGGCCTCAATTGAGCCAACAACGTACAAACGAGTTTTCCTTCTTCGTTAAGCACAACCGAACCTTTTGGTTGAGTCAAACATGTCCCATTTTACGTTATTATGGTGCCACGTGAGGATTGAAATCAAACGAAGTCCATTTGGTCACTCAAATCCTTGTATTCTCGGATTGCACTCAATTCAGCCTACAACGTACAAACGAGTTTTCCTTCTTCGTTAAGCACAACCGAACCTTTTTGTTGAGTAAAACATGTCCCATTTGACGTTATTATTGTGCCACGCGAGGATTGAAATCAAACGGAGTCCATTTGGCTACTCAAATCCTTGTACTCTCGGATTGCACCCAAATTGGCCTCCAATTGAGCCTACAACGTACAAACGAGTTTTCCTTCTTCGTTAATTTACAACCGAATCTTTTTTTTGAGTCAAACATGTCCCATTTGACGTTATTAAGGTGCCACGTGACGATTGAAATCAAACGGAGTCCATTTGGTCACTCAAATCCTTGTATTCTCGGATTGCACCAAAATTGGCCTCCAATTGAGCCTACAACGTACAAACGAGTTTTCCTTCTTCGTTAAGCACAACCGAACCTTTTTGTTGAGTCAAACATGTATCATTTGACATTATTAAGGAGCCACGTGAGGATTGAAATCAAACGGAGTCCATTTGGTCACTCAAATCCTTGTATTCTCGGATTGCACTAAAATTGGCCTCAATTGAGCCTACAACGTACAAATGAGTTTTCCTTCTTCGTTAAGCACAACCGAATCTTTTTGTTGAGTCAAATATGTCCCATTTGACGTTATTATGGTGCCCCGGGAGGATTGAAATCAATCGGAGTCCATTTGGTCACTCAAATCCTTGTATTCTCGGATTGCACTCAAATTGGCCTCAATTGAGCCAACAACGTACAAACGAGTTTTTCTTCTTCGTTAAGCACAACCGAACCTTTTTGTTGAGTCAAACATGTCCCATTTGACGTTATTATGGTGCCATGCAAGGATTGAAATCAAACAGAGTCCATTTGGTCACTCAAATCCTTGTATTCTCAGATTGCACTCAAATTGGCCTCAATTGAGCCAACAACGTACAAACGTGTTTTCCTTCTTCGTTAAGCACAACCGAGCCTTTTGGTTGAGTCAAACATGTCCCATTTGACGTTTTTATGGTGCCACGCGAGGATTGAAATCAAACGGAGTCCATTTGGTCACTCAAATCCTTGTATTCTCGGATTACACTCAAATTGGCCTCAATTGAGCCTACAACGTACAAACGAGTTTTCCTTCTTCGTTAAGCACAACCGAACCTTTTTGTTGAGTCAAACATGTCCCATTTCACGTTATTAAGGTGCCACATGAGGATTGAAATCGAACGGGGTCCATTTGGTCACTCAAATCCTTGTATTCCCGGATTGCACCCAAATTGGCCTCCAACTGAGCCTACAACATACAAACGAGTTTTCCTTCTTCGTTAAACACAACAGAACCTTTTTTGTTGAGTAAACAATATCCCATTTGACGTTATTAAGGTGCCGCGCGAGGATTGAAATCAAACGGAGTCCGTTTGGTCACTCAAATCCTTGTATTCTCGGATTGCACCCAAATTGGCCTCCAATTGAGCCTACAACGTACAAACGAGTTTTCCTTCTTCGTTAAGCACAACCGAACCTTTTTGTTGAGTCAAACATGTCCCATTTGACGTTATTATGGTGCCACGCGAGGATTCAAATCAAACGGAGTCCATTTGGTCACTCAAATCCTTGTATTCTCGGATTGCACTCAAATTGGCCTCAATTGATCCTACAACGTACAAACGAGTTTTCCTTCTTCGTTAAGCACAACCGAACCATTTTGTTGAGTCAAACATGTCCCATTTGACATTATTATGGTGCCACGCGAGGATTGAAATCAAACGAAGTCCATTTGGTAACTCAAATCGTTGTATTCTCGGATTGCACCCAAATTGGCCTCCAATTGAGCCTACAACGTACAAACGAGTTTTCCTTCTTCATTAACTAACAACCGAACCTTTTAGTTGAGTCAAACATGTCCCATTTGACGTTATTAAGGTGCCACGTGAGGATTGAAATCAAACGGAGTCCATTTGGTCACTCAAATCCTTGTATTCTCGGATTGCACCCAAATTGGTTTCCAATTGAGCCTACAACGTACAAACGAGTTTTCCTTCTTCGTTAAGCACAACCGAACCTTTTTGTTGAGTCAAACATGTCCCATTTGACGTTATTATGGTGCCTCACGAGGATTGAAATCAAGCGGGGTCCATTTGGTCACTCAAATCCTTGTATTCTCGGATTGCCCCCAAATTGGCCTCCAATTGAGCCTACAACGTACAAACGAGTTTTCCTTCTTCGTTAAGCACAACCGAACCTTTTTGTTGAGTCAAACATGTCCCATTTGATGTTATTATGGTGCCACGTGAGTATTGAAATCAAACGGAGTCCATTTGGTCACTCAAATCCTTGTATTCTCGGATTGCACTCAATTGAGCCAACAACGTACAAACGAGTTTTGCTTCTTCGTTAAGCACAACCGAACATTTTTGTTGAGTCAAACAAGTCCCATTTGACATTATTAAGGTGCCACGCGAGGATTGAAATCAAACGGAGTCCATTTGGTCACTCAATCCTTGTATTCTCGGATTGCACTAAAATTGGCCTCAATTGAGCCAACAACGTACAAACGAGTTTTCCTTCTTCGTTAAGCACAACCGAACCTTTTGGTTGAGTCAAACATGTCCCATTTGACTTTATTATGGTGCCACGTGAGGATTGAAATCAAACGGAGTCCATTTGGTCACTCAATCCTTGTATTCTCGGATTGCACTCAATTGAGCCTACAACGTACAAACGAGTTTTCCTTCTTCGTTAAGCACAACCGAACCTTTTTGTTGAGTAAAACATGTCCCATTTGACGTTATTATGGTGCCACGCGAGGATTGAAATCAAACGGAGTCCATTTGGTCACTCAAATCCTTGTATTCTCGGATTGCACTCAATTGAGCCAACAACGTACAAACGAGTTTTGCTTCTTCGTTAAGCACAACCGAACATTTTTGTTGAGTCAAACAAGTCCCATTTGACATTATTAAGGTGCCACGCGAGGATTGAAATCAAACGGAGTCCATTTGGTCACTCAATCCTTGTATTCTCGGATTGCACTAAAATTGGCCTCAATTGAGCCAACAACGTACAAACGAGTTTTCCTTCTTCGTTAAGCACAACCGAACCTTTTGGTTGAGTCAAACAAGTCCCATTTGTCATTATTAAGGTGCCACGTGAGGATTGAAATCAAACGGAGTCCATTTGGTCACTCAAATCCTTGTATTCTCGGATTGCACTCAAATTGGCCTCAATTGAGCCAACAACGTACAAACGAGTTTTTCTTCTTCGTTAAGCACAACCGAACCTTTTTGTTGAGTCAAACATGTCCCATTTGACGTTATTATGGTGCCATGCAAGGATTGAAATCAAACAGAGTCCATTTGGTCACTCAAATCCTTGTATTCTCAGATTGCACTCAAATTGGCCTCAATTGAGCCAACAACGTACAAACGTGTTTTCCTTCTTCGTTAAGCACAACCGAGCCTTTTGGTTGAGTCAAACATGTCCCATTTGACGTTTTTATGGTGCCACGCGAGGATTGAAATCAAACGGAGTCCATTTGGTCACTCAAATCCTTGTATTCTCGGATTACACTCAAATTGGCCTCAATTGAGCCTACAACGTACAAACGAGTTTTCCTTCTTCGTTAAGCACAACCGAACCTTTTTGTTGAGTCAAACATGTCCCATTTCACGTTATTAAGGTGCCACATGGGGATTGAAATCGAACGGGGTCCATTTGGTCACTCAAATCCTTGTATTCCCGGATTGCACCCAAATTGGCCTCCAACTGAGCCTACAACATACAAACGAGTTTTCCTTCTTCGTTAAACACAACAGAACCTTTTTTGTTGAGTAAACAATATCCCATTTGACGTTATTAAGGTGCCGCGCGAGGATTGAAATCAAACGGAGTCCGTTTGGTCACTCAAATCCTTGTATTCTCGGATTGCACCCAAATTGGCCTCCAATTGAGCCTACAACGTACAAACGAGTTTTCCTTCTTCGTTAAGCACAACCGAACCTTTTTGTTGAGTCAAACATGTCCCATTTGACGTTATTATGGTGCCACGCGAGGATTCAAATCAAACGGAGTCCATTTGGTCACTCAAATCCTTGTATTCTCGGATTGCACTCAAATTGGCCTCAATTGATCCTACAACGTACAAACGAGTTTTCCTTCTTCGTTAAGCACAACCGAACCATTTTGTTGAGTCAAACATGTCCCATTTGACATTATTATGGTGCCACGCGAGGATTGAAATCAAACGAAGTCCATTTGGTAACTCAAATCGTTGTATTCTCGGATTGCACCCAAATTGGCCTCCAATTGAGCCTACAACGTACAAACGAGTTTTCCTTCTTCGTTAACTTACAACCGAACCTTTTAGTTGAGTCAAACATGTCCCATTTGAAGTTATTAAGGTGCCACGTGAGGATTGAAATCAAACGGAGTCCATTTGGTCACTCAAATCCTTGTATTCTCGGATTGCACCCAAATTGGTTTCCAATTGAGCCTACAACGTACAAACGAGTTTTCCTTCTTCGTTAAGCACAACCGAACCTTTTTGTTGAGTCAAACATGTCCCATTTGACTTTATTATGGTGCCTCACGAGGATTGAAATCAAGCGGGGTCCATTTGGTCACTCAAATCCTTGTATTCTCGGATTGCCCCCAAATTGGCCTCCAATTGAGCCTACAACGTACAAACGAGTTTTCCTTCTTCGTTAAGCACAACCGAACCTTTTTGTTGAGTCAAACATGTCCCATTTGATGTTATTATGGTGCCACGTGAGTATTGAAATCAAACGGAGTCCATTTGGTCACTCAAATCCTTGTATTCTCGGATTGCACTCAATTGAGCCAACAACGTACAAACGAGTTTTGCTTCTTCGTTAAGCACAACCGAACATTTTTGTTGAGTCAAACAAGTCCCATTTGACATTATTAAGGTGCCACGCGAGGATTGAAATCAAACGGAGTCCATTTGGTCACTCAATCCTTGTATTCTCGGATTGCACTAAAATTGGCCTCAATTGAGCCAACAACGTACAAACGAGTTTTCCTTCTTCGTTAAGCACAACCGAACCTTTTGGTTGAGTCAAACATGTCCCATTTGACTTTATTATGGTGCCACGTGAGGATTGAAATCAAACGGAGTCCATTTGGTCACTCAATCCTTGTATTCTCGGATTGCACTCAATTGAGCCTACAACGTACAAACGAGTTTTCCTTCTTCGTTAAGCACAACCGAACCTTTTTGTTGAGTAAAACATGTCCCATTTGACGTTATTATGGTGCCACGCGAGGATTGAAATCAAACGGAGTCCATTTGGTCACTCAAATCCTTGTATTCTCGGATTGCACTCAATTGAGCCAACAACGTACAAACGAGTTTTGCTTCTTCGTTAAGCACAACCGAACATTTTTGTTGAGTCAAACAAGTCCCATTTGACATTATTAAGGTGCCACGCGAGGATTGAAATCAAACGGAGTCCATTTGGTCACTCAATCCTTGTATTCTCGGATTGCACTAAAATTGGCCTCAATTGAGCCAACAACGTACAAACGAGTTTTCCTTCTTCGTTAAGCACAACCGAACCTTTTGGTTGAGTCAAACAAGTCCCATTTGTCATTATTAAGGTGCCACGTGAGGATTGAAATCAAACGGAGTCCATTTGGTCACTCAAATCCTTGTATTCTCGGATTGCACTCAAATTGGCCTCAATTGAGCCAACAACGTACAAACGAGTTTTCCTTCTTCGTTAAGCACAACCGAACCTTTTGGTTGAGTCAAACATGTCCCATTTTACGTTATTATGGTGCCACGTGAGGATTGAAATCAAACGAAGTCCATTTGGTCACTCAAATCCTTGTATTCTCGGATTGCACTCAATTCAGCCTACAACGTACAAACGAGTTTTCCTTCTTCGTTAAGCACAACCGAACCTTTTTGTTGAGTAAAACATGTCCCATTTGACGTTATTATTGTGCCACGCGAGGATTGAAATCAAACGGAGTCCATTTGGCTACTCAAATCCTTGTACTCTCGGATTGCACCCAAATTGGCCTCCAATTGAGCCTACAACGTACAAACGAGTTTTCCTTCTTCGTTAATTTACAACCGAACCTTTTTGTTGAGTCAAACATGTCCCATTTGACGTTATTATGGTGCCTCACGAGGATTGAAATCAAGCGGGGTCCATTTGGTCACTCAAATCCTTGTATTCTCGGATTGCCCCCAAATTGGCCTCCAATTGAGCCTACAACGTACAAACGAGTTTTCCTTCTTCGTTAAGCACAACCGAACCTTTTTGTTGAGTCAAACATGTCCCATTTGATGTTATTATGGTGCCACGTGAGTATTGAAATCAAACGGAGTCCATTTGGTCACTCAAATCCTTGTATTCTCGGATTGCACTCAATTGAGCCAACAACGTACAAACGAGTTTTGCTTCTTCGTTAAGCACAACCGAACATTTTTGTTGAGTCAAACAAGTCCCATTTGACATTATTAAGGTGCCACGCGAGGATTGAAATCAAACGGAGTCCATTTGGTCACTCAATCCTTGTATTCTCGGATTGCACTAAAATTGGCCTCAATTGAGCCAACAACGTACAAACGAGTTTTCCTTCTTCGTTAAGCACAACCGAACCTTTTGGTTGAGTCAAACAAGTCCCATTTGTCATTATTAAGGTGCCACGTGAGGATTGAAATCAAACGGAGTCCATTTGGTCACTCAAATCCTTGTATTCTCGGATTGCACTCAAATTGGCCTCAATTGAGCCAACAACGTACAAACGAGTTTTCCTTCTTCGTTAAGCACAACCGAACCTTTTGGTTGAGTCAAACATGTCCCATTTTACGTTATTATGGTGCCACGTGAGGATTGAAATCAAACGAAGTCCATTTGGTCACTCAAATCCTTGTATTCTCGGATTGCACTCAATTCAGCCTACAACGTACAAACGAGTTTTCCTTCTTCGTTAAGCACAACCGAACCTTTTTGTTGAGTAAAACATGTCCCATTTGACGTTATTATTGTGCCACGCGAGGATTGAAATCAAACGGAGTCCATTTGGCTACTCAAATCCTTGTACTCTCGGATTGCACCCAAATTGGCCTCCAATTGAGCCTACAACGTACAAACGAGTTTTCCTTCTTCGTTAATTTACAACCGAATCTTTTTTTTGAGTCAAACATGTCCCATTTGACGTTATTAAGGTGCCACGTGACGATTGAAATCAAACGGAGTCCATTTGGTCACTCAAATCCTTGTATTCTAGGATTGCACCCAAATTGGTTTCCAATTGAGCCTACAACGTACAAACGAGTTTTCCTTCTTCGTTAAGCACAACCGAACCTTTTTGTTGAGTCAAACATGTCCCATTTAACGTTATTATGGTGCCACGCGAGGATTGAAATCAAACGGAGTCCATTTGGTCACTCAAATCCTTGTATTCACGGATTGCACTCAATTGAGCCTACAAAGTACAAACGAGTTTTCCTTCTTCGTTAAGCACAACCGAACCTTTTTGTTGAGTCAAACATGTCCCATTTGACGTTATTATGGTGCCACGCGTGGATTGAAATCAAACGGAGTCCATTTGGTTACTCAAATCCTTGTACTCTCGGATTTCACCCAAATTGGCCTCCAATTGAGCCTACAACGTACAAACGAGTTTTCCTTCTTCGTTAAGCACAACCGAACCTTTTTGTTGAGTCAAACATGTCCCATTTGACGTTATTATCGTGCCACGCGAGGATTGAAATCAAACGGAGTCCATTTGGTCACTCAAATCCTTGTATTCTCGGATTGCACTCAATTGAGCCTACAACGTACAAACGAGTTTTCCTTCTTCGTTAAGCACAACCGAACCTTTTTGTTGAGTAAAACATGTCCCATTTGACGTTATTATGGTGCCACGCGAGGATTGAAATCAAACGGAGTCCATTTGGTTACTCAAATCCTTGTACTCTCGCATTGCACCCAAATTGGAATCCAATTGAGCCTACAACGTACAAACGAGTTTTCCTTCTTCGTTAATTTACAACCGAATCTTTTTGTTGAGTCAAACATGTCCCATTTGACGTTATTAAGGTGCCACGCGAGGATTGAAATCAAACGGAGTCCATTTGGTCACTCAATCCTTGTATTCCCGGATTGCACTAAAATTGGCCTCAATTGAGCCAACAACGTACAAACGAGTTTTCCTTCTTCGTTAAGCACAACCGAACCTTTTGGTTGAGTCAAACAAGTCCCATTTGTCATTATTAAGGTGCCACGTGAGGATTAAATAAAACGGAGTCCATTTGGTCACTCAAATCCTTGTATTCTCGGATTGCACTCAAATTGGCCTCAATTGAGCCAACAACGTACAAACGAATTTTCCTTCTTCGTTAAGCACAACCGAACCTTTTTGTTGAGTCAAACATGTCCCATTTGACGTTATTATGGTGCCACGCAAGGATTGAAATCAAACAGAGTCCATTTGGTCACTCAAATCCTTGTATTCTCGGATTGCACTCAAATTGGCCTCAATTGAGCCAACAACGTACAAACGAGTTTTCCTTCTTCGTTAAGCACAACCGAACCTTTTGGTTGAGTCAAACATGTCCCATTTTACGTTATTATGGTGCCACGTGAGGATTGAAATCAAACGAAGTCCATTTGGTCACTCAAATCCTTGTATTCTCGGATTGCACTCAATTCAGCCTACAACGTACAAACGAGTTTTCCTTCTTCGTTAAGCACAACCGAACCTTTTTGTTGAGTAAAACATGTCCCATTTGACGTTATTATTGTGCCACGCGAGGATTGAAATCAAACGGAGTCCATTTGGCTACTCAAATCCTTGTACTCTCGGATTGCACCCAAATTGGCCTCCAATTGAGCCTACAACGTACAAACGAGTTTTCCTTCTTCGTTAATTTACAACCGAATCTTTTTTTTGAGTCAAACATGTCCCATTTGACGTTATTAAGGTGCCACGTGACGATTGAAATCAAACAGAGTCCATTTGGTCACTCAAATCCTTGTATTCTCAGATTGCACTCAAATTGGCCTCAATTGAGCCAACAACGTACAAACGTGTTTTCCTTCTTCGTTAAGCACAACCGAGCCTTTTGGTTGAGTCAAACATGTCCCATTTGACGTTTTTATGGTGCCACGCGAGGATTGAAATCAAACGGAGTCCATTTGGTCACTCAAATCCTTGTATTCTCGGATTACACTCAAATTGGCCTCAATTGAGCCTACAACGTACAAACGAGTTTTCCTTCTTCGTTAAGCACAACCGAACCTTTTTGTTGAGTCAAACATGTCCCATTTCACGTTATTAAGGTGCCACATGAGGATTGAAATCGAACGGGGTCCATTTGGTCACTCAAATCCTTGTATTCCCGGATTGCACCCAAATTGGCCTCCAACTGAGCCTACAACATACAAACGAGTTTTCCTTCTTCGTTAAACACAACAGAACCTTTTTTGTTGAGTAAACAATATCCCATTTGACGTTATTAAGGTGCCGCGCGAGGATTGAAATCAAACGGAGTCCGTTTGGTCACTCAAATCCTTGTATTCTCGGATTGCACCCAAATTGGCCTCCAATTGAGCCTACAACGTACAAACGAGTTTTCCTTCTTCGTTAAGCACAACCGAACCTTTTTGTTGAGTCAAACATGTCCCATTTGACGTTATTATGGTGCCACGCGAGGATTCAAATCAAACGGAGTCCATTTGGTCACTCAAATCCTTGTATTCTCGGATTGCACTCAAATTGGCCTCAATTGATCCTACAACGTACAAACGAGTTTTCCTTCTTCGTTAAGCACAACCGAACCATTTTGTTGAGTCAAACATGTCCCATTTGACATTATTATGGTGCCACGCGAGGATTGAAATCAAACGAAGTCCATTTGGTAACTCAAATCGTTGTATTCTCGGATTGCACCCAAATTGGCCTCCAATTGAGCCTACAACGTACAAACGAGTTTTCCTTCTTCGTTAACTTACAACCGAACCTTTTAGTTGAGTCAAACATGTCCCATTTGACGTTATTAAGGTGCCACGTGAGGATTGAAATCAAACGGAGTCCATTTGGTCACTCAAATCCTTGTATTCTCGGATTGCACCCAAATTGGTTTCCAATTGAGCCTACAACGTACAAACGAGTTTTCCTTCTTCGTTAAGCACAACCGAACCTTTTTGTTGAGTCAAACATGTCCCATTTGACTTTATTATGGTGCCTCACGAGGATTGAAATCAAGCGGGGTCCATTTGGTCACTCAAATCCTTGTATTCTCGGATTGCCCCCAAATTGGCCTCCAATTGAGCCTACAACGTACAAACGAGTTTTCCTTCTTCGTTAAGCACAACCGAACCTTTTTGTTGAGTCAAACATGTCCCATTTGATGTTATTATGGTGCCACGTGAGTATTGAAATCAAACGGAGTCCATTTGGTCACTCAAATCCTTGTATTCTCGGATTGCACTCAATTGAGCCAACAACGTACAAACGAGTTTTGCTTCTTCGTTAAGCACAACCGAACATTTTTGTTGAGTCAAACAAGTCCCATTTGACATTATTAAGGTGCCACGCGAGGATTGAAATCAAACGGAGTCCATTTGGTCACTCAATCCTTGTATTCTCGGATTGCACTAAAATTGGCCTCAATTGAGCCAACAACGTACAAACGAGTTTTCCTTCTTCGTTAAGCACAACCGAACCTTTTGGTTGAGTCAAACATGTCCCATTTGACTTTATTATGGTGCCACGTGAGGATTGAAATCAAACGGAGTCCATTTGGTCACTCAATCCTTGTATTCTCGGATTGCACTCAATTGAGCCTACAACGTACAAACGAGTTTTCCTTCTTCGTTAAGCACAACCGAACCTTTTTGTTGAGTAAAACATGTCCCATTTGACGTTATTATGGTGCCACGCGAGGATTGAAATCAAACGGAGTCCATTTGGTCACTCAAATCCTTGTATTCTCGGATTGCACTCAATTGAGCCAACAACGTACAAACGAGTTTTGCTTCTTCGTTAAGCACAACCGAACATTTTTGTTGAGTCAAACAAGTCCCATTTGACATTATTAAGGTGCCACGCGAGGATTGAAATCAAACGGAGTCCATTTGGTCACTCAATCCTTGTATTCTCGGATTGCACTAAAATTGGCCTCAATTGAGCCAACAACGTACAAACGAGTTTTCCTTCTTCGTTAAGCACAACCGAACCTTTTGGTTGAGTCAAACAAGTCCCATTTGTCATTATTAAGGTGCCACGTGAGGATTGAAATCAAACGGAGTCCATTTGGTCACTCAAATCCTTGTATTCTCGGATTGCACTCAAATTGGCCTCAATTGAGCCAACAACGTACAAACGAGTTTTTCTTCTTCGTTAAGCACAACCGAACCTTTTTGTTGAGTCAAACATGTCCCATTTGACGTTATTATGGTGCCATGCAAGGATTGAAATCAAACAGAGTCCATTTGGTCACTCAAATCCTTGTATTCTCAGATTGCACTCAAATTGGCCTCAATTGAGCCAACAACGTACAAACGTGTTTTCCTTCTTCGTTAAGCACAACCGAGCCTTTTGGTTGAGTCAAACATGTCCCATTTGACGTTTTTATGGTGCCACGCGAGGATTGAAATCAAACGGAGTCCATTTGGTCACTCAAATCCTTGTATTCTCGGATTACACTCAAATTGGCCTCAATTGAGCCTACAACGTACAAACGAGTTTTCCTTCTTCGTTAAGCACAACCGAACCTTTTTGTTGAGTCAAACATGTCCCATTTCACGTTATTAAGGTGCCACATGAGGATTGAAATCGAACGGGGTCCATTTGGTCACTCAAATCCTTGTATTCCCGGATTGCACCCAAATTGGCCTCCAACTGAGCCTACAACATACAAACGAGTTTTCCTTCTTCGTTAAACACAACAGAACCTTTTTTGTTGAGTAAACAATATCCCATTTGACGTTATTAAGGTGCCGCGCGAGGATTGAAATCAAACGGAGTCCGTTTGGTCACTCAAATCCTTGTATTCTCGGATTGCACCCAAATTGGCCTCCAATTGAGCCTACAACGTACAAACGAGTTTTCCTTCTTCGTTAAGCACAACCGAACCTTTTTGTTGAGTCAAACATGTCCCATTTGACGTTATTATGGTGCCACGCGAGGATTCAAATCAAACGGAGTCCATTTGGTCACTCAAATCCTTGTATTCTCGGATTGCACTCAAATTGGCCTCAATTGATCCTACAACGTACAAACGAGTTTTCCTTCTTCGTTAAGCACAACCGAACCATTTTGTTGAGTCAAACATGTCCCATTTGACATTATTATGGTGCCACGCGAGGATTGAAATCAAACGAAGTCCATTTGGTAAATCAAATCGTTGTATTCTCGGATTGCACCCAAATTGGCCTCCAATTGAGCCTACAACGTACAAACGAGTTTTCCTTCTTCGTTAACTTACAACCGAACCTTTTAGTTGAGTCAAACATGTCCCATTTGACGTTATTAAGGTGCCACGTGAGGATTGAAATCAAACGGAGTCCATTTGGTCACTCAAATCCTTGTATTCTCGGATTGCACCCAAATTGGTTTCCAATTGAGCCTACAACGTACAAACGAGTTTTCCTTCTTCGTTAAGCACAACCGAACCTTTTTGTTGAGTCAAACATGTCCCATTTGACTTTATTATGGTGCCTCACGAGGATTGAAATCAAGCGGGGTCCATTTGGTCACTCAAATCCTTGTATTCTCGGATTGCCCCCAAATTGGCCTCCAATTGAGCCTACAACGTACAAACGAGTTTTCCTTCTTCGTTAAGCACAACCGAACCTTTTTGTTGAGTCAAACATGTCCCATTTGATGTTATTATGGTGCCACGTGAGTATTGAAATCAAACGGAGTCCATTTGGTCACTCAAATCCTTGTATTCTCGGATTGCACTCAATTGAGCCAACAACGTACAAACGAGTTTTGCTTCTTCGTTAAGCACAACCGAACATTTTTGTTGAGTCAAACAAGTCCCATTTGACATTATTAAGGTGCCACGCGAGGATTGAAATCAAACGGAGTCCATTTGGTCACTCAATCCTTGTATTCTCGGATTGCACTAAAATTGGCCTCAATTGAGCCAACAACGTACAAACGAGTTTTCCTTCTTCGTTAAGCACAACCGAACCTTTTGGTTGAGTCAAACATGTCCCATTTGACTTTATTATGGTGCCACGTGAGGATTGAAATCAAACGGAGTCCATTTGGTCACTCAATCCTTGTATTCTCGGATTGCACTCAATTGAGCCTACAACGTACAAACGAGTTTTCCTTCTTCGTTAAGCACAACCGAACCTTTTTGTTGAGTAAAACATGTCCCATTTGACGTTATTATGGTGCCACGCGAGGATTGAAATCAAACGGAGTCCATTTGGTCACTCAAATCCTTGTATTCTCGGATTGCACTCAATTGAGCCAACAACGTACAAACGAGTTTTGCTTCTTCGTTAAGCACAACCGAACATTTTTGTTGAGTCAAACAAGTCCCATTTGACATTATTAAGGTGCCACGCGAGGATTGAAATCAAACGGAGTCCATTTGGTCACTCAATCCTTGTATTCTCGGATTGCACTAAAATTGGCCTCAATTGAGCCAACAACGTACAAACGAGTTTTCCTTCTTCGTTAAGCACAACCGAACCTTTTGGTTGAGTCAAACAAGTCCCATTTGTCATTATTAAGGTGCCACATGAGGATTGAAATCAAACGGAGTCCATTTGGTCACTCAAATCCTTGTATTCTCGGATTGCACTCAAATTGGCCTCAATTGAGCCAACAACGTACAAACGAGTTTTCCTTCTTCGTTAAGCACAACCGAACCTTTTGGTTGAGTCAAACATGTCCCATTTTACGTTATTATGGTGCCACGTGAGGATTGAAATCAAACGAAGTCCATTTGGTCACTCAAATCCTTGTATTCTCGGATTGCACTCAATTCAGCCTACAACGTACAAACGAGTTTTCCTTCTTCGTTAAGCACAACCGAACCTTTTTGTTGAGTAAAACATGTCCCATTTGACGTTATTATTGTGCCACGCGAGGATTGAAATCAAACGGAGTCCATTTGGCTACTCAAATCCTTGTACTCTCGGATTGCACCCAAATTGGCCTCCAATTGAGCCTACAACGTACAAACGAGTTTTCCTTCTTCGTTAATTTACAACCGAACCTTTTTGTTGAGTCAAACATGTCCCATTTGACGTTATTATGGTGCCATGCAAGGATTGAAATCAAACAGAGTCCATTTGGTCACTCAAATCCTTGTATTCTCAGATTGCACTCAAATTGGCCTCAATTGAGCCAACAACGTACAAACGTGTTTTCCTTCTTCGTTAAGCACAACCGAGCCTTTTGGTTGAGTCAAACATGTCCCATTTGACGTTTTTATGGTGCCACGCGAGGATTGAAATCAAACGGAGTCCATTTGGTCACTCAAATCCTTGTATTCTCGGATTACACTCAAATTGGCCTCAATTGAGCCTACAACGTACAAACGAGTTTTCCTTCTTCGTTAAGCACAACCGAACCTTTTTGTTGAGTCAAACATGTCCCATTTCACGTTATTAAGGTGCCACATGAGGATTGAAATCGAACGGGGTCCATTTGGTCACTCAAATCCTTGTATTCCCGGATTGCACCCAAATTGGCCTCCAACTGAGCCTACAACATACAAACGAGTTTTCCTTCTTCGTTAAACACAACAGAACCTTTTTTGTTGAGTAAACAATATCCCATTTGACGTTATTAAGGTGCCGCGCGAGGATTGAAATCAAACGGAGTCCGTTTGGTCACTCAAATCCTTGTATTCTCGGATTGCACCCAAATTGGCCTCCAATTGAGCCTACAACGTACAAACGAGTTTTCCTTCTTCGTTAAGCACAACCGAACCTTTTTGTTGAGTCAAACATGTCCCATTTGACGTTATTATGGTGCCACGCGAGGATTCAAATCAAACGGAGTCCATTTGGTCACTCAAATCCTTGTATTCTCGGATTGCACTCAAATTGGCCTCAATTGATCCTACAACGTACAAACGAGTTTTCCTTCTTCGTTAAGCACAACCGAACCATTTTGTTGAGTCAAACATGTCCCATTTGACATTATTATGGTGCCACGCGAGGATTGAAATCAAACGAAGTCCATTTGGTAAATCAAATCGTTGTATTCTCGGATTGCACCCAAATTGGCCTCCAATTGAGCCTACAACGTACAAACGAGTTTTCCTTCTTCGTTAACTTACAACCGAACCTTTTAGTTGAGTCAAACATGTCCCATTTGACGTTATTAAGGTGCCACGTGAGGATTGAAATCAAACGGAGTCCATTTGGTCACTCAAATCCTTGTATTCTCGGATTGCACCCAAATTGGTTTCCAATTGAGCCTACAACGTACAAACGAGTTTTCCTTCTTCGTTAAGCACAACCGAACCTTTTTGTTGAGTCAAACATGTCCCATTTGACTTTATTATGGTGCCTCACGAGGATTGAAATCAAGCGGGGTCCATTTGGTCACTCAAATCCTTGTATTCTCGGATTGCCCCCAAATTGGCCTCCAATTGAGCCTACAACGTACAAACGAGTTTTCCTTCTTCGTTAAGCACAACCGAACCTTTTTGTTGAGTCAAACATGTCCCATTTGATGTTATTATGGTGCCACGTGAGTATTGAAATCAAACGGAGTCCATTTGGTCACTCAAATCCTTGTATTCTCGGATTGCACTCAATTGAGCCAACAACGTACAAACGAGTTTTGCTTCTTCGTTAAGCACAACCGAACATTTTTGTTGAGTCAAACAAGTCCCATTTGACATTATTAAGGTGCCACGCGAGGATTGAAATCAAACGGAGTCCATTTGGTCACTCAATCCTTGTATTCTCGGATTGCACTAAAATTGGCCTCAATTGAGCCAACAACGTACAAACGAGTTTTCCTTCTTCGTTAAGCACAACCGAACCTTTTGGTTGAGTCAAACATGTCCCATTTGACTTTATTATGGTGCCACGTGAGGATTGAAATCAAACGGAGTCCATTTGGTCACTCAATCCTTGTATTCTCGGATTGCACTCAATTGAGCCTACAACGTACAAACGAGTTTTCCTTCTTCGTTAAGCACAACCGAACCTTTTTGTTGAGTAAAACATGTCCCATTTGACGTTATTATGGTGCCACGCGAGGATTGAAATCAAACGGAGTCCATTTGGTCACTCAAATCCTTGTATTCTCGGATTGCACTCAATTGAGCCAACAACGTACAAACGAGTTTTGCTTCTTCGTTAAGCACAACCGAACATTTTTGTTGAGTCAAACAAGTCCCATTTGACATTATTAAGGTGCCACGCGAGGATTGAAATCAAACGGAGTCCATTTGGTCACTCAATCCTTGTATTCTCGGATTGCACTAAAATTGGCCTCAATTGAGCCAACAACGTACAAACGAGTTTTCCTTCTTCGTTAAGCACAACCGAACCTTTTGGTTGAGTCAAACAAGTCCCATTTGTCATTATTAAGGTGCCACATGAGGATTGAAATCAAACGGAGTCCATTTGGTCACTCAAATCCTTGTATTCTCGGATTGCACTCAAATTGGCCTCAATTGAGCCAACAACGTACAAACGAGTTTTCCTTCTTCGTTAAGCACAACCGAACCTTTTGGTTGAGTCAAACATGTCCCATTTTACGTTATTATGGTGCCACGTGAGGATTGAAATCAAACGAAGTCCATTTGGTCACTCAAATCCTTGTATTCTCGGATTGCACTCAATTCAGCCTACAACGTACAAACGAGTTTTCCTTCTTCGTTAAGCACAACCGAACCTTTTTGTTGAGTAAAACATGTCCCATTTGACGTTATTATTGTGCCACGCGAGGATTGAAATCAAACGGAGTCCATTTGGCTACTCAAATCCTTGTACTCTCGGATTGCACCCAAATTGGCCTCCAATTGAGCCTACAACGTACAAACGAGTTTTCCTTCTTCGTTAATTTACAACCGAACCTTTTTGTTGAGTCAAACATGTCCCATTTGACGTTATTATGGTGCCTCACGAGGATTGAAATCAAGCGGGGTCCATTTGGTCACTCAAATCCTTGTATTCTCGGATTGCCCCCAAATTGGCCTCCAATTGAGCCTACAACGTACAAACGAGTTTTCCTTCTTCGTTAAGCACAACCGAACCTTTTTGTTGAGTCAAACATGTCCCATTTGATGTTATTATGGTGCCACGTGAGTATTGAAATCAAACGGAGTCCATTTGGTCACTCAAATCCTTGTATTCTCGGATTGCACTCAATTGAGCCAACAACGTACAAACGAGTTTTGCTTCTTCGTTAAGCACAACCGAACATTTTTGTTGAGTCAAACAAGTCCCATTTGACATTATTAAGGTGCCACGCGAGGATTGAAATCAAACGGAGTCCATTTGGTCACTCAATCCTTGTATTCTCGGATTGCACTAAAATTGGCCTCAATTGAGCCAACAACGTACAAACGAGTTTTCCTTCTTCGTTAAGCACAACCGAACCTTTTGGTTGAGTCAAACAAGTCCCATTTGTCATTATTAAGGTGCCACGTGAGGATTGAAATCAAACGGAGTCCATTTGGTCACTCAAATCCTTGTATTCTCGGATTGCACTCAAATTGGCCTCAATTGAGCCAACAACGTACAAACGAGTTTTCCTTCTTCGTTAAGCACAACCGAACCTTTTGGTTGAGTCAAACATGTCCCATTTTACGTTATTATGGTGCCACGTGAGGATTGAAATCAAACGAAGTCCATTTGGTCACTCAAATCCTTGTATTCTCGGATTGCACTCAATTCAGCCTACAACGTACAAACGAGTTTTCCTTCTTCGTTAAGCACAACCGAACCTTTTTGTTGAGTAAAACATGTCCCATTTGACGTTATTATTGTGCCACGCGAGGATTGAAATCAAACGGAGTCCATTTGGCTACTCAAATCCTTGTACTCTCGGATTGCACCCAAATTGGCCTCCAATTGAGCCTACAACGTACAAACGAGTTTTCCTTCTTCGTTAATTTACAACCGAATCTTTTTTTTGAGTCAAACATGTCCCATTTGACGTTATTAAGGTGCCACGTGACGATTGAAATCAAACGGAGTCCATTTGGTCACTCAAATCCTTGTATTCTAGGATTGCACCCAAATTGGTTTCCAATTGAGCCTACAACGTACAAACGAGTTTTCCTTCTTCGTTAAGCACAACCGAACCTTTTTGTTGAGTCAAACATGTCCCATTTGACGTTATTATGGTGAAACGCGAGGATTGAAATCAAACGGAGTCCATTTGGTCACTCAAATCCTTGTATTCACGGATTGCACTCAATTGAGCCTACAAAGTACAAACAAGTTTTCCTTCTTCGTTAAGCACAACCGAACCTTTTTGTTGAGTCAAACATGTCCCATTTGACGTTATTATGGTGCCACGCGTGGATTGAAATCAAACGGAGTCCATTTGGTTACTCAAATCCTTGTACTCTCGGATTTCACCCAAATTGGCCTCTAATTGAGCCTACAACGTACAAACGAGTTTTCCTTCTTCGTTAAGCACAACCGAACCTTTTTGTTGAGTCAAACATGTCCCATTTGACGTTATTATCGTGCCACGCGAGGATTGAAATCAAACGGAGTCCATTTGGTCACTCAAATCCTTGTATTCTCGGATTGCACTCAATTGAGCCTACAACGTACAAACGAGTTTTCCTTCTTCGTTAAGCACAACCGAACCTTTTTGTTGAGTAAAACATGTCCCATTTGACGTTATTATGGTGCCACGCGAGGATTGAAATCAAACGGAGTCCATTTGGTTACTCAAATCCTTGTACTCTCGCATTGCACCCAAATTGGAATCCAATTGAGCCTACAACGTACAAACGAGTTTTCCTTCTTCGTTAATTTACAACCGAATCTTTTTGTTGAGTCAAACATGTCCCATTTGACGTTATTAAGGTGCCACGCGAGGATTGAAATCAAACGGAGTCCATTTGGTCACTCAATCCTTGTATTCCCGGATTGCACTAAAATTGGCCTCAATTGAGCCAACAACGTACAAACGAGTTTTCCTTCTTCGTTAAGCACAACCGAACCTTTTGGTTGAGTCAAACATGTCCCATTTGACGTTATTATGGTGCCACGCGAGGATTGAAATCTAACGGAGTCCATTTGGTCACTCAAATCCTTGTATTCTCGGATTGCACTCAAATTGGCCTCAATTGAGCCAACAACGTACAAACGAGTTTTCCTTCTTCGTTAAGCACAACCGAACCTTTTTGTTGAGTCAAACATGTCCCATTTGATGTTATTATGGTGCCACGCGAGTATTGAAATCAAACGGAGTCCATTTGGTCACTCAAATCCTTGTATTCTCGGATTGCACTCAATTGAGCCAACAACGTACAAACGAGTTTTCCTTCTTCGTTAAGCACAACCGAACCTTTTTGTTGAGTCAAACATGTCCCATTTAACGTTATTATGGTGCCTCACGAGGATTGAAATCAAGCGGGGTCCATTTGGTCACTCAAATCCTTGTATTCTCGGATTGCCCCCAAATTGGCCTCCAATTGAGCCTACAACGTACAAACGAGTTTTCCTTCTTCGTTAAGCACAACCGAACCTTTTTGTTGAGTCAAACATGTCCCATTTGATGTTATTATGGTGCCACGTGAGTATTGAAATCAAACGGAGTCCATTTGGTCACTCAAATCCTTGTATTCTCGGATTGCACTCAATTGAGCCAACAACGTACAAACGAGTTTTGCTTCTTCGTTAAGCACAACCGAACATTTTTGTTGAGTCAAACAAGTCCCATTTGACATTATTAAGGTGCCACGCGAGGATTGAAATCAAACGGAGTCCATTTGGTCACTCAATCCTTGTATTCTCGGATTGCACTAAAATTGGCCTCAATTGAGCCAACAACGTACAAACGAGTTTTCCTTCTTCGTTAAGCACAACCGAACCTTTTGGTTGAGTCAAACATGTCCCATTTGACGTTATTATGGTGCCACGCAAGGATTGAAATCAAACAGAGTCAATTTGGTCACTCAAATCCTTGTATTCTCGGATTGCACTCAAATTGGCCTCAATTGAGCCAACAACGTACAAACGAGTTTTCCTTCTTCGTTAAGCACAACCGAACCTTTTGGTTGAGTCAAACATGTCCCATTTTACGTTATTATGGTGCCACGTGAGGATTGAAATCAAACGAAGTCCATTTGGTCACTCAAATCCTTGTATTCTCGGATTGCACTCAAATTGGCCTCAATTGAGCCAACAACGTACAAACGAATTTTCCTTCTTCGTTAAGCACAACCGAACCTTTTTGTTGAGTCAAACATGTCCCATTTGACGTTATTATGGTGCCACGCAAGGATTGAAATCAAACAGAGTCAATTTGGTCACTCAAATCCTTGTATTCTCGGATTGCACTCAAATTGGCCTCAATTGAGCCAACAACGTACAAACGAGTTTTCCTTCTTCGTTAAGCACAACCGAACCTTTTGGTTGAGTCAAACATGTCCCATTTTACGTTATTATGGTGCCACGTGAGGATTGAAATCAAACGAAGTCCATTTGGTCACTCAAATCCTTGTATTCTCGGATTGCACTCAATTCAGCCTACAACGTACAAACGAGTTTTCCTTCTTCGTTAAGCACAACCGAACCTTTTTGTTGAGTAAAACATGTCCCATTTGACGTTATTATTGTGCCACGTGAGGATTGAAATCAAACGGAGTCCATTTGGCTACTCAAATCCTTGTACTCTCGGATTGCACCCAAATTGGCCTCCAATTGAGCCTACAACGTACAAACGAGTTTTCCTTCTTCGTTAATTTACAACCGAATCTTTTTTTTGAGTCAAACATGTCCCATTTGACGTTATTAAGGTGCCACGTGACGATTGAAATCAAACGGAGTCCATTTGGTCACTCAAATCCTTGTATTCTCGGATTGCACCAAAATTGGCCTCCAATTGAGCCTACAACGTACAAACGAGTTTTCCTTCTTCGTTAAGCACAACCGAACCTTTTTGTTGAGTCAAACATGTATCATTTGACATTATTAAGGAGCCACGTGAGGATTGAAATCAAACGGAGTCCATTTGGTCACTCAAATCCTTGTATTCTCGGATTGCACTAAAATTGGCCTCAATTGAGCCTACAACGTACAAATGAGTTTTCCTTCTTCGTTAAGCACAACCGAATCTTTTTGTTGAGTCAAATATGTCCCATTTGACGTTATTATGGTGCCCCGGGAGGATTGAAATCAATCGGAGTCCATTTGGTCACTCAAATCCTTGTATTCTCGGATTGCACTCAAATTGGCCTCAATTGAGCCAACAACGTACAAACGAGTTTTTCTTCTTCGTTAAGCACAACCGAACCTTTTTGTTGAGTCAAACATGTCCCATTTGACGTTATTATGGTGCCATGCAAGGATTGAAATCAAACAGAGTCCATTTGGTCACTCAAATCCTTGTATTCTCAGATTGCACTCAAATTGGCCTCAATTGAGCCAACAACGTACAAACGTGTTTTCCTTCTTCGTTAAGCACAACCTAGCCTTTTGGTTGAGTCAAACATGTCCCATTTGACGTTTTTATGGTGCCACGCGAGGATTGAAATCAAACGGAGTCCATTTGGTCACTCAAATCCTTGTATTCTCGGATTACACTCAAATTGGCCTCAATTGAGCCTACAACGTACAAACGAGTTTTCCTTCTTCGTTAAGCACAACCGAACCTTTTTGTTGAGTCAAACATGTCCCATTTGACGTTATTAAGGTGCCACATGAGGATTGAAATCAAACGGGGTCCATTTGGTCACTCAAATCCTTGTATTCCCGGATTGCACCCAAATTGGCCTCCAACTGAGCCTACAACATACAAACGAGTTTTCCTTCTTCGTTAAACACAACAGAACCTTTTTTGTTGAGTAAAAAATATCCCATTTGACGTTATTAAGGTGCCGCGCGAGGATTGAAATCAAACGGAGTCCGTTTGGTCACTCAAATCCTTGTATTCTCGGATTGCACCCAAATTGGCCTCCAATTGAGCCTACAACGTACAAACGAGTTTTCCTTCTTCGTTAAGCACAACCGAACCTTTTTGTTGAGTCAAACATGTCCCATTTGACGTTATTATGGTGCCACGCGAGGATTCAAATCAAACGGAGTATATTTGGTCACTCAAATCCTTGTATTCTCGGATTGCACTCAAATTGGCCTCAATTGATCCTACAACGTACAAACGAGTTTTCCTTCTTCGTTAAGCACAACCGAACCATTTTGTTGAGTCAAACATGTCCCATTTGACATTATTATGGTGCCACGCGAGGATTGAAATCAAACGAAGTCCATTTGGTAACTCAAATCGTTGTATTCTCGGATTGCACCCAAATTGGCCTCCAATTGAGCCTACAACGTACAAACGAGTTTTCCTTCTTCGTTAACTTACAACCGAACCTTTTAGTTGAGTCAAACATGTCCCATTTGACGTTATTAAGTTGCCACGCGAGGATTGAAATCAAACGGAGTCCATTTGGTCACTCAAATCCTTGTATTCTCGGATTGCACCCAAATTGGTTTCCAATTGAGCCTACAACGTACAAACGAGTTTTCCTTCTTCGTTAAGCACAACCGAACCTTTTTGTTGAGTCAAACATGTCCCATTTGACGTTATTATGGTGCCACGTGAGGATTGAAATCAAACGGAGTCCATTTGGTCACTCAAATCCTTGTATTCTCGGATTGCACTCAATTGAGCCTACAAAGTACAAACGAGTTTTCCTTCTTCGTTAAGCACAACCGAACCTTTTTGTTGAGTCAAACATGTCCCATTTGACGTTATTATGGTGCCATGCGTGGATTGAAATCAAACAGAGTCCATTTGGTTACTCAAATCCTTGTACTCTCGGATTTCACCAAATTGGCCTCCAATTGAGCCTACAACGTACAAACGAGTTTTCCTTCTTCGTTAAGCACAACCGAACCTTTTTGTTGAGTCAAACATGTCCCATTTGACGTTATTATGGTGCCATGCGTGGATTGAAATCAAACGGAGTCCATTTGGTTACTCAAATCCTTGTACTCTCGGATTTCACCAAATTGGCCTCCAATTGAGCCTACAACGTACAAACGAGTTTTTCTTCTTCGTTAAGCACAACCGAACCTTTTTGTTGAGTAAAACATGTCCCATTTGACGTTATTATGGTGCCACGCGAGGATTGAAATCAAACGGAGTCCATTTGGTTACTCAAATCCTTGTACTCTCGGATTGCACCCAAATTGGAATCCAATTGAGCCTACAACATACAAACGAGTTTTCCTTCTTCGTTAATTTACAACCGAATCTTTTTGTTGAGTCAAACATGTCCCATTTGACGTTATTAAGGTGCCACGCGAGGATTGAAATCAAACGGAGTCCATTTGGTCACTCAAATCCTTGTATTCTCGGATTGCACCCAAATTGGCCTCCCATTGAGCCTACAACGTACAAACGAGTTTTCCTTCTTCGTTAAGCACAACCGAACCTTTTTGTTGAGTCAAACATGTCCCATTTGACGTTATTATGGTGCCACGCGAGGATTGAAATCAAACGGAGTCCATTTGCTCACTTAAATCCTTGTATTCTCGGATTGCACTCAAATTGGCCTCAATTGAGCCTACAACGTACAAACGAGTTTTCCTTCTTCGTTAAGCACAACCGAGCCTTTTGGTTGAATCAAACATGTCCCATTTGACGTTTTTATGGTGCCACGCGAGGATTGAAATCAAACGGAGTCCATTTGGTCACTCAAATCCTTGTATTCTCGGATTACACTCAAATTGGCCTCAATTGAGCCTACAACGTACAAACGAGTTTTCCTTCTTCGTTAAGCACAACCGAACCTTTTTGTTGAGTCAAACATGTCCCATTTGACGTTATTAAGGTGCCACATGAGGATTGAAATCAAACGGGGTCCATTTGGTCACTCAAATCCTTGTATTCCCGGATTGCATCCAAATTGGCCTCCAACTGAGCCTACAACATACAAACGAGTTTTCCTTCTTCGTTAAACACAACAGAACCTTTTTTGTTGAGTAAAAAATATCCCATTTGACGTTATTAAGGTGCCGCGCGAGGATTGAAATCAAACGGAGTCCGTTTGGTCACTCAAATCCTTGTATTCTCGGATTGCACCCAAATTGGCCTCCAATTGAGCCTACAACGTACAAACGAGTTTTCCTTCTTCGTTAAGCACAACCGAACCTTTTTGTTGAGTCAAACATGTCCCATTTGACGTTATTATGGTGCCACGCGAGGATTGAAATCAAACGGAGTCCATTTGGTCACTCAAATCCTTGTATTCTCGGATTGCACTCAAATTGGCCTCAATTGATCCTACAACGTACAAACGAGTTTTCCTTCTTCGTTAAGCACAACCGAACCATTTTGTTGAGTCAAACATGTCCCATTTGACGTTATTATGGTGCCACGCGAGGATTGAAATCAAATGAAGTCCATTTAGTAACTCAAATCGTTGTATTCTCGGATTGCACCCAAATTGGCCTCCAATTGAGCCTACAACGTACAAACGAGTTTTCCTTCTTCGTTAACTTACAACCGAACCTTTTAGTTGAGTCAAACATGTCCCATTTGACGTTATTAAGGTGCCACGCGAGGATTGAAATCAAACGGAGTCCATTTGGTCACTCAAATCCTTGTATTCTCGGATTGCACCCAAATTGGTTTCGAATTGAGCCTACAACGTACAAACGAGTTTTCCTTCTTCGTTAAGCACAACCGAACCTTTTTGTTGAGTCAAACATGTCCCATTTGATGTTATTATGGTGCCACGCGAGGATTGAAATCAAACGGAGTCCATTTGGTCACTCAAATCCTTGTATTCTCGGATTGCACTCAATTGAGCCTACAAAGTACAAACGAGTTTTCCTTCTTCGTTAAGCACAACCGAACCTTTTTGTTGAGTCAAACATGTCCCATTTGACGTTATTATGGTGCCATGCATGGATTGAAATCAAACGGAGTCCATTTGGTTACTCAAATCCTTGTACTCTCGGATTTCACCAAATTGGCCTCCAATTGAGCCTACAACGTATAAACGAGTTTTCCTTCTTCGTTAAGCACAACCGAACCTTTTTGTTGAGTCAAACATGTCCCATTTGACGTTATTATGGTTCCACGCGAGGATTGAAATCAAACGGAGTCCATTTGGTCACTCAAATCCTTGTATTCTCGGATTGCACTCAATTGAGCCTACAACGTACAAACGAGTTTTCCTTCTTCGTTAAGCACAACCGAACCTTTTTGTTGAGTAAAACATGTCCCATTTGACGTTATTATGGTGCCACGCGAGGATTGAAATCAAACGGAGTCCATTTGGTTACTCAAATCCTTGTACTCTCGGATTGCACCCAAATTGGAATCCAATTGAGCCTACAACATACAAACGAGTTTTCCTTCTTCGTTAATTTACAACCGAATCTTTTTGTTGAGTCAAACATGTCCCATTTGACATTATTAAGGTGCCACGTGAGGATTGAAATCAAACGGAGTCCATTTGGTCACTCAAATCCTTGTATTCTCGGATTGCACCCAAATTGGCCTCCCATTGAGCCTACAACGTACAAACGAGTTTTCCTTCTTCGTTAAGCACAACCGAACCTTTTTGTTGAGTCAAACATGTCCCATTTGACGTTATTATGGTGCCACGCGAGGATTGAAATCAAACGGAGTCCATTTGCTCACTTAAATCCTTGTATTCTCGGATTGCACTCAAATTGGCCTCAATTGAGCCTACAACGTACAAACGAGTTTTCCTTCTTCGTTAAGCACAACCGAACCTTTTGGTTGAGTCAAACATGTCCCATTTGACGTTATTATGGTGCCACACGAGGATTGAAATCAAACGGGGTCCATTTGGTCACTCAAATCCTTGTATTCTCGGATTGCACCCAAATTGGCCTCCAATTGAGCCTACAACGTACAAACGAGTTTTTCTTCTTCATTAAGCACAACCGAACCTTTTTGTTGAGTCAAACATGTCCCATTTAACGTTATTATGGTGCCTCACGAGGATTGAAATCAAGCGGGGTCCATTTGGTCACTCAAATCCTTGTATTCTCGGATTGCCCCCAAATTGGCCTCCAATTGAGCCTACAACGTACAAACGAGTTTTCCTTCTTCGTTAAGCACAACCGAATCTTTTTGTTGAGTCAAACATGTCCCATTTGATGTTATTATGGTGCCACGCGAGTATTGAAATCAAACGGAGTCCATTTGGTCACTCAAATCCTTGTATTCTCGGATTGCACTCAATTGAGCCAACAACGTACAAACGAGTTTTGCTTCTTCGTTAAGCACAACCGAACATTTTTGTTGAGTCAAACATGTCCCATTTGACATTATTAAGGTGCCACGCGAGGATTGAAATCAAACGGAGTCCATTTGGTCACTCAATCCTTGTATTCTCGGATTGCACTAAAATTGGCCTCAATTGAGCCAACAACGTACAAACGAGTTTTCCTTCTTCGTTAAGCACACAACCGAACCTTTTGGTTGAGTCAAACATGTCCCATTTGAAGTTATTATGGTGCCACGCGAGGATTGAAATCAAACGGAGTCCATTTGGTCACTCAAATCCTTGTATTCTCGGATTGCACTCAAATTGGCCTCAATTGAGCCTACAACGTACAAACGAGTTTTCCTTCTTCGATAAGCACAACCGAACCTTTTTGTTGAGTCAAACATGTATCATTTGACATTATTAAGGAGCCACGTGAGGATTGAAATCAAACGGAGTCCATTTGGTCACTCAAATCCTTGTATTCTCGGATTGCACTAAAATTGGCCTCAATTGAGCCTACAACGTACAAATGAGTTTTCCTTCTTCGTTAAGCACAACCGAATCTTTTTTTTGAGTCAAATATGTCCCATTTGACGTTTTTATGGTGCCCCGGGAGGATTGAAATCAAACGGAGTCCATTTGGTCACTCAAATCCTTGTATTCTCGGATTGCACTCAAATTGGCCTCAATTGAGCCAACAACTTACAAACGAGTTTTCCTTCTTCGTTAAGCACAACCGAACCTTTTTGTTGAGTCAAACATGTCCCATTTGACGTTATTATGGTGCCACGCAAGGATTGAAATCAAACAGAGTCCATTTGGTCACTCAAATCCTTGTATTCTCAGATTGCACTCAAATTGGCCTCAATTGAGCCAACAACGTACAAACGTGTTTTCCTTCTTCGTTAAGCACAACCGAACCTTTTGGTTGAGTCAAACATGTCCCATTTGACGTTTTTATGGTGCCACGCGAGGATTGAAATCAAACGGAGTCCATTTGGTCACTCAAATCCTTGTATTCTCGGATTGCACTCAAATTGGCCTCAATTGATCCTACAACGTACAAACGAGTTTTCCTTCTTCGTTAAGCACAACCGAACCATTTTGTTGAGTCAAACATGTCCCATTTGACGTTATTATGGTGCCACGCAAGGATTGAAATCAAACGAAGTCCATTTGTAACTCAAATCGTTGTATTCTCGGATTGCACCCAAATTGGCCTCCAATTGAGCCTACAACGTACAAACGAGTTTTCCTTCTTCGTTAACTTACAACCGAACCTTTTAGTTGAGTCAAACATGTCCCATTTGACGTTATTAAGGTGCCACGCGAGGATTGAAATCAAACGGAGTCCATTTGGTCACTCAAATCCTTGTATTCTCGGATTGCACCCAAATTGGTTTCCAATTGAGCCTACAACGTACAAACGAGTTTTCCTTCTTCGTTAAGCACAACCGAACCTTTTTGTTGAGTCAAACATGTCCCATTTGACATTATTATGGTGCCACGCGAGGATTGAAATCAAACGGAGTCCATTTGGTCACTCAAATCCTTGTATTCTCGGATTGCACTTAATTGAGCCTACAAAGTACAAACGAGTTTTCCTTCTTCGTTAAGCACAACCGAACCTTTTTGTTGAGTCAAACATGTCCCATTTGACGTTATTATGGTGCCACGCGTGGATTGAAATCAAACGGAGTCCATTTGGTTACTCAAATCCTTGTACTCTCGGATTTCACCCAAATTGGCCTCCAATTGAGCCTACAACGTACAAACGAGTTTTCCTTCTTCGTTAAGCACAACCGAACCTTTTGGTTGAGTCAAACATGTCCCATTTGACGTTATTATGGTGCCACGCGAGGATTGAAATCAAACGGAGTCCATTTGGTCACTCAAATCCTTGTATTCTCGGATTGCACTCAATTGAGCCAACAACGTACAAACGAGTTTTGCTTCTTCGTTAAGCACAACCGAACATTTTTGTTGAGTCAAACAAGTCCCATTTGACATTATTAAGGTGCCACGCGAGGATTGAAATCAAACGGAGTCCATTTGGTCACTCAATCCTTGTATTCTCGGATTGCACTAAAATTGGCCTCAATTGAGCCAACAACGTACAAACGAGTTTTCCTTCTTCGTTAAGCACAACCGAACCTTTTGGTTGAGTCAAACATGTCCCATTTGACTTTATTATGGTGCCACGTGAGGATTGAAATCAAACGGAGTCCATTTGGTCACTCAATCCTTGTATTCTCGGATTGCACTCAATTGAGCCTACAACGTACAAACGAGTTTTCCTTCTTCGTTAAGCACAACCGAACCTTTTTGTTGAGTAAAACATGTCCCATTTGACGTTATTATGGTGCCACGCGAGGATTGAAATCAAACGGAGTCCATTTGGTCACTCAAATCCTTGTATTCTCGGATTGCACTCAATTGAGCCAACAACGTACAAACGAGTTTTGCTTCTTCGTTAAGCACAACCGAACATTTTTGTTGAGTCAAACAAGTCCCATTTGACATTATTAAGGTGCCACGCGAGGATTGAAATCAAACGGAGTCCATTTGGTCACTCAATCCTTGTATTCTCGGATTGCACTAAAATTGGCCTCAATTGAGCCAACAACGTACAAACGAGTTTTCCTTCTTCGTTAAGCACAACCGAACCTTTTGGTTGAGTCAAACAAGTCCCATTTGTCATTATTAAGGTGCCACGTGAGGATTGAAATCAAACGGAGTCCATTTGGTCACTCAAATCCTTGTATTCTCGGATTGCACTCAAATTGGCCTCAATTGAGCCAACAACGTACAAACGAGTTTTCCTTCTTCGTTAAGCACAACCGAACCTTTTGGTTGAGTCAAACATGTCCCATTTTACGTTATTATGGTGCCACGTGAGGATTGAAATCAAACGAAGTCCATTTGGTCACTCAAATCCTTGTATTCTCGGATTGCACTCAATTCAGCCTACAACGTACAAACGAGTTTTCCTTCTTCGTTAAGCACAACCGAACCTTTTTGTTGAGTAAAACATGTCCCATTTGACGTTATTATTGTGCCACGCGAGGATTGAAATCAAACGGAGTCCATTTGGCTACTCAAATCCTTGTACTCTCGGATTGCACCCAAATTGGCCTCCAATTGAGCCTACAACGTACAAACGAGTTTTCCTTCTTCGTTAATTTACAACCGAACCTTTTTGTTGAGTCAAACATGTCCCATTTGACGTTATTATGGTGCCTCACGAGGATTGAAATCAAGCGGGGTCCATTTGGTCACTCAAATCCTTGTATTCTCGGATTGCCCCCAAATTGGCCTCCAATTGAGCCTACAACGTACAAACGAGTTTTCCTTCTTCGTTAAGCACAACCGAACCTTTTTGTTGAGTCAAACATGTCCCATTTGATGTTATTATGGTGCCACGTGAGTATTGAAATCAAACGGAGTCCATTTGGTCACTCAAATCCTTGTATTCTCGGATTGCACTCAATTGAGCCAACAACGTACAAACGAGTTTTGCTTCTTCGTTAAGCACAACCGAACATTTTTGTTGAGTCAAACAAGTCCCATTTGACATTATTAAGGTGCCACGCGAGGATTGAAATCAAACGGAGTCCATTTGGTCACTCAATCCTTGTATTCTCGGATTGCACTAAAATTGGCCTCAATTGAGCCAACAACGTACAAACGAGTTTTCCTTCTTCGTTAAGCACAACCGAACCTTTTGGTTGAGTCAAACAAGTCCCATTTGTCATTATTAAGGTGCCACGTGAGGATTGAAATCAAACGGAGTCCATTTGGTCACTCAAATCCTTGTATTCTCGGATTGCACTCAAATTGGCCTCAATTGAGCCAACAACGTACAAACGAGTTTTCCTTCTTCGTTAAGCACAACCGAACCTTTTGGTTGAGTCAAACATGTCCCATTTTACGTTATTATGGTGCCACGTGAGGATTGAAATCAAACGAAGTCCATTTGGTCACTCAAATCCTTGTATTCTCGGATTGCACTCAATTCAGCCTACAACGTACAAACGAGTTTTCCTTCTTCGTTAAGCACAACCGAACCTTTTTGTTGAGTAAAACATGTCCCATTTGACGTTATTATTGTGCCACGCGAGGATTGAAATCAAACGGAGTCCATTTGGCTACTCAAATCCTTGTACTCTCGGATTGCACCCAAATTGGCCTCCAATTGAGCCTACAACGTACAAACGAGTTTTCCTTCTTCGTTAATTTACAACCGAATCTTTTTTTTGAGTCAAACATGTCCCATTTGACGTTATTAAGGTGCCACGTGACGATTGAAATCAAACGGAGTCCATTTGGTCACTCAAATCCTTGTATTCTAGGATTGCACCCAAATTGGTTTCCAATTGAGCCTACAACGTACAAACGAGTTTTCCTTCTTCGTTAAGCACAACCGAACCTTTTTGTTGAGTCAAACATGTCCCATTTGACGTTATTATGGTGCCACGCGAGGATTGAAATCAAACGGAGTCCATTTGGTCACTCAAATCCTTGTATTCACGGATTGCACTCAATTGAGCCTACAAAGTACAAACGAGTTTTCCTTCTTCGTTAAGCACAACCGAACCTTTTTGTTGAGTCAAACATGTCCCATTTGACGTTATTATGGTGCCACGCGTGGATTGAAATCAAACGGAGTCCATTTGGTTACTCAAATCCTTGTACTCTCGGATTTCACCCAAATTGGCCTCTAATTGAGCCTACAACGTACAAACGAGTTTTCCTTCTTCGTTAAGCACAACCGAACCTTTTTGTTGAGTCAAACATGTCCCATTTGACGTTATTATCGTGCCACGCGAGGATTGAAATCAAACGGAGTCCATTTGGTCACTCAAATCCTTGTATTCTCGGATTGCACTCAATTGAGCCTACAACGTACAAACGAGTTTTCCTTCTTCGTTAAGCACAACCGAACCTTTTTGTTGAGTAAAACATGTCCCATTTGACGTTATTATGGTGCCACGCGAGGATTGAAATCAAACGGAGTCCATTTGGTTTCTCAAATCCTTGTACTCTCGCATTGCACCCAAATTGGAATCCAATTGAGCCTACAACGTACAAACGAGTTTTCCTTCTTCGTTAATTTACAACCGAATCTTTTTGTTGAGTCAAACATGTCCCATTTGACGTTATTAAGGTGCCACGCGAGGATTGAAATCAAACGGAGTCCATTTGGTCACTCAATCCTTGTATTCCCGGATTGCACTAAAATTGGCCTCAATTGAGCCAACAACGTACAAACGAGTTTTCCTTCTTCGTTAAGCACAACCGAACCTTTTGGTTGAGTCAAACATGTCCCATTTGACGTTATTATGGTGCCACGCGAGGATTGAAATCTAACGGAGTCCATTTGGTCACTCAAATCCTTGTATTCTCGGATTGCACTCAAATTGGCCTCAATTGAGCCAACAACGTACAAACGAGTTTTCCTTCTTCGTTAAGCACAACCGAACCTTTTTGTTGAGTCAAACATGTCCCATTTGATGTTATTATGGTGCCACGCGAGTATTGAAATCAAACGGAGTCCATTTGGTCACTCAAATCCTTGTATTCTCGGATTGCACTCAATTGAGCCAACAACGTACAAACGAGTTTTCCTTCTTCGTTAAGCACAACCGAACCTTTTTGTTGAGTCAAACATGTCCCATTTAACGTTATTATGGTGCCTCACGAGGATTGAAATCAAGCGGGGTCCATTTGGTCACTCAAATCCTTGTATTCTCGGATTGCCACCAAATTGGCCTCCAATTGAGCCTACAACGTACAAACGAGTTTTCCTTCTTCGTTAAGCACAACCGAACCTTTTTGTTGAGTCAAACATGTCCCATTTGATGTTATTATGGTGCCACGTGAGTATTGAAATCAAACGGAGTCCATTTGGTCACTCAAATCCTTGTATTCTCGGATTGCACTCAATTGAGCCAACAACGTACAAACGAGTTTTGCTTCTTCGTTAAGCACAACCGAACATTTTTGTTGAGTCAAACAAGTCCCATTTGACATTATTAAGGTGCCACGCGAGGATTGAAATCAAACGGAGTCCATTTGGTCACTCAATCCTTGTATTCTCGGATTGCACTAAAATTGGCCTCAATTGAGCCAACAACGTACAAACGAGTTTTCCTTCTTCGTTAAGCACAACCGAACCTTTTGGTTGAGTCAAACATGTCCCATTTGACGTTATTATGGTGCCACGCAAGGATTGAAATCAAACAGAGTCAATTTGGTCACTCAAATCCTTGTATTCTCGGATTGCACTCAAATTGGCCTCAATTGAGCCAACAACGTACAAACGAGTTTTCCTTCTTCGTTAAGCACAACCGAACCTTTTGGTTGAGTCAAACATGTCCCATTTTACGTTATTATGGTGCCACGTGAGGATTGAAATCAAACGAAGTCCATTTGGTCACTCAAATCCTTGTATTCTCGGATTGCACTCAAATTGGCCTCAATTGAGCCAACAACGTACAAACGAATTTTCCTTCTTCGTTAAGCACAACCGAACCTTTTTGTTGAGTCAAACATGTCCCATTTGACGTTATTATGGTGCCACGCAAGGATTGAAATCAAACAGAGTCAATTTGGTCACTCAAATCCTTGTATTCTCGGATTGCACTCAAATTGGCCTCAATTGAGCCAACAACGTACAAACGAGTTTTCCTTCTTCGTTAAGCACAACCGAACCTTTTGGTTGAGTCAAACATGTCCCATTTTACGTTATTATGGTGCCACGTGAGGATTGAAATCAAACGAAGTCCATTTGGTCACTCAAATCCTTGTATTCTCGGATTGCACTCAATTCAGCCTACAACGTACAAACGAGTTTTCCTTCTTCGTTAAGCACAACCGAACCTTTTTGTTGAGTAAAACATGTCCCATTTGACGTTATTATTGTGCCACGTGAGGATTGAAATCAAACGGAGTCCATTTGGCTACTCAAATCCTTGTACTCTCGGATTGCACCCAAATTGGCCTCCAATTGAGCCTACAACGTACAAACGAGTTTTCCTTCTTCGTTAATTTACAACCGAATCTTTTTTTTGAGTCAAACATGTCCCATTTGACGTTATTAAGGTGCCACGTGACGATTGAAATCAAACGGAGTCCATTTGGTCACTCAAATCCTTGTATTCTCGGATTGCACCAAAATTGGCCTCCAATTGAGCCTACAACGTACAAACGAGTTTTCCTTCTTCGTTAAGCACAACCGAACCTTTTTGTTGAGTCAAACATGTATCATTTGACATTATTAAGGAGCCACGTGAGGATTGAAATCAAACGGAGTCCATTTGGTCACTCAAATCCTTGTATTCTCGGATTGCACTAAAATTGGCCTCAATTGAGCCTACAACGTACAAATGAGTTTTCCTTCTTCGTTAAGCACAACCGAATCTTTTTGTTGAGTCAAATATGTCCCATTTGACGTTATTATGGTGCCCCGGGAGGATTGAAATCAATCGGAGTCCATTTGGTCACTCAAATCCTTGTATTCTCGGATTGCACTCAAATTGGCCTCAATTGAGCCAACAACGTACAAACGAGTTTTTCTTCTTCGTTAAGCACAACCGAACCTTTTTGTTGAGTCAAACATGTCCCATTTGACGTTATTATGGTGCCATGCAAGGATTGAAATCAAACAGAGTCCATTTGGTCACTCAAATCCTTGTATTCTCAGATTGCACTCAAATTGGCCTCAATTGAGCCAACAACGTACAAACGTGTTTTCCTTCTTCGTTAAGCACAACCTAGCCTTTTGGTTGAGTCAAACATGTCCCATTTGACGTTTTTATGGTGCCACGCGAGGATTGAAATCAAACGGAGTCCATTTGGTCACTCAAATCCTTGTATTCTCGGATTACACTCAAATTGGCCTCAATTGAGCCTACAACGTACAAACGAGTTTTCCTTCTTCGTTAAGCACAACCGAACCTTTTTGTTGAGTCAAACATGTCCCATTTGACGTTATTAAGGTGCCACATGAGGATTGAAATCAAACGGGGTCCATTTGGTCACTCAAATCCTTGTATTCCCGGATTGCACCCAAATTGGCCTCCAACTGAGCCTACAACATACAAACGAGTTTTCCTTCTTCGTTAAACACAACAGAACCTTTTTTGTTGAGTAAAAAATATCCCATTTGACGTTATTAAGGTGCCGCGCGAGGATTGAAATCAAACGGAGTCCGTTTGGTCACTCAAATCCTTGTATTCTCGGATTGCACCCAAATTGGCCTCCAATTGAGCCTACAACGTACAAACGAGTTTTCCTTCTTCGTTAAGCACAACCGAACCTTTTTGTTGAGTCAAACATGTCCCATTTGACGTTATTATGGTGCCACGCGAGGATTCAAATCAAACGGAGTATATTTGGTCACTCAAATCCTTGTATTCTCGGATTGCACTCAAATTGGCCTCAATTGATCCTACAACGTACAAACGAGTTTTCCTTCTTCGTTAAGCACAACCGAACCATTTTGTTGAGTCAAACATGTCCCATTTGACATTATTATGGTGCCACGCGAGGATTGAAATCAAACGAAGTCCATTTGGTAACTCAAATCGTTGTATTCTCGGATTGCACCCAAATTGGCCTCCAATTGAGCCTACAACGTACAAACGAGTTTTCCTTCTTCGTTAACTTACAACCGAACCTTTTAGTTGAGTCAAACATGTCCCATTTGACGTTATTAAGGTGCCACGCGAGGATTGAAATCAAACGGAGTCCATTTGGTCACTCAAATCCTTGTATTCTCGGATTGCACCCAAATTGGTTTCCAATTGAGCCTACAACGTACAAACGAGTTTTCCTTCTTCGTTAAGCACAACCGAACCTTTTTGTTGAGTCAAACATGTCCCATTTGACGTTATTATGGTGCCACGTGAGGATTGAAATCAAACGGAGTCCATTTGGTCACTCAAATCCTTGTATTCTCGGATTGCACTCAATTGAGCCTACAAAGTACAAACGAGTTTTCCTTCTTCGTTAAGCACAACCGAACCTTTTTGTTGAGTCAAACATGTCCCATTTGACGTTATTATGGTGCCATGCGTGGATTGAAATCAAACGGAGTCCATTTGGTTACTCAAATCCTTGTACTCTCGGATTTCACCAAATTGGCCTCCAATTGAGCCTACAACGTACAAACGAGTTTTCCTTCTTCGTTAAGCACAACCGAACCTTTTTGTTGAGTCAAACATGTCCCATTTGACGTTATTATGGTGCCATGCGTGGATTGAAATCAAACGGAGTCCATTTGGTTACTCAAATCCTTGTACTCTCGGATTTCACCAAATTGGCCTCCAATTGAGCCTACAACGTACAAACGAGTTTTTCTTCTTCGTTAAGCACAACCGAACCTTTTTGTTGAGTAAAACATGTCCCATTTGACGTTATTATGGTGCCACGCGAGGATTGAAATCAAACGGAGTCCATTTGGTTACTCAAATCCTTGTACTCTCGGATTGCACCCAAATTGGAATCCAATTGAGCCTACAACATACAAACGAGTTTTCCTTCTTCGTTAATTTACAACCGAATCTTTTTGTTGAGTCAAACATGTCCCATTTGACGTTATTAAGGTGCCACGCGAGGATTGAAATCAAACGGAGTCCATTTGGTCACTCAAATCCTTGTATTCTCGGATTGCACCCAAATTGGCCTCCCATTGAGCCTACAACGTACAAACGAGTTTTCCTTCTTCGTTAAGCACAACCGAACCTTTTTGTTGAGTCAAACATGTCCCATTTGACGTTATTATGGTGCCACGCGAGGATTGAAATCAAACGGAGTCCATTTGCTCACTTAAATCCTTGTATTCTCGGATTGCACTCAAATTGGCCTCAATTGAGCCTACAACGTACAAACGAGTTTTCCTTCTTCGTTAAGCACAACCGAGCCTTTTGGTTGAATCAAACATGTCCCATTTGACGTTTTTATGGTGCCACGCGAGGATTGAAATCAAACGGAGTCCATTTGGTCACTCAAATCCTTGTATTCTCGGATTACACTCAAATTGGCCTCAATTGAGCCTACAACGTACAAACGAGTTTTCCTTCTTCGTTAAGCACAACCGAACCTTTTTGTTGAGTCAAACATGTCCCATTTGACGTTATTAAGGTGCCACATGAGGATTGAAATCAAACGGGGTCCATTTGGTCACTCAAATCCTTGTATTCCCGGATTGCATCCAAATTGGCCTCCAACTGAGCCTACAACATACAAACGAGTTTTCCTTCTTCGTTAAACACAACAGAACCTTTTTTGTTGAGTAAAAAATATCCCATTTGACGTTATTAAGGTGCCGCGCGAGGATTGAAATCAAACGGAGTCCGTTTGGTCACTCAAATCCTTGTATTCTCGGATTGCACCCAAATTGGCCTCCAATTGAGCCTACAACGTACAAACGAGTTTTCCTTCTTCGTTAAGCACAACCGAACCTTTTTGTTGAGTCAAACATGTCCCATTTGACGTTATTATGGTGCCACGCGAGGATTGAAATCAAACGGAGTCCATTTGGTCACTCAAATCCTTGTATTCTCGGATTGCACTCAAATTGGCCTCAATTGATCCTACAACGTACAAACGAGTTTTCCTTCTTCGTTAAGCACAACCGAACCATTTTGTTGAGTCAAACATGTCCCATTTGACGTTATTATGGTGCCACGCGAGGATTGAAATCAAATGAAGTCCATTTAGTAACTCAAATCGTTGTATTCTCGGATTGCACCCAAATTGGCCTCCAATTGAGCCTACAACGTACAAACGAGTTTTCCTTCTTCGTTAACTTACAACCGAACCTTTTAGTTGAGTCAAACATGTCCCATTTGACGTTATTAAGGTGCCACGCGAGGATTGAAATCAAACGGAGTCCATTTGGTCACTCAAATCCTTGTATTCTCGGATTGCACCCAAATTGGTTTCGAATTGAGCCTACAACGTACAAACGAGTTTTCCTTCTTCGTTAAGCACAACCGAACCTTTTTGTTGAGTCAAACATGTCCCATTTGATGTTATTATGGTGCCACGCGAGGATTGAAATCAAACGGAGTCCATTTGGTCACTCAAATCCTTGTATTCTCGGATTGCACTCAATTGAGCCTACAAAGTACAAACGAGTTTTCCTTCTTCGTTAAGCACAACCGAACCTTTTTGTTGAGTCAAACATGTCCCATTTGACGTTATTATGGTGCCATGCATGGATTGAAATCAAACGGAGTCCATTTGGTTACTCAAATCCTTGTACTCTCGGATTTCACCAAATTGGCCTCCAATTGAGCCTACAACGTATAAACGAGTTTTCCTTCTTCGTTAAGCACAACCGAACCTTTTTGTTGAGTCAAACATGTCCCATTTGACGTTATTATGGTTCCACGCGAGGATTGAAATCAAACGGAGTCCATTTGGTCACTCAAATCCTTGTATTCTCGGATTGCACTCAATTGAGCCTACAACGTACAAACGAGTTTTCCTTCTTCGTTAAGCACAACCGAACCTTTTTGTTGAGTAAAACATGTCCCATTTGACGTTATTATGGTGCCACGCGAGGATTGAAATCAAACGGAGTCCATTTGGTTACTCAAATCCTTGTACTCTCGGATTGCACCCAAATTGGAATCCAATTGAGCCTACAACATACAAACGAGTTTTCCTTCTTCGTTAATTTACAACCGAATCTTTTTGTTGAGTCAAACATGTCCCATTTGACATTATTAAGGTGCCACGTGAGGATTGAAATCAAACGGAGTCCATTTGGTCACTCAAATCCTTGTATTCTCGGATTGCACCCAAATTGGCCTCCCATTGAGCCTACAACGTACAAACGAGTTTTCCTTCTTCGTTAAGCACAACCGAACCTTTTTGTTGAGTCAAACATGTCCCATTTGACGTTATTATGGTGCCACGCGAGGATTGAAATCAAACGGAGTCCATTTGCTCACTTAAATCCTTGTATTCTCGGATTGCACTCAAATTGGCCTCAATTGAGCCTACAACGTACAAACGAGTTTTCCTTCTTCGTTAAGCACAACCGAACCTTTTGGTTGAGTCAAACATGTCCCATTTGACGTTATTATGGTGCCACACGAGGATTGAAATCAAACGGGGTCCATTTGGTCACTCAAATCCTTGTATTCTCGGATTGCACCCAAATTGGCCTCCAATTGAGCCTACAACGTACAAACGAGTTTTTCTTCTTCATTAAGCACAACCGAACCTTTTTGTTGAGTCAAACATGTCCCATTTAACGTTATTATGGTGCCTCACGAGGATTGAAATCAAGCGGGGTCCATTTGGTCACTCAAATCCTTGTATTCTCGGATTGCCCCCAAATTGGCCTCCAATTGAGCCTACAACGTACAAACGAGTTTTCCTTCTTCGTTAAGCACAACCGAATCTTTTTGTTGAGTCAAACATGTCCCATTTGATGTTATTATGGTGCCACGCGAGTATTGAAATCAAACGGAGTCCATTTGGTCACTCAAATCCTTGTATTCTCGGATTGCACTCAATTGAGCCAACAACGTACAAACGAGTTTTGCTTCTTCGTTAAGCACAACCGAACATTTTTGTTGAGTCAAACATGTCCCATTTGACATTATTAAGGTGCCACGCGAGGATTGAAATCAAACGGAGTCCATTTGGTCACTCAATCCTTGTATTCTCGGATTGCACTAAAATTGGCCTCAATTGAGCCAACAACGTACAAACGAGTTTTCCTTCTTCGTTAAGCACACAACCGAACCTTTTGGTTGAGTCAAACATGTCCCATTTGAAGTTATTATGGTGCCACGCGAGGATTGAAATCAAACGGAGTCCATTTGGTCACTCAAATCCTTGTATTCTCGGATTGCACTCAAATTGGCCTCAATTGAGCCTACAACGTACAAACGAGTTTTCCTTCTTCGATAAGCACAACCGAACCTTTTTGTTGAGTCAAACATGTATCATTTGACATTATTAAGGAGCCACGTGAGGATTGAAATCAAACGGAGTCCATTTGGTCACTCAAATCCTTGTATTCTCGGATTGCACTAAAATTGGCCTCAATTGAGCCTACAACGTACAAATGAGTTTTCCTTCTTCGTTAAGCACAACCGAATCTTTTTTTTGAGTCAAATATGTCCCATTTGACGTTTTTATGGTGCCCCGGGAGGATTGAAATCAAACGGAGTCCATTTGGTCACTCAAATCCTTGTATTCTCGGATTGCACTCAAATTGGCCTCAATTGAGCCAACAACTTACAAACGAGTTTTCCTTCTTCGTTAAGCACAACCGAACCTTTTTGTTGAGTCAAACATGTCCCATTTGACGTTATTATGGTGCCACGCAAGGATTGAAATCAAACAGAGTCCATTTGGTCACTCAAATCCTTGTATTCTCAGATTGCACTCAAATTGGCCTCAATTGAGCCAACAACGTACAAACGTGTTTTCCTTCTTCGTTAAGCACAACCGAACCTTTTGGTTGAGTCAAACATGTCCCATTTGACGTTTTTATGGTGCCACGCGAGGATTGAAATCAAACGGAGTCCATTTGGTCACTCAAATCCTTGTATTCTCGGATTGCACTCAAATTGGCCTCAATTGATCCTACAACGTACAAACGAGTTTTCCTTCTTCGTTAAGCACAACCGAACCATTTTGTTGAGTCAAACATGTCCCATTTGACGTTATTATGGTGCCACGCAAGGATTGAAATCAAACGAAGTCCATTTGTAACTCAAATCGTTGTATTCTCGGATTGCACCCAAATTGGCCTCCAATTGAGCCTACAACGTACAAACGAGTTTTCCTTCTTCGTTAACTTACAACCGAACCTTTTAGTTGAGTCAAACATGTCCCATTTGACGTTATTAAGGTGCCACGCGAGGATTGAAATCAAACGGAGTCCATTTGGTCACTCAAATCCTTGTATTCTCGGATTGCACCCAAATTGGTTTCCAATTGAGCCTACAACGTACAAACGAGTTTTCCTTCTTCGTTAAGCACAACCGAACCTTTTTGTTGAGTCAAACATGTCCCATTTGACATTATTATGGTGCCACGCGAGGATTGAAATCAAACGGAGTCCATTTGGTCACTCAAATCCTTGTATTCTCGGATTGCACTTAATTGAGCCTACAAAGTACAAACGAGTTTTCCTTCTTCGTTAAGCACAACCGAACCTTTTTGTTGAGTCAAACATGTCCCATTTGACGTTATTATGGTGCCACGCGTGGATTGAAATCAAACGGAGTCCATTTGGTTACTCAAATCCTTGTACTCTCGGATTTCACCCAAATTGGCCTCCAATTGAGCCTACAACGTACAAACGAGTTTTCCTTCTTCGTTAAGCACAACCGAACCTTTTGGTTGAGTCAAACATGTCCCATTTGACGTTATTATGGTGCCACGCGAGGATTGAAATCAAACGGAGTCCATTTGGTCACTCAAATCCTTGTATTCTCGGATTGCACTCAATTGAGCCAACAACGTACAAATGAGTTTTGCTTCTTCGTTAAGCACAAACGAACATTTTTGTTGAGTCAAACATGTCCCATTTGACATTATTAAGGTGCCACGCGAGGATTGAAATCAAACGGAGTCCATTTGGTCACTCAATCCTTGTATTCTCGGATTGCACTAAAATTGGCCTCAATTGAGCCAACAACGTACAAACGAGTTTTCCTTCTTCGTTAAGTACAACCGAACCTTTTGGTTGAGTCAAACATGTCCCATTTGACGTTATTATGGTGCCACCTGAGGATTGAAATCAAACGGAGTCCATTTGGTCACTCAAATCCTTGTATTCTCGGATTGCACTCAAATTGGCCTCAATTGAGCCTACAACGTACAAACGAGTTTTCCTTCTTCGTTAAGCACAACCGAACCTTTTTGTTGAGTCAAACATGTCCCATTTGACGTTATTATGGTGCCACGCGAGGATTGAAATCAAACGGAGTCCATTTGGTCACTCAAATCCTTGTATTCTCGGATTGCACTCAATTGAGCCTACAACGTACAAACGAGTTTTCCTTCTTCGTTAAGCACAACCGAACCTTTTTGTTGAGTAAAACATGTCCCATTTGACGTTATTATGGTGCCACGCGAGGATTGAAATCAAACGGAGTCCATTTGGTTACTCAAATCCTTGTACTCTCGGATTGCATCCAAATTGGAATCCAATTGAGCCTACAACGTACAAACGAGTTTTCCTTCTTCGTTAATTTACAACCGAATCTTTTTGTTGAGTCAAACATGTCCCATTTGACGTTATTAAGGTGCCACGCGAGGATTGAAATCAAACGGAGTCCATTTGGTCACTCAAATCCTTGTATTCTCGGATTGCACCCAAATTGGCCTCCCATTGAGCCTACAACGTACAAACGAGTTTTCCTTCTTCGTTAAGCACAACCGAACCTTTTTGTTGAGTCAAACATGTCCCATTTGACGTTATTATGGTGCCACGCGAGGATTGAAATCAAACGGAGTCCATTTGCTCACTTAAATCCTTGTATTCTCGGATTGCACTCAAATTGGCCTCAATTGAGCCTACAACGTACAAACGAGTTTTCCTTCTTCGTTAAGCACAACCGAACCTTTTTGTTGAGTCAAACATGTCCCATTTGACGTTATTATGGTGCCACACGAGGATTGAAATCAAACGGGGTCCATTTGGTCACTCAAATCCTTGTATTCTCGGATTGCACCCAAATTGGCCTCCAATTCAGCCTACAACGTACAAACGAGTTTTCCTTCTTCGTTAAGCACAACCGAACCTTTTTGTTGAGTCAAACATGTCCCATTTAACGTTATTATGGTGCCTCACGAGGATCGAAATCAAGCGGGGTCCATTTGGTCACTCAAATCCTTGTATTCTCGGATTGCCCCCAAATTGGCCTCCAATTGAGCCTACAACGTACAAACGAGTTTTCCTTATTCGTTAAGCACAACCGAACCTTTTTGTTGAGTCAAACATGTCCCATTTGATGTTATTATGGTGCCACGCGAGTATTGAAATCAAACGGAGTCCATTTGGTCACTCAAATCCTTGTATTCTCGGATTGCACTCAATTGAGCCAACAACGTACAAACGAGTTTTGCTTCTTCGTTAAGCACAACCGAACATTTTTGTTGAGTCAAACATGTCCCATTTGACATTATTAAGGTGCCACGCGAGGATTGAAATCAAACGGAGTCCATTTGGTCACTCAATCCTTGTATTCTCGGATTGCACTAAAATTGGCCTCAATTGAGCCAACAACGTACAAACGAGTTTTCCTTCTTCGTTAAGCACAACCGAACCTTTTGGTTGAGTCAAACATGTCCCATTTGACGTTATTATGGTGCCACGCGAGGATTGAAATCAAACGGAGTCCATTTGGTCACTCAAATCCTTGTATTCTCGGATTGCACTCAAATTGGCCTCAATTGAGCCAACAACGTACAAACGAGTTTTCCTTCTTCGTTAAGCACAACCGAACCTTTTTGTTGAGTCAAACATGTCCCATTTGACGTTATTATGGTGCCACGCAAGGATTGAAATCAAACAGAGTCCATTTGGTCACTCAAATCCTTGTATTCTCGGTTTGCACTCAAATTGGCCTCAATTGAGCCAACAACGTACAAACGAGTTTTCCTTCTTCGTTAAGCACAACCAAACCTTTTGGTTTACTCAAACATGTCCCATTTGACGTTATTATGGTGCCACGCGAGGATTGAAATCAAACGGGGTCCATTTCGTCACTCAAATCCTTGTATTCTCGGATTGCACTCAATTGAGCCTACAACGTACAAACGAGTTTTCCTTCTTCGTTAAGCACAACCGAACCTTTTTGTTGAGTAAAACATGTCCCATTTGACGTTATTATTGTGCCACGCGAGGATTGAAATCAAACGGAGTCCATTTGGCTACTCAAATCCTTGTACTCTCGGATTGCACCCAAATTGGCCTCCAATTGAGCCTACAACGTACAAACGAGTTTTCCTTCTTCGTTAATTTACAACCGAATCTTTTTTTTGAGTCAAACATGTCCCATTAGACGTTATTAAGGTGCCATATGAGGATTGAAATCAAACGGAGTCCATTTGGTCACTCAAATCCTTGTATTCTCGGATTGCACCCAAATTGGCCTCCAATTGAGCCTACAACGTACAAACGAGTTTTCCTTCTTCGTTAAGCACAACAGAACCTTTTGTTAAGTCAAACATGTATCATTTGACATTATTAAGGAGCCACGTGAGGATTGAAATCAAACGGAGTCCATTAGGTCACTCAAATCCTTGTATTCTCGGATTGCACTAAAATTGGCCTCAATTGAGCCTACAACGTACAAATGAGTCTTCCTTCTTCGTTAAGCACAACCGAATCTTTTTGTTGAGTCAAACATGTCCCATTTGACGTTATTATGGTGCCCCGGGAGGATTGAAATCAAACGGAGTCCATTTGGTCACTCAAATCCTTGTATTCTCGGATTGCACTCAAATTGGCCTCAATTGAGCCAACAACGTACAAACGAGTTTTCCTTCTTCGTTAAGCACAACCGAACCTTTTTGTTGAGTCAAACATGTCCCATTTGACGTTATTATGGTGCCACGCAAGGATTGAAATCAAACAGAGTCCATTTGGTCACTCAAATCCTTGTATTCTCAGATTGCACTCAAATTGGCCTCAATTGAGCCAACAACGTACAAACGAGTTTTGCTTCTTCGTTAAGCACAACCGAACATTTTTGTTGAGTCAAACATGTCCCATTTGACATTATTAAGGTGCAACGCGAGGATTGAAATCAAATGGAGTCCATTTGGTCACTCAATCCTTGTATTCTCGGATTGCACTAAAATTGGCCTCAATTGAGCCAACAACGTACAAACGAGTTTTCCTTCTTCGTTAAGCACAACCGAACCTTTTGGTTGAGTCAAACATGTCCCATTTGACGTTATTATGGTGCCACGCGAGGATTGAAATCAAACGGAGTCCATTTGGTCACTCAAATCCTTGTATTCTCGGATTGCACTCAAATTGGCCTCAATTGAGCCTACAACGTACAAACGAGTTTTCCTTCTTCGTTAAGCACAACCGAACCTTTTTGTTGAGTCAAACATGTATCATTTGACATTATTAAGGAGCCACATGAGGATTGAAATCAAACGGAGTCCATTTGGTCACTCAAATCCTTGTATTCTCGGATTGCACTAAAATTGGCCTCAATTGAGCCTACAACGTACAAATGAGTTTTCCTTCTTCGTTAAGCACAACCGAATCTTTTTGTTGACTCAAATATGTCCCATTTGACGTTATTATGGTGCCCCGGGAGGATTGAAATCAAACTGAGTCCATTTGGTCTCTCAAATCCTTGTATTCTCGGATTGCACTCAAATTGGCCTCAATTGAGCCAACAACGTACAAACGAGTTTTCCTTCTTTGTTAAGCACAACCGAACCTTTTTGTTGAGTCAAACATGTCCCATTTGACGTTATTAAGGTGCCACATGAGGATTGAAATCAAACGGGATCCATTTGGTCACTCAAATCCTTGTATTCCCGGATTGCACCCAAATTGGCCTCCAACTGAGCCTACAACATACAAACGAGTTTTCCTTCTTCGTTGAACACAACAGAACCGTTTTTGTTGAGTAAAAAATATCCCATTTGACGTTATTAAGGTGCCGCGCGAGGATTGAAATCAAACGGAGTCCGTTTGGTCACTCAAATCCTTGTATTCTCGGATTGCACCCAAATTGGCCTCCAATTGAGCCTACAACGTACAAACGAGTTTTCCTTCTTCGTTAAGCACAACCGAACCTTTTTGTTGAGTCAAACATGTCCCATTTGACGTTATTATGGTGCCACGCGAGGATTGAAATCAAACGGAGTCCATTTGGTCACTCAAATCCTTGTATTCTCGGATTGCACTCAATTGAGCCTACAAAGTACAAACGAGTTTTCCTTCTTCGTTAAGCACAACCGAACCTTTTTGTTGAGTCAAACATGTCCCATTTGACGTTATTATGGTGCCATGCGTGGATTGAAATCAAACGGAGTCCATTTGGTTACTCAAATCCTTGTACTCTCGGATTTCACCAAATTGGCCTCCAATTGAGCCTACAACGTATAAACGAGTTTTCCTTCTTCGTTAAGCACAACCGAACCTTTTTGTTGAGTCAAACATGTCCCATTTGACGTTATTATGGTTCCACGCGAGGATTGAAATCAAACGGAGTCCATTTGGTCACTCAAATCCTTGTATTCTCGGATTGCACTCAATTGAGCCTACAACGTACAAACGAGTTTTCCTTCTTCGTTAAGCACAACCGAACCTTTTTGTTGAGTAAAACATGTCCCATTTGACGTTATTATGGTGCCACGCGAGGATTGAAATCAAACGGAGTCCATTTGGTTACTCAAATCCTTGTACTCTCGGATTGCACCCAAATTGGAATCCAATTGAGCCTACAACATACAAACGAGTTTTCCTTCTTCGTTAATTTACAACCGAATCTTTTTGTTGAGTCAAACATGTCCCATTTGACGTTATTAAGGTGCCACGCGAGGATTGAAATCAAACGGAGTCCATTTGGTCACTCAAATCCTTGTATTCTCGGATTGCACCCAAATTGGCCTCCCATTGAGCCTACAACGTACAAACGAGTTTTCCTTCTTCGTTAAGCACAACCGAACCTTTTTGTTGAGTCAAACATGTCCCATTTGACGTTATTATGGTGCCACGCGAGGATTGAAATCAAACGGAGTCCATTTGCTCACTTAAATCCTTGTATTCTCGGATTGCACTCAAATTGGCCTCAATTGAGCCTACAACGTACAAACGAGTTTTCCTTCTTCGTTAAGCACAACCGAACCTTTTTGTTGAGTCAAACATGTCCCATTTGACGTTATTATGGTGCCACACGAGGATTGAAATCAAACGGGGTCCATTTGGTCACTCAAATCCTTGTATTCTCGGATTGCACCCAAATTGGCCTCCAATTGAGCCTACAACGTACAAACGAGTTTTTCTTCTTCATTAAGCACAACCGAACCTTTTTGTTGAGTCAAACATGTCCCATTTAACGTTATTATGGTGCCTCACGAGGATTGAAATCAAGCGGGGTCCATTTGGTCACTCAAATCCTTGTATTCTCGGATTGCCCCCAAATTGGCCTCCAATTGAGCCTACAACGTACAAACGAGTTTTCCTTCTTCGTTAAGCACAACCGAACCTTTTTGTTGAGTCAAACATGTATCATTTGACATTATTAAGGAGCCACATGAGGATTGAAATCAAACGGAGTCCATTTGGTCACTCAAATCCTTGTATTCTCGGATTGCACTAAAATTGGCCTCAATTGAGCCTACAACGTACAAATGAGTTTTCCTTCTTCGTTAAGCACAACCGAATCTTTTTTTTGAGTCAAATATGTCCCATTTGACGTTATTATGGTGCCCCGGGAGGAGTGAAATCAAACGGAGTCCATTTGGTCACTCAAATCCTTGTATTCTCGGATTGCACTCAAATTGGCCTCAATTGAGCCAACAACTTACAAACGAGTTTTCCTTCTTCGTTAAGCACAACCGAACCTTTTTGTTGAGTCAAACATGTCCCATTTGACGTTATTATGGTGCCACGCAAAAATTGAAATCAAACAGAGTCCATTTGGTCACTCAAATCCTTGTATTCTCAGATTGCACTCAAATTGGCCTCAATTGAGCCAACAACGTACAAACGTGTTTTCCTTCTTCGTTAAGCACAACCGAACCTTTTGGTTGAGTCAAACATGTCCCATTTGACGTTTTTATGGTGCCACGCGAGGATTGAAATCAAACGGAGTCCATTTGGTCACTCAAATCCTTGTATTCTCGGATTGCACTCAAATTGGCCTCAATTGATCCTACAACGTACAAACGAGTTTTCCTTCTTCGTTAAGCACAACCGAACCATTTTGTTGAGTCAAACATGTCCCATTTGACGTTATTATGGTGCCACGCAAGGATTGAAATCAAACGAAGTCCATTTGTAACTCAAATCGTTGTATTCTCGGATTGCACCCAAATTGGCCTCCAATTGAGCCTACAACGTACAAACGAGTTTTCCTTCTTCGTTAACTTACAACCGAAACTTTTAGTTGAGTCAAACATGTCCCATTTGACGTTATTAAGGTGCCACGCGAGGATTGAAATCAAACGGAGTCCATTTGGTCACTCAAATCCTTGTATTCTCGGATTGCACCCAAATTGGTTTCCAATTGAGCCTACAACGTACAAACGAGTTTTCCTTCTTCGTTAAGCACAACCGAACCTTTTTGTTGAGTCAAACATGTCCCATTTGACGTTATTATGGTGCCACGCGAGGATTGAAATCAAACGGAGTCCATTTGGTCACTCAAATCCTTGTATTCTCGGATTGCACTTAATTGAGCCTACAAAGTACAAACGAGTTTTCCTTCTTCGTTAAGCACAACCGAACCTTTTTGTTGAGTCAAACATGTCCCATTTGACGTTATTATGGTGCCACGCGTGGATTGAAATCAAACGGAGTCCATTTGGTTACTCAAATCCTTGTACTCTCGGATTTCACCCAAATTGGCCTCCAATTGAGCCTACAACGTACAAACGAGTTTTCCTTCTTCGTTAAGCACAACCGAACCTGTTTGTTGAGTCAAACATGTCCCATTTGACGTTATTATGGTGCCACGCGAGGATTGAAATCAAACGGAGTCCATTTGGTCACTCAAATCCTTGTATTCTCGGATTGCACTCAATTGAGCCTACAACGTACAAACGAGTTTTCCTTCTTCGTTAAGCACAACCGAACCTTTTTGTTGAGTAAAACATGTCCCATTTGACGTTATTATGGTGCCACGCGAGGATTGAAATCAAACGGAGTCCATTTGGTTACTCAAATCCTTGTACTCTCGGATTGCACCCAAATTGGAATCCAATTGAGCCTACAACGTACAAACGAGTTTTCCTTCTTCGTTAATTTACAACCGAATCTTTTTGTTGAGTCAAACATGTCCCATTTGACGTTATTAAGGTGCCACACGAGGATTGAAATCAAACGGAGTCCATTTGGTCACTCAAATCCTTGTATTCTCGGATTGCACCCAAATTGGCCTCCCATTGAGCCTACAACGTACAAACGAGTTTTCCTTCTTCGTTAAGCACAACCGAACCTTTTTGTTGAGTCAAAAATGTCCCATTTGACGTTATTATGGTGCCACGCGAGGATTGAAATCAAACGGAGTCCATTTGCTCACTTAAATCCTTGTATTCTCGGATTGCACTCAAATTGGCCTCAATTGAGCCTACAACGTACAAACGAGTTTTCCTTCTTCGTTAAGCACAACCGAACCTTTTTGTTGAGTCAAACATGTCCCATTTGACGTTATTATGGTGCCACACGAGGATTGAAATCAAACGGGGTCCATTTGGTCACTCAAATCCTTGTATTCTCGGATTGCACCCAAATTGGCCTCCAATTGAGCCTACAACGTACAAACGAGTTTTCCTTCTTCGTTAAGCACAACCGAACCTTTTTGTTGAGTCAAACATGTCCCATTTAACGTTATTATGGTGCCTCACGAGGATTGAAATCAAGCGGGGTCCATTTGGTCACTCAAATCCTTGTATTCTCGGATTGCCCCCAAATTGGCCTCAAATTGAGCCTACAACGTACAAACGAGTTTTCCTTCTTCGTTAAGCACAACCGAACCTTTTTGATGAGTCAAACATGTCCCATTTGATGTTATTATGGTGCCACGCGAGTATTGAAATCAAACGGAGTCCATTTGGTCACTCAAATCCTTGTATTCTCGGATTGCACTCAATTGAGCCAACAACGTACAAACGAGTTTTACTTCTTCGTTAAGCACAACCGAACATTTTTGTTGAGTCAAACATGTCCCATTTGACATTATTAAGTTGCCACATGAGGATTGAAATCAAACGGAGTCCATTTGGTCACTCAATCCTTGTATTCTCGGATTGCACTAAAATTGGCCTCAATTGAGCCAACAACGTACAAACGAGTTTTCCTTCTTCGTTAAGCACAACCGAACCTTTTGGTTGAGTCAAACATGTCCCATTTGACGTTATTATGGTGCCACGTGAGGATTGAAATCAAACGGAGTCCATTTGGTCACTCAAATCCTTGTATTCTCGGATTGCACTCAATTGAGCCAACAACGTACAAATGAGTTTTGCTTCTTCGTTAAGCACAACCGAACATTTTTGTTGAGTCAAACATGTCCCATTTGACATTATTAAGGTGCCACGCGAGTATTGAAATCAAACGGAGTCCATTTGGTCACTCAATCCTTGTATTCTCGGATTGCACTAAAATTGGCCTCAATTGAGCCAACAACGTACAAACGAGTTTTCCTTCTTCGTTAAGCACAACCGAACCTTTTGGTTGAGTCAAACATGTCCCATTTGACGTTATTATGGTGCCACCTGAGGATTGAAATCAAACGGAGTCCATTTGGTCACTCAAATCCTTGTATTCTCGGATTGCACTCAAATTGGCCTCAATTGAGCCTACAACGTACAAACGAGTTTTCCTTCTTCGTTAAGCACAACCGAACCTTTTTGTTGAGTCAAACATGTCCCATTTGACGTTATTATGGTGCCACGCGAGGATTGAAATCAAACGGAGTCCATTTGGTCACTCAAATCCTTGTATTCTCGGATTGCACTCAATTGAGCCTACAACGTACAAACGAGTTTTCCTTCTTCGTTAAGCACAACCGAACCTTTTTGTTGAGTAAAACATGTCCCATTTGACGTTATTATGGTGCCACGCGAGGATTGAAATCAAACGGAGTCCATTTGGTTACTCAAATCCTTGTACTCTCGGATTGCATCCAAATTGGAATCCAATTGAGCCTACAACGTACAAACGAGTTTTCCTTCTTCGTTAATTTACAACCGAATCTTTTTGTTGAGTCAAACATGTCCCATTTGACGTTATTAAGGTGCCACGCGAGGATTGAAATCAAACGGAGTCCATTTGGTCACTCAAATCCTTGTATTCTCGGATTGCACTCAATTGAGCCAACAACGTACAAACGAGTTTTGCTTCTTCGTTAAGCACAACCGAACCTTTTTGTTGAGTCAAACATGTATCATTTGACATTATTAAGGAGCCACATGAGGATTGAAATCAAACGGAGTCCATTTGGTCACTCAAATCCTTGTATTCTCGGATTGCACTAAAATTGGCCTCAATTGAGCCTACAACGTACAAATGAGTTTTCCTTCTTCGTTAAGCACAACCGAATCTTTTTTTTGAGTCAAATATGTCCCATTTGACGTTATTATGGTGCCCCGGGAGGAGTGAAATCAAACGGAGTCCATTTGGTCACTCAAATCCTTGTATTCTCGGATTGCACTCAAATTGGCCTCAATTGAGCCAACAACTTACAAACGAGTTTTCCTTCTTCGTTAAGCACAACCGAACCTTTTTGTTGAGTCAAAAATGTCCCATTTGACGTTATTATGGTGCCACGCAAAAATTGAAATCAAACAGAGTCCATTTGGTCACTCAAATCCTTGTATTCTCAGATTGCACTCAAATTGGCCTCAATTGAGCCAACAACGTACAAACGTGTTTTCCTTCTTCGTTAAGCACAACCGAACCTTTTGGTTGAGTCAAACATGTCCCATTTGACGTTTTTATGGTGCCACGCGAGGATTGAAATCAAACGGAGTCCATTTGGTCACTCAAATCCTTGTATTCTCGGATTGCACTCAAATTGGCCTCAATTGATCCTACAACGTACAAACGAGTTTTCCTTCTTCGTTAAGCACAACCGAACCATTTTGTTGAGTCAAACATGTCCCATTTGACGTTATTATGGTGCCACGCAAGGATTGAAATCAAACGAAGTCCATTTGTAACTCAAATCGTTGTATTCTCGGATTGCACCCAAATTGGCCTCCAATTGAGCCTACAACGTACAAACGAGTTTTCCTTCTTCGTTAACTTACAACCGAAACTTTTAGTTGAGTCAAACATGTCCCATTTGACGTTATTAAGGTGCCACGCGAGGATTGAAATCAAACGGAGTCCATTTGGTCACTCAAATCCTTGTATTCTCGGATTGCACCCAAATTGGTTTCCAATTGAGCCTACAACGTACAAACGAGTTTTCCTTCTTCGTTAAGCACAACCGAACCTTTTTGTTGAGTCAAACATGTCCCATTTGACGTTATTATGGTGCCACGCGAGGATTGAAATCAAACGGAGTCCATTTGGTCACTCAAATCCTTGTATTCTCGGATTGCACTTAATTGAGCCTACAAAGTACAAACGAGTTTTCCTTCTTCGTTAAGCACAACCGAACCTTTTTGTTGAGTCAAACATGTCCCATTTGACGTTATTATGGTGCCACGCGTGGATTGAAATCAAACGGAGTCCATTTGGTTACTCAAATCCTTGTACTCTCGGATTTCACCCAAATTGGCCTCCAATTGAGCCTACAACGTACAAACGAGTTTTCCTTCTTCGTTAAGCACAACCGAACCTTTTTGTTGAGTCAAACATGTCCCATTTGACGTTATTATGGTGCCACGCGAGGATTGAAATCAAACGGAGTCCATTTGGTCACTCAAATCCTTGTATTCTCGGATTGCACTCAATTGAGCCTACAACGTACAAACGAGTTTTCCTTCTTCGTTAAGCACAACCGAACCTTTTTGTTGAGTAAAACATGTCCCATTTGACGTTATTATGGTGCCACGCGAGGATTGAAATCAAACGGAGTCCATTTGGTTACTCAAATCCTTGTACTCTCGGATTGCACCCAAATTGGAATCCAATTGAGCCTACAACGTACAAACGAGTTTTCCTTCTTCGTTAATTTACAACCGAATCTTTTTGTTGAGTCAAACATGTCCCATTTGACGTTATTAAGGTGCCACACGAGGATTGAAATCAAACGGAGTCCATTTGGTCACTCAAATCCTTGTATTCTCGGATTGCACCCAAATTGGCCTCCCATTGAGCCTACAACGTACAAACGAGTTTTCCTTCTTCGTTAAGCACAACCGAACCTTTTTGTTGAGTCAAAAATGTCCCATTTGACGTTATTATGGTGCCACGCGAGGATTGAAATCAAACGGAGTCCATTTGCTCACTTAAATCCTTGTATTCTCGGATTGCACTCAAATTGGCCTCAATTGAGCCTACAACGTACAAACGAGTTTTCCTTCTTCGTTAAGCACAACCGAACCTTTTTGTTGAGTCAAACATGTCCCATTTGACGTTATTATGGTGCCACACGAGGATTGAAATCAAACGGGGTCCATTTGGTCACTCAAATCCTTGTATTCTCGGATTGCACCCAAATTGGCCTCCAATTGAGCCTACAACGTACAAACGAGTTTTCCTTCTTCGTTAAGCACAACCGAACCTTTTGGTTGAGTCAAACATGTCCCATTTGACGTTTTTATGGTGCCACGCGAGGATTGAAATCAAACGGAGTCCATTTGGTCACTCAAATCCTTGTATTCTCGGATTGCACTCAAATTGGCCTCAATTGATCCTACAACGTACAAACGAGTTTTCCTTCTTCGTTAAGCACAACCGAACCATTTTGTTGAGTCAAACATGTCCCATTTGACGTTATTATGGTGCCACGCAAGGATTGAAATCAAACGAAGTCCATTTGTAACTCAAATCGTTGTATTCTCGGATTGCACCCAAATTGGCCTCCAATTGAGCCTACAACGTACAAACGAGTTTTCCTTCTTCGTTAACTTACAACCGAAACTTTTAGTTGAGTCAAACATGTCCCATTTGACGTTATTAAGGTGCCACGCGAGGATTGAAATCAAACGGAGTCCATTTGGTCACTCAAATCCTTGTATTCTCGGATTGCACCCAAATTGGTTTCCAATTGAGCCTACAACGTACAAACGAGTTTTCCTTCTTCGTTAAGCACAACCGAACCTTTTTGTTGAGTCAAACATGTCCCATTTGACGTTATTATGGTGCCACGCGAGGATTGAAATCAAACGGAGTCCATTTGGTCACTCAAATCCTTGTATTCTCGGATTGCACTTAATTGAGCCTACAAAGTACAAACGAGTTTTCCTTCTTCGTTAAGCACAACCGAACCTTTTTGTTGAGTCAAACATGTCCCATTTGACGTTATTATGGTGCCACGCGTGGATTGAAATCAAACGGAGTCCATTTGGTTACTCAAATCCTTGTACTCTCGGATTTCACCCAAATTGGCCTCCAATTGAGCCTACAACGTACAAACGAGTTTTCCTTCTTCGTTAAGCACAACCGAACCTTTTTGTTGAGTCAAACATGTCCCATTTGACGTTATTATGGTGCCACGCGAGGATTGAAATCAAACGGAGTCCATTTGGTCACTCAAATCCTTGTATTCTCGGATTGCACTCAATTGAGCCTACAACGTACAAACGAGTTTTCCTTCTTCGTTAAGCACAACCGAACCTTTTTGTTGAGTAAAACATGTCCCATTTGACGTTATTATGGTGCCACGCGAGGATTGAAATCAAACGGAGTCCATTTGGTTACTCAAATCCTTGTACTCTCGGATTGCACCCAAATTGGAATCCAATTGAGCCTACAACGTACAAACGAGTTTTCCTTCTTCGTTAATTTACAACCGAATCTTTTTGTTGAGTCAAACATGTCCCATTTGACGTTATTAAGGTGCCACACGAGGATTGAAATCAAACGGAGTCCATTTGGTCACTCAAATCCTTGTATTCTCGGATTGCACCCAAATTGGCCTCCCATTGAGCCTACAACGTACAAACGAGTTTTCCTTCTTCGTTAAGCACAACCGAACCTTTTTGTTGAGTCAAAAATGTCCCATTTGACGTTATTATGGTGCCACGCGAGGATTGAAATCAAACGGAGTCCATTTGCTCACTTAAATCCTTGTATTCTCGGATTGCACTCAAATTGGCCTCAATTGAGCCTACAACGTACAAACGAGTTTTCCTTCTTCGTTAAGCACAACCGAACCTTTTTGTTGAGTCAAACATGTCCCATTTGACGTTATTATGGTGCCACACGAGGATTGAAATCAAACGGGGTCCATTTGGTCACTCAAATCCTTGTATTCTCGGATTGCACCCAAATTGGCCTCCAATTGAGCCTACAACGTACAAACGAGTTTTCCTTCTTCGTTAAGCACAACCGAACCTTTTTGTTGAGTCAAACATGTCCCATTTAACGTTATTATGGTGCCTCACGAGGATTGAAATCAAGCGGGGTCCATTTGGTCACTCAAATCCTTGTATTCTCGGATTGCCCCCAAATTGGCCTCAAATTGAGCCTACAACGTACAAACGAGTTTTCCTTCTTCGTTAAGCACAACCGAACCTTTTTGATGAGTCAAACATGTCCCATTTGATGTTATTATGGTGCCACGCGAGTATTGAAATCAAACGGAGTCCATTTGGTCACTCAAATCCTTGTATTCTCGGATTGCACTCAATTGAGCCAACAACGTACAAACGAGTTTTGCTTCTTCGTTAAGCACAACCGAACATTTTTGTTGAGTCAAACATGTCCCATTTGACATTATTAAGTTGCCACATGAGGATTGAAATCAAACGGAGTCCATTTGGTCACTCAATCCTTGTATTCTCGGATTGCACTAAAATTGGCCTCAATTGAGCCAACAACGTACAAACGAGTTTTCCTTCTTCGTTAAGCACAACCGAACCTTTTGGTTGAGTCAAACATGTCCCATTTGACGTTATTATGGTGCCACGTGAGGATTGAAATCAAACGGAGTCCATTTGGTCACTCAAATCCTTGTATTCTCGGATTGCACTCAATTGAGCCAACAACGTACAAATGAGTTTTGCTTCTTCGTTAAGCACAACCGAACATTTTTGTTGAGTCAAACATGTCCCATTTGACATTATTAAGGTGCCACGCGAGTATTGAAATCAAACGGAGTCCATTTGGTCACTCAATCCTTGTATTCTCGGATTGCACTAAAATTGGCCTCAATTGAGCCAACAACGTACAAACGAGTTTTCCTTCTTCGTTAAGCACAACCGAACCTTTTGGTTGAGTCAAACATGTCCCATTTGACGTTATTATGGTGCCACCTGAGGATTGAAATCAAACGGAGTCCATTTGGTCACTCAAATCCTTGTATTCTCGGATTGCACTCAAATTGGCCTCAATTGAGCCTACAACGTACAAACGAGTTTTCCTTCTTCGTTAAGCACAACCGAACCTTTTTGTTGAGTCAAACATGTCCCATTTGACGTTATTATGGTGCCACGCGAGGATTGAAATCAAACGGAGTCCATTTGGTCACTCAAATCCTTGTATTCTCGGATTGCACTCAATTGAGCCTACAACGTACAAACGAGTTTTCCTTCTTCGTTAAGCACAACCGAACCTTTTTGTTGAGTAAAACATGTCCCATTTGACGTTATTATGGTGCCACGCGAGGATTGAAATCAAACGGAGTCCATTTGGTTACTCAAATCCTTGTACTCTCGGATTGCATCCAAATTGGAATCCAATTGAGCCTACAACGTACAAACGAGTTTTCCTTCTTCGTTAATTTACAACCGAATCTTTTTGTTGAGTCAAACATGTCCCATTTGACGTTATTAAGGTGCCACGCGAGGATTGAAATCAAACGGAGTCCATTTGGTCACTCAAATCCTTGTATTCTCGGATTGCACTCAATTGAGCCAACAACGTACAAACGAGTTTTGCTTCTTCGTTAAGCACAACCGAACATTTTTGTTGAGTCAAACATGTCCCATTTGACATTATTAAGGTGCCACGCGAGGATTGAAATCAAACGGAGTCCATTTGGTCACTCAATCCTTGTATTCTCGGATTGCACTAAAATTGGCCTCAATTGAGCCAACAACGTACAAACGAGTTTTCCTTCTTCGTTAAGCACAACCGAACCTTTTGGTTGAGTCAAACATGTCCCATTTGACGTTATTATGGTGCCACGCGAGGATTGAAATCAAACGGAGTCCATTTGGTCACTCAAATCCTTGTATTCTCGGATTGCACTCAAATTGGCCTCAATTGAGCCAACAACGTACAAACGAGTTTTCCTTCTTCGTTAAGCACAACCGAACCTTTTTGTTGAGTCAAACATGTCCCATTTGACGTTATTATGGTGCCACGCAAGGATTGAAATCAAACAGAGTCCATTTGGTCACTCAAATCCTTGTATTCTCGGATTGCACTCAAATTGGCCTCAATTGAGCCAACAACGTACAAACGAGTTTTCCTTCTTCGTTAAGCACAACCGAACCTTTTGGTTTACTCAAACATGTCCCATTTGACGTTATTATGGTGCCACGTGAGGATTGAAATCAAACGGAGTCCATTTGGTCACTCAAATCCTTGTATTCTCGGATTGCACTCAAATTGGCCTCAATTGAGCCTACAACGTACAAACGAGTTTTCCTTCTTCGTTAAGCACAACCGAACCTTTTTGTTGAGTCAAACATGTCCCATTTGACGTTATTATGGTGCCACGCGAGGATTGAAATCAAACGGAGTCCATTTGGTCACTCAAATCCTTGTATTCTCGGATTGCACTCAATTGAGCCTACAACGTACAAACGAGTTTTCCTTCTTCGTTAAGCACAACCGAACCTTTTTGTTGAGTAAAACATGTCCCATTTGACGTTATTATGGTGCCACGCGAGGATTGAAATCAAACGGAGTCCATTTGGTTACTCAAATCCTTGTACTCTCGGATTGCATCCAAATTGGAATCCAATTGAGCCTACAACGTACAAACGAGTTTTCCTTCTTCGTTAATTTACAACCGAATCTTTTTGTTGAGTCAAACATGTCCCATTTGACGTTATTAAGGTGCCACGCGAGGATTGAAATCAAACGGAGTCCATTTGGTCACTCAAATCCTTGTATTCTCGGATTGCACCCAAATTGGCCTCCCATTGAGCCTACAACGTACAAACGAGTTTTCCTTCTTCGTTAAGCACAACCGAACCTTTTTGTTGAGTCAAACATGTCCCATTTGACGTTATTATGGTGCCACGCGAGGATTGAAATCAAACGGAGTCCATTTGCTCACTTAAATCCTTGTATTCTCGGATTGCACTCAAATTGGCCTCAATTGAGCCTACAACGTACAAACGAGTTTTCCTTCTTCGTTAAGCACAACCGAACCTTTTTGTTGAGTCAAACATGTCCCATTTGACGTTATTATGGTGCCACACGAGGATTGAAATCAAACGGGGTCCATTTGGTCACTCAAATCCTTGTATTCTCGGATTGCACCCAAATTGGCCTCCAATTCAGCCTACAACGTACAAACGAGTTTTCCTTCTTCGTTAAGCACAACCGAACCTTTTTGTTGAGTCAAACATGTCCCATTTAACGTTATTATGGTGCCTCACGAGGATTGAAATCAAGCGGGGTCCATTTGGTCACTCAAATCCTTGTATTCTCGGATTGCCCCCAAATTGGCCTCCAATTGAGCCTACAACGTACAAACGAGTTTTCCTTCTTCGTTAAGCACAACCGAACCTTTTTGTTGAGTCAAACATGTCCCATTTGATGTTATTATGGTGCCACGCGAGTATTGAAATCAAACGGAGTCCATTTGGTCACTCAAATCCTTGTATTCTCGGATTGCACTCAATTGAGCCAACAACGTACAAACGAGTTTTGCTTCTTCGTTAAGCACAACCGAACATTTTTGTTGAGTCAAACATGTCCCATTTGACATTATTAAGGTTCCACGCGAGGATTGAAATCAAACGGAGTCCATTTGGTCACTCAATCCTTGTATTCTCGGATTGCACTAAAATTGGCCTCAATTGAGCCAACAACGTACAAACGAGTTTTCCTTCTTCGTTAAGCACAACCGAACCTTTTGGTTGAGTCAAACATGTCCCATTTGACGTTATTATGGTGCCACGCGAGGATTGAAATCAAACGGAGTCCATTTGGTCACTCAATCCTTGTATTCTCGGATTGCACTAAAATTGGCCTCAATTGAGCCAACAACGTACAAACGAGTTTTCCTTCTTCGTTAAGCACAACCGAACCTTTTGGTTGAGTCAAACATGTCCCATTTGACGTTATTATGGTGCCACGCGAGGATTGAAATCAAACGGAGTCCATTTGGTCACTCAAATCCTTGTATTCTCGGATTGCACTCAATTGAGCCAACAACGTACAAATGAGTTTTGCTTCTTCGTTAAGCACAACCGAACATTTTTGTTGAGTCAAACATGTCCCATTTGACATTATTAAGGTGCCACGCGAGGATTGAAATCAAACGGAGTCCATTTGGTCACTCAATCCTTGTATTCTCGGATTGCACTAAAATTGGCCTCAATTGAGCCAACAACGTACAAACGAGTTTTCCTTCTTCGTTAAGCACAACCGAACCTTTTGGTTGAGTCAAACATGTCCCATTTGACGTTATTATGGTGCCACCTGAGGATTGAAATCAAACGGAGTCCATTTGGTCACTCAAATCCTTGTATTCTCGGATTGCACTCAAATTGGCCTCAATTGAGCCTACAACGTACAAACGAGTTTTCCTTGTTCGTTAAGCACAACCGAACCTTTTTGTTGAGTCAAACATGTCCCATTTGACGTTATTATGGTGCCACGCGAGGATTGAAATCAAACGGAGTCCATTTGGTCACTCAAATCCTTGTATTCTCGGATTGCACTCAATTGAGCCTACAACGTACAAACGAGTTTTCCTTCTTCGTTAAGCACAACCGAACCTTTTTGTTGAGTAAAACATGTCCCATTTGACGTTATTATGGTGCCACGCGAGGATTGAAATCAAACGGAGTCCATTTGGTTACTCAAATCCTTGTACTCTCGGATTGCATCCAAATTGGAATCCAATTGAGCCTACAACGTACAAACGAGTTTTCCTTCTTCGTTAATTTACAACCGAATCTTTTTGTTGAGTCAAACATGTCCCATTTGACGTTATTAAGGTGCCACGCGAGGATTGAAATCAAACGGAGTCCATTTGGTCACTCAAATCCTTGTATTCTCGGATTGCACTCAATTGAGCCAACAACGTACAAACGAGTTTTGCTTCTTCGTTAAGCACAACCGAACATTTTTGTTGAGTCAAACATGTCCCATTTGACATTATTAAGGTGCCACGCGAGGATTGAAATCAAACGGAGTCCATTTGGTCACTCAATCCTTGTATTCTCGGATTGCACTAAAATTGGCCTCAATTGAGCCAACAACGTACAAACGAGTTTTCCTTCTTCGTTAAGCACAACCGAACCTTTTGGTTGAGTCAAACATGTCCCATTTGACGTTATTATGGTTCCACGCGAGGATTGAAATCAAACGGAGTCCATTTGGTCACTCAATCCTTGTATTCTCGGATTGCACTCAAATTGGCCTCAATTGAGCCAACAACGTACAAACGAGTTTTCCTTCTTCGTTAAGCACAACCGAACCTTTTTGTTGAGTCAAACATGTCCCATTTGACGTTATTATGGTGCCACGCAAGGATTGAAATCAAACAGAGTCAATTTGGTCACTCAAATCCTTGTATTCTCGGATTGCACTCAAATTGGCCTCAATTGAGCCAACAACGTACAAACGAGTTTTCCTTCTTCGTTAAGCACAACCGAACCTTTTGGTTTACTCAAACATGTCCCATTTGACGTTATTATGGTGCCACGCGAGGATTGAAATCAAACGGAGTCCATTTGGTCACTCAAATCCTTGTATTCTCGGATTGCACTCAAATTGGCCTCAATTGAGCCTACAACGTACAAACGAGTTTTCCTTCTTCGTTAAGCACAACCGAACCTTTTTGTTGAGTCAAACATGTCCCATTTGACGTTATTATGGTGCCACGCGAGGATTGAAATCAAACGGAGTCCATTTGGTCACTCAAATCCTTGTATTCTCGGATTGCACTCAATTGAGCCTACAACGTACAAACGAGTTTTCCTTCTTCGTTAAGCACAACCGAACCTTTTTGTTGAGTAAAACATGTCCCATTTGACGTTATTATGGTGCCACGCGAGGATTGAAATCAAACGGAGTCCATTTGGTTACTCAAATCCTTGTACTCTCGGATTGCATCCAAATTGGAATCCAATTGAGCCTACAACGTACAAACGAGTTTTCCTTCTTCGTTAATTTACAACCGAATCTTTTTGTTGAGTCAAACATGTCCCATTTGACGTTATTAAGGTGCCACGCGAGGATTGAAATCAAACGGAGTCCATTTGGTCACTCAAATCCTTGTATTCTCGGATTGCACCCAAATTGGCCTCCCATTGAGCCTACAACGTACAAACGAGTTTTCCTTCTTCGTTAAGCACAACCGAACCTTTTTGTTGAGTCAAACATGTCCCATTTGACGTTATTATGGTGCCACGCGAGGATTGAAATCAAACGGAGTCCATTTGCTCACTTAAATCCTTGTATTCTCGGATTGCACTCAAATTGGCCTCAATTGAGCCTACAACGTACAAACGAGTTTTCCTTCTTCGTTAAGCACAACTGAACCTTTTTGTTGAGTCAAACATGTCCCATTTGACGTTATTATGGTGCCACACAAGGATTGAAATCAAACGGGGTCCATTTGGTCACTCAAATCCTTGTATTCTCGGATTGCACCCAAATTGGCCTCCAATTCAGCCTACAACGTACAAACGAGTTTTCCTTCTTCGTTAAGCACAACCGAACCTTTTTGTTGAGTCAAACATGTCCCATTTAACGTTATTATGGTGCCTCACGAGGATTGAAATCAAGCGGGGTCCATTTGGTCACTCAAATCCTTGTATTCTCGGATTGCCCCCAAATTGGCCTCCAATTGAGCCTACAACGTACAAACGAGTTTTCCTTCTTCGTTAAGCACAACCGAACCTTTTTGTTGAGTCAAACATGTCCCATTTGATGTTATTATGGTGCCACGCGAGTATTGAAATCAAACAGAGTCCATTTGGTCACTCAAATCCTTGTATTCTCGGATTGCACTCAAATTGGCCTCAATTGAGCCAACAACGTACAAACGAGTTTTCCTTCTTCGTTAAGCACAACCGAACCTTTTGGTTTACTCAAACATGTCCCATTTGACGTTATTATGGTGCCACGCGAGGATTGAAATCAAACGGGGTCCATTTCGTCACTCAAATCCTTGTATTCTCGGATTGCACTCAATTGAGCCTACAACGTACAAACGAGTTTTCCTTCTTCGTTAAGCACAACCGAACCTTTTTGTTGAGTAAAACATGTCCCATTTGACGTTATTATTGTGCCACGCGAGGATTGAAATCAAACGGAGTCCATTTGGCTACTCAAATCCTTGTACTCTCGGATTGCACCCAAATTGGCCTCCAATTGAGCCTACAACGTACAAACGAGTTTTCCTTCTTCGTTAATTTACAACCGAATCTTTTTTTTGAGTCAAACATGTCCCATTAGACGTTATTAAGGTGCCATATGAGGATTGAAATCAAACGGAGTCCATTTGGTCACTCAAATCCTTGTATTCTCGGATTGCACCCAAATTGGCTTCCAATTGAGCCTACAACGTACAAACTAGTTTTCCTTCTTCGTTAAGCACAACAGAACCTTTTTGTTAAGTCAAACATGTATCATTTGACATTATTAAGGAGCCACGTGAGGATTGAAATCAAACGGAGTCCATTTGGTCACTCAAATCCTTGTATTCTCGGATTGCACTAAAATTGGCCTCAATTGAGCCTACAACGTACAAATGAGTCTTCCTTCTTCGTTAAGCACAACCGAATCTTTTTGTTGAGTCAAACATGTCCCATTTGACGTTATTATGGTGCCCCGGGAGGATTGAAATCAAACGGAGTCCATTTGGTCACTCAAATCCTTGTATTCTCGGATTGCACTCAAATTGGCCTCAATTGAGCCAACAACGTACAAACGAGTTTTCCTTCTTCGTTAAGCACAACCGAACCTTTTTGTTGAGTCAAACATGTCCCATTTGACGTTATTATGGTGCCACGCAAGGATTGAAATCAAACAGAGTCCATTTGGTCACTCAAATCCTTGTATTCTCAGATTGCACTCAAATTGGCCTCAATTGAGCCAACAACGTACAAACGAGTTTTCCTTCTTCGTTCAGCACAACCGAACCTTTTGGTTGAGTCAAACATGTCCCATTTGACGTTTTTATGGTTCCACGCGAGGATTGAAATCAAACGGAGTCCATTTGGTTACTCAAATCCTTGTATTCTCGGATTGCACTCAATTGAGCCAACAACGTACAAACGAGTTTTGCTTCTTCGTTAAGCACAACCGAACATTTTTGTTGAGTCAAACATGTCCCATTTGACATTATTAAGGTGCAACGCGAGGATTGAAATCAAATGGAGTCCATTTGGTCACTCAATCCTTGTATTCTCGGATTGCACTAAAATTGGCCTCAATTGAGCCAACAACGTACAAACGAGTTTTCCTTCTTCGTTAAGCACAAGCGAACCTTTTGGTTGAGTCAAACATGTCCCATTTGACGTTATTATGGTGCCACGCGAGGATTGAAATCAAACGGAGTCCATTTGGTCACTCAAATCCTTGTATTCTCGGATTGCACTCAAATTGGCCTCAATTGAGCCTACAACGTACAAACGAGTTTTCCTTCTTCGTTAAGCACAACCGAACCTTTTTGTTGAGTCAAACATGTATCATTTGACATTATTAAGGAGCCACATGAGGATTGAAATCAAACGGAGTCCATTTGGTCACTCAAATCCTTGTATTCTCGGATTGCACTAAAATTGGCCTCAATTGAGCCTACAACGTACAAATGAGTTTTCCTTCTTCGTTAAGCACAACCGAATCTTTTTGTTGAGTCAAATATGTCCCATTTGACGTTATTATGGTGCCCCGGGAGGATTGAAATCAAACTGAGTCCATTTGGTCACTCAAATCCTTGTATTCTCGGATTGCACTCAAATTGGCCTCAATTGAGCCAACAACGTACAAACGAGTTTTCCTTCTTTGTTAAGCACAACCGAACCTTTTTGTTGAGTCAAACATGTCCCATTTGACGTTATTAAGGTGCCACATGAGGATTGAAATCAAACGGGATCCATTTGGTCACTCAAATCCTTGTATTCCCGGATTGCACCCAAATTGGCCTCCAACTGAGCCTACAACATACAAACGAGTTTTCCTTCTTCGTTGAACACAACAGAACCGTTTTTGTTGAGTAAAAAATATCCCATTTGACGTTATTAAGGTGCCGCGCGAGGATTGAAATCAAAAGGAGTCCGTTTGGTCACTCAAATCTTTGTATTCTCGGATTGCACCCAAATTGGCCTCCAATTGAGCCTACAACGTACAAACGAGTTTTCCTTCTTCGTTAAGCACAACCGAACCTTTTTGTTGAGTCAAACATGTCCCATTTGACGTTATTATGGTGCCACGCGAGGATTGAAATCAAACGGAGTCCATTTGGTCACTCAAATCCTTGTATTCTCGGATTGCACTCAAATTGGCCTCAATTGATCCTACAACGTACAAACGAGTTTTCCTTCTTCGTTAAGCACAACCGAACCATTTTGTTGAGTCAAACATGTCCCATTTGACGTTATTATGGTGCCACGCGAGGATTGAAATCAAACGAAGTCCATTTGGTAACTCAAATCGTTGTATTCTCGGATTGCACCCAAATTGGCCTCCAATTGAGCCTACAACGTACAAACGAGTTTTCCTTCTTCGTTAACTTACAACCGAACCTTTTAGTTGAGTCAAACATGTCCCATTTGAAGTTATTAAGGTGCCACGTGAGGATTGAAATCAAACGGAGTCCATTTGGTCACTCAAATCCTTGTATTCTCGGATTGCACCCAAATTGGTTTCCAATTGAGCCTACAACGTACAAACGAGTTTTCCTTCTTCGTTAAGCACAACCGAACCTTTTTGTTGAGTCAAACATATCCCATTTGACGTTATTAAGGTGCCGCGCGAGGATTGAAATCAAACGGAGTCCGTTTGGTCACTCAAATCCTTGTATTCTCGGATTGCACCCAAATTGGCCTCCAATTGAGCCTACAACGTACAAACGAGTTTTCCTTCTTCGTTAAGCACAACCGAACCTTTTTGTTGAGTCAAACATGTCCCATTTGACTTTATTATGGTGCCACGCGTGGATTGAAATCAAACGGAGTCCATTTGGTTACTCAAATCCTTGTACTCTCGGATTTCACCCAAATTGGCCTCCAATTGAGCCTACAATGTACAAACGAGTTTTCCTTCTTCGTTAAGCACAACCGAACCTTTTTGTTGAGTCAAACATGTCCCATTTGACGTTATTATGGTGCCACGCGATGATTGAAATCAAACGGAGTCCATTTGGTCACTCAAATCCTTGTATTCTCGGATTGCACTCAATTGAGCCTACAACGTACAAACGAGTTTTCCTTCTTCGTTAAGCACAACCGAACCTTTTTGTTGAGTAAAACATGTCCCATTTGACGTTATTATGGTGCCACGTGAGGATTGAAATCAAACGGAGTCCATTTGGTTACTCAAATCCTTGTACTCTCGGATTGCACCCAAATTGGAATCCAATTGAGCCTACAACGTACAAACGAGTTTTCCTTCTTCGTTAATTTACAACCGAATCTTTTTGTTGAGTCAAACATGTCCCATTTGACGTTATTAAGGTGCCACGCGAGGATTGAAATCAAACGGAGTCCATTTGGTCACTCAAATCCTTGTATTCTCGGATTGCACCCAAATTGGCCTCCCATTGAGCCTACAACGTACAAACGAGTTTTCCTTCTTTGTTAAGCACAACCGAACCTTTTTGTTGAGTCAAACATGTCCCATTTGACGTTATTATGGTGCCACGCGAGGATTGAAATCAAACGGAGTCCATTTGATCACTTAAATCCTTGTATTCTCGGATTGCACTCAAATTGGCCTCAATTGAGCCTACAACGTACAAACGAGTTTTCCTTCTTCGTTAAGCACAACCGAACCTTTTTGTTGAGTCAAACATGTATCATTTGACATTATTAAGGAGACACATGAGGATTGAAATCAAACGGAGTCCATTTGGTCACTCAAATCCTTGTATTCTCGGATTGCACTAAAATTGGCCTCAATTGAGCCTACAACGTACAAATGAGTTTTCCTTCTTCGTTAAGCACAACCGAATCTTTTTGTTGAGTCAAATATGTCCCATTTGACGTTATTATGGTGCCCCGGGAGGATTGAAATCAAATTGAGTCCTGTTGGTCACTCAAATCCTTGTATTCTCGGATTGCACTCAAATTGGCCTCAATTGAGCCAACAACGTACAAACGAGTTTTCCTTCTTCGTTAAGCACAACCGAACCTTTTTGTTGAGTCAAACATGTCCCATTTGACGTTATTAAGGTGCCACATGAGGATTGAAATCAAACGGGATCCATTTGGTCACTCAAATCCTTGTATTCCCGGATTGCACCCAAATTGGCCTCCAACTGAGCCTACAACATACAAACGAGTTTTCCTTCTTCGTTGAACACAACAGAACCGTTTTTGTTGAGTAAAAAATATCCCATTTGACGTTATTAAGGTGCCGCGCGAGGATTGAAATCAAACGGAGTCCGTTTGGTCACTCAAATCCTTGTATTCTCGGATTGCACCCAAATTGGCCTCCAATTGAGCCTACAACGTACAAACGAGTTTTCCTTCTTCGTTAAGCACAACCGAACCTTTTTGTTGAGTCAAACATGTCCCATTTGACGTTATTATGGTGCCACCGAGGATTGAAATCAAACGGAGTCCATTTGGTCACTCAAATCCTTGTATTCTCGGATTGCACTCAAATTGGCCTCAATTGATCCTACAACGTACAAACGAGTTTTCCTTCTTCGTTAAGCACAACCGAACCATTTTGTTGAGTCAAACATGTCCCATTTGACGTTATTATGGTGCCACGCGAGGATTGAAATCGAACGAAGTCCATTTGGTAACTCAAATAGTTGTATTCTCGGATTGCACCCAAATTGGCCTCCAATTGAGCCTACAACGTACAAACGAGTTTTCCTTCTTCGTTAACTTACAACCGAACCTTTTAGTTGAGTCAAACATGTCCCATTTGAAGTTATTAAGGTGCCACGTGAGGATTGAAATCAAACGGAGTCCATTTGGTCACTCAAATCCTTGTATTCTCGGATTGCACCCAAATTGGTTTCCAATTGAGCCTACAACGTACAAACGAGTTTTCCTTCTTCGTTAAGCACAACCGAACCTTTTTGTTGAGTCAAACATATCCCATTTGACGTTATTAAGGTGCCGCGCGAGGATTGAAATCAAACGGAGTCCGTTTGGTCACTCAAATCCTTGTATTCTCGGATTGCACCCAAATTGGCCTCCAATTGAGCCTACAACGTACAAACGAGTTTTCCTTCTTCGTTAAGCACAACCGAACCTTTTTGTTGAGTCAAACAATTCCCATTTGACGTTATTATGGTGCCACGCGTGGATTGAAATCAAACGGAGTCCATTTGGTTACTCAAATCCTTGTACTCTCGGATTTCACCCAAATTGGCCTCCAATTGAGCCTACAACGTACAAACGAGTTTTCCTTCTTCGTTAAGCACAACCGAACCTTTTTGTTGAGTCAAACATGTCCCATTTGACGTTATTATGGTGCCACGCGATGATTGAAATCAAACGGAGTCCATTTGGTCACTCAAATCCTTGTATTCTCGGATTGCACTCAATTGAGCCTACAACGTACAAACGAGTTTTCCTTCTTCGTTAAGCACAACCGAACCTTTTTGTTGAGTAAAACATGTCCCATTTGACATTATTATGGTGCCACGTGAGGATTGAAATCAAACGGAGTCCATTTGGTTACTCAAATCCTTGTACTCTCGGATTGCACCCAAATTGGAATCCAATTGAGCCTACAAGGTACAAACGAGTTTTCCTTCTTCGTTAATTTACAACCGAATCTTTTTGTTGAGTCAAACATGTCCCATTTGACGTTATTAATGTGCCACGCGAGGATTGAAATCAAACGGAGTCCATTTGGTCACTCAAATCATTGTATTCTCGGATTGCACCCAAATTGGCCTCCCATTGAGCCTACAACGTACAAACGAGTTTTCCTTCTTTGTTAAGCACAACCGAACCTTTTTGTTGAGTCAAACATGTCCCATTTGACGTTATTATGGTGCCACGCGAGGATTGAAATCAAACGGAGTCCATTTGATCACTTAAATCCTTGTATTCTCGGATTGCACTCAAATTGGCCTCAATTGAGCCTACAACGTACAAACGAGTTTTCCTTCTTCGTTAAGCACAACCGAACCTTTTTGTTGAGTCAAACATGTCCCATTTAACGTTATTATGGTGCCTCATGAGGATTGAAATCAAGCGGGGTTCATTTGGTCACTCAAATCCTTGTATTCTCGGATTGCCCCCAAATTGGCCTCCAATTGAGCCTACAACGTACAAAGGAGTTTTCCTTCTTCGTTAAGCACAACCGAACCTTTTTGTTGAGTCAAACATGTCCCATTTGATGTTATTATGGTGCCACGCGAGTATTGAAATCAAACGGAGTCCATTTGGTCACTCAAATCCTTGTATTCTCGGATTGCACTCAATTGAGCCAACAACGTACAAACGAGTTTTGCTTCTTCGTTAAGCACAACCGAACATTTTTGTTGAGTCAAACATGTCCCATTTGACATTATTAAGGTGCCACGCGAGGATTGAAATCAAACGGAGTCCATTTGGTCACTCAATCCTTGTATTCTCGGATTGCACTAAAATTGGCCTCAATTGAGCCAACAACGTACAAACGAGTTTTCCTTCTTCGTTAAGCACAACCGAACCTTTTGGTTGAGTCAAACATGTCCCATTTGACGTTATTATGGTGCCACGCGAGGATTGAAATCAAACGGAGTCCATTTGGTCACTCAAATCCTTGTATTCTCGGATTGCACTCAAATTGGCCTCAATTGAGCCAACAACGTACAAACGAGTTTCCTTCTTCGTTAAGCACAACTGAACCTTTTTGTTGAGTCAAACATGTCCCATTTGACGTTATTATGGTGCCACGCAAGGATTGAAATCAAACAGAGTCCATTTGGTCACACAAATCCTTGTATTCTCGGATTGCACTCAAATTGGCCTCAATTGAGCCAACAACGTACAAACGAGTTTTCCTTCTTCGTTAAGCACAACCGAACCTTTTGGTTTACTCAAACATGTCCCATTTGACGTTATTATGGTGCCACGCGAGGATTGAAATCAAACGGGGTCCATTTCGTCACTCAAATCCTTGTATTCTCGGATTGCACTCAATTGAGCCTACAACGTACAAACGAGTTTTCCTTCTTCGTTAAGCACAACCGAACCTTTTTGTTGAGTAAAACATGTCCCATTTGACGTTATTATTGTGCCACGCGAGGATTGAAATCAAACGGAGTTCATTTTGCTACTCAAATCCTTGTACTCTCGGATTGCACCCAAATTGGCCTCCAATTGAGCCTACAACGTACAAACGAGTTTTCCTTCTTCGTTAAGCACAACCGAACCTTTTTGTTAAGTCAAACATGTATCATTTGACATTATTAAGGAGCCACGTGAGGATTGAAATCAAACGGAGTCCATTTGGTCACTCAAATCCTTGTATTCTCGGATTGCACTAAAATTGGCCTCAATTGAGCCTACAACGTACAAATGAGTTTTCCTTCTTCGTTAAGCACAACCGAATCTTTTTGTTGAGTCAAATATGTCCCATTTGACGTTATTATGGTGCCCCGGGAGGATTGAAATCAAACGGAGTCCATTTGGTCACTCAAATCCTTGTATTCTCGGATTGCACTCAAATTGGCCTCAATTGAGCCAACAACGTACAAACGTGTTTTCCTTCTTCGTTAAGCACAACCGAACCTTTTGGTTGAGTCAAACATGTCCCATTTGACGTTATTAAGGTGCCACATGAGGATTGAAATCAAACGGGATCCATTTGGTCACTCAAATCCTTGTATTCTCGGATTGCACCCAAATTGGCCTCCAACTGAGCCTACAACATACAAACGAGTTTTCCTTCTTCGTTGAACACAACAGAACCGTTTTTGTTGAGTAAAAAATATCCCATTTGACGTTATTAAGGTGCCGCGCGAGGATTGAAATCAAACGGAGTCCGTTTGGTCACTCAAATCCTTGTATTCTCGGATTGCACCCAAATTGGCCTCCAATTGAGCCTACAACGTACAAACGAGTTTTCCTTCTTCGTTAAGCACAACCGAACCTTTTTGTTGAGTCAAACATGTCCCATTTGACGTTATTATGGTGCCACGCGAGGATTGAAATCAAACGGAGTCCATTTGTCACTCAAATCCTTGTATTCTCGGATTGCACTCAAATTGGCCTCAATTGATCCTACAACGTACAAACGAGTTTTCCTTCTTCGTTAAGCACAACCGAACCATTTTGTTGAGTCAAACATGTCCCATTTGACGTTATTATGGTGCCACGTGAGGATTGAAATCAAACGAAGTCCATTTGGTAACTCAAATCGTTGTATTCTCGGATTGCACCCAAATTGGCCTCCAATTGAGCCTACAACGTACAAACGAGTTTTCCTTCTTCGTTAACTTACAACCGAACCTTTTAGTTGAGTCAAACATGTCCCATTTGAAGTTATTAAGGTGCCACGCGAGGATTGAAATCAAACGGAGTCCATTTGGTCACTCAAATCCTTGTATTCTCGGATTGCACCCAAATTGGTTTCCAATTGAGCCTACAACGTACAAACGAGTTTTCCTTCTTCGTTAAGCACAACCGAACCTTTTTGTTGAGTCAAACATATCCCATTTGACGTTATTAAGGTGCCGCGCGAGGATTGAAATCAAACGGAGTCCGTTTGGTCACTCAAATCCTTGTATTCTCGGATTGCACCCAAATTGGCCTCCAATTGAGCCTACAACGTACAAACGAGTTTTCCTTCTTCGTTAAGCACAACCGAACCTTTTTGTTGAGTCAAACATGTCCCATTTGACGTTATTATGGTGCCACGCGTGGATTGAAATCAAACGGAGTCCATTTGGTTACTCAAATCCTTGTACTCTCGGATTTCACCCAAATTGGCCTCCAATTGAGCCTACAACGTACAAACGAGTTTTCCTTCTTCGTTAAGCACAACCGAACCTTTTTGTTGAGTCAAACATGTCCCATTTGACGTTATTATGGTGCCACGCGAGGATTGAAATCAAACGGAGTCCATTTGGTCACTCAAATCCTTGTATTCTCGGATTGCACTCAATTGAGCCTACAACGTACAAACGAGTTTTCCTTCTTCGTTAAGCACAACCGAACCTTTTTGTTGAGTAAAACATGTCCCATTTGACGTTATTATGGTGCCACGTGAGGATTGAAATCAAACGGAGTCCATTTGGTTACTCAAATCCTTGTACTCTCGGATTGCACCCAAATTGGAATCCAATTGAGCCTACAACGTATAAACGAGTTTTCCTTCTTCGTTAATTTACAACCGAATCTTTTTGTTGAGTCAAACATGTCCCATTTGACGTTATTAAGGTGCCACACGAGGATTGAAATCAAACGGAGTCCATTTGGTCACTCAAATCCTTGTATTCTCGGATTGCACCCAAATTGGCCTCCCATTGAGCCTACAACGTACAAACGAGTTTTTTCCTTCTTTGTTAAGCACAACCGAACCTTTTTGTTGAGTCAAACATGTCCCATTTGACGTTATTATGGTGCCACGCGAGGATTGAAATCAAACGGAGTCCATTTGATCACTTAAATCCTTGTATTCTCGGATTGCACTCAAATTGGCCTCAATTGAGCCTACAACGTACAAACGAGTTTTCCTTCTTCGTTAAGCACAACCGAACCTTTTTGTTGAGTCAAACATGTCCCATTTAACGTTATTATGGTGCCTCACGAGGATTGAAATCAAGCGGGGTCCATTTGGTCACTCAAATCCTTGTATTCTCGGATTGCCCCCAAATTGGCCTCCAATTGAGCCTACAACGTACAAACGAGTTTTCCTTCTTCGTTAAGCACAACCGAACCTTTTTGTTGAGTCAAACATGTCCCATTTGATGTTATTATGGTGCCACGCGAGTATTGAAATCAAACGGAGTCCATTTGGTCACTCAAATCCTTGTATTCTCGGATTGCACTCAATTGAGCCAACAACGTACAAACGAGTTTTGCTTCTTCGTTAAGCACAACCGAACATTTTTGTTGAGTCAAACATGTCCCATTTGACATTATTAAGGTGCCACGCGAGGATTGAAATCAAACGGAGTCCATTTGGTCACTCAATCCTTGTATTCTCGGATTGCACTAAAATTGGCCTCAATTGAGCCAACAACGTACAAACGAGTTTTCCTTCTTCGTTAAGCACAACCGAACCTTTTGGTTGAGTCAAACATGTCCCATTTGACGTTATTATGGTGCCACGCGAGGATTGAAATCAAACGGAGTCCATTTGGTCACTCAAATCCTTGTATTCTCGGATTGCACTCAAATTGGCCTCAATTGAGCCAACAACGTACAAACGAGTTTTCCTTCTTCGTTAAGCACAACCGAACCTTTTTGTTGAGTCAAACATGTCCCATTTGACGTTATTATGGTGCCACGCAAGGATTGAAATCAAACAGAGTCCATTTGGTCACTCAAATCCATGTATTCTCGGATTGCACTCAAATTGGCCTCAATTGAATCAACAACGTACAAACGAGTTTTCCTTCTTCGTTAAGCACAACCGAACCTTTTGGTTTACTCAAACATGTCCCATTTGACGTTATTATGGTGCCACGCGAGGATTGAAATCAAACGGGGTCCATTTCGTCACTCAAATCCTTGTATTCTCGGATTGCACTCAATTGAGCCTACAACGTACAAACGAGTTTTCCTTCTTCGTTAAGCACAACCGAACCTTTTTGTTGAGTAAAACATGTCCCATTTGACGTTATTATTGTGCCACGCGAGGATTGAAATCAAACGGAGTCCATTTGGCTACTCAAATCCTTGTACTCTCGGATTGCACCCAAATTGGCCTCCAATTGAGCCTACAACGTACAAACGAGTTTTCCTTCTTCGTTAATTTACAACCGAATCTTTTTTTTGAGTCAAACATGTCCCATTAGACGTTATTAAGGTGCCACATGAGGATTGAAATCAAACGGAGTCCATTTGGTCACTCAAATCCTTGTATTCTCGGATTGCACCCAAATTGGCCACCAATTGAGCCTACAACGTACAAACGAGTTTTCCTTCTTCGTTAAGCACAACCGAACCTTTTTGTTAAGTCAAACATGTATCATTTGACATTATTAAGGAGCCACGTGAGGATTGAAATCAAACGGAGTCCATTTGGTCACTCAAATCCTTGTATTCTCGGATTGCACTAAAATTGGCCTCAATTGAGCCTACAACGTACAAATGAGTCTTCCTTCTTCGTTAAGCACAACCGAATCTTTTTGTTGAGTCAAACATGTCCCATTTGATGTTATTATGGTGCCCCGGGAGGATTGAAATCAAACGGAGTCCATTTGGTCACTCAAATCCTTGTATTCTCGGATTGCACTCAAATTGGCCTCAATTGAGCCAACAACGTACAAACGTGTTTTCCTTCTTCGTTAAGCACAACCGAACCTTTTGGTTGAGTCAAACATGTCCCATTTGACGTTATTATGGTGCCACGTGAGGATTGAAATCAAACGGAGTCCATTTGGTCACTCAAATCCTTGTATTCTCGGATTGCACTCAAATTGGCCTCAATTGAGCCTACAACGTACAAACGAGTTTTCCTTCTTCGTTAAGCACAACCGAACCTTTTTGTTGAGTCAAACATGTATCATTTGACATTATTAAGGAGCCACGTGAGGATTGAAATCAAACGGAGTCCATTTGGTCACTCAAATCCTTGTATTCTCGGATTGCACTAAAATTGGCCTCAATTGAGCCTACAACGTACAAATGAGTTTTCCTTCTTCGTTAAGCACAACCGAATCTTTTTGTTGAGTCAAATATGTCCCATTTGACGTTATTATGGTGCCCTGGGAGGATTGAAATCAAACGGAGTCCATTTGGTCACTCAAATCCTTGTATTCTCGGATTGCACTCAAATTGGCCTCAATTGAGCCAACAACGTACAAACGTGTTTTCCTTCTTCGTTAAGCACAACCGAACCTTTTGGTTGAGTCAAACATGTCCCATTTGACGTTTTTATGGTGCCACGCGAGGATTGAAATCAAACGGAGTCCATTTGGTCACTCAAATCCTTGTATTTTCGGATTGCACTCAAATTGGCCTCAATTGAGCCTACAACGTACAAACGAGTTTTCCTTCTTCGTTAAGCACAACCGAACCTTTTGGTTGAGTCAAACATGTCCCATTTGACGTTTTTATGGTGCCACGCGAGGATTGAAATCAAACGGAGTCCATTTGGTCACTCAAATCCTTGTATTCTCGGATTGCACTCAAATTGGCCTCAATTGAGCCTACAACGTACAAACGAGTTTTCCTTCTTCGTTAAGCACAACCGAACCTTTTTGTTGATTCAAACATGTCCCATTTGACGTTATTAAGGTGCCACATGAGGATTGAAATCAAACGGGATCCATTTGGTCACTCAAATCCTTGTATTCCCGGATTGCACCCAAATTGGCCTCCAACTGAGCCTACAACATACAAACGAGTTTTCCTTCTTCGTTGAACACAACAGAACCGTTTTTGTTGAGTAAAAAATATCCCATTTGACGTTATTAAGGTGCCGCGCGAGGATTGAAATCAAACGGAGTCCGTTTGGTCACTCAAATACTTGTATTCTCGGATTGCACCCAAATTGGCCTCCAATTGAGCCTACAACGTACAAACGAGTTTTCCTTCTTCGTTAAGCACAACCGAACCTTTTTGTTGAGTCAAACATGTCCCATTTGACGTTATTACGGTGCCACGCGAGGATTGAAATCAAACGGAGTCCATTTGGTCACTCAAATCCTTGTATTCTCGGATTGCACTCAAATTGGCCTCAATTGATCCTACAACGTACAAACGAGTTTTCCTTCTTCGTTAAGCACAACCGAACCATTTTGTTGAGTCAAACATGTCCCATTTGACGTTATTATGGTGCCACGCGAGGATTGAAATCAAACGAAGTCCATTTGGTAACTCCAATCGTTGTATTCTCGGATTGCACCCAAATTGGCCTCCAATTGAGCCTACAACGTACAAACGAGTTTTCCTTCTTCGTTAACTTAAAACCGAACCTTTTAGTTGAGTCAAACATGTCCCATTTGAAGTTATTAAGGTGCCACGCGAGGATTGAAATCAAACGGAGTCCATTTGGTCACTCAAATCCTTGTATTCTCGGATTGCACCCAAATTGGTTTCCAATTGAGCCTACAACGTACAAACGAGTTTTCCTTCTTCGTTAAGCACAACCGAACCTTTTTGTTGAGTCAAACATATCCCATTTGACGTTATTAAGGTGCCGCGCGAGGATTGAAATCAAACGGAGTCCGTTTGGTCACTCAAATCCTTGTATTCTCGGATTGCACCCAAATTGGCCTCCAATTGAGCCTACAACGTACAAACGAGTTTTCCTTCTTCGTTAAGCACAACCGAACCTTTTTGTTGAGTCAAACATGTCCCATTTGACGTTATTATGGTGCCACGCATGGATTGAAATCAAACGGAGTCCATTTGGTTACTCAAATCCTTGTACTCTCGGATTTCACCCAAATTGGCCTCCAATTGAGCCTACAACGTACAAACGAGTTTTCCTTCTTCGTTAAGCACAACCGAACCTTTTTGTTGAGTAAAACATGTCCCATTTGACGTTATTATGGTGCCACGCGAGGATTGAAATCAAACGGAGTCCATTTGGTCACTCAAATCCTTGTATTCTCGTATTGCACTCAATTGAGCCTACAATGTACAAACGAGTTTTCCTTCTTCGTTAAGCACAACCGAACCTTTTTGTTGAGTAAAACATGTCCCATTTGACGTTATTATGGTGCCACGTGAGGATTGAAATCAAACGGAGTCCATTTGGTTACTCAAATCCTTGTACTCTCGGATTGCACCCAAATTGGAATCCAATTGAGCCTACAACGTACAAACGAGTTTTCCTTCTTCGTTAATTTACAACCGAATCTTTTTGTTGAGTCAAACATGTCCCATTTGACGTTATTAAGGTGCCACGCGAGGATTGAAATCAAACGGAGTCCATTTGGTCACTCAAATCCTTGTATTCTCGGATTGCACCCAAATTGGCCTCCCGTTGAGCCTACAACGTACAAACGAGTTTTCCTTCTTTGTTAAGCACAACCGAACCTTTATGTTGAGTCAAACATGTCCCATTTGACGTTATTATGGTGCCACGCGAGGATTGAAATCAAACGGAGTCCATTTGATCACTTAAATCCTTGTATTCTCGGATTGCACTCAAATTGGCCTCAATTGAGCCTACAACGTACAAACGAGTTTTCCTTCTTCGTTAAGCACAACCGAACCTTTTTGTTGAGTCAAACATGTCCCATTTAACGTTATTATGGTGCCTCACGAGGATTGAAATCAAGCGGGGTCCATTTGGTCACTCAAATCCTTGTATTCTCGGATTGCCCCCAAATTGGCCTCCAATTGAGCCTACAACGTACAAACGAGTTTTCCTTCTTTGTTAAGCACAACCGAACCTTTTTGTTGAGTCAAACATGTCCCATTTGATGTTATTATGGTGCCACGCGAGTATTGAAATCAAACGGAGTCCATTTGGTCACTCAAATCCTTGTATTCTCGGATTGCACTCAATTGAGCCAACAACGTACAAACGAGTTTTGCTTCTTCGTTAAGCACAACCGAACATTTTTGTTGAGTCAAACATGTCCCATTTGACATTATTAAGGTGCCACGCGAGGATTGAAATCAAACGGAGTCCATTTGGTCACTCAATCCTTTTATTCTCGGATTGCACTAAAATTGGCCTCAATTGAGCCAACAACGTACAAACGAGTTTTCCTTCTTCGTTAAGCACAACCGAACCTTTTGGTTGAGTCAAACATGTCCCATTTGACGTTATTATGGTGCCACGCGAGGATTGAAATCAAACGGAGTCCATTTGGTCACTCAAATCCTTGTATTCTCGGATTGCACTCAAATTGGCCTCAATTGAGCCAACAACATACAAACGAGTTTTCCTTCTTCGTTAAGCACAACCGAACCTTTTTGTTGAGTCAAACATGTCCCATTTGACGTTATTATGGTGCCACGCAAGGATTGAAATCAAACAGAGTCCATTTGGTCACTCAAATCCTTGTATTCTCGGATTGCACTCAAATTGGCCTCAATTGAGCCAACAACGTACAAACGAGTTTTCCTTCTTCGTTAAGCACAACCGAACCTTTTGGTTTACTCAAACATGTCCCATTTGACGTTATTATGGTGCCACGCGAGGATTGAAATCAAACGGGGTCCATTTCGTCACTCAAATCCTTGTATTCTCGGATTGCACTCAATTGAGCCTACAACGTACAAACGAGTTTTCCTTCTTCGTTAAGCACAACCGAACCTTTTTGTTGAGTAAAACATGTCCCATTTGACGTTATTATTGTGCCACGCGAGGATTGAAATCAAACGGAGTCCATTTGGCTACTCAAATCCTTGTACTCTCGGATTGCACCCAAATTGGCCTCCAATTGAGCCTACAACGTACAAACGAGTTTTCCTTCTTCGTTAATTTGCAACCGAATCTTTTTTTTGAGTCAAACATGTCCCATTAGACGTTATTAAGGTGCCACATGAGGATTGAAATCAAACGGAGTCCATTTGGTCACTCAAATCCTTGTATTCTCGGATTGCACCCAAATTGGCCACCAATTGAGCCTACAACGTACAAACGAGTTTTCCTTCTTCGTTAAGCACAACCGAACCTTTTTGTTAAGTCAAACATGTATCATTTGACATTATTAAGGAGCCACGTGAGGATTGAAATCAAACGGAGTCCATTTGGTCACTCAAATCCTTGTATTCTCGGATTGCAATAAAATTGGCCTCAATTGAGCCTACAACGTACAAATGAGTCTTCCTTCTTCGTTAAGCACAACCGAATCTTTTTGTTGAGTCAAACATGTCCCATTTGATGTTATTATGGTGCCCCGGGAGGATTGAAATCAAACGGAGTCCATTTGGTCACTCAAATCCTTGTATTCTCGGATTGCACTCAAATTGGCCTCAATTGAGCCAACAACGTACAAACAAGTTTTCCTTCTTCGTTAAGCACAACTGAACCTTTTTGTTGGTCAAACATGTCCCATTTGACGTTATTATGGTGCCACGCAAGGATTGAAATCAAACAGAGTCCATTTGGTCACTCAAATCCTTGTATTCTCAGATTGCACTCAAATTGGCCTCAATTGAGCCAACAACGTACAAACGAGTTTTCCTTCTTCGTTAAGCACAACCGAACCTTTTGGTTGAGTCAAACATGTCCCATTTGACATTTTTATATTTCCACGCGAGGATTGAAATCAAACGGAGTCCATTTGGTCACTCAAATCCTTGTATTCTCGGATTGCACTCAATTGAGCCAACAACGTACAAACGAGTTTTGCTTCTTCGTTAAGCACAACCGAACATTTTTGTTGAGTCAAACATGTCCCATTTGACATTATTAAGGTGCCACGCGAGGATTGAAATCAAACGGAGTCCATTTGGTCACTCAATCCTTGTATTCTCGGATTGCACTAAAATTGGCCTCAATTGAGCCAACAATGTACAAACGAGTTTTCCTTCTTCGTTAAGCACAACCGAACCTTTTGGTTGAGTCAAACATGTCCCATTTGACGTTATTATGGTGCCACGCGAGGATTGAAATCAAACGGAGTCCATTTGGTCACTCAAATCCTTGTATTCTCGGATTGCACTCAAATTGGCCTCAATTGAGCCTACAACGTACAAACGAGTTTTCCTTCTTCGTTAAGCACAACCGAACCTTTTTGTTGAGTCAAACATGTATCATTTGACATTATTAAGGAGCCACGTGAGGATTGAAATCAAACGGAGTCCATTTGGTCACTCAAATCCTTGTATTCTCGGATTGCACTAAAATTGGCCTCAATTGAGCCTACAACGTACAAATGAGTTTTCCTTCTTCGTTAAGCACAACCGAATCTTTTTGTTGATTCAAATATGTCCCATTTGACGTTATTATGGTGCCCCGGGAGGATTGAAATCAAACGGAGTCCATTTGGTCACTCAAATCCTTGTATTCTCGGATTGCACTCAAATTGGCCTCAATTGAGCCAACAACGTACAAACGTGTTTTCCTTCTTCGTTAAGCACAACCGAACCTTTTGGTTGAGTCAAACATGTCCCATTTGACGTTTTTATGGTGCCACGCAAGGATTGAAATCAAACGGAGTCCATTTGGTCACTCAAATCCTTGTATTCTCGGATTGCACTCAAATTGGCCTCAATTGAGCCTACAACGTACAAACGAGTTTTCCTTCTTCGTTAAGCACAACCGAACCTTTTGGTTGAGTCAAACATGTCCCATTTGACGTTTTTATGGTGCCACGCGAGGATTGAAATCAAACGGAGTCCATTTGGTCACTCAAATCCTTGTATTCTCGGATTGCACTCAAATTGGCCTCAATTGAGCCTACAACGTACAAACGAGTTTTCCTTCTTCGTTAAGCACAACCGAACCTTTTTGTTGAGTCAAACATGTCCCATTTGACGTTATTAAGGTGCCACATGAGGATTGAAATCAAACGGGATCCATTTGGTCACTCAAATCCTTGTATTCCCGGATTGCACCCAAATTGGCCTCCAACTGAGCCTACAACATACAAACGAGTTTTCCTTCTTTGTTAAACACAACAGAAACGTTTTTGTTGAGTAAAAAATATCCCATTTGACGTTATTAAGGTGCCGCGCGAGGATTGAAATCAAACGGAGTCCGTTTGGTCACTCAAATCCTTGTATTCTCGGATTGCACCCAAATTGGCCTCCAATTGAGCCTACAACGTACAAACGAGTTTTCCTTCTTCGTTAAGCACAACCGAACCTTTTTGTTGAGTCAAACATGTCCCATTTGACGTTATTATGGTGCCACGCGAGGATTGAAATCAAACGGAGTCCATTTGGTCACTCAAATCCTTGTATTCTCGGATTGCACTCAAATTGGCCTCAATTGATCCTACAACGTACAAACGAGTTTTCCTTCTTCGTTAAGCACAACCGAACCATTTTGTTGAGTCAAACATGTCCCATTTGTCGTTATTATGGTGCCACGCGATGATTGAAATCAAACGAAGTCCATTTGGTAACTCAAATCGTTGTATTCTCGGATTGCACCCAAATTGGCCTCCAATTGAGCCTACAACGTACAAACGAGTTTTCCTTCTTCGTTAAGCACAACCGAACCTTTTTGTTGAGTCAAACATGTCCCATTTGACGTTATTAAGGAGCCACATGAGGATTGAAATCAAACGGGATCCATTTGGTCACTCAAATCCTTGTATTCCCGGATTGCACCCAAATTGGCCTCCAACTGAGCCTACAACATACAAACGAGTTTTCCTTCTTTGTTAAACACAACAGAAACGTTTTTGTTGAGTAAAAAATATCCCATTTGACGTTATTAAGGTGCCGCGCGAGGATTGAAATCAAACGGAGTCCGTTTGGTCACTCAAATCATTGTATTCTCGGATTGCACCCAAATTGACCTCCAATTGAGCCTACAACGTACAAACGAGTTTTCCTTCTTCGTTAAGCACAACCGAACCTTTTTGTTGAGTCAAACATGTCCCATTTGACGTTATTATGGTGCCACGCGAGGATTGAAATCAAACGGAGTCCATTTGGTCACTCAAATCCTTGTATTCTCGGATTGCACTCAAATTGGCCTCAATTGATCCTACAACGTACAAACGAGTTTTCCTTCTTCGTTAAGCACAACCGAACCATTTTGTTGAGTCAAACATGTCCCATTTGTCGTTATTATGGTGCCACGCGAGGATTGAAATCAAATGAAGTCCATTTGGTAACTCAAATCGTTGTATTCTCGGATTGCACCCAAATTGGCCTCCAATTGAGCCTACAACGTACAAACGAGTTTTCCTTCTTCGTTATTTTACAACCGAACCTTTTAGTTGAGTCAAACATGTCCCATTTGAAGTTATTAAGGTGCCACGCGAGGATTGAAATCAAACGGAGTCCATTTGGTCACTCAAATCCTTGTATTCTCGGATTGCACCCAAATTGGTTTCCAATTGAGCCTACAACGTACAAACGAGTTTTCCTTCTTCGTTAAGCACAACCGAACCTTTTCGTTGAGTCAAACATATCCCATTTGACGTTATTAAGGTGCCGCGCGAGGATTGAAATCAAACGGAGTCCGTTTGGTCACTCAAATCCTTGTATTCTCGGATTGCACCCAAATTGGCCTCCTATTGAGCCTACAACGTACAAACGAGTTTTCCTTCTTCGTTAAGTACAACCGAACCTTTTTGTTGAGTCAAACATATCCCATTTGACGTTATTAAGGTGCCGCGCGAGGATTGAAATCAAACGGAGTCCGTTTGGTCACTCAAATCCTTGTATTCTCGGATTGCACCCAAATTGGCCTCCAATTGAGCCTACAACGTACAAACGAGTTTTCCTTCTTCGTTAAGCACAACCGAACCTTTTTGTTGAGTCAAACATGTCCCATTTGACGTTATTATGGTGCCACGCATGGATTGAAATCAAACGGAGTCCATTTGGTTACTCAAATCCTTGTACTCTCGGATTTCACCCAAATTGGCCTCCAATTGAGCCTACAACGTACAAACGAGTTTTCCTTCTTCATTAAGCACAACCGAACCTTTTTGTTGAGTCAAACATGTCCCATTTGACGTTATTATGGTGCCACGCGAGGATTGAAATCAAACGGAGTCCATTTGGTCACTCAAATCCTTGTATTCTCGGATTGCACTCAATTGAGCCTACAACGTACAAACGAGTTTTCCTTCTTCGTTAAGCACAACCGAACCTTTTTGTTGAGTAAAACATGTCCCATTTGACGTTATTATGGTGCCACGCGAGGATTGAAATCAAACGGAGTCCATTTGGTTACTCAAATCCTTGTACTCTCGGATTGCACCCAAATTGGAATCCAATTGAGCCTACAACGTACAAACGAGTTTTCCTTCTTCGTTAATTTACAACCGAATCTTTTTGTTGAGTCAAACATGTCCCATTTGACGTTATTAAGGTGCCACGCAAGGATTGAAATCAAACGGAGTCCATTTGGTCACTCAAATCCTTGTATTCTCGGATTGCACCCAAATTGGCCTCCCATTGAGCCTACAACGTACAAACGAGTTTTCCTTCTTTGTTAAGCACAACCGAACCTTTTTGTTGAGTCAAACATGTCCCATTTGACGTTATTATGGTGCCACGCGAGGATTGAAATCAAACGGAGTCCATTTGATCACTTAAATCCTTGTATTCTCGGATTGCACTCAAATTGGCCTCAATTGAGCCTACAACGTACAAACGAGTTTTCCTTCTTCATTAAGCACAACCGAACCTTTTTGTTGAGTCAAACATGTCCCATTTGACGTTATTATGGTGCCACGCGAGGATTGAAATCAAACGGAGTCCATTTGGTCACTCAAATCCTTGTATTCTCGGATTGCACCCAAATTGGCCTCCCATTGAGCCTACAACGTACAAACGAGTTTTCCTTCTTCGTTAAGCACAACCGAACCTTTTGGTTGAGTCAAACATGTCCCATTTGACGTTTTTATGGTGCCACGCGAGGATCGAAATCAAACGGAGTCCATTTGGTCACTCAAATCCTTGTATTCTCGGATTGCACTCAAATTGGCCTCAATTGAGCCTACAACGTACAAACGAGTTTTCCTTCTTCGTTAAGCACAACCGAACCTTTTTGTTGAGTCAAACATGTCCCATTTGACGTTATTATGGTGCCACACGAGGATTGAAATCAAACGGGGTCCATTTGGTCACTCAAATCCTTGTATTCTCGGATTGCACCCAAATTGGCCTCCAATTGAGCCTACAACGTACAAACGAGTTTTCCTTCTTCGTTAAGCACAACCGTACCTTTTCGTTGAGTCAAACATGTCCCATTTGACGTTATTATGGTGCCTCACGAGGATTGAAATCAAGCGGGGTCCATTTGGTCACTCAAATCCTTGTATTCTCGGATTGCCCCCAAATTGGCCTCCAATTGAGCCTACAACGTACAAACGAGTTTTCCTTCTTCGTTAAGCACAACCGAACCTTTTTGTTGAGTCAAACATGTCCCATTTGATGTTATTATGGTGCCACGCGAGTATTGAAATCAAACGGAGTCCATTTGGTCACTCAAATCCTTGTATTCTCGGATTGCACTCAATTGAGCCAACAACGTACAAACGAGTTTTGCTTCTTCGTTAAGCACAACCGAACATTTTTGTTGAGTCAAACATGTCCCATTTGACATTATTAAGGTGCCACGTGAGGATTGAAATCAAACGGAGTCCATTTGGTCACTCAATCCTTGTATTCTCGGATTGCACTAAAATTGGCCTCAATTGAGCCAACAACGTACAAACGAGTTTTCCTTCTTCGTTAAGCACAACCGAACCTTTTGGTTGAGTCAAACATGTCCCATTTGACGTTATTATGGTGCCACGCGAGGATTGAAATCAAACGGAGTCCATTTGGTCACTCAAATCCTTGTATTCTCGGATTGCACTCAAATTGGCCTCAATTGAGCCAACAACGTACAAACGAGTTTTCCTTCTTCGTTAAGCACAACCGAACCTTTTTGTTGAGTCAAACATGTCCCATTTGATGTTATTATGGTGCCACGCGAGTATTGAAATCAAACGGAGTCCATTTGGTCACTCAAATCCTTGTATTCTCGGATTGCACTCAATTGAGCCAACAACGTACAAACGAGTTTTGCTTCTTCGTTAAGCACAACCGAACATTTTTGTTGAGTCAAACATGTCCCATTTGACATTATTAAGGTGCCACGCGAGGATTGAAATCAAACGGAGTCCATTTGGTCACTCAATCCTTGTATTCTCGGATTGCACTAAAATTGGCCTCAATTGAGCCAACAACGTACAAACGAGTTTTCCTTCTTCGTTAAGCACAACCGAACCTTTTGGTTGAGTCAAACATGTCCCATTTGACGTTATTATGGTGCCACGCGAGGATTGAAATCAAACGGAGTCCATTTGGTCACTCAAATCCTTGTATTCTCGGATTGCACTCAAATTGGCCTCAATTGAGCCTACAACGTACAAACGAGTTTTCCTTCTTCGTTAAGCACAACCGAACCTTTTTGTTGAGTCAAACATGTATCATTTGACATTATTAAGGAGCCACGTGAGGATTGAAATCAAACGGAGTCCATTTGGTCACTCAAATCCTTGTATTCTCGGATTGCACTAAAATTGGCCTCAATTGAGCCTACAACGTACAAATGAGTTTTCCTTCTTCGTTAAGCACAACCGAATCTTTTTGTTGATTCAAATATGTCCCATTTGACGTTATTATGGTGCCCCGGGAGGATTGAAATCAAACGGAGTCCATTTGGTCACTCAAATCCTTGTATTCTCGGATTGCACTCAAATTGGCCTCAATTGAGCCAACAACGTACAAACGTGTTATCCTTCTTCGTTAAGCACAACCGAACCTTTTGGTTGAGTCAAACATGTCCCATTTGACGTTTTTATGGTGCCACGCGAGGATTGAAATCAAACGGAGTCCATTTGGTCACTCAAATCCTTGTATTCTCGGATTGCACTCAAATTGGCCTCAATTGAGCCTACAACGTACAAACGAGTTTTCCTTCTTCGTTAAGCACAACCGAACCTTTTGGTTGAGTCAAAAATGTCCCATTTGACGTTTTTATGGTGCCACGCGAGGATTGAAATCAAACGGAGTCCATTTGGTCACTCAAATCCTTGTATTCTCGGATTGCACTCAAATTGGCCTCAATTGAGCCTACAACGTACAAACGAGTTTTCCTTCTTCGTTAAGCACAACCGAACCTTTTTGTTGAGTCAAACATGTCCCATTTGACGTTATTAAGGTGCCACATGAGGATTGAAATCAAACGGGATCCATTTGGTCACTCAAATCCTTGTATTCCCGGATTGCACCCAAATTGGCCTCCAACTGAGCCTACAACATACAAACGAGTTTTCCTTCTTTGTTAAACACAACAGAAACGTTTTTGTTGAGTAAAAAATATCCCATTTGACGTTATTAAGGTGCCGCGCGAGGATTGAAATCAAACGGAGTCCGTTTGGTCACTCAAATCCTTGTATTCTCGGATTGCACCCAAATTGGCCTCCAATTGAGCCTACAACGTACAAACGAGTTTTCCTTCTTCGTTAAGCACAACCGAACCTTTTTGTTGAGTCAAACATGTCCCATTTGACGTTATTATGGTGCCACGCGAGGATTGAAATCAAACGGAGTCCATTTGGTCACTCAAATCCTTGTATTCTCGGATTGCACTCAAATTGGCCTCAATTGATCCTACAACGTACAAACGAGTTTTCCTTCTTCGTTAAGCACAACCGAACCATTTTGTTGAGTCAAACATGTCCCATTTGACGTTATTATGGTGCCACGCGAGGATTGAAATCAAACGAAGTCCATTTGGTAACTCAAATCGTTGTATTCTCGGATTGCACCCAAATTGGCCTCCAATTGAGCCTACAACGTACAAACGAGTTTTCCTTCTTCGTTATTTTACAACCGAACCTTTTAGTTGAGTCAAACATGTCCCATTTGAAGTTATTAAGGTGCCACGTGAGGATTGAAATCAAACGGAGTCCATTTGGTCACTCAAATCCTTGTATTCTCGGATTGCACCCAAATTGGTTTCCAATTGAGCCTACAACGTACAAACGAGTTTTCCTTCTTCGTTAAGCACAACCGAACCTTTTTGTTGAGTCAAACATATCCCATTTGACGTTATTAAGGTGCCGCGCGAGGATTGAAATCAAACGGAGTCCGTTTGGTCACTCAAATCCTTGTATTCTCGGATTGCACCCAAATTGGCCTCCTATTGAGCCTACAACGTACAAACGAGTTTTCCTTCTTCGTTAAGTACAACCGAACCTTTTTGTTGAGTCAAACATATCCCATTTGACGTTATTAAGGTGCCGCGCGAGGATTGAAATCAAACGGAGTCCGTTTGGTCACTCAAATCCTTGTATTCTCGGATTGCACCCAAATTGGCCTCCAATTGAGCCTACAACGTACAAACGAGTTTTCCTTCTTCGTTAAGCACAACCGAACCTTTTTGTTGAGTCAAACATGTCCCATTTGACGTTATTATGGTGCCACGCATGGATTGAAATCAAACGGAGTCCATTTGGTTACTCAAATCCTTGTACTCTCGGATTTCACCCAAATTGGCCTCCAATTGAGCCTACAACGTACAAACGAGTTTTCCTTCTTCGTTAAGCACAACCGAACCTTTTTGTTGAGTCAAACATGTCCCATTTGACGTTATTATGGTGCCACGCGAGGATTGAAATCAAACGGAGTCCATTTGGTCACTCAAATCCTTGTATTCTCGGATTGCACTCAATTGAGCCTACAACGTACAAACGAGTTTTCCTTCTTCGTTAAGCACAACCGAACCTTTTTGTTGAGTAAAACATGTCCCATTTGACGTTATTATGGTGCCACGCGAGGATTGAAATCAAACGGAGTCCATTTGGTTACTCAAATCCTGGTACTCTCGGATTGCACCCAAATTGGAATCCAATTGAGCCTACAACGTACAAACGAGTTTTCCTTCTTCGTTAATTTACAACCGAATCTTTTTGTTGAGTCAAACATGTCCCATTTGACGTTATTAAGGTGCCACGCGAGGATTGAAATCAAACGGAGTCCATTTGGTCACTCAAATCCTTGTATTCTCGGATTGCACCCAAATTGGCCTCCCATTGAGCCTACAACGTACAAACGAGTTTTCCTTCTTTGTTAAGCACAACCGAACCTTTTTGTTGAGTCAAACATGTCCCATTTGACGTTATTATGGTGCCATGCGAGGATTGAAATCAAACGGAGTCCATTTGATCACTTAAATCCTTGTATTCTCGGATTGCACTCAAATTGGCCTCAATTGAGCCTACAACGTACAAACGAGTTTTCCTTCTTCGTTAAGCACAACCGAACCTTTTTGTTGAGTCAAACATGTCCCATTTGACGTTATTATGGTGCCACGCGAGGATTGAAATCAAACGGAGTCCATTTGGTCACTCAAATCCTTGTATTCTCGGATTGCACCCAAATTGGCCTCCCATTGAGCCTACAACGTACAAACGAGTTTTCCTTCTTTGTTAAGCACAACCGAACCTTTTTGTTGAGTCAAACATGTCCCATTTGACGTTATTATGGTGCCACGCGAGGATTGAAATCAAACGGAGTCCATTTGATCACTTAAATCCTTGTATTCTCGGATTGCACTCAAATTGGCCTCAATTGAGCCTACAACGTACAAACGAGTTTTCCTTCTTCGTTAAGCACAACCGAACCTTTTTGTTGAGTCAAACATGTCCCATTTGACGTTATTATGGTGCCACATGAGGATTGAAATCAAACGGGGTCCATTTGGTCACTCAAATCCTTGTATTCTCGGATTGCACCCAAATTGGCCTCCAATTGAGCCTACAACGTACAAACGAGTTTTCCTTCTTCGTTAAGCACAACCGAACCTTTTTGTTGAGTCAAACATGTCCCATTTGACATTATTATGGTGCCTCACGAGGATTGAAATCAAGCGGGGTCCATTTGGTCACTCAAATCCTTGTATTCTCGGATTGCCCCCAAATTGGCCTCCAATTGAGCCTACAACGTACAAACGAGTTTTCCTTCTTCGTTAAGCACAACCGAACCTTTTTGTTGAGTCAAACATGTCCCATTTGATGTTATTATGGTGCCACGCGAGTATTGAAATCAAACGGAGTCCATTTGGTCACTCAAATCCTTGTATTCTCGGATTGCACTCAATTGAGCCAACAACGTACAAACGAGTTTTGCTTCTTCGTTAAGCACAACCGAACATTTTTGTTGAGTCAAACATGTCCCATTTGACATTATTAAGGTGCCACGCGAGGATTGAAATCAAACGGAGTCCATTTGGTCACTCAATCCTTGTATTCTCGGATTGCACTAAAATTGGCCTCAATTGAGCCAACAACGTACAAACGAGTTTTCCTTCTTCGTTAAGCACAACCGAACCTTTTGGTTGAGTCAAACATGTCCCATTTGACGTTATTATGGTGCCACGCGAGGATTGAAATCAAACGGAGTCCATTTGGTCACTCAAATCCTTGTATTCTCGGATTGCACTCAAATTGGCCTCAATTGAGCCAACAACGTACAAACGAGTTTTCCTTCTTCGTTAAGCACAACCGAACCTTTTTGTTGAGTCAAACATGTCCCATTTGATGTTATTATGGTGCCACGCGAGTATTGAAATCAAACGGAGTCCATTTGGTCACTCAAATCCTTGTATTCTCGGATTGCACTCAATTGAGCCAACAACGTACAAACGAGTTTTGCTTCTTCGTTAAGCACAACCGAACCTTTTTGTTGAGTCAAACATGTCCCATTTGACGTTATTATGGTGCCACGCGAGGATTGAAATCAAACGGAGTCCATTTGGTCACTCAAATCCTTGTATTCTCGGATTGGACCCAAATTGGCCTCCCATTGAGCCTACAACGTACAAACGAGTTTTCCTTCTTCGTTAAGCACAACCGAACCTTTTTGTTGAGTCAAACATGTCCCATTTGATGTTATTATGGTGCCACGCGAGTATTGAAATCAAACGGAGTCCATTTGGTCACTCAAATCCTTGTATTCTCGGATTGCACTCAATTGAGCCTACAACGTACAAACGAGTTTTCCTTCTTCGTTAAGCACAACCGAACCTTTTTGTTGAGTAAAACATGTCCCATTTGACGTTATTATGGTGCCACGCGAGGATTGAAATCAAACGGAGTCCATTTGGTCACTCAAATCCTTGTATTCTCGGATTGCACTCAATTGAGCCTACAACGTACAAACGAGTTTTCCTTCTTCGTTAAGCACAACCGAACCTTTTTGTTGAGTAAAACATGTCCCATTTGACGTTATTATGGTGCCACGCGAGGATTGAAATCAAACGGAGTCCATTTGGTCACTCAAATCCTTGTATTCTCGGATTGCACTCAATTGAGCCTACAACGTACAAACGAGTTTTCCTTCTTCGTTAAGCACAACCGAACCTTTTTGTTGAGTAAAACATGTCCCATTTGACGTTATTATGGTGCCACGCGAGGATTGAAATCAAACGGAGTCCATTTGGTCACTCAAATCCTTGTATTCTCGGATTGGACCCAAATTGGCCTCCCATTGAGCCTACAACGTACAAACGAGTTTCCTTCTTCGTTAAGCACAACCGATCCTTTTTGTTGAGTCAAACATGTCCCATTTGACGTTATTATGGTGCCACGCGAGGATTGAAATCAAACGGAGTCCATTTGCTCACTTAAATCCTTGTATTCTCGGATTGCACTCAAATTGGCCTCAATTGAGCCTACAACGTACAAACGAGTTTTCCTTCTTCGTTAAGCACAACCGAACCTTTTTGTTGAGTTAAACATGTCCCATTTGACGTTATTATGGTGCCACACGAGGATTGAAATCAAACGGGGTCCATTTGGTCACTCAAATCCTTGTATTCTCGGATTGCACCCAAATTGGCCTCCAATTGAGCCTACAACGTACAAACGAGTTTTCCTTCTTCGTTAAGCACAACCGAACCTTTTTGTTGAGTCAAACATGTCCCATTTAACGTTATTATGGTGCCTCACGAGAATTTAATTCAAGCGGGGTCCATTTGGTCACTCAAATCCTTGTATTCTCGGATTGCCCCCAAATTGGCCTCCAATTGAGCCTACAACGTACAAACGAGTTTTCCTTCTTCGTTAAGCACAACCGAACCTTTTTGTTGAGTCAAACATGTCCCATTTGATGTTATTATGGTGCCACGCGAGTATTGAAATCAAACGGAGTCCATTTGGTCACTCAAATCGTTGTATTCTCGGATTGCACTCAATTGAGCCAACAACGTACAAACGAGTTTTGCTTCTTCGTTAAGCACAACCGAACGTTTTTGTTGAGTCAAACATGTCCCATTTGACATTATTAAGGTGCCACGCGAGGATTGAAATCAAACGGAGTCCATTTGGTCACTCAAATCCTTGTATTCTCGGATTGGACCCAAATTGGCCTCCCATTGAGCCTACAACGTACAAACGAGTTTTCCTTCTTCGTTAAGCACAACCGAACCTTTTTGTTGAGTCAAACATGTCCCATTTGACGTTATTATGGTGCCACGCATGGATTGAAATCAAACGGAGTCCATTTGGTTACTCAAATCCTTGTACTCTCGGATTTCACCCAAATTGGCCTCCAATTGAGCCTACAACGTACAAACGAGTTTTCCTTCTTCGTTAAGCACAACCGAACCTTTTTGTTGAGTCAAACATGTCCCATTTGACGTTATTATGGTGCCACGCGAGGATTGAAATCAAACGGAGTCCATTTGGTCACTCAAATCCTTGTATTCTCGGATTGCACTCAATTGAGCCTACAACGTACAAACGAGTTTTCCTTCTTCGTTAAGCACAACCGAACCTTTTTGTTGAGTAAAACATGTCCCATTTGACGTTATTATGGTGCCACGCGAGGATTGAAATCAAACGGAGTCCATTTGGTTACTCAAATCCTGGTACTCTCGGATTGCACCCAAATTGGAATCCAATTGAGCCTACAACGTACAAACGAGTTTTCCTTCTTCGTTAATTTACAACCGAATCTTTTTGTTGAGTCAAACATGTCCCATTTGACGTTATTAAGGTGCCACGCGAGGATTGAAATCAAACGGAGTCCATTTGGTCACTCAAATCCTTGTATTCTCGGATTGCACCCAAATTGGCCTCCCATTGAGCCTACAACGTACAAACGAGTTTTCCTTCTTTGTTAAGCACAACCGAACCTTTTTGTTGAGTCAAACATGTCCCATTTGACGTTATTATGGTGCCATGCGAGGATTGAAATCAAACGGAGTCCATTTGATCACTTAAATCCTTGTATTCTCGGATTGCACTCAAATTGGCCTCAATTGAGCCTACAACGTACAAACGAATTTTCCTTCTTCGTTAAGCACAACCGAACCTTTTTGTTGAGTCAAACATGTCCCATTTGACGTTATTATGGTGCCACGCGAGGATTGAAATCAAACGGAGTCCATTTGGTCACTCAAATCCTTGTATTCTCGGATTGCACCCAAATTGGCCTCCCATTGAGCCTACAACGTACAAACGAGTTTTCCTTCTTTGTTAAGCACAACCGAACCTTTTTGTTGAGTCAAACATGTCCCATTTGACGTTATTATGGTGCCACGCGAGGATTGAAATCAAACGGAGTCCATTTGATCACTTAAATCCTTGTATTCTCGGATTGCACTCAAATTGGCCTCAATTGAGCCTACAACGTACAAACGAGTTTTCCTTCTTCGTTAAGCACAACCGAACCTTTTTGTTGAGTCAAACATGTCCCATTTGACGTTATTATGGTGCCACATGAGGATTGAAATCAAACGGGGTCCATTTGGTCACTCAAATCCTTGTATTCTCGGATTGCACCCAAATTGGCCTCCAATTGAGCCTACAACGTACAAACGAGTTTTCCTTCTTCGTTAAGCACAACCGAACCTTTTTGTTGAGTCAAACATGTCCCATTTGACATTATTATGGTGCCTCACGAGGATTGAAATCAAGCGGGGTCCATTTGGTCACTCAAATCCTTGTATTCTCGGATTGCCCCCAAATTGGCCTCCAATTGAGCCTACAACGTACAAACGAGTTTTCCTTCTTCGTTAAGCACAACCGAACCTTTTTGTTGAGACAAACATGTCCCATTTGATGTTATTATGGTGCCACGCGAGTATTGAAATCAAACGGAGTCCATTTGGTCACTCAAATCCTTGTATTCTCGGATTGCACTCAATTGAGCCTACAACGTACAAACGAGTTTTCCTTCTTCGTTAAGCACAACCGAACCTTTTTGTTGAGTAAAACATGTCCCATTTGACGTTATTATGGTGCCACACGAGGATTGAAATCAAACGGGGTCCATTTGGTCACTCAAATCCTTGTATTCTCGGATTGCACCCAAATTGGCCTCCAATTGAGCCTACAACGTACAAACGAGTTTTCCTTCTTCGTTAAGCACAACCGAACCTTTTTGTTGAGTCAAACATGTCCCATTTAACGTTATTATGGTGCCTCACGAGAATTTAAATCAAGCGGGGTCCATTTGGTCACTCAAATCCTTGTATTCTCGGATTGCCCCCAAATTGGCCTCCAATTGAGCCTACAACGTACAAACGAGTTTTCCTTCTTCGTTAAGCACAACCGAACCTTTTTGTTGAGTCAAACATGTCCCATTTGATGTTATTATGGTGCCACGCGAGTATTGAAATCAAACGGAGTCCATTTGGTCACTCAAATCCTTGTATTCTCGGATTGCACTCAATTGAGCCAACAACGTACAAACGAGTTTTGCTTCTTCGTTAAGCACAACCGAACGTTTTTGTTGAGTCAAACATGTCCCATTTGACATTATTAAGGTGCCACGCGAGGATTGAAATCAAACGGAGTCCATTTGGTCACTCAATCCTTGTATTCTCGGATTGCACTAAAATTGGCCTCAATTGAGCCAACAACGTACAAACGAGTTTTCCTTCTTCGTTAAGCACAACCGAACCTTTTGGTTGAGTCAAACATGTCCCATTTGACGTTATTATGGTGCCACGTGAGGATTGAAATCAAACGGAGTCCATTTGGTCACTCAAATCCTTGTATTCTCGGATTGCACTCAAATTGGCCTCAATTGAGCCAACAACGTACAAACGAGTTTTCCTTCTTCGTTAAGCACAACCGAACCTTTTTGTTGAGTCAAACATGTCCCATTTGACGTTATTATGGTGCCACGCAAGGATTGAAATCAAACAGAGTCCATTTGGTCACTCAAATCCTTGTATTCTCGGATTGCACTCAAATTGGCCTCAATTGAGCCAACAACGTACAAACGAGTTTTCCTTCTTCGTTAAGCACAACCGAACCTTTTGGTTTACTCAAACATGTCCCATTTGACGTTATTATGGTGCCACGCGAGGATTGAAATCAAACGGAGTCCATTTGGTCACTCAAATCCTTGTATTCTCGGATTGCACCTAAATTGGTTTCCAATTGAGCCTACAACGTACAAACGAGTTTTCCTTCTTCGTTAAGCACAACCGAACCTTTTTGTTGAATCAAACATTTCCCATTTGACGTTATAATGGAGCCACGCGATGATTGAAATCAAACGGAGTCCATTTGGTCACTCAAATCCTTGTATTCTAGGATTGCACTCAATTGAGCCTACAAAGTACAAACGAGTTTTCCTTCTTCGTTAAGCACAACCGAACCTTTTTGTTGAGTCAAACATGTCCCATTTGACGTTATTATGGTGCCACGTGTGGATTGAAATCAAACGGAGTCCATTTGGTTACTCAAATCCTTGTACTCTCGGATTTCACCCAAATTGGCCTCCAATTGAGCCTACAACGTACAAACGAGTTTTCCTTCTTCGTTAAACACAACCGAACCTTTTTGTTGAGTCAAACATGTCCCATTTGACGTTATTATGGTGCCACGCGAGGATTGAAATCAAACGGAGTCCATTTAGTCACTCAAATCCTTGTATTCTCGGATTGCACTCAATTGAGCCTACAACGTACAAACGAGTTTTCCTTCTTCGTTAAGCACAACCGAACCTTTTTGTTGAGTAAAACATGTCCCATTTGACGTTATTATGGTGCCACGCGACTATTGAAATCAAACGGAGTCCATTTGGTTATTCAAATCCTTGTACTCTCGGATTGCACCCAAATTGGAATCCAATTGAGCCTACAACGTACAAACGAGTTTTCCTTCTTCGTTAATTTACAACCGAATCTTTTTGTTGAGTCAAACATGTCCCATTTGACGTTATTAAAGTTCCACGCGAGGATTGAAATCAAACGGAGTCCATTTGGTCACTCAAATCCTTGTATTCTCGGATTGCACCCAAATTGGCCTCCCATTGAGCCTACAACGTACAAACGAGTTTTCCTTTTTCGTTAAGCACAACCGAACCTTTTTGTTGAGTCAAACATGTCCCATTTGACGTTATTATGGTGCCACGCGAGGACGGAAATCAAACGGAGTCCATTTGGTCACTCAAATCCTTGTATTCTCGGATTGCACTCAAATTGGCCTCAATTGATCCTACAACGTACAAACGAGTTTTCCTTCTTCGTTAAGCACAACCGAACCATTTTGTTGAGTCAAACATGTCCCATTTGTCGTTATTATGGTGCCACGCGATGATTGAAATCAAACGAAGTCCATTTGGTAACTCAAATCGTTGTATTCTCGGATTGCACCCAAATTGGCCTCCAATTGAGCCTACAACGTACAAACGAGTTTTCCTTCTTCGTTATTTTACAACCGAACCTTTTAGTTGAGTCAAAAATGTCCCATTTGAAGTTATTAAGGTGCCACGCGAGGATTGAAATCAAACGGAGTCCATTTGGTCACTCAAATCCTTGTATTCTCGGATTGCACCCAAATTGGTTTCCAATTGAGCCTACAACGTACAAACGAGTTTTCCTTCTTCGTTAAGCACAACCGAACCTTTTTGTTGAGTCAAACATATCCCATTTGACGTTATTAAGGTGCCGCGCGAGGATTGAAATCAAACGGAGTCCGTTTGGTCACTCAAATCCTTGTATTCTCGGATTGCACCCAAATTGGCCTCCTATTGAGCCTACAACGTACAAACGAGTTTTCCTTCTTCGTTAAGCACAACCGAACCTTTTTGTTGAGTAAAACATGTCCCATTTGACGTTATTATGGTGCCACGCGAGGATTGAAATCAAACGGAGTCCATTTGCTCACTTAAATCCTTGTATTCTCGGATTGCACTCAAATTGGCCTCAATTGAGCCTACAACGTACAAACGAGTTTTCCTTCTTCGTTAAGCACAACCGAACCTTTTTGTTGAGTTAAACATGTCCCATTTGACGTTATTATGGTGCCACACGAGGATTGAAATCAAACGGGGTCCATTTGGTCACTCAAATCCTTGTATTCTCGGATTGCACCCAAATTGGCCTCCAATTGAGCCTACAACGTACAAACGAGTTTTCCTTCTTCGTTAAGCACAACCGAACCTTTTTGTTGAGTCAAACATGTCCCATTTAACGTTATTATGGTGCCTCACGAGAATTTAAATCAAGCGGGGTCCATTTGGTCACTCAAATCCTTGTATTCTCGGATTGCCCCCAAATTGGCCTCCAATTGAGCCTACAACGTACAAACGAGTTTTCCTTCTTCGTTAAGCACAACCGAACCTTTTTGTTGAGTCAAACATGTCCCATTTGATGTTATTATGGTGCCACGCGAGTATTGAAATCAAACGGAGTCCATTTGGTCACTCAAATCCTTGTATTCTCGGATTGCACTCAATTGAGCCAACAACGTACAAACGAGTTTTGCTTCTTCGTTAAGCACAACCGAACGTTTTTGTTGAGTCAAACATGTCCCATTTGACATTATTAAGGTGCCACGCGAGGATTGAAATCAAACGGAGTCCATTTGGTCACTCAATCCTTGTATTCTCGGATTGCACTAAAATTGGCCTCAATTGAGCCAACAACGTACAAACGAGTTTTCCTTCTTCGTTAAGCACAACCGAACCTTTTGGTTGAGTCAAACATGTCCCATTTGACGTTATTATGGTGCCACGTGAGGATTGAAATCAAATGGAGTCCATTTGGTCACTCAAATCCTTGTATTCTCGGATTGCACTCAAATTGGCCTCAATTGAGCCAACAACGTACAAACGAGTTTTCCTTCTTCGTTAAGCACAACCGAACCTTTTTGTTGAGTCAAACATGTCCCATTTGACGTTATTATGGTGCCACGCAAGGATTGAAATCAAACAGAGTCCATTTGGTCACTCAAATCCTTGTATTCTCGGATTGCACTCAAATTGGCCTCAATTGAGCCAACAACGTACAAACGAGTTTTCCTTCTTCGTTAAGCACAACCGAACCTTTTGGTTTACTCAAACATGTCCCATTTGACGTTATTATGGTGCCACGCGAGGATTGAAATCAAACGGAGTCCATTTGGTCACTCAAATCCTTGTACTCTCGGATTTCACCCAAATTGGCCTCCAATTGAGCCTACAACGTACAAACGAGTTTTCCTTCTTCGTTAAACACAACCGAACCTTTTGGTTGAGTCAAACATGTCCCATTTGACGTTATTATGGTGCCACGCGAGGATTGAAATCAAACGGAGTCCATTTAGTCACTCAAATCCTTGTATTCTCGGATTGCACTCAATTGAGCCTACAACGTACAAACGAGTTTTCCTTCTTCGTTAAGCACAACCGAACCTTTTTGTTGAGTAAAACATGTCCCATTTGACGTTATTATGGTGCCACGCGACTATTGAAATCAAACGGAGTCCATTTGGTTATTCAAATCCTTGTACTCTCGGATTGCACCCAAATTGGAATCCAATTGAGCCTACAACGTACAAACGAGTTTTCCTTCTTCGTTAATTTACAACCGAATCTTTTTGTTGAGTCAAACATGTCCCATTTGACGTTATTAAAGTGCCACGCGAGGATTGAAATCAAACGGAGTCCATTTGGTCACTCAAATCCTTGTATTCTCGGATTGCACCCAAATTGGCCTCCCATTGAGCCTACAACGTACAAACGAGTTTTCCTTTTTCGTTAAGCACAACCGAACCTTTTTGTTGAGTCAAACATGTCCCATTTGACGTTATTATGGTGCCACGCGAGGACGGAAATCAAACGGAGTCCATTTGGTCACTCAAATCCTTGTATTCTCGGATTGCACTCAAATTGGCCTCAATTGATCCTACAACGTACAAACGAGTTTTCCTTCTTCGTTAAGCACAACCGAACCATTTTGTTGAGTCAAACATGTCCCATTTGTCGTTATTATGGTGCCACGCGATGATTGAAATCAAACGAAGTCCATTTGGTAACTCAAATCGTTGTATTCTCGGATTGCACCCAAATTGGCCTCCAATTGAGCCTACAACGTACAAACGAGTTTTCCTTCTTCGTTATTTTACAACCGAACCTTTTAGTTGAGTCAAAAATGTCCCATTTGAAGTTATTAAGGTGCCACGCGAGGATTGAAATCAAACGGAGTCCATTTGGTCACTCAAATCCTTGTATTCTCGGATTGCACCCAAATTGGTTTCCAATTGAGCCTACAACGTACAAACGAGTTTTCCTTCTTCGTTAAGCACAACCGAACCTTTTTGTTGAGTCAAACATATCCCATTTGACGTTATTAAGGTGCCGCGCGAGGATTGAAATCAAACGGAGTCCGTTTGGTCACTCAAATCCTTGTATTCTCGGATTGCACCCAAATTGGCCTCCTATTGAGCCTACAACGTACAAACGAGTTTTCCTTCTTCGTTAAGCACAACCGAACCTTTTTGTTGAGTAAAACATGTCCCATTTGACGTTATTATGGTGCCACGCGAGGATTGAAATCAAACGGAGTCCATTTGCTCACTTAAATCCTTGTATTCTCGGATTGCACTCAAATTGGCCTCAATTGAGCCTACAACGTACAAACGAGTTTTCCTTCTTCGTTAAGCACAACCGAACCTTTTTGTTGAGTTAAACATGTCCCATTTGACGTTATTATGGTGCCACACGAGGATTGAAATCAAACGGGGTCCATTTGGTCACTCAAATCCTTGTATTCTCGGATTGCACCCAAATTGGCCTCCAATTGAGCCTACAACGTACAAACGAGTTTTCCTTCTTCGTTAAGCACAACCGAACCTTTTTGTTGAGTCAAACATGTCCCATTTAACGTTATTATGGTGCCTCACGAGAATTTAAATCAAGCGGGGTCCATTTGGTCACTCAAATCCTTGTATTCTCGGATTGCCCCCAAATTGGCCTCCAATTGAGCCTACAACGTACAAACGAGTTTTCCTTCTTCGTTAAGCACAACCGAACCTTTTTGTTTAGTCAAACATGTCCCATTTGATGTTATTATGGTGCCACGCGAGTATTGAAATCAAACGGAGTCCATTTGGTCACTCAAATCCTTGTATTCTCGGATTGCACTCAATTGAGCCAACAACGTACAAACGAGTTTTGCTTCTTCGTTAAGCACAACCGAACGTTTTTGTTGAGTCAAACATGTCCCATTTGACATTATTAAGGTGCCACGCGAGGATTGAAATCAAACGGAGTCCATTTGGTCACTCAATCCTTGTATTCTCGGATTGCACTAAAATTGGCCTCAATTGAGCCAACAACGTACAAACGAGTTTTCCTTCTTCGTTAAGCACAACCGAACCTTTTGGTTGAGTCAAACATGTCCCATTTGACGTTATTATGGTGCCTCGTGAGGATTGAAATCAAACGGAGTCCATTTGGTCACTCAAATCCTTGTATTCTCGGATTGCACTCAAATTGGCCTCAATTGAGCCAACAACGTACAAACGAGTTTTCCTTCTTCGTTAAGCACAACCGAACCTTTTTGTTGAGTCAAACATGTCCCATTTGACGTTATTATGGTGCCACGCAAGGATTGAAATCAAACAGAGTCCATTTGGTCACTCAAATCCTTGTATTCTCGGATTGCACTCAAATTGGCCTCAATTGAGCCAACAACGTACAAACGAGTTTTCCTTCTTCGTTAAGCACAACCGAACCTTTTGGTTTACTCAAACATGTCCCATTTGACGTTATTATGGTGCCACGCGAGGATTGAAATCAAACGGAGTCCATTTGGTCACTCAAATCCTTGTATTCTCGGATTGCACCTAAATTGGTTTCCAATTGAGCCTACAACGTACAAACGAGTTTTCCTTCTTCGTTAAGCACAACCGAACCTTTTTGTTGAATCAAACATTTCCCATTTGACGTTATAATGGAGCCACGCGATGATTGAAATCAAACGGAGTCCATTTGGTCACTCAAATCCTTGTATTCTAGGATTGCACTCAATTGAGCCTACAAAGTACAAACGAGTTTTCCTTCTTCGTTAAGCACAACCGAACCTTTTTGTTGAGTCAAACATGTCCCATTTGACGTTATTATGGTGCCACGTGTGGATTGAAATCAAACGGAGTCCATTTGGTTACTCAAATCCTTGTACTCTCGGATTTCACCCAAATTGGCCTCCAATTGAGCCTACAACGTACAAACGAGTTTTCCTTCTTCGTTAAACACAACCGAACCTTTTTGTTGAGTCAAACATGTCCCATTTGACGTTATTATGGTGCCACGCGAGGATTGAAATCAAACGTAGTCCATTTAGTCACTCAAATCCTTGTATTCTCGGATTGCACTCAATTGAGCCTACAACGTACAAACGAGTTTTCCTTCTTCGTTAAGCACAACCGAACCTTTTTGTTGAGTAAAACATGTCCCATTTGACGTTATTATGGTGCCACGCGACTATTGAAATCAAACGGAGTCCATTTGGTTATTCAAATCCTTGTACTCTCGGATTGCACCCAAATTGGAATCCAATTGAGCCTACAACGTACAAACGAGTTTTCATTCTTCGTTAATTTACAACCGAATCTTTTTGTTGAGTCAAACATGTCCCATTTGACGTTATTAAAGTGCCACGCGAGGATTGAAATCAAACGGAGTCCATTTGGTCACTCAAATCCTTGTATTCTCGGATTGCACCCAAATTGGCCTCCCATTGAGCCTACAACGTACAAACGAGTTTTCCTTTTTCGTTAAGCACAACCGAACCTTTTTGTTGAGTCAAACATGTCCCATTTGACGTTATTATGGTGCCACGCGAGGACTGAAATCAAACGGAGTCCATTTGGTCACTCAAATCCTTGTATTCTCGGATTGCACTCAAATTGGCCTCAATTGATCCTACAACGTACAAACGAGTTTTCCTTCTTCGTTAAGCACAACCGAACCATTTTGTTGAGTCAAACATGTCCCATTTGTCGTTATTATGGTGCCACGCGATGATTGAAATCAAACGAAGTCCATTTGGTAACTCAAATCGTTGTATTCTCGGATTGCACCCAAATTGGCCTCCAATTGAGCCTACAACGTACAAACGAGTTTTCCTTCTTCGTTATTTTACAACCGAACCTTTTAGTTGAGTCAAAAATGTCCCATTTGAAGTTATTAAGGTGCCACGCGAGGATTGAAATCAAACGGAGTCCATTTGGTCACTCAAATCCTTGTATTCTCGGATTGCACCCAAATTGGTTTCCAATTGAGCCTACAACGTACAAACGAGTTTTCCTTCTTCGTTAAGCACAACCGAACCTTTTTGTTGAGTCAAACATATCCCATTTGACGTTATTAAGGTGCCGCGCGAGGATTGAAATCAAACGGAGTCCGTTTGGTCACTCAAATCCTTGTATTCTCGGATTGCACCCAAATTGGCCTCCTATTGAGCCTACAACGTACAAACGAGTTTTCCTTCTTCGTTAAGCACAACCGAACCTTTTTGTTGAGTCAAACATATCCCATTTGACGTTATTAAGGTGCCGCGCGAGGATTGAAATCAAACGGAGTCCGTTTGGTCACTCAAATCCTTGTATTCTCGGATTGCACCCAAATTGGCCTCCAATTGAGCCTACAACGTACAAACGAGTTTTCCTTCTTCGTTAAGCACAACCGAACCTTTTTGTTGAGTCAAACATGTCCCATTTGACGTTATTATGGTGCCACGCATGGATTGAAATCAAACGGAGTCCATTTGGTTACTCAAATCCTTGTACTCTCGGATTTCACCCAAATTGGCCTCCAATTGAGCCTACAACGTACAAACGAGTTTTCCTTCTTCGTTAAGCACAACCGAACCTTTTTGTTGAGTCAAACATGTCCCATTTGACGTTATTATGGTGCCACGTGAGGATTGAAATCAAACGGAGTCCATTTGGTCACTCAAATCCTTGTATTCTCGGATTGCACTCAATTGAGCCTACAACGTACAAACGAGTTTTCCTTCTTCGTTAAGCACAACCGAACCTTTTTGTTGAGTAAAACATGTCCCATTTGACGTTATTATGGTGCCACGCGAGGATTGAAATCAAACGGAGTCCATTTGGTTACTCAAATCCTTGTACTCTCGGATTGCACCCAAATTGGAATCCAATTGAGCCTACAACGTACAAACGAGTTTTCCTTCTTCGTTAATTTACAACCGAATCTTTTTGTTGAGTCAAACATGTCCCATTTGACGTTATTAAGGTGCCACGAGAGGATTGAAATCAAACGGAGTCCATTTGGTCACTCAAATCCTTGTATTCTCGGATTGCACCCAAATTGGCCTCCCATTGAGCCTACAACGTACAAACGAGTTTTCCTTCTTTGTTAAGCACAACCGAACCTTTTTGTTGAGTCAAACATGTCCCATTTGACGTTATTATGGTGCCACGCGAGGATTGAAATCAAACGGAGTCCATTTGATCACTTAAATCCTTGTATTCTCGGATTGCACTCAAATTGGCCTCAATTGAGCCTACAACGTACAAACGAGTTTTCCTTCTTCGTTAAGCACAACCGAACCTTTTTGTTGAGTCAAACATGTCCCATTTGACGTTATTATGGTGCCACGCGAGGATTGAAATCAAACGGAGTCCATTTGGTCACTCAAATCCTTGTATTCTCGGATTGCACCCAAATTGGCCTCCCATTGAGCCTACAACGTACAAACGAGTTTTCCTTCTTTGTTAAGCACAACCGAACCTTTTTGTTGAGTCAAACATGTCCCATTTGACGTTATTATGGTGCCACGCGAGGATTGAAATCAAACGGAGTCCATTTGATCACTTAAATCCTTGTATTCTCGGATTGCACTCAAATTGGCCTCAATTGAGCCTACAACGTACAAACGAGTTTTCCTTCTTCGTTAAGCACAACCGAACCTTTTTGTTGAGTCAAACATGTCCCATTTGACGTTATTATGGTGCCACACGAGGATTGAAATCAAACGGGGTCCATTTGGTCACTCAAATCCTTGTATTCTCGGATTGCACCCAAATTGGCCTCCAATTGAGCCTACAACGTACAAACGAGTTTTCCTTCTTCGTTAAGCACAATCGAACCTTTTTGTTGAGTCAAACATGTCCCATTTGACGTTATTATGGTGCCTCACGAGGATTGAAATCAAGCGGGGTCCATTTGGTCACTCAAATCCTTGTATTCTCGGATTGCCCCCAAATTGGCCTCCAATTGAGCCTACAACGTACAAACGAGTTTTCCTTCTTCGTTAAGCACAACCGAACCTTTTTGTTGAGTCAAACATGTCCCATTTGATGTTATTATGGTGCCACGCGAGTATTGAAATCAAACGGAGTCCATTTGGTCACTCAAATCCTTGTATTCTCGGATTGCACTCAATTGAGCCAACAACGTACAAACGAGTTTTGCTTCTTCGTTAAGCACAACCGAACATTTTTGTTGAGTCAAACATGTCCCATTTGACATTATTAAGGTGCCACGCGAGGATTGAAATCAAACGGAGTCTATTTGGTCACTCAATCCTTGTATTCTCGGATTGCACTAAAATTGGCCTCAATTGAGCCAACAACGTACAAACGAGTTTTCCTTCTTCGTTAAGCACAACCGAACCTTTTGGTTGAGTCAAACATGTCCCATTTGACGTTATTATGGTGCCACGCGAGGATTGAAATCAAACGGAGTCCATTTGGTCACTCAAATGCTTGTATTCTCGGATTGCACTCAAATTGGCCTCAATTGAGCCTACAACGTACAAACGAGTTTTCCTTCTTCGTTAAGCACAACCGAACCTTTTTGTTGAGTCAAACATGTCCCATTTGACGTTATTATGGTGCCACGCGAGGATTGAAATCAAACGGAGTCCATTTGGTCACTCAAATCCTTGTATTCTCGGATTGCACTCAATTGAGCCTACAACGTACAAACGAGTTTTCCTTCTTCGTTAAGCACAACCGAACCTTTTTGTTGAGTAAAACATGTCCCATTTGACGTTATTATGGTGCCACGCGAGGATTGAAATCAAACGGAGTCCATTTGGTTACTCAAATCCTTGTACTCTCGGATTGCACCCAAATCGGAATCCAATTGAGCCTACAACGTACAAACGAGTTTTCCTTCTTCGTTAAGAGTCAAACATGTCCCATTTGACGTTATTAAGGTGCCACGCGAGGATTGAAATCAAACGGAGTCCATTTGGTCACTCAAATCCTTGTATTCTCGGATTGCACCAAAATTGGCCTCCCATTGAGCCTACAACGTACAAACGAGTTTTGCTTCTTCGTTAAGCACAACCGAACGTTTTTGTTGAGTCAAACATGTCCCATTTGACATTATTAAGTTGCCACGCGAGGATTGAAATCAAACGGAGTCCATTTGGTCACTCAATCCTTGTATTCTCGGATTGCACTAAAATTGGCCTCAATTGAGCCAACAACGTACAAACGAGTTTTCCTTCTTCGTTAAGCACAACCGAACCTTTTGGTTGAGTCAAACATGTCCCATTTGACGTTATTATGGTGCCACGTGAGGATTGAAATCAAACGGAGTCCATTTGGTCACTCAAATCCTTGTATTCTCGGATTGCACTCAAATTGGCCTCAATTGAGCCAACAACGTACAAACGAGTTTTCCTTCTTCGTTAAGCACAACCGAACCTTTTTGTTGAGTCAAACATGTCCCATTTGACGTTATTATGGTGCCACGCAAGGATTGAAATCAAACAGAGTCCATTTGGTCACTCAAATCCTTGTATTCTCGGATTGCACTCAAATTGGCCTCAATTGAGCCAACAACGTACAAACGAGTTTTCCTTCTTCGTTAAGCACAACCGAACCTTTTGGTTTACTCAAACATGTCCCATTTGACGTTATTATGGTGCCACGTGAGGATTGAAATCAAACGGAGTCCATTTGGTCACTCAAATCCTTGTATTCTCGGATTGCACCTAAATTGGTTTCCAATTGAGCCTACAACGTACAAACGAGTTTTCCTTCTTCGTTAAGCACAACCGAACCTTTTTGTTGAGTCAAACATTTCCCATTTGACGTTATAATGGAGCCACGCGATGATTGAAATCAAACGGAGTCCATTTGGTCACTCAAATCCTTGTATTCTAGGATTGCACTCAATTGAGCCTACAAAGTACAAACGAGTTTTCCTTCTTCGTTAAGCACAACCGAACCTTTTTGTTGAGTCAAACATGTCCCATTTGACGTTATTATGGTGCCACGTGTGGATTGAAATCAAACGGAGTCCATTTGGTTACTCAAATCCTTGTACTCTCGGATTTCACCCAAATTGGCCTCCAATTGAGCCTACAACGTACAAACGAGTTTTCCTTCTTCGTTAAGCACAACCGAACCTTTTTGTTGAGTCAAACATGTCCCATTTGACGTTATTATGGTGCCACGCGAGGATTGAAATCAAACGGAGTCCATTTGGTCACTCAAATCCTTGTATTCTCGGATTGCACTCAATTGAGCCTACAACGTACAAACGAGTTTTCCTTCTTCGTTAAGCACAACCGAACCTTTTTGTTGAGTAAAACATGTCCCATTTGACGTTATTATGGTGCCACGCGACTATTGAAATCAAACGGAGTCCATTTGGTTATTCAAATCCTTGTACTCTCGGATTGCACCCAAATTGGAATCCAATTGAGCCTACAACGTACAAACGAGTTTTCCTTCTTCGTTAATTTACAACCGAATCTTTTTGTTGAGTCAAACATGTCCCATTTGACGTTATTAAAGTGCCACGCGAGGATTGAAATCAAACGGAGTCCATTTGGTCACTCAAATCCTTGTATTCTCGGATTGCACCCAAATTGGCCTCCCATTGAGCCTACAACGTACAAACGAGTTTTCCTTCTTCGTTAAGCACAACCGAACCTTTTTGTTGAGTCAAACATGTCCCATTTGACGTTATTATGGTGCCACACGAGGATTGAAATCAAACGGGGTCCATTTGGTCACTCAAATCCTTGTATTCTCGGATTGCACCCAAATTGGCCTCCAATTGAGCCTACAACGTACAAACGAGTTTTCCTTCTTCGTTAAGCACAACCGAACCTTTTTGTTGAGTCAAACATGTCCCATTTGACGTTATTATGGTGCCTCACGAGGATTGAAATCAAGCGGGGTCCATTTGGTCACTCAAATCCTTGTATTCTCGGATTGCCCCCAAATTGGCCTCCAATTGAGCCTACAACGTACAAACGAGTTTTCCTTCTTCGTTAAGCACAACCGAACCTTTTTGTTGAGTCAAACATGTCCCATTTGATGTTATTATGGTGCCACGCGAGTATTGAAATCAAACGGAGTCCATTTGGTCACTCAAATCCTTGTATTCTCGGATTGCACTCAATTGAGCCAACAACGTACAAACGAGTTTTGCTTCTTCGTTAAGCACAACCGAACATTTTTGTTGAGTCAAACATGTCCCATTTGACATTATTAAGGTGCCACGCGAGGATTGAAATCAAACGGAGTCTATTTGGTCACTCAATCCTTGTATTCTCGGATTGCACTAAAATTGGCCTCAATTGAGCCAACAACGTACAAACGAGTTTTCCTTCTTCGTTAAGCACAACCGAACCTTTTGGTTGAGTCAAACATGTCCCATTTGACGTTATTATGGTGCCACGCGAGGATTGAAATCAAACGGAGTCCATTTGGTCACTCAAATCCTTGTATTCTCGGATTGCACTCAAATTGGCCTCAATTGAGCCTACAACGTACAAACGAGTTTTCCTTCTTCGTTAAGCACAACCGAACCTTTTTGTTGAGTCAAACATGTCCCATTTGACGTTATTATGGTGCCACGCGAGGATTGAAATCAAACGGAGTCCATTTGGTCACTCAAATCCTTGTATTCTCGGATTGCACTCAATTGAGCCTACAACGTACAAACGAGTTTTCCTTCTTCGTTAAGCACAACCGAACCTTTTTGTTGAGTAAAACATGTCCCATTTGACGTTATTATGGTGCCACGCGAGGATTGAAATCAAACGGAGTCCATTTGGTTACTCAAATCCTTGTACTCTCGGATTGCACCCAAATCGGAATCCAATTGAGCCTACAACGTACAAACGAGTTTTCCTTCTTCGTTAAGAGTCAAACATGTCCCATTTGACGTTATTAAGGTGCCACGCGAGGATTGAAATCAAACGGAGTCCATTTGGTCACTCAAATCCTTGTATTCTCGGATTGCACCAAAATTGGCCTCCCATTGAGCCTACAACGTACAAACGAGTTTTGCTTCTTCGTTAAGCACAACCGAACGTTTTTGTTGAGTCAAACATGTCCCATTTGACATTATTAAGTTGCCACGCGAGGATTGAAATCAAACGGAGTCCATTTGGTCACTCAATCCTTGTATTCTCGGATTGCACTAAAATTGGCCTCAATTGAGCCAACAACGTACAAACGAGTTTTCCTTCTTCGTTAAGCACAACCGAACCTTTTGGTTGAGTCAAACATGTCCCATTTGACGTTATTATGGTGCCACGTGAGGATTGAAATCAAACGGAGTCCATTTGGTCACTCAAATCCTTGTATTCTCGGATTGCACTCAAATTGGCCTCAATTGAGCCAACAACGTACAAACGAGTTTTCCTTCTTCGTTAAGCACAACCGAACCTTTTTGTTGAGTCAAACATGTCCCATTTGACGTTATTATGGTGCCACGCAAGGATTGAAATCAAACAGAGTCCATTTGGTCACTCAAATCCTTGTATTCTCGGATTGCACTCAAATTGGCCTCAATTGAGCCAACAACGTACAAACGAGTTTTCCTTCTTCGTTAAGCACAACCGAACCTTTTGGTTTACTCAAACATGTCCCATTTGACGTTATTATGGTGCCACGCGAGGATTGAAATCAAACGGAGTCCATTTGGTCACTCAAATCCTTGTATTCTCGGATTGCACCTAAATTGGTTTCCAATTGAGCCTACAACGTACAAACGAGTTTTCCTTCTTCGTTAAGCACAACCGAACCTTTTTGTTGAGTCAAACATTTCCCATTTGACGTTATAATGGAGCCACGCGATGATTGAAATCAAACGGAGTCCATTTGGTCACTCAAATCCTTGTATTCTAGGATTGCACTCAATTGAGCCTACAAAGTACAAACGAGTTTTCCTTCTTCGTTAAGCACAACCGAACCTTTTTGTTGAGTCAAACATGTCCCATTTGACGTTATTATGGTGCCACGTGTGGATTGAAATCAAACGGAGTCCATTTGGTTACTCAAATCCTTGTACTCTCGGATTTCACCCAAATTGGCCTCCAATTGAGCCTACAACGTACAAACGAGTTTTCCTTCTTCGTTAAGCACAACCGAACCTTTTTGTTGAGTCAAACATGTCCCATTTGACGTTATTATGGTGCCACGCGAGGATTGAAATCAAACGGAGTCCATTTGGTCACTCAAATCCTTGTATTCTCGGATTGCACTCAATTGAGCCTACAACGTACAAACGAGTTTTCCTTCTTCGTTAAGCACAACCGAACCTTTTTGTTGAGTAAAACATGTCCCATTTGACGTTATTATGGTGCCACGCGACTATTGAAATCAAACGGAGTCCATTTGGTTATTCAAATCCTTGTACTCTCGGATTGCACCCAAATTGGAATCCAATTGAGCCTACAACGTACAAACGAGTTTTCCTTCTTCGTTAATTTACAACCGAATCTTTTTGTTGAGTCAAACATGTCCCATTTGACGTTATTAAAGTGCCACGCGAGGATTGAAATCAAACGGAGTCCATTTGGTCACTCAAATCCTTGTATTCTCGGATTGCACCCAAATTGGCCTCCCATTGAGCCTACAACGTACAAACGAGTTTTCCTTCTTCGTTAAGCACAACCGAACCTTTTTGTTGAGTCAAACATGTCCCATTTGACGTTATTATGGTGCCACACGAGGATTGAAATCAAACGGGGTCCATTTGGTCACTCAAATCCTTGTATTCTCGGATTGCACCCAAATTGGCCTCCAATTGAGCCTACAACGTACAAACGAGTTTTCCTTCTTCGTTAAGCACAACCGAACCTTTTTGTTGAGTCAAACATGTCCCATTTGACGTTATTATGGTGCCTCACGAGGATTGAAATCAAGCGGGGTCCATTTGGTCACTCAAATCCTTGTATTCTCGGGTTGCCCCCAAATTAGCCTCCAATTGAGCCTACAACGTACAAACGAGTTTTCCTTCTTCGTTAAGCACAACCGAACCTTTTTCTTGAGTCAAACATGTCCCATTTGATGTTATTATGGTGCCACACGAGTATTGAAATCAAACGGAGTCCATTTGGTCACTCAAATCCTTGTATTTTCGGATTGCACTCAATTGAGCCAACAACGTACAAACGAGTTTTCCTTCTTCGTTAAGCACAACCAAACATTTTTGTTGAGTCAAACATGTCCCATTTGACATTATTAAGGTGCCACGCGAGGATTGAAATCAAACGGAGTCCATTTGGTCACTCAATCCTTGTATTCTCGGATTGCACTAAAATTGGCCACAATTGAGCCAACAACGTACAAACGAGTTTTCCTTCTTCGTTAAGCACAACCGAACCTTTTGGTTGAGTCAAACATGTCCCATTTGACGTTATTATGGTGCCACGCGAGGATTGAAATCAAACGGAGTCCATTTGGTCACTCAAATCCTTGTATTCTCGGTTTGCACTCAAATTGGCCTCAATTGAGCCGACAACGTACAAACGAGTTTTCCTTCTTCGTTAAACACAACCGAACCTTTTTGTTGATTCAAACATGTCCCATTTGATGTTATTATGGTGCCACGCGAGGATTGAAATCAAACGGAGTCCATTTGGTCACTCAAATCCTTGTATTCTCGGTTTGCACTCAAATTGGCCTCAATTGAGCCGACAACGTACAAACGAGTTTTCCTTCTTCGTTAAACACAACCGAACCTTTTTGTTGATTCAAACATGTCCCATTTGACGTTATTATGGTGCCACGCGAGGATTGAAATCAAACGGAGTCCATTTGGTCACTCAAATCCTTGTATTCTCGGATTGCACTCAATTGAGCCTACAACGTACAAACGAGTTTTCCTTCTTCGTTAAGCACAACCGAACCTTTTTGTTGAGTAAAACATGTCCCATTTGACGTTATTATGGTGCCACGCGAGGATTGAAATCAAACGGAGTCCATTTGGTTACTCAAATCCTTGTACTCTCGGATTGCACCCAAATCGGAATCCAATTGAGCCTACAACGTACAAACGAGTTTTCCTTCTTCGTTAAGAGTCAAACATGTCCCATTTGACGTTATTAAGGTGCCACGCGAGGATTGAAATCAAACGGAGTCCATTTGGTCACTCAAATCCTTGTATTCTCGGATTGCACCAAAATTGGCCTCCCATTGAGCCTACAACGTACAAACGAGTTTTGCTTCTTCGTTAAGCACAACCGAACGTTTTTGTTGAGTCAAACATGTCCCATTTGACATTATTAAGTTGCCACGCGAGGATTGAAATCAAACGGAGTCCATTTGGTCACTCAATCCTTGTATTCTCGGATTGCACTAAAATTGGCCTCAATTGAGCCAACAACGTACAAACGAGTTTTCCTTCTTCGTTAAGCACAACCGAACCTTTTGGTTGAGTCAAACATGTCCCATTTGACGTTATTATGGTGCCACGTGAGGATTGAAATCAAACGGAGTCCATTTGGTCACTCAAATCCTTGTATTCTCGGATTGCACTCAAATTGGCCTCAATTGAGCCAACAACGTACAAACGAGTTTTCCTTCTTCGTTAAGCACAACCGAACCTTTTTGTTGAGTCAAACATGTCCCATTTGACGTTATTATGGTGCCACGCAAGGATTGAAATCAAACAGAGTCCATTTGGTCACTCAAATCCTTGTATTCTCGGATTGCACTCAAATTGGCCTCAATTGAGCCAACAACGTACAAACGAGTTTTCCTTCTTCGTTAAGCACAACCGAACCTTTTGGTTTACTCAAACATGTCCCATTTGACGTTATTATGGTGCCACGCGAGGATTGAAATCAAACGGAGTCCATTTGGTCACTCAAATCCTTGTATTCTCGGATTGCACCTAAATTGGTTTCCAATTGAGCCTACAACGTACAAACGAGTTTTCCTTCTTCGTTAAGCACAACCGAACCTTTTTGTTGAGTCAAACATTTCCCATTTGACGTTATAATGGAGCCACGCGATGATTGAAATCAAACGGAGTCCATTTGGTCACTCAAATCCTTGTATTCTAGGATTGCACTCAATTGAGCCTACAAAGTACAAACGAGTTTTCCTTCTTCGTTAAGCACAACCGAACCTTTTTGTTGAGTCAAACATGTCCCATTTGACGTTATTATGGTGCCACGTGTGGATTGAAATCAAACGGAGTCCATTTGGTTACTCAAATCCTTGTACTCTCGGATTTCACCCAAATTGGCCTCCAATTGAGCCTACAACGTACAAACGAGTTTTCCTTCTTCGTTAAGCACAACCGAACCTTTTTGTTGAGTCAAACATGTCCCATTTGACGTTATTATGGTGCCACGCGAGGATTGAAATCAAACGGAGTCCATTTGGTCACTCAAATCCTTGTATTCTCGGATTGCACTCAATTGAGCCTACAACGTACAAACGAGTTTTCCTTCTTCGTTAAGCACAACCGAACCTTTTTGTTGAGTAAAACATGTCCCATTTGACGTTATTATGGTGCCACGCGACTATTGAAATCAAACGGAGTCCATTTGGTTATTCAAATCCTTGTACTCTCGGATTGCACCCAAATTGGAATCCAATTGAGCCTACAACGTACAAACGAGTTTTCCTTCTTCGTTAATTTACAACCGAATCTTTTTGTTGAGTCAAACATGTCCCATTTGACGTTATTAAAGTGCCACGCGAGGATTGAAATCAAACGGAGTCCATTTGGTCACTCAAATCCTTGTATTCTCGGATTGCACCCAAATTGGCCTCCCATTGAGCCTACAACGTACAAACGAGTTTTCCTTCTTCGTTAAGCACAACCGAACCTTTTTGTTGAGTCAAACATGTCCCATTTGACGTTATTATGGTGCCACACGAGGATTGAAATCAAACGGGGTCCATTTGGTCACTCAAATCCTTGTATTCTCGGATTGCACCCAAATTGGCCTCCAATTGAGCCTACAACGTACAAACGAGTTTTCCTTCTTCGTTAAGCACAACCGAACCTTTTTGTTGAGTCAAACATGTCCCATTTGACGTTATTATGGTGCCACGCGAGGATTGAAATCAAACGGAGTCCATTTGGTCACTCAAATCCTTGTATTCTCGGATTGCACTCAATTGAGCCAACAACGTACAAACGAGTTTTGCTTCTTCGTTAAGCACAACCGAACGTTTTTGTTGTGTCAAACATGTCCCATTTGACATTATTAAGGTGCCACGCGAGGATTGAAATCAAACGGAGTCCATTTGGTCACTCAATCCTTGTATTCTCGGATTGCACTAAAATTGGCCTCAATTGAGCCAACAACGTACAAACGAGTTTTCCTTCTTCGTTAAGCACAACCGAACCTTTTGGTTGAGTCAAAAATGTCCCATTTGACGTTATTATGGTGCCACGTGAGGATTGAAATCAAACGGAGTCCATTTGGTCACTCAAATCCTTGTATTCTCGGATTGCACTCAAATTGGCCTCAATTGAGCCAACAACGTACAAACGAGTTTTCCTTCTTCGTTAAGCACAACCGAACCTTTTTGTTGAGTCAAACATGTCCCATTTGACGTTATTATGGTGCCACGCAAGGATTGAAATCAAACAGAGTCCATTTGGTCACTCAAATCCTTGTATTCTCGGATTGCACTCAAATTGGCCTCAATTGAGCCAACAACGTACAAACGAGTTTTCCTTCTTCGTTAAGCACAACCGAACCTTTTGGTTTACTCAAACATGTCCCATTTGACGTTATTATGGTGCCACGCGAGGATTGAAATCAAACGGAGTCCATTTGGTCACTCAAATCCTTGTATTCTCGGATTGCACCTAAATTGGTTTCCAATTGAGCCTACAACGTACAAACGAGTTTTCCTTCTTCGTTAAGCACAACCGAACCTTTTTGTTGAGTCAAACATTTCCCATTTGACGTTATAATGGAGCCACGCGATGATTGAAATCAAACGGAGTCCATTTGGTCACTCAAATCCTTGTATTCTAGGATTGCACTCAATTGAGCCTACAAAGTACAAACGAGTTTTCCTTCTTCGTTAAGCACAACCGAACCTTTTTGTTGAGTCAAACATGTCCCATTTGACGTTATTATGGTGCCACGTGTGGATTGAAATCAAACGGAGTCCATTTGGTTACTCAAATCCTTGTACTCTCGGATTTCACCCAAATTGGCCTCCAATTGAGCCTACAACGTACAAACGAGTTTTCCTTCTTCGTTAAGCACAACCGAACCTTTTTGTTGAGTCAAACATGTCCCATTTGACGTTATTATGGTGCCACGCGAGGATTGAAATCAAACGGAGTCCATTTGGTCACTCAAATCCTTGTATTCTCGGATTGCACTCAATTGAGCCTACAACGTACAAACGAGTTTTCCTTCTTCGTTAAGCACAACCGAACCTTTTTGTTGAGTAAAACATGTCCCATTTGACGTTATTATGGTGCCACGCGACTATTGAAATAAAACGGAGTCCATTTGGTTATTCAAATCCTTGTACTCTCGGATTGCACCCAAATTGGAATCCAATTGAGCCTACAACGTACAAACGAGTTTTCCTTCTTCGTTAATTTACAACCGAATCTTTTTGTTGAGTCAAACATGTCCCATTTGACGTTATTAAAGTGCCACGCGAGGATTGAAATCAAACGGAGTCCATTTGGTCACTCAAATCCTTGTATTCTCGGATTGCACCCAAATTGGCCTCCCATTGAGCCTACAACGTACAAACGAGTTTTCCTTTTTCGTTAAGCACAACCGAACCTTTTTGTTGAGTCAAACATGTCCCATTTGACGTTATTATGGTGCCACGCGAGGACTGAAATCAAACGGAGTCCATTTGGTCACTCAAATCCTTGTATTCTCGGATTGCACTCAAATTGGCCTCAATTGAGCCTACAACGTACAAACGAGTTTTCCTTCTTCGTTAAGCACAACCGAACCTTTTTGTTGAGTCAAACATGTCCCATTTAACGTTATTATGGTGCCTCACGAGGATTGAAATCAAACGGGGTCCATTTGGTCACTCAAATCCTTGTATTCTCGGGTTGCCCCCAAATTAGCCTCCAATTGAGCCTACAACGTACAAACGAGTTTTCCTTCTTCGTTAAGCACAACCGAACCTTTTTCTTGAGTCAAACATGTCCCATTTGATGTTATTATGGTCCCACGCGAGTATTGAAATCAAACGGAGTCCATTTGGTCACTCAAATCCTTGTATTTTCGGATTGGCCTCAATTGAGCCAACAACGTACAAACGAGTTTTTTTTCTTCGTTAAGCACAACCGAACCTTTTGGTTTACTCAAACATGTCCCATTTGACGTTATTATGGTGCCACGCGAGGATTGAAATCAAACGGAGTCCATTTGGTCACTCAAATCCTTGTATTCTCGGATTGCACCTAAATTGGTTTCCAATTGAGCCTACAACGTACAAACGAGTTTTCCTTCTTCGTTAAGCACAACCGAACCTTTTTGTTGAGTCAAACATTTCCCATTTGACGTTATAATGGAGCCACGCGATGATTGAAATCAAACGGAGTCCATTTGGTCACTCAAATCCTTGTATTCTAGGATTGCACTCAATTGAGCCTACAAAGTACAAACGAGTTTTCCTTCTTCGTTAAGCACAACCGAACCTTTTTGTTGAGTCAAACATGTCCCATTTGACGTTATTATGGTGCCACGTGTGGATTGAAATCAAACGGAGTCCATTTGGTTACTCAAATCCTTGTACTCTCGGATTTCACCCAAATTGGCCTCCAATTGAGCCTACAACGTACAAACGAGTTTTCCTTCTTCGTTAAGCACAACCGAACCTTTTTGTTGAGTCAAACATGTCCCATTTGACGTTATTATGGTGCCACGCGAGGATTGAAATCAAACGGAGTCCATTTGGTCACTCAAATCCTTGTATTCTCGGATTGCACTCAATTGAGCCTACAACGTACAAACGAGTTTTCCTTCTTCGTTAAGCACAACCGAACCTTTTTGTTGAGTAAAACATGTCCCATTTGACGTTATTATGGTGCCACGCGACTATTGAAATAAAACGGAGTCCATTTGGTTATTCAAATCCTTGTACTCTCGGATTGCACCCAAATTGGAATCCAATTGAGCCTACAACGTACAAACGAGTTTTCCTTCTTCGTTAATTTACAACCGAATCTTTTTGTTGAGTCAAACATGTCCCATTTGACGTTATTAAAGTGCCACGCGAGGATTGAAATCAAACGGAGTCCATTTGGTCACTCAAATCCTTGTATTCTCGGATTGCACCCAAATTGGCCTCCCATTGAGCCTACAACGTACAAACGAGTTTTCCTTTTTCGTTAAGCACAACCGAACCTTTTTGTTGAGTCAAACATGTCCCATTTGACGTTATTATGGTGCCACGCGAGGACTGAAATCAAACGGAGTCCATTTGGTCACTCAAATCCTTGTATTCTCGGATTGCACTCAAATTGGCCTCAATTGAGCCTACAACGTACAAACGAGTTTTCCTTCTTCGTTAAGCACAACCGAACCTTTTTGTTGAGTCAAACATGTCCCATTTAACGTTATTATGGTGCCTCACGAGGATTGAAATCAAACGGGGTCCATTTGGTCACTCAAATCCTTGTATTCTCTGGTTGCCCCCAAATTAGCCTCCAATTGAGCCTACAACGTACAAACGAGTTTTCCTTCTTCGTTAAGCACAACCGAACCTTTTTCTTGAGTCAAACATGTCCCATTTGATGTTATTATGGTCCCACGCGAGTATTGAAATCAAACGGAGTCCATTTGGTCACTCAAATCCTTGTATTTTCGGATTGCACTCAGTTGAGCCAACAACGTACAAACGAGTTTTCCTTCTTCGTTAAGCACAACCAAACATTTTTGTTGAGTCAAACATGTCCCATTTGACATTATTAAGGTGCCACGCGAGGATTGAAATCAAACGGAGTCCATTTGGTCACTGAATCCTTGTATTCTCGGATTGCACTAAAATTGGCCACAATTGAGCCAACAACGTACAAACGAGTTTTCCTTCTTCGTTAAGCACAACCGAACCTTTTGGTTGAGTCAAACATGTCCCATTTGACGTTATTATGGTGCCACGCGAGGATTGAAATCAAACGGAGTCCATTTGGTCACTCAAATCCTTGTATTCTCGGTTTGCACTCAAATTGGCCTCAATTGAGCCGACAACGTACAAACGAGTTTTCCTTCTTCGTTAAACACAACCGAACCTTTTTGTTGATTCAAACATGTCCCATTTGACGTTATTATGGTGCCACGCGAGGATTGAAATCAAACGGAGTCCATTTGGTCACTCAAATCCTTGTATTCTCGGATTGCACTCAAATTGGCCTCAATTGAGCCTACAACGTACAAACGAGTTTTCCTTCTTCGTTAAACACAACCGAACCTTTTTGTTGAGTCAAACATGTCCCATTTGACGTTATTAAGGTGCCACGGGAGGATTGAAATCAAACGGAGTCCATTTGGTCACTCAAATCCTTGAATTCTCGGATTGCACCCAAATTGGCCTCCAATTGAGCCTACAACGTACAAACGAGTTTTCCTTCTTCGTTAACTTACAACCGAACCTTTTTGTTGAGTCAAACATGTCCCATTTGACGTTATTAAGGTGCCACACGAGGATTGAAATCAAACGGAGTCCATTTGGTCAATCAAATCCTTGTATTCTCGGATTGCACCCAAATTGGCCTCCAATTGAGCCTACAACGTACAAACGAGTTTTCCTTCTTCGTTAAGCACAACCGAACCTTTTTGTTGAGTCAAACATGTCCCATTTGACGTTATTATGGTGCCACGCGAGGATTGAAATCAAACGGAGTCCATTTGGTCACTCATATCCTCGTATTCTCGGATTGCACTCAAATTGGCCTCAATTGAGTCAAACATGTCCCATTTGACGTTATTATGGTGCCACACAAGGATTGAAATCAAACGGAGTCCATTTGGTCACTCAAATCCTTGTATTCTCGGATTGCACCCAAATTGGCCTCCAATTGAGCCTACAACGTACAAACGAGTTTTCCTTCTTCGTTAAGCACAACCGAACCTTTGTGTTGAGTCAAACATGTCCCATTTGATATTATTATGGTGCCACGCGAGTATTTAAATCAAACGGAGTCCATTTGGTCACTCAAATCCTTGTATTTTCGGATTGCACTCAATTGAGCCAACAACGTACAAACGAGTTTTCCTTCTTCGTTAAGCACAACCAAACATTTTTGTTGAGTCAAACATGTCCCATTTGACATTATTAAGGTGCCACGCGAGGATTGAAATCAAACGGAGTCCATTTGGTCACTCAATCCTTGTATTCTCGGATTGCACTAAAATTGGCCACAATTGAGCCAACAACGTACAAACGAGTTTTCCTTCTTCGTTAAGCACAACCGAACCTTTTGGTTGAGTCAAACATGTCCCATTTGACGTTATTATGGTGCCACGCGAGGATTGAAATCAAACGGAGTCCATTTGGTCACTCAAATCCTTGTATTCTCGGTTTGCACTCAAATTGGCCTCAATTGAGCCAACAACGTACAAACGAGTTTTCCTTCTTCGTTAAGCACAACCGAACCTTTTTGTTGAGTCAAACATGTCCCATTTGACGTTATTATGGTGCCACGCAAGGATTGAAATCAAACAGAGTCCATTTGGTCACTCAAATCCTTGTATTCTCGGATTGCACTCAAATTGGCCTCAATTGAGCCAACAACGTACAAACGAGTTTTCCTTCTTCGTTAAGCACAACCGAACCTTTTGGTTTACTCAAACATGTCCCATTTGACGTTATTATGGTGCCACGCGAGGATTGAAATCAAACGGAGTCCATTTGGTCACTCAAATCCTTGTATTCTCGGATTGCACCTAAATTGGTTTCCAATTGAGCCTACAACGTACAAACGAGTTTTCCTTCTTCGTTAAGCACAACCGAACCTTTTTGTTGAGTCAAACATTTCCCATTTGACGTTATAATGGAGCCACGCGATGATTGAAATCAAACGGAGTCCATTTGGTCACTCAAATCCTTGTATTCTAGGATTGCACTCAATTGAGCCTACAAAGTACAAACGAGTTTTCCTTCTTCGTTAAGCACAACCGAACCTTTTTGTTGAGTCAAACATGTCCCATTTGACGTTATTATGGTGCCACGTGTGGATTGAAATCAAACGGAGTCCATTTGGTTACTCAAATCCTTGTACTCTCGGATTTCACCCAAATTGGCCTCCAATTGAGCCTACAACGTACAAACGAGTTTTCCTTCTTCGTTAAGCACAACCGAACCTTTTTGTTGAGTCAAACATGTCCCATTTGACGTTATTATGGTGCCACGCGAGGATTGAAATCAAACGGAGTCCATTTGGTCACTCAAATCCTTGTATTCTCGGATTGCACTCAATTGAGCCTACAACGTACAAACGAGTTTTCCTTCTTCGTTAAGCACAACCGAACCTTTTTGTTGAGTAAAACATGTCCCATTTGACGTTATTATGGTGCCACGCGACTATTGAAATCAAACGGAGTCCATTTGGTTATTCAAATCCTTGTACTCTCGGATTGCACCCAAATTGGAATCCAATTGAGCCTACAACGTACAAACGAGTTTTCCTTCTTCGTTAATTTACAACCGAATCTTTTTGTTGAGTCAAACATGTCCCATTTGACGTTATTAAAGTGCCACGCGAGGATTGAAATCAAACGGAGTCCATTTGGTCACTCAAATCCTTGTATTCTCGGATTGCACCCAAATTGGCCTCCCATTGAGCCTACAACGTACAAACGAGTTTTCCTTCTTCGTTAAGCACAACCGAACCTTTTTGTTGAGTCAAACATGTCCCATTTGACGTTATTATGGTGCCACACGAGGATTGAAATCAAACGGGGTCCATTTGGTCACTCAAATCCTTGTATTCTCGGATTGCACCCAAATTGGCCTCCAATTGAGCCTACAACGTACAAACGAGTTTTCCTTCTTCGTTAAGCACAACCGAACCTTTTTGTTGAGTCAAACATGTCCCATTTGACGTTATTATGGTGCCTCACGAGGATTGAAATCAAGCGGGGTCCATTTGGTCACTCAAATCCTTGTATTCTCGGATTGCCCCCAAATTCGCCTCCAATTGAGCCTACAACGTACAAACGAGTTTTCCTTCTTCGTTAAGCACAACCGAACCTTTTTGTTGAGTCAAACATGTCCCATTTGATGTTATTATGGTGCCACGCGAGTATTGAAATCAAACGGAGTCCATTTGGTCACTCAAATCCTTGTATTCTCGGATTGCACTCAATTGAGCCAACAACGTACAAACGAGTTTTGCTTCTTCGTTAAGCACAACCGAACATTTTTGTTGAGTCAAACATGTCCCATTTGACATTATTAAGGTGCCACGCGAGGATTGAAATCAAACGGAGTCTATTTGGTCACTCAATCCTTGTATTCTCGGATTGCACTAAAATTGGCCTCAATTGAGCCAACAACGTACAAACGAGTTTTCCTTCTTCGTTAAGCACAACCGAACCTTTTGGTTGAGTCAAACATGTCCCATTTGACGTTATTATGGTGCCACGCGAGGATTGAAATCAAACGGAGTCCATTTGGTCACTCAAATCCTTGTATTCTCGGATTGCACTCAAATTGGCCTCAATTGAGCCTACAACGTACAAACGAGTTTTCCTTCTTCGTTAAGCACAACCGAACCTTTTTGTTGAGTCAAACATGTCCCATTTGACGTTATTATGGTGCCACGCGAGGATTGAAATCAAACGGAGTCCATTTGGTCACTCAAATCCTTGTATTCTCGGATTGCACTCAATTGAGCCTACAACGTACAAACGAGTTTTCCTTCTTCGTTAAGCACAACCGAACCTTTTTGTTGAGTAAAACATGTCCCATTTGACGTTATTATGGTGCCACGCGAGGATTGAAATCAAACGGAGTCCATTTGGTTACTCAAATCCTTGTACTCTCGGATTGCACCCAAATTGGAATCCAATTGAGCCTACAACGTACAAACGAGTTTTCCTTCTTCGTTAAGAGTCAAACATGTCCCATTTGACGTTATTAAGGTGCCACGCGAGGATTGAAATCAAACGGAGTCCATTTGGTCACTCAAATCCTTGTATTCTCGGATTGCACCCAAATTGGCCTCCCATTGAGCCTACAACGTACAAACGAGTTTTGCTTCTTCGTTAAGCACAACCGAACGTTTTTGTTGAGTCAAACATGTCCCATTTGACATTATTAAGGTGCCACGCGAGGATTGAAATCAAACGGAGTCCATTTGGTCACTCAATCCTTGTATTCTCGGATTGCACTAAAATTGGCCTCAATTGAGCCAACAACGTACAAACGAGTTTTCCTTCTTCGTTAAGCACAACCGAACCTTTTGGTTGAGTCAAACATGTCCCATTTGACGTTATTATGGTGCCACGTGAGGATTGAAATCAAACGGAGTCCATTTGGTCACTCAAATCCTTGTATTCTCGGATTGCACTCAAATTGGCCTCAATTGAGCCAACAACGTACAAACGAGTTTTCCTTCTTCGTTAAGCACAACCGAACCTTTTTGTTGAGTCAAACATGTCCCATTTGACGTTATTATGGTGCCACGCAAGGATTGAAATCAAACAGAGTCCATTTGGTCACTCAAATCCTTGTATTCTCGGATTGCACTCAAATTGGCCTCAATTGAGCCAACAACGTACAAACGAGTTTTCCTTCTTCGTTAAGCACAACCGAACCTTTTGGTTTACTCAAACATGTCCCATTTGACGTTATTATGGTGCCACGCGAGGATTGAAATCAAACGGAGTCCATTTGGTCACTCAAATCCTTGTATTCTCGGATTGCACCTAAATTGGTTTCCAATTGAGCCTACAACGTACAAACGAGTTTTCCTTCTTCGTTAAGCACAACCGAACCTTTTTGTTGAGTCAAACATTTCCCATTTGACGTTATAATGGAGCCACGCGATGATTGAAATCAAACGGAGTCCATTTGGTCACTCAAATCCTTGTATTCTAGGATTGCACTCAATTGAGCCTACAAAGTACAAACGAGTTTTCCTTCTTCGTTAAGCACAACCGAACCTTTTTGTTGAGTCAAACATGTCCCATTTGACGTTATTATGGTGCCATGTGTGGATTGAAATCAAACGGAGTCCATTTGGTTACTCAAATCCTTGTACTCTCGGATTTCACCCAAATTGGCCTCCAATTGAGCCTACAACGTACAAACGAGTTTTCCTTCTTCGTTAAGCACAACCGAACCTTTTTGTTGAGTCAAACATGTCCCATTTGACGTTATTATGGTGCCACGCGAGGATTGAAATCAAACGGAGTCCATTTGGTCACTCAAATCCTTGTATTCTCGGATTGCACTCAATTGAGCCTACAACGTACAAACGAGTTTTCCTTCTTCGTTAAGCACAACCGAACCTTTTTGTTGAGTAAAACATGTCCCATTTGACGTTATTATGGTGCCACGCGACTATTGAAATCAAACGGAGTCCATTTGGTTATTCAAATCCTTGTACTCTCGGATTGCACCCAAATTGGAATCCAATTGAGCCTACAACGTACAAACGAGTTTTCCTTCTTCGTTAATTTACAACCGAATCTTTTTGTTGAGTCAAAAATGTCCCATTTGACGTTATTAAAGTGCCACGCGAGGATTGAAATCAAACGGAGTCCATTTGGTCACTCAAATCCTTGTATTCTCGGATTGCACCCAAATTGGCCTCCCATTGAGCCTACAACGTACAAACGAGTTTTCCTTTTTCGTTAAGCACAACCGAACCTTTTTGTTGAGTCAAACATGTCCCATTTAACGTTATTATGGTGCCTCACGAGGATTGAAATCAAACGGGGTCCATTTGGTCACTCAAATCCTTGTATTCTCGGGTTGCCCCCAAATTAGCCTCCAATTGAGCCTACAACGTACAAACGAGTTTTCCTTCTTCGTTAACACAACCGAACCTTTTTCTTGAGTCAAACATGTCCCATTTGATGTTATTATGGTGCCACACGAGTATTGAAATCAAACGGAGTCCATTTGGTCACTCAAATCCTTGTATTTTCGGATTGCACTCAATTGAGCCAACAACGTACAAACGAGTTTTCCTTCTTCGTTAAGCACAACCAAACATTTTTGTTGAGTCAAACATGTCCCATTTGACATTATTAAGGTGCCACGCGAGGATTGAAATCAAACGGAGTCCATTTGGTCACTCAATCCTTGTATTCTCGGATTGCACTAAAATTGGCCACAATTGAGCCAACAACGTACAAACGAGTTTTCCTTCTTCGTTAAGCACAACCGAACCTTTTGGTTGAGTCAAACATGTCCCATTTGACGTTATTATGGTGCCACGCGAGGATTGAAATCAAACGGAGTCCATTTGGTCACTCAAATCCTTGTATTCTCGGTTTGCACTCAAATTGGCCTCAATTGAGCCGACAACGTACAAACGAGTTTTCCTTCTTCGTTAAACACAACCGAACCTTTTTGTTGATTCAAACATGTCCCATTTGATGTTATTATGGTGCCACGCGAGGATTGAAATCAAACGGAGTCCATTTGGTCACTCAAATCCTTGTATTCTCGGTTTGCACTCAAATTGGCCTCAATTGAGCCGACAACGTACAAACGAGTTTTCCTTCTTCGTTAAACACAACCGAACCTTTTTGTTGATTCAAACATGTCCCATTTGACGTTATTATGGTGCCACGCGAGGATTGAAATCAAACGGAGTCCATTTGGTCACTCAAATCCTTGTATTCTCGGATTGCACTCAAATTGGCCTCAATTGAGACTACAACGTACAAACGAGTTTTCCTTCTTCGTTAAACACAACCGAACCTTTTTGTTGAGTCAAACATGTCCCATTTGACGTTATTAAGGTGCCACGGGAGGATTGAAATCAAACGGAGTCCATTTGGTCACTCAAATCCTTGTATTCTCGGATTGCACCCAAATTGGCCTCCAATTGAGCCTACAACGTACAAACGAGTTTTCCTTCTTCGTTAAGCACAACCGAACCTTTTTGTTGAGTCAAACATGTCCCATTTAACGTTATTATGGTGCCTCACGAGAATTTAAATCAAGCGGGGTCCATTTGGTCACTCAAATCCTTGTATTCTCGGATTGCCCCCAAATTGGCCTCCAATTGAGCCTACAACGTACAAACGAGTTTTCCTTCTTCGTTAAGCACAACCGAACCTTTTTGTTGAGTCAAACATGTCCCATTTGATGTTATTATGGTGCCACGCGAGTATTGAAATCAAACGGAGTCCATTTGGTCACTCAAATCCTTGTATTCTCGGATTGCACTCAATTGAGCCAACAACGTACAAACGAGTTTTGCTTCTTCGTTAAGCACAACCGAACGTTTTTGTTGAGTCAAACATGTCCCATTTGACATTATTAAGGTGCCACGCGAGGATTGAAATCAAACGGAGTCCATTTGGTCACTCAATCCTTGTATTCTCGGATTGCACTAAAATTGGCCTCAATTGAGCCAACAACGTACAAACGAGTTTTCCTTCTTCGTTAAGCACAACCGAACCTTTTGGTTGAGTCAAAAATGTCCCATTTGACGTTATTATGGTGCCACGTGAGGATTGAAATCAAACGGAGTCCATTTGGTCACTCAAATCCTTGTATTCTCGGATTGCACTCAAATTGGCCTCAATTGAGCCAACAACGTACAAACGAGTTTTCCTTCTTCGTTAAGCACAACCGAACCTTTTTGTTGAGTCAAACATGTCCCATTTGACGTTATTATGGTGCCACGCAAGTATTGAAATCAAACAGAGTCCATTTGGTCACTCAAATCCTTGTATTCTCGGATTGCACTCAAATTGGCCTCAATTGAGCCAACAACGTACAAACGAGTTTTCCTTCTTCGTTAAGCACAACCGAACCTTTTGGTTTACTCAAACATGTCCCATTTGACGTTATTATGGTGCCACGCGAGGATTGAAATCAAACGGAGTCCATTTGGTCACTCAAATCCTTGTATTCTCGGATTGCACCTAAATTGGTTTCCAATTGAGCCTACAACGTACAAACGAGTTTTCCTTCTTCGTTAAGCACAACCGAACCTTTTTGTTGAGTCAAACATTTCCCATTTGACGTTATAATGGAGCCACGCGATGATTGAAATCAAACGGAGTCCATTTGGTCACTCAAATCCTTGTATTCTAGGATTGCACTCAATTGAGCCTACAAAGTACAAACGAGTTTTCCTTCTTCGTTAAGCACAACCGAACCTTTTTGTTGAGTCAAACATGTCCCATTTGACGTTATTATGGTGCCACGTGTGGATTGAAATCAAACGGAGTCCATTTGGTTACTCAAATCCTTGTACTCTCGGATTTCACCCAAATTGGCCTCCAATTGAGCCTACAACGTACAAACGAGTTTTCCTTCTTCGTTAAGCACAACCGAACCTTTTTGTTGAGTCAAACATGTCCCATTTGACGTTATTATGGTGCCACGCGAGGATTGAAATCAAACGGAGTCCATTTGGTCACTCAAATCCTTGTATTCTCGGATTGCACTCAATTGAGCCTACAACGTACAAACGAGTTTTCCTTCTTCGTTAAGCACAACCGAACCTTTTTGTTGAGTAAAACATGTCCCATTTGACGTTATTATGGTGCCACGCGACTATTGAAATCAAACGGAGTCCATTTGGTTATTCAAATCCTTGTACTCTCGGATTGCACCCAAATTGGAATCCAATTGAGCCTACAACGTACAAACGAGTTTTCCTTCTTCGTTAATTTACAACCGAATCTTTTTGTTGAGTCAAACATGTCCCATTTGACGTTATTAAAGTGCCACGCGAGGATTGAAATCAAACGGAGTCCATTTGGTCACTCAAATCCTTGTATTCTCGGATTGCACCCAAATTGGCCTCCCATTGAGCCTACAACGTACAAACGAGTTTTCCTTTTTCGTTAAGCACAACCGAACCTTTTTGTTGAGTCAAACATGTCCCATTTGACGTTATTATGGTGCCACGCGAGGACTGAAATCAAACGGAGTCCATTTGGTCACTCAAATCCTTGTATTCTCGGATTGCACTCAAATTGGCCTCAATTGAGCCTACAACGTACAAACGAGTTTTCCTTCTTCGTTAAGCACAACCGAACCTTTTTGTTGAGTCAAACATGTCCCATTTAACGTTATTATGGTGCCTCACGAGGATTGAAATCAAACGGGGTCCATTTGGTCACTCAAATCCTTGTATTCTCGGGTTGCCCCCAAATTAGCCTCCAATTGAGCCTACAACGTACAAACGAGTTTTCCTTCTTCGTTAAGCACAACCGAACCTTTTTCTTGAGTCAAACATGTCCCATTTGATGTTATTATGGTCCCACGCGAGTATTGAAATCAAACGGAGTCCATTTGGTCACTCAAATCCTTGTATTTTCGGATTGGCCTCAATTGAGCCAACAACGTACAAACGAGTTTTCCTTCTTCGTTAAGCACAACCAAACATTTTTGTTGAGTCAAACATGTCCCATTTGACATTATTAAGGTGCCACGCGAGGATTGAAATCAAACGGAGTCCATTTGGTCACTGAATCCTTGTATTCTCGGATTGCACTAAAATTGGCCACAATTGAGCCAACAACGTACAAACGAGTTTTCCTTCTTCGTTAAGCACAACCGAACCTTTTGGTTGAGTCAAACATGTCCCATTTGACGTTATTATGGTGCCACGCGAGGATTGAAATCAAACGGAGTCCATTTGGTCACTCAAATCCTTGTATTCTCGGTTTGCACTCAAATTGGCCTCAATTGAGCCGACAACGTACAAACGAGTTTTCCTTCTTCGTTAAACACAACCGAACCTTTTTGTTGATTCAAACATGTCCCATTTGACGTTATTATGGTGCCACGCGAGGATTGAAATCAAACGGAGTCCATTTGGTTACTCAAATCCTTGTATTCTCGGATTGCACTCAAATTGGCCTCAATTGAGCCTACAACGTACAAACGAGTTTTCCTTCTTCGTTAAACACAACCGAACCCTTTTGTTGAGTCAAACATGTCCCATTTGACGTTATTAAGGTGCCACGGGAGGATTGAAATCAAACGGAGTCCATTTGGTCACTCAAATCCTTGTATTCTCGGATTGCACCCAAATTGGCCCCCAATTGAGCCTACAACGTACAAACGAGTTTTCCTTCTTCGTTAACTTACAACCGAACCTTTTTGTTGAGTCAAACATGTCCCATTTGACGTTATTAAGGTGCCACACGAGGATTGAAATCAAACGGAGTCCATTTGGTCAATCAAATCCTTGTATTCTCGGATTGCACCCAAATTGGCCTCCAATTGAGCCTACAACGTACAAACGAGTTTTCCTTCTTCGTTAAGCACAACCGAACCTTTTTGTTGAGTCAAACATGTCCCATTTGACGTTATTATGGTGCCACGCGAGGATTGAAATCAAACGGAGTCCATTTGGTCACTCATATCCTCGTATTCTCGGATTGCACTCAAATTGGCCTCAATTGAGTCAAACATGTCCCATTTGACGTTATTATGGTGCCACACAAGGATTGAAATCAAACGGAGTCCATTTGGTCACTCAAATCCTTGTATTCTCGGATTGCACCCAAATTGGCCTCCAATTGAGCCTACAACGTACAAACGAGTTTTCCTTCTTCGTTAAGCACAACCGAACCTTTGTGTTGAGTCAAACATGTCCCATTTGATATTATTATGGTGCCACGCGAGTATTGAAATCAAACGGAGTCCATTTGGTCACTCAAATCCTTGTATTTTCGGATTGCACTCAATTGAGCCAACAACGTACAAACGAGTTTTCCTTCTTCGTTAAGCACAACCAAACATTTTTGTTGAGTCAAACATGTCCCATTTGACATTATTAAGGTGCCACGCGAGGATTGAAATCAAACGGAGTCCATTTGGTCACTCAATCCTTGTATTCTCGGATTGCACTAAAATTGGCCACAATTGAGCCAACAACGTACAAACGAGTTTTCCTTCTTCGTTAAGCACAACCGAACCTTTTGGTTGAGTCAAACATGTCCCATTTGACGTTATTATGGTGCCACGCGAGGATTGAAATCAAACGGAGTCCATTTGGTCACTCAAATCCTTGTATTCTCGGTTTGCACTCAAATTGGCCTCAATTGAGCCGACAACGTACAAACGAGTTTTCCTTCTTCGTTAAACACAACCGAACCTTTTTGTTGATTCAAACATGTCCCATTTGACGTTATTATGGTGCCACGCGAGGATTGAAATCAAACGGAGTCCATTTGGTCACTCAAATCCTTGTATTCTCGGATTGCACTCAAATTGGCCTCAATTGAGCCTACAACGTACAAACGAGTTTTCCTTCTTCGTTAAACACAACCGAACCTTTTTGTTGAGTCAAACATGTCCCATTTGACGTTATTAAGGTGCCACGGGAGGATTGAAATCAAACGGAGTCCATTTGGTCACTCAAATCCTTGTATTCTCGGATTGCACCCAAATTGGCCTCCAATTGAGCCTACAACGTACAAACGAGTTTTCCTTCTTCGTTAACTTACAACCGAAACTTTTTGTTGAGTCAAACATGTCCCATTTGACGTTATTAAGGTGCCACACGAGGATTGAAATCAAACGGAGTCCATTTGGTCAATCAAATCCTTGTATTCTCGGATTGCACCCAAATTGGCCTCCAATTGAGCCTACAACGTACAAACGAGTTTTCCTTCTTCGTTAAGCACAACCGAACCTTTTTGTTGAGTCAAACATGTCCCATTTGACGTTATTATGGTGCCACGCGAGGATTGAAATCAAACGGAGTCCATTTGGTCACTCATATCCTCGTATTCTCGGATTGCACTCAAATTGGCCTCAATTGAGTCAAACATGTCCCATTTGACGTTATTATGGTGCCACACAAGGATTGAAATCAAACGGAGTCCATTTGGTCACTCAAATCCTTGTATTCTCGGATTGCACCCAAATTGGCCTCCAATTGAGCCTACAACGTACAAACGAGTTTTCCTTCTTCGTTAAGCACAACCGAACCTTTTTGTTGAGTCAAACATGTCCCATTTGATGTTATTATGGTGCCACGCGAGTATTGAAATCAAACGGAGTCCATTTGGTCACTCAAATCCTTGTATTCTCGGATTGCACTCAATTGAGCCAACAACGTACAAACGAGTTTTCCTTCTTCGTTAAGCACAACCGAACATTTTTGTTGAGTCAAACATGTCCCATTTGACATTATTAAGGTGCCACGCGAGGATTGAAATCAAACGGAGTCCATTTGGTCACTCAATCCTTGTATTCTCGGATTGCACTAAAATTGGCCTCAATTGAGCCAACAACGTACAAATGAGTTTTCCTTCTTCGTTAAGCACAACCGAACCTTTTTGTTGAGTCAAACATGTCCCATTTGACGTTATTATGGTGCCACGCGAGGATTGAAATCAAACGGAGTCCATTTGGTCACTCAAATCCTTGTATTCTCGGTTTGCACTCAAATTGGCCTCAATTGAGCCAACAACGTACAAACGAGTTTTCCTTCTTCGTTAACCACAACCGAACCTTTTTGTTGATTCAAACATGTCCCATTTGACGTTATTATGGTGCCACGCGAGGATTGAAATCAAACGGAGTCCATTTGGTCACTCAAATCCTTGTATTCTCGGATTGCACTCAAATTGGCCTCAATTGAGCCTACAACGTACAAACGAGTTTTCCTTCTTCGTTAAGCACAACTGAACCTTTTTGTTGAGTCAAACATGTCCCATTTGTCGTTATTATGGTGCCACACGAGGATTGAAATCAAACGGAGTCCATTTGGTCAATCAAATCCTTGTATTCTCGGATTGCACCCAAATTGGCCTCCAATTGAGCCTACAACGTACAAACGAGTTTTCCTTCTTCGTTAAGCACAACCGAACCTTTTTGTTGAGTCAAACATGTCCCATTTGACGTTATTATGGTGCCACGCGAGGATTGAAATCAAACGGAGTCCATTTGGTCACTCATATCCTTGTATTCTCGGATTGCACTCAATTGAGCCTACAACGTACAAACGAGTTTTCCTTCTTCGTTAAGCACAAACGAACCTTTTTGTTGAGTAAAACATGTCCCATTTGACGTTATTATTTTGACACACGAGGATTGAAATCAAACGGAGTCCATTTGGTTACTCAAATCCTTGTACTCTCGGATTGCACCCATATTGGCCTCCAATTGAGCCTACAACGTACAAACGAGTTTTCCTTCTTCGTTAATTTACAACCGAATCTTTTTTTTTAGTCAAACATTTCCCATTTGACATTATTAAGCTGCCACGCGAGGATTGGAATCAAACGGAGTCCATTTGGTCACTCAAATCCTTGTATTCTCGGATTGCACTCAAATTGGCCTTAATTGAGCCTACAACGTACAAACGAGTTTTCCTTCTTCGTTAAGCACAACCGAACCTTTTTGTTGAGTAAAACATGTCCCATTTGACGTTATTATGGTGCCACACGAGGATTGAAATCAAACGGGGTCCATTTGGTCACTCAAATCCTTGTATTCTCGGATTGCACCCAAATTGGCCTCCAATTGAGCCTACAACGTACAAACGAGTTTTCCTTCTTCGTTAAGCACAACCGAACCTTTTTGTTGAGTCAAACATGTCCCATTTGATGTTATTATGGTGCCACGCGAGTATTGAAATCAAACGGAGTCCATTTGGTCACTCAAATCCTTGTATTCTCGGATTGCACTCAATTGAGCCAACAACGTACAAACGAGTTTTCCTTCTTCGTTAAGCACAACCGAACATTTTTGTTGAGTCAAACATGTCCCATTTGACATTATTAAGGTGCCACGCGAGGATTGAAATCAAACGGAGTCCATTTGGTCACTCAATCCTTGTATTCTCGGATTGCACTAAAATTGGCCTCAATTGAGCCAACAACGTACAAATGAGTTTTCCTTCTTCGTTAAGCACAACCGAACCTTTTTGTTGAGTCAAACATGTCCCATTTGACGTTATTATGGTGCCACGTGAGGATTGAAATCAAACGGAGTCCATTTGGTCACTCAAATCCTTGTATTCTCGGTTTGCACTCAAATTGGCCTCAATTGAGCCAACAACGTACAAACGAGTTTTCCTTCTTCGTTAACCACAACCGAACCTTTTTGTTGATTCAAACATGTCCCATTTGACGTTATTATGGTGCCACGCGAGGATTGAAATCAAACGGAGTCCATTTGGTCACTCAAATCCTTGTATTCTCGGATTGCACTCAAATTGGCCTCAATTGAGCCTACAACGTACAAACGAGTTTTCCTTCTTCGGTAAGCACAACTGAACCTTTTTGTTGAGTCAAACATGTCCCATTTGTCGTTATTATGGTGCCACACGAGGATTGAAATCAAACGGGGTCCATTTGGTCACTCAAATCCTTGTATTCCCGGATTGCACCCAAATTGGCCTCCAATTGAGCCTACAACATACAAACGAGTTTTCCTTCTTCGTTAAACACAACCGAACCTTTTTGTTGATTCAAACATGTCCCATTTGACGTTATTATGGTGCCACACGAGGATTGAAATCAAACGGAGTCCATTTGGTCACTCAAATCCTTGTATTCTCGGATTGCACCTAAATTGGTTTCCAATTGAGCCTACAACGTACAAACGAGTTTTCCTTCTTCGTTAAGCACAACCGAACCTTTTTGTTGAGTCAAACATTTCCCATTTGACGTTATAATGGAGCCACGCGATGATTGAAATCAAACGGAGTCCATTTGGTCACTCAAATCCTTGTATTCTAGGATTGCACTCAATTGAGCCTACAAAGTACAAACGAGTTTTCCTTCTTCGTTAAGCACAACCGAACCTTTTTGTTGAGTCAAACATGTCCCATTTGACGTTATTATGGTGCCACGTGTGGATTGAAATCAAACGGAGTCCATTTGGTTACTCAAATCCTTGTACTCTCGGATTTCACCCAAATTGGCCTCCAATTGAGCCTACAACGTACAAACGAGTTTTCCTTCTTCGTTAAGCACAACCGAACCTTTTTGTTGAGTCAAACATGTCCCATTTGACGTTATTATGGTGCCACGCGAGGATTGAAATCAAACGGAGTCCATTTGGTCACTCAAATCCTTGTATTCTCGGATTGCACTCAATTGAGCCTACAACGTACAAACGAGTTTTCCTTCTTCGTTAAGCACAACCGAACCTTTTTGTTGAGTAAAACATGTCCCATTTGACGTTATTATGGTGCCACGCGACTATTGAAATCAAACGGAGTCCATTTGGTTATTCAAATCCTTGTACTCTCGGATTGCACCCAAATTGGAATCCAATTGAGCCTACAACGTACAAACGAGTTTTCCTTCTTCGTTAATTTACAACCGAATCTTTTTGTTGAGTCAAACATGTCCCATTTGACGTTATTAAAGTGCCACGCGAGGATTGAAATCAAACGGAGTCCATTTGGTCACTCAAATCCTTGTATTCTCGGATTGCACCCAAATTGGCCTCCCATTGAGCCTACAACGTACAAACGAGTTTTCCTTTTTCGTTAAGCACAACTGAACCTTTTTGTTGAGTCAAACATGTCCCATTTGACGTTATTATGGTGCCACGCGAGGACTGAAATCAAACGGAGTCCATTTGGTCACCCAAATCCTTGTATTCTCGGATTGCACTCAAATTGGCCTCAATTGAGCCTACAACGTACAAACGAGTTTTCCTTCTTCGTTAAGCACAACCGAACCTTTTTGTTGAGTCAAACATGTCCCATTTAACGTTATTATGGTGCCTCACGAGGATTGAAATCAAACGGGGTCCATTTGGTCACTCAAATCCTTGTATTCTCGGGTTGCCCCCAAATTAGCCTCCAATTGAGCCTACAACGTACAAACGAGTTTTCCTTCTTCGTTAAGCACAACCGAACCTTTTTCTTGAGTCAAACATGTCCCATTTGATGTTATTATGGTGCCACGCGAGGATTGAAATCAAACGGAGTCCATTTGGTCACTCAAATCCTTGTATTTTCGGATTGCACTCAATTGAGCCAACAACGTACAAACGAGTTTTCCTTCTTCGTTAAGCACAACCAAACATTTTTGTTGAGTCAAACATGTCCCATTTGAAATTATTAAGGTGCCACGCGAGGATTGAAATCAAACGGAGTCCATTTGGTCACTCAATCCTCGTATTCTCGGATTGCACTAAAATTGGCCACAATTGAGACAACAACGTACAAACGAGTTTTCCTTCTTCGTTAAGCACAACCGAACCTTTTGGTTGAGTCAAACATGTCCCATTTGACGTTATTATGGTGCCACGCGAGGATTGAAATCAAACGGAGTCCATTTGGTCACTCAAATCCTTGTATTCTCGGTTTGCACTCAAATTGGCCTCAATTGAGCCGACAACGTACAAACGAGTTTTCCTTCTTCGTTAAACACAACCGAACCTTTTTGTTGATTCAAACATGTCCCATTTGACGTTATTATGGTGCCACGCGAGGATTGAAATCAAACGGAGTCCATTTGGTCACTCAAATCCTTGTATTCTCGGATTGCACTCAAATTGGCCTCAATTGAGCCTACAACGTACAAACGAGTTTTCCTTCTTCGTTAAACACAACCGAACCTTTTTGTTGAGTCAAACATGTCCCATTTGACGTTATTAAGGTGCCACGGGAGGATTGAAATCAAACGGAGTCCATTTGGTCAATCAAATCCTTGTATTCTCGGATTGCACCCAAATTGGCCTCCAATTGAGCCTACAACGTACAAACGAGTTTTCCTTCTTCGTTAAGCACAACCGAACCTTTTTGTTGAGTCAAACATGTCCCATTTGACGTTATTATGGTGCCACGCGAGGATTGAAATCAAACGGAGTCCATTTGGTCACTCATATCCTCGTATTCTCGGATTGCACTCAAATTGGCCTCAATTGAGTCAAACATGTCCCATTTGACGTTATTATGGTGCCACACAAGGATTGAAATCAAACGGAGTCCATTTGGTCACTCAAATCCTTGTATTCTCGGATTGCACCCAAATTGGCCTCCAATTGAGCCTACAACGTACAAACGAGTTTTCCTTCTTCGTTAAGCACAACCGAACCTTTTTGTTGAGTCAAACATGTCCCATTTGACGTTATTATGGTGCCACGCGAGGATTGAAATCAAACGGAGTCCATTTGGTCACTCATATCCTAGTATTCTCGGATTGCACTCAATTGAGCCTACAACGTACAAACGAGTTTTCCTTCTTCGTTAAGCACAAACGAACCTTTTTGTTGAGTAAAACATGTCCCATTTGACGTTATTATTTTGACACACGAGGATTGAAATCAAACGGAGTCCATTTGGTTACTCAAATCCTTGTACTCTCGGATTGCACCCAAATTGGCCTCCAATTGAGCCTACAACGTACAAACGAGTTTTCCTTCTTCGTTAATTTACAACCGAATCTTTTTTTTTAGTCAAACATTTCCCATTTGACATTATTAAGCTGCCACGCGAGGATTGAAATCAAACGGAGTCCATTTGGTCACTCAAATCCTTGTATTCTCGGATTGCACTCAAATTGGCCTTAATTGAGCCTACAACGTACAAACGAGTTTTCCTTCTTCGTTAAGCACAACCGAACCTTTTTGTTGAGTAAAACATGTCCCATTTGACGTTATTATGGTGCCACACGAGGATTGAAATCAAACGGGGTCCATTTGGTCACTCAAATCCTTGTATTCTCGGATTGCACCCAAATTGGCCTCCAATTGAGCCTACAACGTACAAACGAGTTTTCCTTCTTCGTTATGCACAACCGAACCTTTTTGTTGAGTCAAACATGTCCCATTTGATGTTATTATGGTGCCACGCGAGTATTGAAATCAAACGGAGTCCATTTGGTCACTCAAATCCTTGTATTCTCGGATTGCACTCAATTGAGCCAACAACGTACAAACGAGTTTTCCTTCTTCGTTAAGCACAACCGAACATTTTTGTTGAGTCAAACATGTCCCATTTGACATTATTAAGGTGCCACGCGAGGATTGAAATCAAACGGAGTCCATTTGGTCACTCAATCCTTGTATTCTCGGATTGCACTAAAATTGGCCTCAATTGAGCCAACAACGTACAAATGAGTTTTCCTTCTTCGTTAAGCACAACCGAACCTTTTTGTTGAGTCAAACATGTCCCATTTGACGTTATTATGGTGCCACGTGAGGATTGAAATCAAACGGAGTCCATTTGGTCACTCAAATCCTTGTATTCTCGGTTTGCACTCAAATTGGCCTCAATTGAGCCAACAACGTACAAACGAGTTTTCCTTCTTCGTTAACCACAACCGAACCTTTTTGTTGATTCAAACATGTCCCATTTGACGTTATTATGGTGCCACGCGAGGATTGAAATCAAACGGAGTCCATTTGGTCACTCAAATCCTTGTATTCTCGGATTGCACTCAAATTGGCCTCAATTGAGCCTACAACGTACAAACGAGTTTTCCTTCTTCGGTAAGCACAACTGAACCTTTTTGTTGAGTCAAACATGTCCCATTTGTCGTTATTATGGTGCCACACGAGGATTGAAATCAAACGGGGTCCATTTGGTCACTCAAATCCTTGTATTCCCGGATTGCACCCAAATTGGCCTCCAATTGAGCCTACAACATACAAACGAGTTTTCCTTCTTCGTTAAACACAACCGAACCTTTTTGTTGATTCAAACATGTCCCATTTGACGTTATTATGGTGCCACGCGAGGATTGAAATCAAACGGAGTCCATTTGGTCACTCAAATCCTTGTATTCTCGGATTGCACCTAAATTGGTTTCCAATTGAGCCTACAACGTACAAACGAGTTTTCCTTCTTCGTTAAGCACAACCGAACCTTTTTGTTGAGTCAAACATTTCCCATTTGACGTTATAATGGAGCCACGCGATGATTGAAATCAAACGGAGTCCATTTGGTCACTCAAATCCTTGTATTCTAGGATTGCACTCAATTGAGCCTACAAAGTACAAACGAGTTTTCCTTCTTCGTTAAGCACAACCGAACCTTTTTGTTGAGTCAAACATGTCCCATTTGACGTTATTATGGTGCCACGTGTGGATTGAAATCAAACGGAGTCCATTTGGTTACTCAAATCCTTGTACTCTCGGATTTCACCCAAATTGGCCTCCAATTGAGCCTACAACGTACAAACGAGTTTTCCTTCTTCGTTAAGCACAACCGAACCTTTTTGTTGAGTCAAACATGTCCCATTTGACGTTATTATGGTGCCACGCGAGGATTGAAATCAAACGGAGTCCATTTGGTCACTCAAATCCTTGTATTCTCGGATTGCACTCAATTGAGCCTACAACGTACAAACGAGTTTTCCTTCTTCGTTAAGCACAACCGAACCTTTTTGTTGAGTAAAACATGTCCCATTTGACGTTATTATGGTGCCACGCGACTATTGAAATCAAACGGAGTCCATTTGGTTATTCAAATCCTTGTACTCTCGGATTGCACCCAAATTGGAATCCAATTGAGCCTACAACGTACAAACGAGTTTTCCTTCTTCGTTAATTTACAACCGAATCTTTTTGTTGAGTCAAACATGTCCCATTTGACGTTATTAAAGTGCCACGCGAGGATTGAAATCAAACGGAGTCCATTTGGTCACTCAAATCCTTGTATTCTCGGATTGCACCCAAATTGGCCTCCCATTGAGCCTACAACGTACAAACGAGTTTTCCTTTTTCGTTAAGCACAACTGAACCTTTTTGTTGAGTCAAACATGTCCCATTTGACGTTATTATGGTGCCACGCGAGGACTGAAATCAAACGGAGTCCATTTGGTCACCCAAATCCTTGTATTCTCGGATTGCACTCAAATTGGCCTCAATTGAGCCTACAACGTACAAACGAGTTTTCCTTCTTCGTTAAGCACAACCGAACCTTTTTGTTGAGTCAAACATGTCCCATTTAACGTTATTATGGTGCCTCACGAGGATTGAAATCAAACGGGGTCCATTTGGTCACTCAAATCCTTGTATTCTCGGGTTGCCCCCAAATTAGCCTCCAATTGAGCCTACAACGTACAAACGAGTTTTCCTTCTTCGTTAAGCACAACCGAACCTTTTTCTTGAGTCAAACATGTCCCATTTGATGTTATTATGGTGCCACGCGAGGATTGAAATCAAACGGAGTCCATTTGGTCACTCAAATCCTTGTATTTTCGGATTGCACTCAATTGAGCCAACAACGTACAAACGAGTTTTCCTTCTTCGTTAAGCACAACCAAACATTTTTGTTGAGTCAAACATGTCCCATTTGAAATTATTAAGGTGCCACGCGAGGATTGAAATCAAACGGAGTCCATTTGGTCACTCAATCCTCGTATTCTCGGATTGCACTAAAATTGGCCACAATTGAGCCAACAACGTACAAACGAGTTTTCCTTCTTCGTTAAGCACAACCGAACCTTTTGGTTGAGTCAAACATGTCCCATTTGACGTTATTATGGTGCCACGCGAGGATTGAAATCAAACGGAGTCCATTTGGTCACTCAAATCCTTGTATTCTCGGTTTGCACTCAAATTGGCCTCAATTGAGCCGACAACGTACAAACGAGTTTTCCTTCTTCGTTAAACACAACCGAACCTTTTTGTTGATTCAAACATGTCCCATTTGACGTTATTATGGTGCCACGCGAGGATTGAAATCAAACGGAGTCCATTTGGTCACTCAAATCCTTGTATTCTCGGATTGCACTCAAATTGGCCTCAATTGAGCCTACAACGTACAAACGAGTTTTCCTTCTTCGTTAAACACAACCGAACCTTTTTGTTGAGTCAAACATGTCCCATTTGACGTTATTAAGGTGCCACGGGAGGATTGAAATCAAACGGAGTCCATTTGGTCAATCAAATCCTTGTATTCTCGGATTGCACCCAAATTGGCCTCCAATTGAGCCTACAACGTACAAACGAGTTTTCCTTCTTCGTTAAGCACAACCGAACCTTTTTGTTGAGTCAAACATGTCCCATTTGACGTTATTATGGTGCCACGCGAGGATTGAAATCAAACGGAGTCCATTTGGTCACTCATATCCTCGTATTCTCGGATTGCACTCAAATTGGCCTCAATTGAGTCAAACATGTCCCATTTGACGTTATTATGGTGCCACACAAGGATTGAAATCAAACGGAGTCCATTTGGTCACTCAAATCCTTGTATTCTCGGATTGCACCCAAATTGGCCTCCAATTGAGCCTACAACGTACAAACGAGTTTTCCTTCTTCGTTAAGCACAACCGAACCTTTTTGTTGAGTCAAACATGTCCCATTTGACGTTATTATGGTGCCACGCGAGGATTGAAATCAAACGGAGTCCATTTGGTCACTCATATCCTAGTATTCTCGGATTGCACTCAATTGAGCCTACAACGTACAAACGAGTTTTCCTTCTTCGTTAAGCACAAACGAACCTTTTTGTTGAGTAAAACATGTCCCATTTGACGTTATTATTTTGACACACGAGGATTGAAATCAAACGGAGTCCATTTGGTTACTCAAATCCTTGTACTCTCGGATTGCACCCAAATTGGCCTCCAATTGAGCCTACAACGTACAAACGAGTTTTCCTTCTTCGTTAATTTACAACCGAATCTTTTTTTTTAGTCAAACATTTCCCATTTGACATTATTAAGCTGCCACGCGAGGATTGAAATCAAACGGAGTCCATTTGGTCACTCAAATCCTTGTATTCTCGGATTGCACTCAAATTGGCCTTAATTGAGCCTACAACGTACAAACGAGTTTTCCTTCTTCGTTAAGCACAACCGAACCTTTTTGTTGAGTAAAACATGTCCCATTTGACGTTATTATGGTGCCACACGAGGATTGAAATCAAACGGGGTCCATTTGGTCACTCAAATCCTTGTATTCTCGGATTGCACCCAAATTGGCCTCCAATTGAGCCTACAACGTACAAACGAGTTTTCCTTCTTCGTTATGCACAACCGAACCTTTTTGTTGAGTCAAACATGTCCCATTTGATGTTATTATGGTGCCACGCGAGTATTGAAATCAAACGGAGTCCATTTGGTCACTCAAATCCTTGTATTCTCGGATTGCACTCAATTGAGCCAACAACGTACAAACGAGTTTTCCTTCTTCGTTAAGCACAACCGAACATTTTTGTTGAGTCAAACATGTCCCATTTGACATTATTAAGGTGCCACGCGAGGATTGAAATCAAACGGAGTCCATTTGGTCACTCAATCCTTGTATTCTCGGATTGCACTAAAATTGGCCTCAATTGAGCCAACAACGTACAAATGAGTTTTCCTTCTTCGTTAAGCACAACCGAACCTTTTTGTTGAGTCAAACATGTCCCATTTGACGTTATTATGGTGCCACGTGAGGATTGAAATCAAACGGAGTCCATTTGGTCACTCAAATCCTTGTATTCTCGGTTTGCACTCAAATTGGCCTCAATTGAGCCAACAACGTACAAACGAGTTTTCCTTCTTCGTTAACCACAACCGAACCTTTTTGTTGATTCAAACATGTCCCATTTGACGTTATTATGGTGCCACGCGAGGATTGAAATCAAACGGAGTCCATTTGGTCACTCAAATCCTTGTATTCTCGGATTGCACTCAAATTGGCCTCAATTGAGCCTACAACGTACAAACGAGTTTTCCTTCTTCGGTAAGCACAACTGAACCTTTTTGTTGAGTCAAACATGTCCCATTTGTCGTTATTATGGTGCCACACGAGGATTGAAATCAAACGGGGTCCATTTGGTCACTCAAATCCTTGTATTCCCGGATTGCACCCAAATTGGCCTCCAATTGAGCCTACAACATACAAACGAGTTTTCCTTCTTCGTTAAACACAACCGAACCTTTTTGTTGATTCAAACATGTCCCATTTGACGTTATTATGGTGCCACGCGAGGATTGAAATCAAACGGAGTCCATTTGGTCACTCAAATCCTTGTATTCTCGGATTGCACCTAAATTGGTTTCCAATTGAGCCTACAACGTACAAACGAGTTTTCCTTCTTCGTTAAGCACAACCGAACCTTTTTGTTGAGTCAAACATTTCCCATTTGACGTTATAATGGAGCCACGCGATGATTGAAATCAAACGGAGTCCATTTGGTCACTCAAATCCTTGTATTCTAGGATTGCACTCAATTGAGCCTACAAAGTACAAACGAGTTTTCCTTCTTCGTTAAGCACAACCGAACCTTTTTGTTGAGTCAAACATGTCCCATTTGACGTTATTATGGTGCCACGTGTGGATTGAAATCAAACGGAGTCCATTTGGTTACTCAAATCCTTGTACTCTCGGATTTCACCCAAATTGGCCTCCAATTGAGCCTACAACGTACAAACGAGTTTTCCTTCTTCGTTAAGCACAACCGAACCTTTTTGTTGAGTCAAACATGTCCCATTTGACGTTATTATGGTGCCACGCGAGGATTGAAATCAAACGGAGTCCATTTGGTCACTCAAATCCTTGTATTCTCGGATTGCACTCAATTGAGCCTACAACGTACAAACGAGTTTTCCTTCTTCGTTAAGCACAACCGAACCTTTTTGTTGAGTAAAACATGTCCCATTTGACGTTATTATGGTGCCACGCGACTATTGAAATCAAACGGAGTCCATTTGGTTATTCAAATCCTTGTACTCTCGGATTGCACCCAAATTGGAATCCAATTGAGCCTACAACGTACAAACGAGTTTTCCTTCTTCGTTAATTTACAACCGAATCTTTTTGTTGAGTCAAACATGTCCCATTTGACGTTATTAAAGTGCCACGCGAGGATTGAAATCAAACGGAGTCCATTTGGTCACTCAAATCCTTGTATTCTCGGATTGCACCCAAATTGGCCTCCCATTGAGCCTACAACGTACAAACGAGTTTTCCTTTTTCGTTAAGCACAACCGAACCTTTTTGTTGAGTCAAACATGTCCCATTTGACGTTATTATGGTGCCACGCGAGGACTGAAATCAAACGGAGTCCATTTGGTCACTCAAATCCTTGTATTCTCGGATTGCACTCAAATTGGCCTCAATTGAGCCTACAACGTACAAACGAGTTTTCCTTCTTCGTTAAGCACAACCGAACCTTTTTGTTGAGTCAAACATGTCCCATTTAACGTTATTATGGTGCCTCACGAGGATTGAAATCAAACGGGGTCCATTTGGTCACTCAAATCCTTGTATTCTCGGGTTGCCCCCAAATTAGCCTCCAATTGAGCCTACAACGTACAAACGAGTTTTCCTTCTTCGTTAAGCACAACCGAACCTTTTTCTTGAGTCAAACATGTCCCATTTGATGTTATTATGGTGCCACGCGAGTATTGAAATCAAACGGAGTCCATTTGGTCACTCAAATCCTTGTATTTTCGGATTGCACTCAATTGAGCCAACAACGTACAAACGAGTTTTCCTTCTTCGTTAAGCACAACCAAACATTTTTGTTGAGTCAAACATGTCCCATTTGACATTATTAAGGTGCCACGCGAGGATTGAAATCAAACGGAGTCCATTTGGTCACTCAATCCTTGTATTCTCGGATTGTACTAAAATTGGCCACAATTGAGCCAACAACGTACAAACGAGTTTTCCTTCTTCGTTAAGCACAACCGAACCTTTTGGTTGAGTCAAACATGTCCCATTTGACGTTATTATGGTGCCACGCGAGGATTGAAATCAAACGGAGTCCATTTGGTCACTCAAATCCTTGTATTCTCGGTTGCACTCAAATTGGCCTCAATTGAGCCGACAACGTACAAACGAGTTTTCCTTCTTCGTTAAACACAACCGAACCTTTTTGTTGATTCAAACATGTCCCATTTGACGTTATTATGGTGCCACGCGAGGATTGAAATCAAACGGAGTCCATTTGGTCACTCAAATCCTTGTATTCTCGGATTGCACTCAAATTGGCCTCAATTGAGCCTACAACGTACAAACGAGTTTTCCTTCTTCGTTAAACACAACCGAACCTTTTTGTTGAGTCAAACATGTCCCATTTGACGTTATTAAGGTGCCACGGGAGGATTGAAATCAAACGGAGTCCATTTGGTCACTCAAATCCTTGTATTCTCGGATTGCACCCAAATTGGCCTCCAATTGAGCCTACAACGTACAAACGAGTTTTCCTTCTTCGTTAACTTACAACCGAACCTTTTTGTTGAGTCAAACATGTCCCATTTGACGTTATTAAGGTGCCACACGAGGATTGAAATCAAACGGAGTCCATTTGGTCAATCAAATCCTTGTATTCTCGGATTGCACCCAAATTGGCCTCCAATTGAGCCTACAACGTACAAACGAGTTTTCCTTCTTCGTTAAGCACAACCGAACCTTTTTGTTGAGTCAAACATGTCCCATTTGACGTTATTATGGTGCCACGCGAGGATTGAAATCAAACGGAGTCCATTTGGTCACTCATATCCTCGTATTCTCGGATTGCACTCAAATTGGCCTCAATTGAGTCAAACATGTCCCATTTGACGTTATTATGGTGCCACACAAGGATTGAAATCAAACGGAGTCCATTTGGTCACTCAAATCCTTGTATTCTCGGATTGCACCCAAATTGGCCTCCAATTGAGCCTACAACGTACAAACGAGTTTTCCTTCTTCGTTAAGCACAACCGAACCTTTTTGTTGAGTCAAACATGTCCCATTTGACGTTATTATGGTGCCACGCGAGGATTGAAATCAAACGGAGTCCATTTGGTCACTCATATCCTTGTATTCTCGGATTGCACTCAATTGAGCCTACAACGTACAAACGAGTTTTCCTTCTTCGTTAAGCACAAACGAACCTTTTTGTTGAGTAAAACATGTCCCATTTGACGTTATTATTTTGACACACGAGGATTGAAATCAAACGGAGTCCATTTGGTTACTCAAATCCTTGTACTCTCGGATTGCACCCAAATTGGCCTCCAATTGAGCCTACAACGTACAAACGAGTTTTCCTTCTTCGTTAATTTACAACCGAATCTTTTTTTTTAGTCAAACATTTCCCATTTGACATTATTAAGCTGCCACGCGAGGATTGAAATCAAACGGAGTCCATTTGGTCACTCAAATCCTTGTATTCTCGGATTGCACTCAAATTGGCCTTAATTGAGCCTACAACGTACAAACGAGTTTTCCTTCTTCGTTAAGCACAACCGAACCTTTTTGTTGAGTAAAACATGTCCCATTTGACGTTATTATGGTGCCACTCGAGGATTGAAATCAAACGGGGTCCATTTGGTCACTCAAATCCTTGTATTCTCGGATTGCACCCAAATTGGCCTCCAATTGAGCCTACAACGTACAAACGAGTTTTCCTTCTTCGTTATGCACAACCGAACCTTTTTGTTGAGTCAAACATGTCCCATTTGATGTTATTATGGTGCCACGCGAGTATTGAAATCAAACGGAGTCCATTTGGTCACTCAAATCCTTGTATTCTCGGATTGCACTCAATTGAGCCAACAACGTACAAACGAGTTTTCCTTCTTCGTTAAGCACAACCGAACATTTTTGTTGAGTCAAACATGTCCCATTTGACATTATTAAGGTGCCACGCGAGGATTGAAATCAAACGGAGTCCATTTGGTCACTCAATCCTTGTATTCTCGGATTGCACTAAAATTGGCCTCAATTGAGCCAACAACGTACAAATGAGTTTTCCTTCTTCGTTAAGCACAACCGAACCTTTTTGTTGAGTCAAACATGTCCCATTTGACGTTATTATGGTGCCACGTGAGGATTGAAATCAAACGGAGTCCATTTGGTCACTCAAATCCTTGTATTCTCGGTTTGCACTCAAATTGGCCTCAATTGAGCCAACAACGTACAAACGAGTTTTCCTTCTTCGTTAACCACAACCGAACCTTTTTGTTGATTCAAACATGTCCCATTTGACGTTATTATGGTGCCACGCGAGGATTGAAATCAAACGGAGTCCATTTGGTCACTCAAATCCTTGTATTCTCGGATTGCACTCAAATTGGCCTCAATTGAGCCTACAACGTACAAACGAGTTTTCCTTCTTCGGTAAGCACAACTGAACCTTTTTGTTGAGTCAAACATGTCCCATTTGTCGTTATTATGGTGCCACACGAGGATTGAAATCAAACGGGGTCCATTTGGTCACTCAAATCCTTGTATTCCCGGATTGCACCCAAATTGGCCTCCAATTGAGCCTACAACATACAAACGAGTTTTCCTTCTTCGTTAAACACAACCGAACCTTTTTGTTGATTCAAACATGTCCCATTTGACGTTATTATGGTGCCACGCGAGGATTGAAATCAAACGGAGTCCATTTGGTCACTCAAATCCTTGTATTCTCGGATTGCACCTAAATTGGTTTCCAATTGAGCCTACAACGTACAAACGAGTTTTCCTTCTTCGTTAAGCACAACCGAACCTTTTTGTTGAGTCAAACATTTCCCATTTGACGTTATAATGGAGCCACACGATGATTGAAATCAAACGGAGTCCATTTGGTCACTCAAATCCTTGTATTCTAGGATTGCACTCAATTGAGCCTACAAAGTACAAACGAGTTTTCCTTCTTCGTTAAGCACAACCGAACCTTTTTGTTGAGTCAAACATGTCCCATTTGACGTTATTATGGTGCCACGTGTGGATTGAAATCAAACGGAGTCCATTTGGTTACTCAAATCCTTGTACTCTCGGATTTCACCCAAATTGGCCTCCAATTGAGCCTACAACGTACAAACGAGTTTTCCTTCTTCGTTAAGCACAACCGAACCTTTTTGTTGAGTCAAACATGTCCCATTTGACGTTATTATGGTGCCACGCGAGGATTGAAATCAAACGGAGTCCATTTGGTCACTCAAATCCTTGTATTCTCGGATTGCACTCAATTGAGCCTACAACGTACAAACGAGTTTTCCTTCTTCGTTAAGCACAACCGAACCTTTTTGTTGAGTAAAACATGTCCCATTTGACGTTATTATGGTGCCACGCGACTATTGAAATCAAACGGAGTCCATTTGGTTATTCAAATCCTTGTACTCTCGGATTGCACCCAAATTGGAATCCAATTGAGCCTACAACGTACAAACGAGTTTTCCTTCTTCGTTAATTTACAACCGAATCTTTTTGTTGAGTCAAACATGTCCCATTTGACGTTATTAAAGTGCCACGCGAGGATTGAAATCAAACGGAGTCCATTTGGTCACTCAAATCCTTGTATTCTCGGATTGCACCCAAATTGGCCTCCCATTGAGCCTACAACGTACAAACGAGTTTTCCTTTTTCGTTAAGCACAACCGAACCTTTTTGTTGAGTCAAACATGTCCCATTTGACGTTATTATGGTGCCACGCGAGGACTGAAATCAAACGGAGTCCATTTGGTCACTCAAATCCTTGTATTCTCGGATTGCACTCAAATTGGCCTCAATTGAGCCTACAACGTACAAACGAGTTTTCCTTCTTCGTTAAGCACAACCGAACCTTTTTGTTGAGTCAAACATGTCCCATTTAACGTTATTATGGTGCCTCACGAGGATTGAAATCAAACGGGGTCCATTTGGTCACTCAAATCCTTGTATTCTCGGGTTGCCCCCAAATTAGCCTCCAATTGAGCCTACAACGTACAAACGAGTTTTCCTTCTTCGTTAAGCACAACCGAAACTTTTTCTTGAGTCAAACATGTCCCATTTGATGTTATTATGGTGCCACGCGAGTATTGAAATCAAACGGAGTCCATTTGGTCACTCAAATCCTTGTATTTTCGGATTGCACTCAATTGAGCCAACAACGTACAAACGAGTTTTCCTTCTTCGTTAAGCACAACCAAACATTTTTGTTGAGTCAAACATGTCCCATTTGACATTATTAAGGTGCCACGTGAGGATTGAAATCAAACGGAGTCCATTTGGTCACTCAATCCTTGTATTCTCGGATTGCACTAAAATTGGCCACAATTGAGCCAACAACGTACAAACGAGTTTTCCTTCTTCGTTAAGCACAACCGAACCTTTTGGTTGAGTCAAACATGTCCCATTTGACGTTATTATGGTGCCACGCGAGGATTGAAATCAAACGGAGTCCATTTGGTCACTCAAATCCTTGTATTCTCGGTTTGCACTCAAATTGGCCTCAATTGAGCCGACAACGTACAAACGAGTTTTCCTTCTTCGTTAAACACAACCGAACCTTTTTGTTGATTCAAACATGTCCCATTTGACGTTATTATGGTGCCACGCGAGGATTGAAATCAAATGGAGTCCATTTGGTCACTCAAATCCTTGTATTCTCGGATTGCACTCAAATTGGCCTCAATTGAGCCTACAACGTACAAACGAGTTTTCCTTCTTCGTTAAACACAACCGAACCTTTTTGTTGAGTCAAACATGTCCCATTTGACGTTATTAAGGTGCCACGGGAGGATTGAAATCAAACGGAGTCCATTTGGTCACTCAAATCCTTGTATTCTCGGATTGCACCCAAATTGGCCTCCAATTGAGCCTACAACGTACAAACGAGTTTTCCTTCTTCGTTAACTTACAACCGAACCTTTTTGTTGAGTCAAACATGTCCCATTTGACGTTATTAAGGTGCCACACGAGGATTGAAATCAAACGGAGTCCATTTGGTCAATCAAATCCTTGTATTCTCGGATTGCACCCAAATTGGCCTCCAATTGAGCCTACAACGTACAAACGAGTTTTCCTTCTTCGTTAAGCACAACCGAACCTTTTTGTTGAGTCAAACATGTCCCATTTGACGTTATTATGGTGCCACGCGAGGATTGAAATCAAACGGAGTCCATTTGGTCACTCATATCCTCGTATTCTCGGATTGCACTCAAATTGGCCTCAATTGAGTCAAACATGTCCCATTTGACGTTATTATGGTGCCACACGAGGATTGAATTCAAATGGGATCCATTTGGTCACTCAAATCCTTGTATTCTCGGATTGCACCCAAATTGGCCTCCAATTGAGCCTACAACGTACAAACGAGTTTTCCTTCTTCGTTAAGCACAACCGAACCTTTTTGTTGAGTCAAACATGTCCCATTTGATGTTATTATGGTGCCACGGGAGTATTGAAATCAAACGGAGTCCATTTGGTCACTCAAATCCTTGTATTCTCGGATTGCACTCAATTGAGCCAACAACGTACAAACGAGTTTTCCTTCTTCGTTAAGCACAACCGAACATTTTTGTTGAGTCAAACATGTCCCATTTGACATTATTAAGGTGCCACGCGAGGTTTGAAATCAAACGGAGTCCATTTGGTCACTCAATCCTTGTATTCTCAGATTGCACTAAAATTGGCCTCAATTGAGCCAACAACGTACAAATGAGTTTTCCTTCTTCGTTAAGCACAACCGAACCTTTTTGTTGAGTCAAACATGTCCCATTTGACGTTATTATGGTGCCACGTGAGGATTGAAATCAAACGGAGTCCATTTGGTCACTCAAATCCTTGTATTCTCGGTTTGCACTCAAATTGGCCTCAATTGAGCCAACAACGTACAAACGAGTTTTCCTTCTTCGTTAACCACAACCGAACCTTTTTGTTGATTCAAACATGTCCCATTTGACGTTATTATGGTGCCACGTGAGGATTGAAATCAAACGGAGTCCATTTGGTCACTCAAATCCTTGTATTCTCGGATTGCACTCAAATTCGCCTCAATTGAGCCTACAACGTACAAACGAGTTTTCCTTCTTCGGTAAGCACAACTGAACCTTTTTGTTGAGTCAAACATATCCCATTTGTCGTTATTATGGTGCCACACGAGGATTGAAATCAAACGGGGTCCATTTGGTCACTCAAATCCTTGTATTCTCGGTTTGCACTCAAATTGGCCTCAATTGAGCCAACAACGTACAAACGAGTTTTCCTTCTTCGTTAAACACAACCGAACCTTTTTGTTGATTCAAACATGTCCCATTTGACGTTATTATGGTGCCACGCGAGGATTGAAATCAAACGGAGTCCATTTGGTCACTCAAATCCTTGTATTCTCGGATTGCACTCAAATTGGCCTCAATTGAGCCTACAACGTACAAACGAGTTTTCCTTCTTCGTTAAGCACAACTGAACCTTTTTGTTGAGTCAAACATGTCCCATTTGTCGTTATTATGGTGCCACACGAGGATTGAAATCAAACGGGGTCCATTTGGTCACTCAAATCCTTGTATTCCCGGATTGCACCCAAATTGGCCTCCAATTGAGCCTACAACATACAAACGAGTTTTCCTTCTTCGTTAAACACAAACGAACCTTTTTGTTGAGTCAAACATGTCCCATTTGACGTTATTAAGGTGCCACGCGAGGATTGAAATCAAACGGAGTCCATTTGGTCAATCAAATCCTTGTATTCTCGGATTGCACCCAAATTGGCCTCCAATTGAGCCTACAACGTACAAACAAGTTTTCCTTCTTCGTTAAGCACAACCAAACCTTTTTGTTGAGTCAAACATGTCACATTTGACGTCATTATGGTGCCACGCGAGGATTGAAATCAAACGGAGTCCATTTGGTCACTCATATCCTTGTATTCTCGGATTGCACTCAATTGAGCCTACAACGTATAAACGAGTTTTCCTTCTTCGTTAAGCACAACCGAACCTTTTTGTTGAGTAAAACATATCCCATTTGACGTTATTATTGTGCCACACGAGGATTGAAATCAAACGGAGTCCATTTGGTTACTCAAATCCTTGTACTCTCGGATTGCACCCAAATTGGCCTCCAATTGAGCCTACAACGTACAAACGAGTTTTCCTTCTTCGTTAATTTACAACCGAATCTTTTTTTTTAGTCAAACATGTCCCATTTGACATTATTAAGGTGCCACGCGAGGATTGAAATCAAACGGAGTCCATTTCGTCACTCAAATCCTTGTATTCTCGGATTGCACCCAAATTGGCCTCCAATTGAGCCTACAACGTACAAACGAGTTTTCCTTCTTTGTTAAGCACAACCGAACCTTTTTGTTGAGTCAAACATGTCCCATTTGACGTTATTAAGGTGCCACGCATGGATTGAAATCAAACGGAGTCCATTTCGTCACTCAAATCCTTGTATTCTCGGATTGCACTCAAATTGGCCTCAATTGAGCCTACAACGTACAAACGAGTTTTCCTTCTTCGTTAAGCACAACCGAACCTTTTTGTTGAGTCAAACATGTCCCACTTGACGTTATTAAGGTGCCACGCGGGGATTGAAATCAAACGGAGTCCATTTGGTCACTCAAATCCTTGTATTCTCGGATTGCACTCAATTGAGCCAACAACGTACAAACGAGTTTTCCTTCTTCGTTAAGCACAACCGAACATTTTTGTTCAGTCCAACATGTCCCATTTAACATTATTAAGGTGCCACGCGAGGATTGAAATCAAACGGAGTCCATTTGGTCACTCAATCCTTGTATTCTCGGATTGCACTAAAATTGGCCTCAATTGAGCCAACAACGTACAAATGAGTTTTCCTTCTTCGTTAAGCACAACCGAACCTTTTTGTTGAGTCAAACATGTCCCATTTGACGTTATTATGGTGCCACGCGAGGATTGAAATCAAACGGAGTCCATTTGGTCACTCAAATCCTTGTATTCTCGGTTTGCACTCAAATTGGCCTCAATTGAGCCAACAACGTACAAACGAGTTTTCCTTCTTCGTTAACCACAACCGAACCTTTTTGTTGATTCAAACATGTCCCATTTGACGTTATTACGGTGCCACGTGAGGATTGAAATCAAACGGAGTCCATTTGGTCACTCAAATCCTTGTATTCTCGGATTGCACTCAAATTGGCCTCAATTGAGCCTACAACGTACAAACGAGTTTTCCTTCTTCGTTAAGCACAACTGAACCTTTTTGTTGAGTCAAACATGTCCCATTTGTCGCTATTATGGTGCCACACGAGGATTGAAATCAAACGGGGTCCATTTGGTCACTCAAATCCTTGTATTCCCGGATTGCACCCAAATTGGCCTCCAATTGAGCCTACAACATACAAACGAGTTTTCCTTCTTCGTTAAACACAACCGAACCTTTTTGTTGATTCAAACATGTCCCATTTGACGTTATTATGGTGCCACGCGAGGATTGAAATCAAACGGAGTCCATTTGGTCACTCAAATCCTTGTATTCTCGGATTGCACTCAAATTGGCCTCAATTGAGCCTACAACGTACAAACGAGTTTTCCTTCTTCGTTAAACACAACCGAACCTTTTTGTTGAGTCAAACATGTCCCATTTGACGTTATTAAGGTGCCACGCGAGGATTGAAATCAAACGGAGTCCATTTGGTCACTCAAATCCTTGTATTCTCGGATTACACCCAAATTGGCCTCCAATTGAGCCTACAACGTACAAACGAGTTTTCCTTCTTCGTTAACTTACAACCGAACCTTTTTGTTGAGTCAAACATGTCCCATTTGACGTTATTAAGGTGCCACACGAGGATTGAAATCAAACGGAGTCCATTTGGTCAATCAAATCCTTGTATTCTCGGATTGCACCCAAATTGGCCTCCAATTGAGCCTACAACGTACAAACGATTTTTCCTTCTTCGTTAAGCACAACCGAACCTTTTTGTTGAGTCAAACATGTCCCATTTGACGTTATTATGGTGCCACGCGAGGATTGAAATCAAACGGAGTCCATTTGGTCACTCATATCCTTGTATTCTCGGATTGCACTCAATTGAGCCTACAACGTACAAACGAGTTTTCCTTCTTCGTTAAGCACAAACGAACCTTTTTGTTGAGTAAAACATGTCCCATTTGACGTTATTATGGTGCCACACGAGGATTGAAATCAAACGGGGTCCATTTGGTCACTCAAATCCTTGTATTCTCGGATTGCACCCAAATTGGCCTCCAATTGAGCCTACAACGTACAAACGAGTTTTCCTTCTTCGTTAAGCACAACCGAACCTTTTTGTTGAGTCAAACATGTCCCATTTGATGTTATTATGGTGCCACGCGAGTATTGAAATCAAACGGAGTCCATTTGGTCACTCAAATCCATGTATTCTCGGATTGCACTCAATTGAGCCAACAACGTAAAAACGAGTTTTCCTTCTTCGTTAAGCACAACCGAACATTTTTGTTGAGTCAAACATGTCCCATTTGACATTATTAAGGTGCCACGCGAGGATTGAAATCAAACGGAGTCCATTTGGTCACTCAATCCTTGTATTCTCGGATTGCACTAAAATTGGCCTCAATTGAGCCAACAACGTACAAATGAGTTTTCCTTCTTCGTTAAGCACAACCGAACCTTTTTGTTGAGTCAAACATGTCCCATTTGACGTTATTATGGTGCCACGTGAGGATTGAAATCAAACGGAGTCCATTTGGTCACTCAAATCCTTGTATTCTCGGTTTGCACTCAAATTGGCCTCAATTGAGCCAACAACGTACAAACGAGTTTTCCTTCTTCGTTAACCACAACCGAACCTTTTTGTTGATTCAAACATGTCCCATTTGACGTTATTATGGTGCCACGCGAGGATTGAAATCAAACGGAGTCCATTTGGTCACTCAAATCCTTGTATTCTCGGATTGCACTCAAATTGGCCTCAATTGAGCCTACAACGTACAAACGAGTTTTCCTTCTTCGTTAAGCACAACTGAACCTTTTTGTTGAGTCAAACATGTCCCATTTGTCGTTATTATGGTGCCACACGAGGATTGAAATCAAACGGGGTCCATTTGGTCACTCAAATCCTTGTATTCCCGGATTGCACCCAAATTGGCCTCCAATTGAGCCTACAACATACAAACGAGTTTTCCTTCTTCGTTAAACACAACCGAACCTTTTTGTTGATTCAAACAAGTCCCATTTGACGTTATTATGGTGCCACGCGAGGTTTGAAATCAAACGGAGTCCATTTGGTCACTCAAATCCTTGTATTCTCGGATTGCACTCAAATTGGCCTCAATTGAGCCTACAACGTACAAACGAGTTTTCCTTCTTCGTTAAACACAACCGAACCTTTTTGTTGAGTCAAACATGTCCCATTTGACGTTACTAAGGTGCCACCCGAGGATTGAAATCAAACGGAGTCCATTTGGTCACTCAAATCCTTGTATTCTCGGATTACACCCAAATTGGCCTCCAATTGAGCCTACAACGTACAAACGAGTTTTCCTTCTTCGTTACCTTACAACCGAACCTTTTTGTTGAGTCAAACATGTCCCATTTGACGTTATTAAGGTGCCACACGAGGATTGAAATCAAACGGTGTCCATTTGGTCAATCAAATCCTTGTATTCTCGGATTGCACCCAAATTGGCCTCCAATTGAGCCTACAACGTACAAACGAGTTTTCCTTCTTCGTTAAGCACAACCGAACCTTTTTGTTGAGTCAAACATGTCCCATTTGACGTTATTATGGTGCCACGCGAGGATTGAAATCAAACGGAGTCCATTTGGTCACTCATATCTTTGTATTCTCGGATTGCACTCAATTGAGCCTACAACGTACAAACGAGTTTTCCTTCTTCGTTAAGCACAAACGAACCTTTTTGTTGAGTAAAACATGTCCCATTTGACGTTATTATTTTGACACACGAGGATTGAAATCAAACGGAGTCCATTTGGTTACTCAAATCCTTGTACTCTCGGATTGCACCCAAATTGGCCTCCAATTGAGCCTACAACGTACAAACGAGTTTTCCTTCTTCGTTAATTTACAACCGAATCTTTGTTTTAGTCAAACATTTCCCATTTGACATTATTAAGCTGCCACGCGAGGATTGAAATCAAACGGAGTCCATTTGGTCACTCAAATCCTTGTATTCTCGGATTGCACTCAAATTGGCCTTAATTGAGCCTACAACGTACAAACGAGTTTTCCTTCTTCGTTAAGCACAACCGAACCTTTTTGTTGAGTAAAACATGTCCCATTTGACGTTATTATGGTGCCACACGAGGATTGAAATCAAACGGGGTCCATTTGGTCACTCAAATCCTTGTATTCTCGGATTGCACCCAAATTGGCCTCCAATTGAGCCTACAACGTACAAACGAGTTTTCCTTCTTCGTTAAGCACAACCGAACCTTTTTGTTGAGTCAAACATGTCCCATTTGATGTTATTATGGTGCCACGCGAGTATTGAAATCAAACGGAGTCCATTTGGTCACTCAAATCCATGTATTCTCGGATTGCACTCAATTGAGCCAACAACGTACAAACGAGTTTTCCTTCTTCGTTAAGCACAACCGAACATTTTTGTTGAGTCAAACATGTCCCATTTGACATTATTAAGGTGCCACGCGAGGATTGAAATCAAACGGAGTCCATTTGGTCACTCAATCCTTGTATTCTCGGATTGCACTAAAATTGGCCTCAATTGAGCCAACAACGTACAAATGAGTTTTCATTCTTCGTTAAGCACAACCGAACCTTTTTGTTGAGTCAAACATGTCCCATTTGACATTATTATGGTGCCACGTGAGGATTGAAATCAAACGGAGTCCATTTGGTCACTCAAATCCTTGTATTCTCGGTTTGCACTCAAATTGGCCTCAATTGAGCCAACAACGTACAAACGAGTTTTCCTTCTTCGTTAACCACAACCGAACCTTTTTGTTGATTCAAACATGTCCCATTTGACGTGATTATGGTGCCACGTGGGGATTGAAATCAAACGGAGTCCATTTGGTCACTCAAATCCTTGTATTCTCGGATTGCACTCAAATTGGCCTCAATTGAGCCTACAACGTACAAACGAGTTTTCCTTCTTCGGTAAGCACAACTGAACCTTTTTGTTGAGTCAAACATGTCCCATTTGTCGTTATTATGGTGCCACACGAGGATTGAAATCAAACGGGGTCCATTTGGTCACTCAAATCCTTGTATTCCCGGATTGCACCCAAATTGGCCTCCAATTGAGCCTACAACATACAAACGAGTTTTCCTTCTTCGTTAAACACAACCGAACCTTTTTGTTGATTCAAACATGTCCCATTTGACGTTATTATGGTGCCACGCGAGGATTGAAATCAAACGGAGTCCATTTGGTCACTCAAATCCTTGTATTCTCGGATTGCACTCAAATTGGCCTCAATTGAGCCTACAACGTATAAACGAGTTTTCCTTCTTTGTTAAGCACAACTGAACCTTTTTGTTGAGTCAAACATGTCCCATTTGTCGTTATTATGGTGCCACACGAGGATTGAAATCAAACGGGGTCCATTTGGTCACTCAAATCCTTGTATTCCCGGATTGCACCCAAATTGGCCTCCAATTGAGCCTACAACATACAAACGAGTTTTCCTTCTTCGTTAAACACAACCGAACCTTTTTGTTGAGTCAAACATGTCCCATTTGACGTTATTAAGGTGCCACGCGAGGATTGAAATCAAACGGAGTCCATTTGGTCAATCAAATCCTTGTATTCTCGGATTGCACCCAAATTGGCCTCCAATTGAGCCTACAACGTACAAACGAGTTTTCCTTCTTCGTTAAGCACAACCGAACCTTTTTGTTGAGTCAAACATGTCCCATTTGACGTCATTATGGTGCCACGCGAGGATTGAAATCAAACGGAGTCCATTTGGTCACTCATATCCTTGTATTCTCGGATTGCACTCAATTGAGCCTACAACGTATAAACGAGTTTTCCTTCTTCGTTAAGCACAACCGAACCTTTTTGTTGAGTAAAACATATCCCATTTGACGTTATTATTGTGCCACACGAGGATTGAAATCAAACGGAGTCCATTTGGTTACTCAAATCCTTGTACTCTCGGATTGCACCCAAATTGGCCTCCAATTGAGCCTACAACGTACAAACGAGTTTTCCTTCTTCGTTAATTTACAACCGAATCTTTTTTTTTAGTCAAACATGTCCCATTTGACATTATTAAGGTGCCACGCGAGGATTGAAATCAAACGGAGTCCATTTCGTCACTCAAATCCTTGTATTCTCGGATTGCACCCAAATTGGCCTCCAATTGAGCCTACAACGTACAAACGAGTTTTCCTTCTTTGTTAAGCACAACCGAACCTTTTTGTTGAGTCAAACATGTCCCATTTGACGTTATTAAGGTGCCACGCATGGATTGAAATCAAACGGAGTCCATTTCGTCACTCAAATCCTTGTATTCTCGGATTGCACTCAAATTGGCCTCAATTGAGCCTACAACGTACAAACGAGTTTTCCTTCTTCGTTAAGCACAACCGAACCTTTTTGTTGAGTCAAACATGTCCCATTTGACGTTATTAAGGTGCCACGCAAGGATTGAAATCAAACGGAGTCCATTTGGTCACTCAAATCCTTGTATTCTCGGATTGCACTAAAATTGGCCTCAATTGAGCCTACAACATACAAACGATTTTTCCTTCTTCGTTAAACACAACCGAACCTTTTTGTTGAGTCAAACATGTCCCATTTGACGTTATTAAGGTGCCACGCGAGGATGGAAATCAAACGGAGTCCATTTCGTCACTCAAATCCTTGTATTCTCGGATTGCACCCAAATTGGCCTCCAATTGAGCCTACAACGTACAAACGATTTTTCCTTCTTCGTTAAGCACAACCGAACCTTTTTGTTGAGTCAAACATGTCCCATTTGACGTTATTATGGTGCCACGCGAGGATTGAAATCAAACGGAGTCCATTTGGTCACTCAAATCCTTGTATTCTCGGATTGCACCCAAATTGGCCTCCAATTGAGCCTACAACGTTCAAACGAGTTTTCCTTCTTCGTTAAGCACAAACGAAACTTTTTGTTGAGTCAAACATGTCCCATTTGACGTTATTATGGTGCCACGTGAGGATTGAAATCAAACGGAGTCCATTTGGTCACTCAAATCCTTGTATTCTCGGATTGCACTCAATTGAGCCTACAACGTACAAACGAGTTTTCCTTCTTCGTTAAGCACAACCGAACCTTTTTTTTGAGTCAAACATGTCCCATTTGACGTTATTAAGGTGCCACGTGATAATTGAAATCAAACGGAGTCCATTTGGCTACTCAAATCCTTGTACTCTCGGATTGCACCCAAATTGGCCTCCAATTGAGCCTACAACGTACAAACGAGTTTTCCTTCTTCGTTAATTTACAACCGAATCTTTTTTTTGATTCAAACATGTCCCATCTGACGTTATTAAGGTGCCACGGGAGGATTGAAATCAAACGGAGTCCATTTGGTCACTCAAATCCTTGTATTCTCGGATTGCACCCTAATTGGCCTCCAATTGAGCCTACAACGTACAAACGAGTTTTCCTTCTTCGTTAAGCACAACCGAACCTTTTTGTTGAGTCAAACATGTATCATTTGACATTATTAAGGAGCCACGCGAGGATTGAAATCAAACGGAGTCCATTTGGTCACTCAAATCCTTGTATTCTCGGATTGCACTAAAATTGGCCTCAATTTAGCCTACAACGTACAAATGAGTTTTCCTTCTTCGTTAAGCACAACCGAATCTTTTTGTTGAGTCAAACATGTCCCATTTGACGTTATTATGGTGGCCCGATAGGATTGAAATCAAACGGAGTCCAATTGGTCACTCAAATCCTTGTATTCTCGGATTGCACTCAAATTGGCCTCAATTGAGCCAACAACGTACAAACGAGTTTTCCTTCTTCGTTAAGCACAACCGAACCTTTTTGTTGAGTCAACCATTTCCATTTGACGTTATTATGGTGCCACGCGAGGATTGAAATCAAACGGAGTCCATTTGGTCACTCAAATCCTTGTATTCTCGGATTGCACTCAAATTGGCCTCAATTGAGCCTACAACGTACAAACGAGTTTTCGTTAAGCACAACCGAACCTTTTTGTTGAGTCAAACATGTCCTATTTGACGTTATTAAGGTGATACATGAGGATTGAAATCAAACGGGGTCCATTTGGTCACTCAAATCCTTGTATTCCCGGATTGCACCGAAATTGGCCTCCAACTGAGCCTACAACGTACAAACGAGTTTTATTTCTTCGTTAAGCACAACCGAACCTTTTTGTTGAGTCAAACAGGTCCCATTTGACGTTATTATGGTGCCACATGAGGATTGAAATCAAACGGAGTCCATTTGGTCACTCAAATCCTTGTATTCTAGGATTGCACTCAAATTGGCCTCAATTGATCCTACAACGTACAAACGAGTTTTCCTTCTTCGTTAAGCACAACCGAACCATTTTGTTGAGTCAAACATGTCCCATTTGACGTTATTATGGTGCCATGCGAGGATTGAAATCAAACGAAGTCCATTTGGTAACTCAAATCGTTGTATTCTCGGATTGCACCCAAATTGGCCTCCAATTGAGCCTACAACGTACAAACGAGTTTTCCTTCTTCGTTAACTTACAACCGAACCTTTTTGTTGAGTCAAACATGTCCCATTTGACGTTATTAAGGTGCACGCGAGGATTGAAATCAAACGGAGTCCATTTGGTCACTCAAATCCTTGTATTCTCGGATTGCACCCAAATTGGCCTCCCATTGAGCCTACAACGTACAAACGAGTTTTCCTTCTTCGTTAAGCACAACCGAACCTTTTTGTTGAGTCAAACATTTCCCATTTGACGTTATTATGGTGCCACGCGAGGATTGAAATCAAACGGAGTCCATTTGGTCACTCAAATCCTTGTATTCTCGGATTGCACTCAATTGAGCCTACAAAGTACAAACGAGTTTTCCTTCTTCGTTAAGCACAACAGAACCTTTTTTGTTGATAAAAAAATATCCCATTTGACGTTATTAAGGTGCCGCGCGAGGATTGAAATCAAACGGAGTCCATTTGGTCACTCAAATCCTTGTATTCTCGGATTGCACCCAAATTGGCCTCCAATTGAGCCTACAACGTACAAACGGGTTTTATTTCTTCGTTAAGCACAACCGAACCTTTTTGTTGAGTCAAACAGGTCCCATTTGACGTTATTATGGTGCCACGCGAGGATTGAAATCAAACGGAGTCCATTTGGTCACTCAAATCCTTGTATTCTAGGATTGCACTCAAATTGGCCTCAATTGATCCTACAACGTACAAACGAGTTTTCCTTCTTCGTTAAGCACAACCGAACCATTTTGTTGAGTCAAACATGTCCCATTTGACGTTATTATGGTGCCATGCGAGGATTGAAATCAAACGAAGTCCATTTGGTAACTCAAATCGTTGTATTCTCGGATTGCACTAAAATTGGCCTCAATTGAGCCTACAACATACAAACGATTTTTCCTTCTTCGTTAAACACAACCGAACCTTTTTGTTGAGTCAAACATGTCCCATTTGACGTTATTAAGGTGCCACGCAAGGATTGAAATCAAACGGAGTCCATTTGGTCACTCAAATCCTTGTATTCTCGGATTGCACTAAAATTGGCCTCAATTGAGCCTACAACATACAAACGATTTTTCCTTCTTCGTTAAACACAACCGAACCTTTTTGTTGAGTCAAACATGTCCCATTTGACGTTATTAAGGTGCCACGCGAGGATGGAAATCAAACGGAGTCCATTTCGTCACTCAAATCCTTGTATTCTCGGATTGCACCCAAATTGGCCTCCAATTGAGCCTACAACGTACAAACGATTTTTCCTTCTTCGTTAAGCACAACCGAACCTTTTTGTTGAGTCAAACATGTCCCATTTGACGTTATTATGGTGCCACGCGAGGATTGAAATCAAACGGAGTCCATTTGGTCACTCAAATCCTTGTATTCTCGGATTGCACCCAAATTGGCCTCCAATTGAGCCTACAACGTTCAAACGAGTTTTCCTTCTTCGTTAAGCACAAACGAAACTTTTTGTTGAGTCAAACATGTCCCATTTGACGTTATTATGGTGCCACGTGAGGATTGAAATCAAACGGAGTCCATTTGGTCACTCAAATCCTTGTATTCTCGGATTGCACTCAATTGAGCCTACAACGTACAAACGAGTTTTCCTTCTTCGTTAAGCACAACCGAACCTTTTTTTTGAGTCAAACATGTCCCATTTGACGTTATTAAGGTGCCACGTGATAATTGAAATCAAACGGAGTCCATTTGGCTACTCAAATCCTTGTACTCTCGGATTGCACCCAAATTGGCCTCCAATTGAGCCTACAACGTACAAACGAGTTTTCCTTCTTCGTTAATTTACAACCGAATCTTTTTTTTGATTCAAACATGTCCCATCTGATGTTATTAAGGTGCCACGGGAGGATTGAAATCAAACGGAGTCCATTTGGTCACTCAAATCCTTGTATTCTCGGATTGCACCCTAATTGGCCTCCAATTGAGCCTACAACGTACAAACGAGTTTTCCTTCTTCGTTAAGCACAACCGAACCTTTTTGTTGAGTCAAACATGTATCATTTGACATTATTAAGGAGCCACGCGAGGATTGAAATCAAACGGAGTCCATTTGGTCACTCAAATCCTTGTATTCTCGGATTGCACTAAAATTGGCCTCAATTTAGCCTACAACGTACAAATGAGTTTTCCTTCTTCGTTAAGCACAACCGAATCTTTTTGTTGAGTCAAACATGTCCCATTTGACGTTATTATGGTGGCCCGATAGGATTGAAATCAAACGGAGTCCAATTGGTCACTCAAATCCTTGTATTCTCGGATTGCACTCAAATTGGCCTCAATTGAGCCAACAACGTACAAACGAGTTTTCCTTCTTCGTTAAGCACAACCGAACCTTTTTGTTGAGTCAACCATTTCCATTTGACGTTATTATGGTGCCACGCGAGGATTGAAATCAAACGGAGTCCATTTGGTCACTCAAATCCTTGTATTCTCGGATTGCACTCAAATTGGCCTCAATTGAGCCTACAACGTACAAACGAGTTTTCGTTAAGCACAACCGAACCTTTTTGTTGAGTCAAACATGTCCTATTTGACGTTATTAAGGTGATACATGAGGATTGAAATCAAACGGGGTCCATTTGGTCACTCAAATCCTTGTATTCCCGGATTGCACCGAAATTGGCCTCCAACTGAGCCTACAACGTACAAACGAGTTTTATTTCTTCGTTAAGCACAACCGAACCTTTTTGTTGAGTCAAACAGGTCCCATTTGACGTTATTATGGTGCCACATGAGGATTGAAATCAAACGGAGTCCATTTGGTCACTCAAATCCTTGTATTCTAGGATTGCACTCAAATTGGCCTCAATTGATCCTACAACGTACAAACGAGTTTTCCTTCTTCGTTAAGCACAACCGAACCATTTTGTTGAGTCAAACATGTCCCATTTGACGTTATTATGGTGCCATGCGAGGATTGAAATCAAACGAAGTCCATTTGGTAACTCAAATCGTTGTATTCTCGGATTGCACCCAAATTGGCCTCCAATTGAGCCTACAACGTACAAACGAGTTTTCCTTCTTCGTTAACTTACAACCGAACCTTTTTGTTGAGTCAAACATGTCCCATTTGACGTTATTAAGGTGCACGCGAGGATTGAAATCAAACGGAGTCCATTTGGTCACTCAAATCCTTGTATTCTCGGATTGCACCCAAATTGGCCTCCCATTGAGCCTACAACGTACAAACGAGTTTTCCTTCTTCGTTAAGCACAACCGAACCTTTTTGTTGAGTCAAACATTTCCCATTTGACGTTATTATGGTGCCACGCGAGGATTGAAATCAAACGGAGTCCATTTGGTCACTCAAATCCTTGTATTCTCGGATTGCACTCAATTGAGCCTACAAAGTACAAACGAGTTTTCCTTCTTCGTTAAGCACAACAGAACCTTTTTTGTTGATAAAAAAATATCCCATTTGACGTTATTAAGGTGCCGCGCGAGGATTGAAATCAAACGGAGTCCATTTGGTCACTCAAATCCTTGTATTCTCGGATTGCACCCAAATTGGCCTCCAATTGAGCCTACAACGTACAAACGGGTTTTATTTCTTCGTTAAGCACAACCGAACCTTTTTGTTGAGTCAAACAGGTCCCATTTGACGTTATTATGGTGCCACGCGAGGATTGAAATCAAACGGAGTCCATTTGGTCACTCAAATCCTTGTATTCTAGGATTGCACTCAAATTGGCCTCAATTGATCCTACAACGTACAAACGAGTTTTCCTTCTTCGTTAAGCACAACCGAACCATTTTGTTGAGTCAAACATGTCCCATTTGACGTTATTATGGTGCCATGCGAGGATTGAAATCAAACGAAGTCCATTTGGTAACTCAAATCGTTGTATTCTCGGATTGCACCCAAATTGGCCTCCAATTGAGCCTACAACGTACAAACGAGTTTTCCTTCTTCGTTAACTTACAACCGAACCTTTTTGTTGAGTCAAACATGTCCCATTTTACGTTATTAAGGTGCACGCGAGGATTGAAATCAAACGGAGTCCATTTGGTCACTCAAATCCTTGTATTCTCGGATTGCACCCAAATTGGCCTCCCATTGAGCCTACAACGTACAAACGAGTTTTCATTCTTCGTTAAGCACAACCGAACCTTTTTGTTGAGTCAAAAATTTCCCATTTGACGTTATTATGGTGCCACGCGAGGATTGAAATCAAACGGAGTCCATTTGGTCACTCAAATCCTTGTATTCTCGGATTGCACTCAATTGAGCCTACAAAGTACAAACGAGTTTTCCTTCTTCGTTAAGCACAACAGAACCTTTTTTGTTGATAAAAAAATATCCCATTTGACGTTATTAAGGTGCCGCGCGAGGATTGAAATCAAACGGAGTCCATTTGGTCACTCAAATCCTTGTATTCTCGGATTGCACCCAAATTGGCCTCCAATTGAGCCTACAACGTACAAACGAGTTTTATTTCTTCGTTAAGCACAACCGAACCTTTTTGTTGAGTCAAACAGGTCCCATTTGACGTTATTATGGTGCCACGCGAGGATTGAAATCAAACGGAGTCCATTTGGTCACTCAAATCCTTGTATTCTAGGATTGCACTCAAATTGGCCTCAATTGATCCTACAACGTACAAACGAGTTTTCCTTCTTCGTTAAGCACAACCGAACCATTTTGTTGAGTCAAACATGTCCCATTTGACGTTATTATGGTGCCATGCGAGGATTGAAATCAAACGAAGTCCATTTGGTAACTCAAATCGTTGTATTCTCGGATTGCACCCAAATTGGCCTCCAATTGAGCCTACAACGTACAAACGAGTTTTCCTTCTTCGTTAACTTACAACCGAACCTTTTTGTTGAGTCAAACATGTCCCATTTGACGTTATTAAGGTGCACGCGAGGATTGAAATCAAACGGAGTCCATTTGGTCACTCAAATCCTTGTATTCTCGGATTGCACCCAAATTGGCCTCCCATTGAGCCTACAACGTACAAACGAGTTTTCCTTCTTCGTTAAGCACAACCGAACCTTTTTGTTGAGTCAAACATTTCCCATTTGACGTTATTATGGTGCCACGCGAGGATTGAAATCAAACGGAGTCCATTTGGTCACTCAAATCCTTGTATTCTCGGATTGCACTCAATTGAGCCTACAAAGTACAAACGAGTTTTCCTTCTTCGTTAAGCACAACCGAACCTTTTTGTTGAGTCAAACATGTCCCATTTGACGTTATTATGGTGCCACGCGAGGATTGAAATCAAACGGAGTCCATTTGGTTACTCAAATCCTTGTACTCTCGGATTGCACACAAATTGGAATCCAATTGAGCCTACAACGTACAAACGAGTTTTCCTTCTTCGTTAATTTACAACCGAATCTTTTTGTTGAGTCAAACATGTCCCATTTGACCTTATTAAGGTGCCACGCGAGGATTGAAATCAAACGGAGTCCATTTGGTCACTCAAATCCTTGTATTCTCGGATTGCACCCAAATTGGCCTCCCATTGAGCCTACAACGTACAAACGAGTTTTCCTTCTTCGTTAAGCACAACCGAACCTTTTTGTTGAGTCAAACATGTCCCATTTGACGTTATTATGGTGCCTCGCGAGGATTGAAATCAAACGGAGTCCATTTGGTCACTCAAATCCTTGTATTCTCGGATTGCACTCAAATTGGCCTCAATTGAGCCTACAACGTACAAACGAGTTTTCCTTCTTCGTTAAGCAGAACCGAACCTTTTTGTTGAGTCAAAAATGTCCCATTTGACGTTATTATGGTGCCACACGAGGATTGAAATCAAACGGGGTCCATTTGGTCACTCAAATCCTTGTATTCTCGGATTGCACCCAAATTGGCCTCCAATTGAGCCTACAACGTACAAACGAGTTTTCCTTCTTCGTTAAGCACAACCGAACCTTTTTGTTGAGTCAAACATGTCCCATTTTACGTTATTATGTTGCCTCATGAGGATTGAAATCAAACGGGGTCCATTTGGTCACTCAAATCCTTGTATTCTCGGATTGCCCCCAAATTGGCCCCCAATTGAGCCTACAACGTACAAACGAGTTTTCCTTCTTCGTTAAGCACAACCGAACCTTTTTGTTGAGTCAAACATGTCCCATTTGATGTTATTATGGTGCCACGCGAGTATTGAAATCAAACGGAGTCCATTTTTTCACTCAAATCCTTGTATTCTCGGATTGCACTTAATTGAGCCAACAACGTACAAACGAGTTTTCCTTCTTCGTTAACCACAACCGAACATTTTTGTTGAGTCATACATGTCCCATTTGAAATTATTAAGGTGCCACGCGAGGATTGAAATCAAACGGAGTCCATTTGGTCACTCAATCCTTGTATTCTCGGATTGCACTAAAATTGGCCTCAATTGAGCCAACAACGTACAAATGAGTTTTCCTTCTTCGTTAAGCACAACCGAACCTTTTTGTTGAGTCAAACATGTCCCATTTGACGTTATTATGGTGCCACGCGAGGATTGAAATCAAACGGAGTCCATTTGGTCACTCAAATCCTTGTATTCTCGGTTTGGACTCAAATTGGCCTCAATTGAGCCAACAACGTACAAACGAGTTTTCCTTCTTCGTTAAACACAACCGAACCTTTTTGTTGATTCAAACATGTCCCATTTGACGTTATTATGGTGCCACGCGAGGATTGAAATCAAACGGAGTCCATTTGGTCACTCAAATCCTTGTATTCTCGGATTGCACTCAAATTGGCCTCAATTGAGCCTACAACGTACAAACGAGTTTTCCTTCTTCGTTAAGCACAACTGAACCTTTTTGTTGAGTCAAACATGTCCCATTTGTCGTTATTATGGTGCCACACGAGGATTGAAATCAAACGGGGTCCATTTGGTCACTCAAATCCTTGTATTCCCGGATTGCACCCAAATTGGCCTCCAATTGAGCCTACAACATACAAACGAGTTTTCCTTCTTCGTTAAACACAACCGAACCTTTTTGTTGAGTCAAACATGTCCCATTTGACGTTATTAAGGTGCCACGCGAGGATTGAAATCAAACGGAGTCCATTTGGTCAATCAAATCCTTGTATTCTCGGATTGCACCCAAATTGTCCTCCAATTGAGCCTACAACGTACAAACGAGTTTTCCTTCTTCGTTAAGCACAACCGAACCTTTTTGTTGAGTCAAACATGTCCCATTTGACGTCATTATGGTGCCACGCGAGGATTGAAATCAAACGGAGTCCATTTGGTCACTCATATCCTTGTATTCTCGGATTGCACTCAATTGAGCCTACAACGTATAAACGAGTTTTCCTTCTTCGTTAAGCACAACCGAACCTTTTTGTTGAGTAAAACATATCCCATTTGACGTTATTATTGTGCCACACGAGGATTGAAATCAAACGGAGTCCATTTGGTTACTCAAATCCTTGTACTCTCGGATTGCACCCAAATTGGCCTCCAATTGAGCCTACAACGTACAAACGAGTTTTCCTTCTTCGTTAATTTACAACCGAATCTTTTTTTTTAGTCAAACATGTCCCATTTGACATTATTAAGGTGCCACGCGAGGATTGAAATCAAACGGAGTCCATTTCGTCACTCAAATCCTTGTATTCTCGGATTGCACCCAAATTGGCCTCCAATTGAGCCTACAACGTACAAACGAGTTTTCCTTCTTTGTTAAGCACAACCGAACCTTTTTGTTGAGTCAAACATGTCCCATTTGACGTTATTAAGGTGCCACGCATGGATTGAAATCAAACGGAGTCCATTTCGTCACTCAAATCCTTGTATTCTCGGATTGCACTCAAATTGGCCTCAATTGAGCCTACAACGTACAAACGAGTTTTCCTTCTTCGTTAAGCACAACCGAACCTTTTTGTTGAGTCAAACATGTCCCATTTGACGTTATTAAGGTGCCACGCGAGGATTGAAATCAAACGGAGTCCATTTGGTCACTCAAATCCTTGTATTCTCGGATTGCACTAAAATTGGCCTCAATTGAGCCTACAACATACAAACGATTTTTCCTTCTTCGTTAAACACATCCGAACCTTTTTGTTGAGTCAAACATGTCCCATTTGACGTTATTAAGGTGCCACGCGAGGATGGAAATCAAACGGAGTCCATTTCGTCACTCAAATCCTTGTATTCTCGGATTGCACCCAAATTGGCCTCCAATTGAGCCTACAACGTACAAACGATTTTTCCTTCTTCGTTAAGCACAACCGAACCTTTTTGTTGAGTCAAACATGTCCCATTTGACGTTATTATGGTGCCACGCGAGGATTGAAATCAAACGGAGTCCATTTGGTCACTCAAATCCTTGTATTCTCGGATTGCACCCAAATTGGCCTCCAATTGAGCCTACAACGTTCAAACGAGTTTTCCTTCTTCGTTAAGCACAAACGAAACTTTTTGTTGAGTCAAACATGTCCCATTTGACGTTATTATGGTGCCACGTGAGGATTGAAATCAAACGGAGTCCATTTGGTCACTCAAATCCTTGTATTCTCGGATTGCACTCAATTGAGCCTACAACGTACAAACGAGTTTTCCTTCTTTGTTAAGCACAACCGAACCTTTTTTTTGAGTCAAACATGTCCCATTTGACGTTATTAAGGTGCCACGTGATAATTGAAATCAAACGGAGTCCATTTGGCTACTCAAATCCTTGTACTCTCGGATTGCACCCAAATTGGCCTCCAATTGAGCCTACAACGTACAAACGAGTTTTCCTTCTTCGTTAATTTACAACCGAATCTTTTTTTTGATTCAAACATGTCCCATCTGACGTTATTAAGGTGCCACGGGAGGATTGAAATCAAACGGAGTCCATTTGGTCACTCAAATCCTTGTATTCTCGGATTGCACCCTAATTGGCCTCCAATTGAGCCTACAACGTACAAACGAGTTTTCCTTCTTCGTTAAGCACAACCGAACCTTTTTGTTGAGTCAAACATGTATCATTTGACATTATTAAGGAGCCACGCGAGGATTGAAATCAAACGGAGTCCATTTGGTCACTCAAATCCTTGTATTCTCGGATTGCACTAAAATTGGCCTCAATTTAGCCTACAACGTACAAATGAGTTTTCCTTCTTCGTTAAGCCCAACCGAATCTTTTTGTTGAGTCAAACATGTCCCATTTGACGTTATTATGGTGGCCCGATAGGATTGAAATCAAACGGAGTCCAATTGGTCACTCAAATCCTTGTATTCTCGGATTGCACTCAAATTGGCCTCAATTGAGCCAACAACGTACAAACGAGTTTTCCTTCTTCGTTAAGCACAACCGAACCTTTTTGTTGAGTCAACCATTTCCATTTGACGTTATTATGGTGCCACGCGAGGATTGAAATCAAACGGAGTCCATTTGGTCACTCAAATCCTTGTATTCTCGGATTGCACTCAAATTGGCCTCAATTGAGCCTACAACGTACAAACGAGTTTTCGTTAAGCACAACCGAACCTTTTTGTTGAGTCAAACATGTCCTATTTGACGTTATTAAGGTGATACATGAGGATTGAAATCAAACGGGGTCCATTTGGTCACTCAAATCCTTGTATTCCCGGATTGCACCGAAATTGGCCTCCAACTGAGCCTACAACGTACAAACGAGTTTTATTTCTTCGTTAAGCACAACCGAACCTTTTTGTTGAGTCAAACAGGTCCCATTTGACGTTATTATGGTGCCACATGAGGATTGAAATCAAACGGAGTCCATTTGGTCACTCAAATCCTTGTATTCTAGGATTGCACTCAAATTGGCCTCAATTGATCCTACAACGTACAAACGAGTTTTCCTTCTTCGTTAAGCACAACCGAACCATTTTGTTGAGTCAAACATGTCCCATTTGACGTTATTATGGTGCCATGCGAGGATTGAAATCAAACGAAGTCCATTTGGTAACTCAAATCATTGTATTCTCGGATTGCACCCAAATTGGCCTCCAATTGAGCCTACAACGTACAAACGAGTTTTCCTTCTTCGTTAACTTACAACCGAACCTTTTTGTTGAGTCAAACATGTCCCATTTGACGTTATTAAGGTGCACGCGAGGATTGAAATCAAACGGAGTCCATTTGGTCACTCAAATCCTTGTATTCTCGGATTGCACCCAAATTGGCCTCCCATTGAGCCTACAACGTACAAACGAGTTTTCCTTCTTCGTTAAGCACAACCGAACCTTTTTGTTGAGTCAAACATTTCCCATTTGACGTTATTATGGTGCCACGCGAGGATTGAAATCAAACGGAGTCCATTTGGTCACTCAAATCCTTGTATTCTCGGATTGCACTCAATTGAGCCTACAAAGTACAAACGAGTTTTCCTTCTTCGTTAAGCACAACAGAACCTTTTTTGTTGATAAAAAAATATCCCATTTGACGTTATTAAGGTGCCGCGCGAGGATTGAAATCAAACGGAGTCCATTTGGTCACTCAAATCCTTGTATTCTCGGATTGCACCCAAATTGGCCTCCAATTGAGCCTACAACGTACAAACGGGTTTTATTTCTTCGTTAAGCACAACCGAACCTTTTTGTTGAGTCAAACAGGTCCCATTTGACGTTATTATGGTGCCACGCGAGGATTGAAATCAAACGGAGTCCATTTGGTCACTCAAATCCTTGTATTCTAGGATTGCACTCAAATTGGCCTCAATTGATCCTACAACGTACAAACGAGTTTTCCTTCTTCGTTAAGCACAACCGAACCATTTTGTTGAGTCAAACATGTCCCATTTGACGTTATTATGGTGCCATGCGAGGATTGAAATCAAACGAAGTCCATTTGGTAACTCAAATCGTTGTATTCTCGGATTGCACCCAAATTGGCCTCCAATTGAGCCTACAACGTACAAACGAGTTTTCCTTCTTCGTTAACTTACAACCGAACCTTTTTGTTGAGTCAAACATGTCCCATTTTACGTTATTAAGGTGCACGCGAGGATTGAAATCAAACGGAGTCCATTTGGTCACTCAAATCCTTGTATTCTCGGATTGCACCCAAATTGGCCTCCCATTGAGCCTACAACGTACAAACGAGTTTTCCTTCTTCGTTAAGCACAACCGAACCTTTTTGTTGAGTCAAAAATTTCCCATTTGACGTTATTATGGTGCCACGCGAGGATTGAAATCAAACGGAGTCCATTTGGTCACTCAAATCCTTGTATTCTCGGATTGCACTCAATTGAGCCTACAAAGTACAAACGAGTTTTCCTTCTTCGTTAAGCACAACAGAACCTTTTTTGTTGATAAAAAAATATCCCATTTGACGTTATTAAGGTGCCGCGCGAGGATTGAAATCAAACGGAGTCCATTTGGTCACTCAAATCCTTGTATTCTCGGATTGCACCCAAATTGGCCTCCAATTGAGCCTACAACGTACAAACGAGTTTTATTTCTTCGTTAAGCACAACCGAACCTTTTTGTTGAGTCAAACAGGTCCCATTTGACGTTATTATGGTGCCACGCGAGGATTGAAATCAAACGGAGTCCATTTGGTCACTCAAATCCTTGTATTCTAGGATTGCACTCAAATTGGCCTCAATTGATCCTACAACGTACAAACGAGTTTTCCTTCTTCGTTAAGCACAACCGAACCATTTTGTTGAGTCAAACATGTCCCATTTGACGTTATTATGGTGCCATGCGAGGATTGAAATCAAACGAAGTCCATTTGGTAACTCAAATCGTTGTATTCTCGGATTGCACCCAAATTGGCCTCCAATTGAGCCTACAACGTACAAACGAGTTTTCCTTCTTCGTTAACTTACAACCGAACCTTTTTGTTGAGTCAAACATGTCCCATTTGACGTTATTAAGGTGCACGCGAGGATTGAAATCAAACGGAGTCCATTTGGTCACTCAAATCCTTGTATTCTCGGATTGCACCCAAATTGGCCTCCCATTGAGCCTACAACGTACAAACGAGTTTTCCTTCTTCGTTAAGCACAACCGAACCTTTTTGTTGAGTCAAACATTTCCCATTTGACGTTATTATGGTGCCACGCGAGGATTGAAATCAAACGGAGTCCATTTGGTCACTCAAATCCTTGTATTCTCGGATTGCACTCAATTGAGCCTACAAAGTACAAACGAGTTTTCCTTCTTCGTTAAGCACAACCGAACCTTTTTGTTGAGTCAAACATGTCCCATTTGACGTTATTATGGTGCCACGCGAGGATTGAAATCAAACGGAGTCCATTTGGTTACTCAAATCCTTGTACTCTCGGATTGCACCCAAATTGGAATCCAATTGAGCCTACAACGTACAAACGAGTTTTCCTTCTTCGTTAATTTACAACCGAATCTTTTTGTTGAGTCAAACATGTCCCATTTGACCTTATTAAGGTGCCACGCGAGGATTGAAATCAAACGGAGTCCATTTGGTCACTCAAATCCTTGTATTCTCGGATTGCACCCAAATTGGCCTCCCATTGAGCCTACAACGTACAAACGAGTTTTCCTTCTTCGTTAAGCACAACCGAACCTTTTTGTTGAGTCAAACATGTCCCATTTGACGTTATTATGGTGCCACGCGAGGATTGAAATCAAACGGAGTCCATTTGGTCACTCAAATCCTTGTATTCTCGGATTGCACTCAAATTGGCCTCAATTGAGCCTACAACGTACAAACGAGTTTTCCTTCTTCGTTAAGCAGAACCGAACCTTTTTGTTGAGTCAAAAATGTCCCATTTGACGTTATTATGGTGCCACACGAGGATTGAAATCAAACGGGGTCCATTTGGTCACTCAAATCCTTGTATTCTCGGATTGCACCCAAATTGGCCTCCAATTGAGCCTACAACGTACAAACGAGTTTTCCTTCTTCGTTAAGCACAACCGAACCTTTTTGTTGAGTCAAACATGTCCCATTTTACGTTATTATGTTGCCTCATGAGGATTGAAATCAAACGGGGTCCATTTGGTCACTCAAATCCTTGTATTCTCGGATTGCCCCCAAATTGGCCCCCAATTGAGCCTACTACGTACAAACGAGTTTTCCTTCTTCGTTAAGCACAACCGAACCTTTTTGTTGAGTCAAACATGTCCCATTTGATGTTATTATGGTGCCACGCGAGTATTGAAATCAAACGGAGTCCATTTTTTCACTCAAATCCTTGTATTCTCGGATTGCACTTAATTGAGCCAACAACGTACAAACGAGTTTTCCTTCTTCGTTAACCACAACCGAACATTTTTGTTGAGTCAAACATGTCCCATTTGAAATTATTAAGGTGCCACGCGAGGATTGAAATCAAACGGAGTCCATTTGGTCACTCAATCCTTGTATTCTCGGATTGCACTAAAATTGGCCTCAATTGAGCCAACAACGTACAAATGAGTTTTCCTTCTTCGTTAAGCACAACCGAACCTTTTTGTTGAGTCAAACATGTCCCATTTGACGTTATTATGGTGCCACGCGAGGATTGAAATCAAACGGAGTCCATTTGGTCACTCAAATCCTTGTATTCTCGGTTTGCACTCAAATTGGCCTCAATTGAGCCAACAACGTACAAACGAGTTTTCCTTCTTCGTTAAACACAACCGAACCTTTTTGTTGATTCAAACATGTCCCATTTGACGTTATTATGGTGCCACGCGAGGATTGAAATCAAACGGAGTCCATTTGGTCACTCAAATCCTTGTATTCTCGGATTGCACTCAAATTGGCCTCAATTGAGCCTACAACGTACAAACGAGTTTTCCTTCTTCGTTAAGCACAACTGAACCTTTTTGTTGAGTCAAACATGTCCCATTTGTCGTTATTATGGTGCCACACGAGGATTGAAATCAAACGGGGTCCATTTGGTCACTCAAATCCTTGTATTCCCGGATTGCACCCAAATTGGCCTCCAATTGAGCCTACAACATACAAACGAGTTTTCCTTCTTCGTTAAACACAACCGAACCTTTTTGTTGAGTCAAACATGTCCCATTTGACGTTATTAAGGTGCCACGCGAGGATTGAAATCAAACGGAGTCCATTTGGTCAATCAAATCCTTGTATTCTTGGATTGCACCCAAATTGGCCTCCAATTGAGCCTACAACGTACAAACGAGTTTTCCTTCTTCGTTAAGCACAACCGAACCTTTTTGTTGAGTCAAACATGTCCCATTTGACGTTATTATGGTGCCACGCGAGGATTGAAATCAAACGGAGTCCATTTGGTCACTCATATCCTTGTATTCTCGGATTGCACTCAATTGAGGCTACAACGTACAAACGAGTTTTCCTTCTTCGTTAAGCACAACCGAACCTTTTTGTTGAGTAAAACATGTCCCATTTGACGTTATTATTGTGCCACATGAGGATTGAAATCAAACGGAGTCCATTTGGTTACTCAAATCGTTGTATTCTCGGATTGCACTCAAATTGGCCTCAATTGATCCTACAACGTACAAACGAGTTTTCCTTCTTCGTTAAGCACAACCGAACCATTTTGTTGAGTCAAACATGTCCCATTTGACGTTATTATGGTGCCACGCGAGGATTGAAATCAAACGAAGTCCATTTGGTAACTCAAATCGTTGTATTCTCGGATTGCACCCAAATTGGCCTCCAATTGAGCCTACAACGTACAAACGAGTTTTCCTTATTCGTTAACTTACAAACGAACCTTTTTGTTCAGTCAAACATGTCCCATTTGACGTTATTAAGGTGCCACGCGAGGATTGAAATCAAACGGAGTCCATTTGGTCACTCAAATCCTTGTATTCTCGGATTGCACCCAAATTGGCCTCCCATTGAGCCTACAACGTACAAACGAGTTTTCCTTCTTCGTTAAGCACAACCGAACCTTTTTGTTGAGTCAAACATGTCCCATTTGATGTTATTATGGTGCCACGCGAGTATTGAAATCAAACGGAGTCCATTTGGTCCCTCAAATCCTTGTATTCTCGGATTGCACTTAATTGAGCCAACAACGTACAAACGAGTTTTCCTTCTTCGTTAACCACAACCGAACATTTTTGTTGAGTCAAACATGTCCCATTTGACATTATTAAGGTGCCACGCGAGGATTGAAATCAAACGGAGTCCATTTGGTCACTCAATCCTTGTATTCTCGGATTGCACTAAAATTGGCCTCAATTGAGCCAACAACGTACAAATGAGTTTTCCTTCTTCGTTAAGCACAACCGAAACTTTTTGTTGAGTCAAACATGTCCCATTTGACGTTATTATGGTGCCACGCGAGGATTGAAATCAAACGGAGTCCATTTGGTCACTCAAATCCTTGTATTCTCGGTTTGCACTCAAATTGGCCTCAATTGAGCCAACAACGTACAAACGAGTTTTCCTTCTTCGTTAAACACAACCGAACCTTTTTGTTGATTCAAACATATCCCATTTGACGTTATTATGGTGCCACGCGAGGATTGAAATCAAACGGAGTCCATTTGGTCACTCAAATCCTTGTATTCTCGGATTGCACTCAAATTGGCCTCAATTGAGCCTACAACGTACAAACGAGTTTTCCTTCTTCGTTAAGCACAACTGAACCTTTTTGTTGAGTCAAACATGTCCCATTTGTCGTTATTATGGTGCCACACGAGGATTGAAATCAAACGGGGTCCATTTGGTCACTCAAATCCTTGTATTCCCGGATTGCACCCAAATTGGCCTCCAATTGAGCCTACAACATACAAACGAGTTTTCCTTCTTCGTTAAACACAACCGAACCTTTTTGTTGAGTCAAACCTGTCCCATTTTACGTTATTAAGGTGCCACGCGAGGATTGAAATCAAACGGAGTCCATTTGGTCAATCAAATCCTTGTATTCTTGGATTGCACCCAAATTGGCCTCCAATTGAGCCTACAACGTACAAACGAGTTTTCCTTCTTCGTTAAGCACAAACAAACCTTTTTGTTGAGTCAAACATGTCCCATTTGACGTTATTATGGTGCCACGCGAGGATTGAAATCAAACGGAGTCCATTTGGTCACTCATATCCTTGTATTCTCGGATTGCACTCAATTGAGCCTACAACGTACAAACGAGTTTTCCTTCTTCGTTAAGCACAACCGAACCTTTTTGTTGAGTAAAACATGTCCCATTTGACGTTATTATTGTGCCACATGAGGATTGAAATCAAACGGAGTCCATTTGGTTACTCAAATCGTTGTATTCTCGGATTGCACTCAAATTGGCCTCAATTGATCCTACAACGTACAAACGAGTTTTCCTTCTTCGTTAAGCACAACCGAACCATTTTGTTGAGTCAAACATGTACCATTTGACGTTATTATGGTGCCACGCGAGGATTGAAATCAAACGAAGTCCATTTGGTAACTCAAATCGTTGTATTCTCGGATTGCACCCAAATTGGCCTCCAATTGAGCCTACAACGTACAAACGAGTTTTCCTTATTCGTTAACTTACAACCGAACCTTTTTGTTGAGTCAAACATGTCCCATTTGACGTTATTAAGGTGCCACGCGAGGATTGAAATCAAACGGAGTCCATTTGGTCAATCAAATCCTTGTATTCTTGGATTGCACCCAAATTGGCCTCCAATTGAGCCTACAACGTACAAACGAGTTTTCCTTCTTCGTTAAGCACAAACAAACCTTTTTGTTGAGTCAAACATGTCCCATTTGACGTTATTATGGTGCCACGTGAGGATTGAAATCAAACGGAGTCCATTTGGTCACTCATATCCTTGTATTCTCGGATTGCACTCAATTGAGCCTACAACGTACAAACGAGTTTTCCTTCTTCGTTAAGCACAACCGAACCTTTTTGTTGAGTAAAACATGTCCCATTTGACGTTATTATTGTGCCACATGAGGATTGAAATCAAACGGAGTCCATTTGGTTACTCAAATCGTTGTATTCTCGGATTGCACTCAAATTGGCCTCAATTGATCCTACAACGTACAAACGAGTTTTCCTTCTTCGTTAAGCACAACCGAACCATTTTGTTGAGTCAAACATGTACCATTTAACGTTATTATGGTGCCACGCGAGGATTGAAATCAAACGAAGTCCATTTGGTAACTCAAATCGTTGTATTCTCGGATTGCACCCAAATTGGCCTCCAATTGAGCCTACAACGTACAAACGAGTTTTCCTTATTCGTTAACTTACAACCGAACCTTTTTGTTGAGTCAAACATGTCCCATTTGACGTTATTAAGGTGCCACGCGAGGATTGAAATCAAACGGAGTCCATTTGGTCACTCAAATCCTTGTATTCTCGGATTGCACCCAAATTGGCCTCCCATTGAGCCTACAACGTACAAACGAGTTTTCCTTCTTCGTTAAGCACAACCGAACCTTTTTGTTGAGTCAAACATGTCCCATTTGACGTTATTATGGTGCCACGTGAGGATTGAAATCAAACGGAGTCCATTTGGTCACTCAAATCCTTGTATTCTCGGTTTGCACTCAAATTGGCCTCAATTGAGCCAACAACGTACAAACGAGTTTTCCTTCTTCGTTAAACACAACCGAACCTTTTTGTTGAGTCAAACATGTACCATTTGACGTTATTATGGTGCCACGCGAGGATTGAAATCAAACGGAGTCCATTTTGTCACTCAAATCCTTGTATTCTCGGATTGCACTCAAATTGGCCTCAATTGAGCCTACAACGTACAAACGAGTTTTTCCTTCTTCGTTAAGCACAACTGAACCTTTTTGTTGAGTCAAACATGTCCCATTTGTCGTTATTATGGTGCCACACGAGGATTGAAATCAAACGGGGTCCATTTGGTCACTCAAATCCTTGTATTCCCGGATTGCACCCAAATTGGCCTCCAATTGAGCCTACAACATACAAACGAGTTTTCCTTCTTCGTTAAACACAACCGAACCTTTTTGTTGAGTCAAACATGTCCCATTTGACGTTATTAAGGTGCTACGTGAGGATTGAAATCAAACGGAGTCCATTTGGTCAATCAAATCCTTGTATTCTTGGATTGCACCCAAATTGGCCTCCAATTGAGCCTACAACGTACAAACGAGTTTTCCTTCTTCGTTAAGCACAACCGAACCTTTTTGTTGAGTCAAACATGTCCCATTTGACGTTATTATGGTGCCACGCGAGGATTGAAATCAAACGGAGTCCATTTGGTCACTCATATCCTTGTATTCTCGGATTGCACTCAATTGATCCTACAACGTACAAACGAGTTTTCCTTCTTCGTTAAGCACAACCGAACCTTTTTGTTGAGTAAAACATGTCCCATTTGACGTTATTATTGTGCCACATGAGGATTGAAATCAAACGGAGTCCATTTGGTTACTCAAATCGTTGTATTCTCGGATTGCACTCAAATTGGCCTCAATTGATCCTACAACGTACAAACGAGTTTTCCTTCTTCGTTAAGCACAACCGAACCATTTTGTTGAGTCAAACATGTCCCATTTGACGTTATTATGGTGCCACGCGAGGATTGAAATCAAACGAAGTCCATTTGGTAACTCAAATCGTTGTATTCTCGGATTACACCCAAATTGGCCTCCAATTGAGCCTACAACGTACAAACGAGTTTTCCTTATTCGTTAACTTACAACCGAACCTTTTTGTTGAGTCAAACATGTCCCATTTGACGTTATTAAGGTGCCACGCGAGGATTGAAATCAAACGGAGTCCATTTGGTCACTCAAATCCTTGTATTCTCGGATTGCACCCAAATTGGCCTCCCATTGAGCCTACAACGTACAAACGAGTTTTCCTTCTTCGTTAAGCACAACCGAACCTTTTTGTTGAGTCAAAAATTTCCCATTTGACGTTATTATGGTGCCACGCGAGGATTGAAATCAAACGGAGACCATTTGTCACTCAAATCCTTGTATTCTCGGATTGCACTCAATTGAGCCTACAAAGTACAAACGAGTTTTCGTTCTTCGTTAAGCACAACCGAACCTTTTTGTTGAGTCAAACATGTCCCATTTGACGTTATTATGGTGCCACATGTGGATTGAAATCAAACGGAGTCCATTTGGTTACTCAAATCCTTGTACTCTCGGATTTCACCCAAATTGGCCTCCAATTGAGCCTAGAACGTACAAACGAGTTTTCCTTCTTCGTTAAGCACAACCGAACCTTTTTGTTGAGTCAAACATGTCCCATTTGACGTTATTATGGTGACACGTGAGGATTGAAATCAAACGGAGTCCATTTGGTCACTCAAATCCTTGTATTCTCGGATTGCACTCAATTGAGCCTACAACGTACAAACGAGTTTTCCTTCTTCGTTAAGCACAACCGAACCTTTTTGTTGAGTAAAACATGTCCCATTTGACGTTATTATGGTGCCACGTGAGGATTGAAATCAAACGGAGTCCATTTGGTTACTCAAATCCTTGTACTCTCGGATTGCACCCAAATTGGAATCCAATTGAGCCTACAACGTACAAACGAATTTTCCTTCTTCGTTAATTTACAACCGAATCTTTTTGTTGAGTCAAACATGTCCCATTTGACGTTATTAAAGTGCCACGCGAGGATTGAAATCAAACGGAGTCCATTTGGTCACTCAAATCCTTGTATTCTCGGATTGCACCCAAATTGGCCTCCCATTGAGCCTACAACGTACAAACGAGTTTTCCTTCTTCGTTAAGCACAGCCGAACCTTTTTGTTGAGTCAAACATGTCCCATTTGACGTTATTATGGTGCCACGCGAGGATTGAAATCAAACGGAGTCCATTTGGTCACTCAAATCCTTGTATTCTCGGATTGCCCCCAAATTGGCCCCCAATTGAGCCTACAACGTACAAACGAGTTTTCCTTCTTCGTTAAGCACAACCGAACATTTTTGTTGAGTCAAACATGTCCCATTTCACATTATTAAGGTGCCACGTGAGGATTGAAATCAAACGGAGTCCATTTGGTCACTCAATCCTTGTATTCTCGGATTGCACTAAAATTGGCCTCAATTGAGCCAACAACGTACAAATGAGTTTTCCTTCTTCGTTAAGCACAACCGAACCTTTTTGTTGAGTCAAACATGTCCCATTTGACGTTATTATGGTGCCACATGAGGATTGAAATCAAACGGAGTCCATTTGGTCACTCAAATCCTTGTATTCTCGGTTTGCACTCAAATTGGCCTCAATTGAGCCAACAACGTACAAACGAGTTTTCCTTCTTCGTTAAACACAACCGAACCTTTTTGTTGAGTCAAACATGTCCCATTTGACGTTATTATGGTGCCACGCAAGGATTGAAATCAAACGGAGTCCATTTTGTCACTCAAATCCTTGTATTCTCGGATTGCACTCAAATTGGCCTCAATTGAGCCTACAACGTACAAACGAGTTTTCCTTCTTCGTTATGCACAACTGAACCTTTTTGTTGAGTCAAACATGTCCCATTTGTCGTTATTATGGTGCCACACGAGGATTGAAATCAAACGGGGTCCATTTGGTCACTCAAATCCTTGTATTCCCGGATTGCACCCAAATTGGCCTCCAATTGAGCCTACAACATACAAACGAGTTTTCCTTCTTCGTTAAACACAACCGAACCTTTTTGTTGAGTCAAACATGTCCCATTTGACGTTATTAAGGTGCCACGTGAGGATTGAAATCAAACGGAGTCCATTTGGTCAATCAAATCCTTGTATTCTTGGATTGCACCCAAATTGGCCTCCAATTGAGCCTACAACGTACAAACGAGTTTTCCTTCTTCGTTAAGCACAACCGAACCTTTTTGTTGAGTCAAACATGTCCCATTTGACGTTATTATGGTGCCACGCGAGGATTGAAATCAAACGGAGTCCATTTGGTCACTCATATCCTTGTATTCTCGGATTGCACTCAATTGAGCCTACAACGTACAAACGAGTTTTCCTTCTTCGTTAAGCACAACCGAACCTTTTTGTTGAGTAAAACATGTCCCATTTGACGTTATTATTGTGCCACATGAGGATTGAAATCAAACGGAGTCCATTTGGTTACTCAAATCGTTGTATTCTCGGATTGCACTCAAATTGGCCTCAATTGATCCTACAACGTACAAACGAGTTTTCCTTCTTCGTTAAGCACAACCGAACCATTTTGTTGAGTCAAACATGTCCCATTTGACGTTATTATGGTGCCACGCGAGGATTGAAATCAAACGAAGTCCATTTGGTAACTCAAATCGTTGTATTCTCGGATTGCACCCAAATTGGCCTCCAATTGAGCCTACAACGTACAAACGAGTTTTCCTTATTCGTTAACTTACAACCGAACCTTTTTGTTGAGTCAAACATGTCCCATTTGACGTTATTAAGGTGCCACGCGAGGATTGAAATCAAACGGAGTCCATTTGGTCAATCAAATCCTTGTATTCTTGGATTGCACCCAAATTGGCCTCCAATTGAGCCTACAACGTACAAACGAGTTTTCCTTCTTCGTTAAGCACAAACAAACCTTTTTGTTGAGTCAAACATGTCCCATTTGACGTTATTATGGTGCCACGTGAGGATTGAAATCAAACGGAGTCCATTTTGTCACTCATATCCTTGTATTCTCGGATTGCACTCAATTGAGCCTACAACGTACAAACGAGTTTTCCTTCTTCGTTAAGCACAACCGAACCTTTTTGTTGAGTAAAACATGTCCCATTTGACGTTATTATTGTGCCACATGAGGATTGAAATCAAACGGAGTCCATTTGGTTACTCAAATCGTTGTATTCTCGGATTGCACTCAAATTGGCCTCAATTGATCCTACAACGTACAAACGAGTTTTCCTTCTTCGTTAAGCACAACCGAACCATTTTGTTGAGTCAAACATGTACCATTTGACGTTATTATGGTGCCACGCGAGGATTGAAATCAAACGAAGTCCATTTGGTAACTCAAATCGTTGTATTCTCGGATTGCACCCAAATTGGCCTCCAATTGAGCCTACAACGTACAAACGAGTTTTCCTTATTCGTTAACTTACAACCGAACCTTTTTGTTGAGTCAAACATGTCCCATTTGACGTTATTAAGGTGCCACGCGAGGATTGAAATCAAACGGAGTCCATTTGGTCACTCAAATCCTTGTATTCTCGGATTGCACCCAAATTGGCCTCCCATTGAGCCTACAACGTACAAACGAGTTTTCCTTCTTCGTTAAGCACAACCAAACCTTTTTGTTGAGTCAAACATGTCCCATTTGACGTTATTATGGTGCCACGTGAGGATTGAAATCAAACGGAGTCCATTTGGTCACTCAAATCCTTGTATTCTCGGTTTGCACTCAAATTGGCCTCAATTGAGCCAACAACGTACAAACGAGTTTTCCTTCTTCGTTAAACACAACCGAACCTTTTTGTTGAGTCAAACATGTCCCATTTGACGTTATTATGGTGCCACGCGAGGATTGAAATCAAACGGAGTCCATTTTGTCACTCAAATCCTTGTATTCTCGGATTGCACTCAAATTGGCCTCAATTGAGCCTACAACGTACAAACGAGTTTTCCTTCTTCGTTAAGCACAACTGAACCTTTTTGTTGAGTCAAACATGTCCCATTTGTCGTTATTATGGTGCCACACGAGGATTGAAATCAAACGGGGTCCATTTGGTCACTCAAATCCTTGTATTCCCGGATTGCACCCAAATTGGCCTCCAATTGAGCCTACAACATACAAACGAGTTTTCCTTCTTCGTTAAACACAACCGAACCTTTTTGTTGAGTCAAACATGTCCCATTTGACGTTATTAAGGTGCTACGTGAGGATTGAAATCAAACGGAGTCCATTTGGTCAATCAAATCCTTGTATTCTTGGATTGCACCCAAATTGGCCTCCAATTGAGCCTACAACGTACAAACGAGTTTTCCTTCTTCGTTAAGCACAACCGAACCTTTTTGTTGAGTCAAACATGTCCCATTTGACGTTATTATGGTGCCACGCGAGGATTGAAATCAAACGGAGTCCATTTGGTCACTCATATCCTTGTATTCTCGGATTGCACTCAATTGATCCTACAACGTACAAACGAGTTTTCCTTATTCGTTAAGCACAACCGAACCTTTTTGTTGAGTAAAACATGTCCCATTTGACGTTATTATTGTGCCACATGAGGATTGAAATCAAACGGAGTCCATTTGGTTACTCAAATCGTTGTATTCTCGGATTGCACTCAAATTGGCCTCAATTGATCCTACAACGTACAAACGAGTTTTCCTTCTTCGTTAAGCACAACCGAACCATTTTGTTGAGTCAAACATGTCCCATTTGACGTTATTATGGTGCCACGCGAGGATTGAAATCAAACGAAGTCCATTTGGTAACTCAAATCGTTGTATTCTCGGATTACACCCAAATTGGCCTCCAATTGAGCCTACAACGTACAAACGAGTTTTCCTTATTCGTTAACTTACAACCGAACCTTTTTGTTGAGTCAAACATGTCCCATTTGACGTTATTAAGGTGCCACGCGAGGATTGAAATCAAACGGAGTCCATTTGGTCACTCAAATCCTTGTATTCTCGGATTGCACCCAAATTGGCCTCCCATTGAGCCTACAACGTACAAACGAGTTTTCCTTCTTCGTTAAGCACAACCGAACCTTTTTGTTGAGTCAAAAATTTCCCATTTGACGTTATTATGGTGCCACGCGAGGATTGAAATCAAACGGAGACCATTTGTCACTCAAATCCTTGTATTCTCGGATTGCACTCAATTGAGCCTACAAAGTACAAACGAGTTTTCGTTCTTCGTTAAGCACAACCGAACCTTTTTGTTGAGTCAAACATGTCCCATTTGACGTTATTATGGTGCCACATGTGGATTGAAATCAAACGGAGTCCATTTGGTTACTCAAATCCTTGTACTCTCGGATTTCACCCAAATTGGCCTCCAATTGAGCCTAGAACGTACAAACGAGTTTTCCTTCTTCGTTAAGCACAACCGAACCTTTTTGTTGAGTCAAACATGTCCCATTTGACGTTATTATGGTGACACGTGAGGATTGAAATCAAACGGAGTCCATTTGGTCACTCAAATCCTTGTATTCTCGGATTGCACTCAATTGAGCCTACAACGTACAAACGAGTTTTCCTTCTTCGTTAAGCACAACCGAACCTTTTTGTTGAGTAAAACATGTCCCATTTGACGTTATTATGGTGCCACGTGAGGATTGAAATCAAACGGAGTCCATTTGGTTACTCAAATCCTTGTACTCTCGGATTGCACCCAAATTGGAATCCAATTGAGCCTACAACGTACAAACGAATTTTCCTTCTTCGTTAATTTACAACCGAATCTTTTTGTTGAGTCAAACATGTCCCATTTGACGTTATTAAAGTGCCACGCGAGGATTGAAATCAAACGGAGTCCATTTGGTCACTCAAATCCTTGTATTCTCGGATTGCACCCAAATTGGCCTCCCATTGAGCCTACAACGTACAAACGAGTTTTCCTTCTTCGTTAAGCACAGCCGAACCTTTTTGTTGAGTCAAACATGTCCCATTTGACGTTATTATGGTGCCACGCGAGGATTGAAATCAAACGGAGTCCATTTGGTCACTCAAATCCTTGTATTCTCGGATTGCCCCCAAATTGGCCCCCAATTGAGCCTACAACGTACAAACGAGTTTTCCTTCTTCGTTAAGCACAACCGAACATTTTTGTTGAGTCAAACATGTCCCATTTCACATTATTAAGGTGCCACGTGAGGATTGAAATCAAACGGAGTCCATTTGGTCACTCAATCCTTGTATTCTCGGATTGCACTAAAATTGGCCTCAATTGAGCCAACAACGTACAAATGAGTTTTCCTTCTTCGTTAAGCACAACCGAACCTTTTTGTTGAGTCAAACATGTCCCATTTGACGTTATTATGGTGCCACATGAGGATTGAAATCAAACGGAGTCCATTTGGTCACTCAAATCCTTGTATTCTCGGTTTGCACTCAAATTGGCCTCAATTGAGCCAACAACGTACAAACGAGTTTTCCTTCTTCGTTAAACACAACCGAACCTTTTTGTTGAGTCAAACATGTCCCATTTGACGTTATTATGGTGCCACGCAAGGATTGAAATCAAACGGAGTCCATTTTGTCACTCAAATCCTTGTATTCTCGGATTGCACTCAAATTGGCCTCAATTGAGCCTACAACGTACAAACGAGTTTTCCTTCTTCGTTAAGCACAACTGAACCTTTTTGTTGAGTCAAACATGTCCCATTTGTCGTTATTATGGTGCCACACGAGGATTGAAATCAAACGGGGTCCATTTGGTCACTCAAATCCTTGTATTCCCGGATTGCACCCAAATTGGCCTCCAATTGAGCCTACAACATACAAACGAGTTTTCCTTCTTCGTTAAACACAACCGAACCTTTTTGTTGAGTCAAACATGTCCCATTTGACGTTATTAAGGTGCCACGTGAGGATTGAAATCAAACGGAGTCCATTTGGTCAATCAAATCCTTGTATTCTTGGATTGCACCCAAATTGGCCTCCAATTGAGCCTACAACGTACAAACGAGTTTTCCTTCTTCGTTAAGCACAACCGAACCTTTTTGTTGAGTCAAACATGTCCCATTTGACGTTATTATGGTGCCACGCGAGGATTGAAATCAAACGGAGTCCATTTGGTCACTCATATCCTTGTATTCTCGGATTGCACTCAATTGAGCCTTCAACGTACAAACGAGTTTTCCTTCTTCGTTAAGCACAACCGAACCTTTTTGTTGAGTAAAACATGTCCCATTTGACGTTATTATTGTGCCACATGAGGATTGAAATCAAACGGAGTCCATTTGGTTACTCAAATCGTTGTATTCTCGGATTGCACTCAAATTGGCCTCAATTGATCCTACAACGTACAAACGAGTTTTCCTTCTTCGTTAAGCACAACCGAACCATTTTGTTGAGTCAAACATGTCCCATTTGACGTTATTATGGTGCCACGCGAGGATTGAAATCAAACGAAGTCCATTTGGTAACTCAAATCGTTGTATTCTCGGATTGCACCCAAATTGGCCTCCAATTGAGCCTACAACGTACAAACGAGTTTTCCTTATTCGTTAACTTACAACCGAACCTTTTTGTTGAGTCAAACATGTCCCATTTGACGTTATTAAGGTGCCACGCGAGGATTGAAATCAAACGGAGTCCATTTGGTCACTCAAATCCTTGTATTCTCGGATTGCACCCAAATTGGCCTCCCATTGAGCCTACAACGTACAAACGAGTTTTCCTTCTTCGTTAAGCACAACCGAACCTTTTTGTTGAGTCAAAAATTTCCCATTTGACGTTATTATGGTGCCACGCGAGGATTGAAATCAAACGGAGACCATTTGTCACTCAAATCCTTGTATTCTCGGATTGCACTCAATTGAGCCTACAAAGTACAAACGAGTTTTCGTTCTTCGTTAAGCACAACCGAACCTTTTTGTTGAGTCAAACATGTCCCATTTGACGTTATTATGGTGCCACATGTGGATTGAAATCAAACGGAGTCCATTTGGTTACTCAAATCCTTGTACTCTCGGATTTCACCCAAATTGGCCTCCAATTGAGCCTAAAACGTACAAACGAGTTTTCCTTCTTCGTTAAGCACAACCGAACCTTTTTGTTGAGTCAAACATGTCCCATTTGACGTTATTATGGTGACACGTGAGGATTGAAATCAAACGGAGTCCATTTGGTCACTCAAATCCTTGTATTCTCGGATTGCACTCAATTGAGCCTACAACGTACAAACGAGTTTTCCTTCTTCGTTAAGCACAACCGAACCTTTTTGTGGAGTAAAACATGTCCCATTTGACGTTATTATGGTGCCACGTGAGGATTGAAATCAAACGGAGTCCATTTGGTTACTCAAATCCTTGTACTCTCGGATTGCACCCAAATTGGAATCCAATTGAGCCTACAACGTACAAACGAATTTTCCTTCTTCGTTAATTTACAACCGAATCTTTTTGTTGAGTCAAACATGTCCCATTTGACGTTATTAAAGTGCCACGCGAGGATTGAAATCAAACGGAGTCCATTTGGTCACTCAAATCCTTGTATTCTCGGATTGCACCCAAATTGGCCTCCCATTGAGCCTACAACGTACAAACGAGTTTTCCTTCTTCGTTAAGCACAGCCGAACCTTTTTGTTGAGTCAAACATGTCCCATTTGACGTTATTATGGTGCCACGCGAGGATTGAAATCAAACGGAGTCCATTTGGTCACTCAAATCCTTGTATTCTCGGATTGCCCCCAAATTGGCCCCCAATTGAGCCTACAACGTACAAACGAGTTTTCCTTCTTCGTTAAGCACAACCGAACATTTTTGTTGAGTCAAACATGTCCCATTTCACATTATTAAGGTGCCACGTGAGGATTGAAATCAAACGGAGTCCATTTGGTCACTCAATCCTTGTATTCTCGGATTGCACTAAAATTGGCCTCAATTGAGCCAACAACGTACAAATGAGTTTTCCTTATTCGTTAAGCACAACCGAACCTTTTTGTTGAGTCAAACATGTCCCATTTGACGTTATTATGGTGCCACGTGAGGATTGAAATCAAACGGAGTCCATTTGGTCACTCAAATCCTTGTATTCTCGGTTTGCACTCAAATTGGCCTCAATTGAGCCAACAACGTACAAACGAGTTTTCCTTCTTCGTTAAACACAACCGAACCTTTTTGTTGAGTCAAACATGTCCCATTTGACGTTATTATGGTGCCACGCAAGGATTGAAATCAAACGGAGTCCATTTTGTCACTCAAATCCTTGTATTCTCGGATTGCACTCAAATTGGCCTCAATTGAGCCTACAACGTACAAACGAGTTTTCCTTCTTCGTTAAGCACAACTGAACCTTTTTGTTGAGTCAAACATGTCCCATTTGTCGTTATTATGGTGCCACACGAGGATTGAAATCAAACGGGGTCCATTTGGTCACTCAAATCCTTGTATTCCCGGATTGCACCCAAATTGGCCTCCAATTGAGCCTACAACATACAAACGAGTTTTCCTTCTTCGTTAAACACAACCGAACCTTTTTGTTGAGTCAAACATGTCCCATTTGACGTTATTAAGGTGCCACGTGAGGATTGAAATCAAACGGAGTCCATTTGGTCAATCAAATCCTTGTATTCTTGGATTGCACCCAAATTGGCCTCCAATTGAGCCTACAACGTACAAACGAGTTTTCCTTCTTCGTTAAGCACAACCGAACCTTTTTGTTGAGTCAAACATGTCCCATTTGACGTTATTATGGTGCCACGCGAGGATTGAAATCAAACGGAGTCCATTTGGTCACTCATATCCTTGTATTCTCGGATTGCACTCAATTGAGCCTACAACGTACAAACGAGTTTTCCTTCTTCGTTAAGCACAACCGAACCTTTTTGTTGAGTAAAACATGTCCCATTTGACGTTATTATTGTGCCACATGAGGATTGAAATCAAACGGAGTCCATTTGGTTACTCAAATCGTTGTATTCTCGGATTGCACTCAAATTGGCCTCAATTGATCCTACAACGTACAAACGAGTTTTCCTTCTTCGTTAAGCACAACCGAACCATTTTGTTGAGTCAAACATGTCCCATTTGACGTTATTATGGTGCCACGCGAGGATTGAAATCAAACGAAGTCCATTTGGTAACTCAAATCGTTGTATTCTCGGATTGCACCCAAATTGGCCTCCAATTGAGCCTACAACGTACAAACGAGTTTTCCTTATTCGTTAACTTACAACCGAACCTTTTTGTTGAGTCAAACATGTCCCATTTGACGTTATTAAGGTGCCACGCGAGGATTGAAATCAAACGGAGTCCATTTGGTCACTCAAATCCTTGTATTCTCGGATTGCACCCAAATTGGCCTCCCATTGAGCCTACAACGTACAAACGAGTTTTCCTTCTTCGTTAAGCACAACCGAACCTTTTTGTTGAGTCAAAAATTTCCCATTTGACGTTATTATGGTGCCACGCGAGGATTGAAATCAAACGGAGACCATTTGTCACTCAAATCCTTGTATTCTCGGATTGCACTCAATTGAGCCTACAAAGTACAAACGAGTTTTCGTTCTTCGTTAAGCACAACCGAACCTTTTTGTTGAGTCAAACATGTCCCATTTGACGTTATTATGGTGCCACGTGTGGATTGAAATCAAACGGAGTCCATTTGGTTACTCAAATCCTTGTACTCTCGGATTTCACCCCAATTGGCCTCCAATTGAGCCTAGAACGTACAAACGAGTTTTCCTTCTTCGTTAAGCACAACCGAACCTTTTTGTTGAGTCAAACATGTCCCATTTGACGTTATTATGGTGACACGTGAGGATTGAAATCAAACGGAGTCCATTTGGTCACTCAAATCCTTGTATTCTCGGATTGCACTCAATTGAGCCTACAACGTACAAACGAGTTTTCCTTCTTCGTTAAGCACAACCGAACCTTTTTGTTGAGTAAAACATGTCCCATTTGACGTTATTATGGTGCCGCGTGAGGATTGAAATCAAACGGAGTCCATTTGGTTACTCAAATCCTTGTACTCTCGGATTGCACCCAAATTGGAATCCAATTGAGCCTACAACGTACAAACGAGTTTTCCTTCTTCGTTAATTTACAACCGAATCTTTTTGTTGAGTCAAACATGTCCCATTTGACGTTATTAAAGTGCCACGCGAGGATTGAAATCAAACGGAGTCCATTTGGTCACTCAAATCCTTGTATTCTCGGATTGCACCCAAATTGGCCTCCCATTGAGCCTACAACGTACAAACGAGTTTTCCTTCTTCGTTAAGCACAACCGAACCTTTTTGTTGAGTCAAACATGTCCCATTTGACGTTATTATGGTGCCACGCGAGGATTGAAATCAAACGGAGTCCATTTGGTCACTCAAATCCTTGTATTCTCGGATTGCACTTAAATTGGCCTCAATTGAGCCTACAACGTACAAACGAGTTTTCCTTCTTCGTTAAGCACAACCGAACCTTTTTGTTGAGTCAAACATGTCCCATTTGACGTTATTATGGTGCCACACGAGGATTGAAATCAAACGGGGTCCATTTGGTCACTCAAATCCTTGTATTCTCGGATTGCACCCAAATTGGCCTCCAATTGAGCCTACAACGTACAAACGAGTTTTCCTTCTTCGTTAAGCACAACCGAACCTTTTTGTTGAGTCAAACATGTCCCATTTAACGTTATTATGGTGCCTCACGAGGATTGAAATCAAACGGGGTCCATTTGGTCACTCAAATCCTTGTATTCTCGGATTGCCCCCAAATTGGCCCCCAATTGAGCCTACAACGTACAAACGAGTTTTCCTTCTTCGTTAAGCACAACCGAACATTTTTGTTGAGTCAAACATGTCCCATTTCACATTATTAAGGTGCCACGTGAGGATTGAAATCAAACGGAGTCCATTTGGTCACTCAATCCTTGTATTCTCGGATTGCACTAAAATTGGCCTCAATTGAGCCAACAACGTACAAATGAGTTTTCCTTCTTCGTTAAGCACAACCGAACCTTTTTGTTGAGTCAAACATGTCCCATTTGACGTTATTATGGTGCCACGTGAGGATTGAAATCAAACGGAGTCCATTTGGTCACTCAAATCCTTGTATTCTCGGTTTGCACTCAAATTGGCCTCAATTGAGCCAACAACGTACAAACGAGTTTTCCTTCTTCGTTAAACACAACCGAACCTTTTTGTTGAGTCAAACATGTCCCATTTGACGTTATTATGGTGCCACGCGAGGATTGAAATCAAACGGAGTCCATTTTGTCACTCAAATCCTTGTATTCTCGGATTGCACTCAAATTGGCCTCAATTGAGCCTACAACGTACAAACGAGTTTTCCTTCTTCGTTAAGCACAACTGAACCTTTTTGTTGAGTCAAACATGTCCCATTTGTCGTTATTATGGTGCCACACGAGGATTGAAATCAAACGGGGTCCATTTGGTCACTCAAATCCTTGTATTCCCGGATTGCACCCAAATTGGCCTCCAATTGAGCCTACAACATACAAACGAGTTTTCCTTCTTCGTTAAACACAACCGAACCTTTTTGTTGAGTCAAACATGTCCCATTTGACGTTATTAAGGTGCCACGCGAGGATTGAAATCAAACGGAGACCATTTGGTCAATCAAATCCTTGTATTCTCGGATTGCACCCAAATTGGCCTCCAATTGAACCTACAACGTACAAACGAGTTTTCTTTCTTCGTTAAGCACAACCGAACCTTTTTGTTGAGTCAAACATGTCCCATTTGACGTTATTATGGTGCCACGCGAGGATTTAAATCAAACGGAGTCCATTTGGTCACTCATATCCTTGTATTCTCGGATTGCACTCAATTGAGCCTACAACGTACAAACGAGTTTTCCTTCTTCGTTAAGCACAACCGAACCTTTTTGTTGAGTAAAACATGTCCCATTTGACGTTATTAAGGTGCCACGTGAGGATTGAAATCAAACGGAGTCCATTTGGTCACTCAAATCCTTGTATTCTCGGATTGCACCCAAATTGGCCTCCAATTGAGCCTACAACGTACAAACGAGTTTTCCTTCTTCGTTAAGCACAACCGAACCTTTTTGTTGAGTCAAACATGTATCATTTGACATTATTAAGGAGCCACGCGAGGATTGAAATCAAACGGAGTCCATTTGGTCACTCAAATCCTTGTATTCTCGGATTGCACTAAAATTGGCCTCAATTGAGCCTACAACGTACAAATGAGTTTTCCTTCTTCGTTAAGCACAACCGAATCTTTTTGTTGAGTCAAACCTGTCCCATTTGACGTTATTATTGTGCCCTGGGAGGATTGAAATCAAACGGAGTCTATTTGGTCACTCAAATCCTTGTATTCTCGGATTGCACTCAAATTTGCCTCAATTGAGCCAACAACGTACAAACGAGTTTTCCTTCTTCGTTAAGCACAACCGAACCTTTTTGTTGAGTCAAACATGTCCCATTTGACGTTATTATGGTGCCACGCAAGGATTGAAATCAAAAAGAGTCCATTTGGTCACTCAAATCCTTGTATTCTCGGATTGCACTCAAATTGGCCTCAATTGAGCCAACAACGTCCAAAAGAGTTTTCCTTCTTCGTTAAGCACAACCGAACCTTTTGGTCGAATCAAACATGTCCCATTTGACGTTATTATGGTGCCACGCGAGGATTGAAATCAAACGGAGTCCATTTGGTCACTCAAATCCTTGTATTCTCGGATTGCACTCAAATTGGCCTCAATTGAGCCTACAACGTACAAACGAGTTTTCCTTCTTCGTTAAGCACAACCGAACCTTTTTGTTGAGTCAAACATGTCCCATTTGACGTTATTATGGTGCCACGCGAGGATTGAAATCAAACGGAGTCCATTTGGTCACTCAAATCCTTGTATTCTCGGATTGCACTCAAATTGGCCTCAATTGATCCTACAACGTACAAACGAGTTTTCCTTCTTCGTTAAGCACAACCGAACCATTTTGTTGAGTCAAACATGTCCCATTTGACGTTATTATGGTGCCACGCGAGGATTGAAATCAAACGAAGTCCATTTGGTAACTAAAATCGTTGTATTCTCGGATTGCACCCAAATTGGCCTCCAATTGAGCCTACAACGTACAAACGAGTTTTCCTTCTTCGTTAACTTACAACCGAACCTTTTTGTTGAGTCAAACATGTCCCATTTGACGTTATTAAGGTGCCACGCGAGGATTGAAATCAAACGGAGTCCATTTGGTCACTCAAATCCTTGTATTCTCGGATTGCACTTAAATTGGCCTCAATTGAGCCTACAACGTACAAACGAGTTTTCCTTCTTCGTTAAGCACAACCGAACCTTTTTGTTGAGTCAAACATGTCCCATTTGACGTTATTATGGTGCCACACGAGGATTGAAATCAAACGGGGTCCATTTGGTCACTCAAATCCTTGTATTCTCGGATTGCACCCAAATTGGCCTCCAATTGAGCCTACAACGTACAAACGAGTTTTCCTTCTTCGTTAAGCACAACCGAACCTTTTTGTTGAGTCAAACATGTCCCATTTAACGTTATTATGGTGCCTCACGAGGATTGAAATCAAACGGGGTCCATTTGGTCACTCAAATCCTTGTATTCTCGGATTGCCCCCAAATTGGCCCCCAATTGAGCCTACAACGTACAAACGAGTTTTCCTTCTTCGTTAAGCACAACCGAACATTTTTGTTGAGTCAAACATGTCCCATTTCACATTATTAAGGTGCCACGTGAGGATTGAAATCAAACGGAGTCCATTTGGTCACTCAATCCTTGTATTCTCGGATTGCACTAAAATTGGCCTCAATTGAGCCAACAACGTACAAATGAGTTTTCCTTCTTCGTTAAGCACAACCGAACCTTTTTGTTGAGTCAAACATGTCCCATTTGACGTTATTATGGTGCCACGTGAGGATTGAAATCAAACGGAGTCCATTTGGTCACTCAAATCCTTGTATTCTCGGTTTGCACTCAAATTGGCCTCAATTGAGCCAACAACGTACAAACGAGTTTTCCTTCTTCGTTAAACACAACCGAACCTTTTTGTTGAGTCAAACATGTCCCATTTGACGTTATTATGGTGCCACGCGAGGATTGAAATCAAACGGAGTCCATTTTGTCACTCAAATCCTTGTATTCTCGGATTGCATTCAAATTGGCCTCAATTGAGCCTACAACGTACAAACGAGTTTTCCTTCTTCGTTAAGCACAACTGAACCTTTTTGTTGAGTCAAACATGTCCCATTTGTCGTTATTATGGTGCCACACGAGGATTGAAATCAAACGGGGTCCATTTGGTCACTCAAATCCTTGTATTCCCGGATTGCACCCAAATTGGCCTCCAATTGAGCCTACAACATACAAACGAGTTTTCCTTCTTCGTTAAACACAACCGAACCTTTTTGTTGAGTCAAACATGTCCCATTTGACGTTATTAAGGTGCCACGCGAGGATTGAAATCAAACGGAGACCATTTGGTCAATCAAATCCTTGTATTCTCGGATTGCACCCAAATTGGCCTCCAATTGAGCCTACAACGTACAAACGAGTTTTCTTTCTTCGTTAAGCACAACCGAACCTTTTTGTTGAGTCAAACATGTCCCATTTGACGTTATTATGGTGCCACGCGAGGATTTAAATCAAACGGAGTCCATTTGGTCACTCATATCCTTGTATTCTCGGATTGCACTCAATTGAGCCTACAACGTACAAACGAGTTTTCCTTCTTCGTTAAGCACAACCGAACCTTTTTGTTGAGTAAAACATGTCCCATTTGACGTTATTAAGGTGCCACGTGAGGATTGAAATCAAACGGAGTCCATTTGGTCACTCAAATCCTTGTATTCTCGGATTGCACCCAAATTGGCCTCCAATTGAGCCTACAACGTACAAACGAGTTTTCCTTCTTCGTTAAGCACAACCGAACCTTTTTGTTGAGTCAAACATGTATCATTTGACATTATTAAGGAGCCACGCGAGGATTGAAATCAAACGGAGTCCATTTGGTCACTCAAATCCTTGTATTCTCGGATTGCACTAAAATTGGCCTCAATTGAGCCTACAACGTACAAATGAGTTTTCCTTCTTCGTTAAGCACAACCGAATCTTTTTGTTGAGTCAAACCTGTCCCATTTGACGTTATTATTGTGCCCTGGGAGGATTGAAATCAAACGGAGTCTATTTGGTCACTCAAATCCTTGTATTCTCGGATTGCACTCAAATTTGCCTCAATTGAGCCAACAACGTACAAACGAGTTTTCCTTCTTCGTTAAGCACAACCGAACCTTTTTGTTGAGTCAAACATGTCCCATTTGACGTTATTATGGTGCCACGCAAGGATTGAAATCAAAAAGAGTCCATTTGGTCACTCAAATCCTTGTATTCTCGGATTGCACTCAAATTGGCCTCAATTGAGCCAACAACGTCCAAAAGAGTTTTCCTTCTTCGTTAAGCACAACCGAACCTTTTGGTCGAATCAAACATGTCCCATTTGACGTTATTATGGTGCCACGCGAGGATTGAAATCAAACGGAGTCCATTTGGTCACTCAAATCCTTGTATTCTCGGATTGCACTCAAATTGGCCTCAATTGAGCCTACAACGTACAAACGAGTTTTCCTTATTCGTTAAGCACAACCGAACCTTTTTGTTGAGTCAAACATGTCCCATTTGACGTTATTATGGTGCCACGCGAGGATTGAAATCAAACGGAGTCCATTTGGTCACTCAAATCCTTGTATTCTCGGATTGCACTCAAATTGGCCTCAATTGATCCTACAACGTACAAACGAGTTTTCCTTCTTCGTTAAGCACAACCGAACCATTTTGTTGAGTCAAACATGTCCCATTTGACGTTATTATGGTGCCACGCGAGGATTGAAATCAAACGAAGTCCATTTGGTAACTAAAATCGTTGTATTCTCGGATTGCACCCAAATTGGCCTCCAATTGAGCCTACAACGTACAAACGAGTTTTCCTTCTTCGTTAACTTACAACCGAACCTTTTTGTTGAGTCAAACATGTCCCATTTGACGTTATTAAGGTGCCACGCGAGGATTGAAATCAAACGGAGTCCATTTGGTCACTCAAATCCTTGTATTCTCGGATTGCACTTAAATTGGCCTCAATTGAGCCTACAACGTACAAACGAGTTTTTCTTCTTCGTTAAGCACAACCGAACCTTTTTGTTGAGTCAAACATGTCCCATTTGACGTTATTATGGTGCCACACGAGGATTGAAATCAAACGGGGTCCATTTGGTCACTCAAATCCTTGTATTCTCGGATTGCACCCAAATTGGCCTCCAATTGAGCCTACAACGTACAAACGAGTTTTCCTTCTTCGTTAAGCACAACCGAACCTTTTTGTTGAGTCAAACATGTCCCATTTAACGTTATTATGGTGCCTCACGAGGATTGAAATCAAACGGGGTCCATTTGGTCACTCAAATCCTTGTATTCTCGGATTGCCCCCAAATTGGCCCCCAATTGAGCCTACAACGTACAAACGAGTTTTCCTTCTTCGTTAAGCACAACCGAACATTTTTGTTGAGTCAAACATGTCCCATTTCACATTATTAAGGTGCCACGTGAGGATTGAAATCAAACGGAGTCCATTTGGTCACTCAATCCTTGTATTCTCGGATTGCACTAAAATTGGCCTCAATTGAGCCAACAACGTACAAATGAGTTTTCCTTCTTCGTTAAGCACAACCGAACCTTTTTGTTGAGTCAAACATGTCCCATTTGACGTTATTATGGTGCCACGTGAGGATTGAAATCAAACGGAGTCCATTTGGTCACTCAAATCCTTGTATTCTCGGTTTGCACTCAAATTGGCCTCAATTGAGCCAACAACGTACAAACGAGTTTTCCTTCTTCGTTAAACACAACTGAACCTTTTTGTTGAGTCAAACATGTCCCATTTGACGTTATTATGGTGCCACGCGAGGATTGAAATCAAACGGAGTCCATTTTGTCACTCAAATCCTTGTATTCTCGGATTGCACTCAAATTGGCCTCAATTGAGCCTACAACGTACAAACGAGTTTTCCTTCTTCGTTCAGCACAACTGAACCTTTTTGTTGAGTCAAACATGTCCCATTTGTCGTTATTATGGTGCCACACGAGGATTGAAATCAAACGGGGTCCATTTGGTCACTCAAATCCTTGTATTCCCGGATTGCACCCAAATTGGCCTCCAATTGAGCCTACAACATACAAACGAGTTTTCCTTCTTCGTTAAACACAACCGAACCTTTTTGTTGAGTCAAACATGTCCCATTTGACGTTATTAAGGTGCCACGCGAGGATTGAAATCAAACGGAGACCATTTGGTCAATCAAATCCTTGTATTCTCGGATTGCACCCAAATTGGCCTCCAATTGAGCCTACAACGTACAAACGAGTTTTCTTTCTTCGTTAAGCACAACCGAACCTTTTTGTTGAGTCAAACATGTCCCATTTGACGTTATTATGGTGCCACGCGAGGATTTAAATCAAACGGAGTCCATTTGGTCACTCATATCCTTGTATTCTCGGATTGCACTCAATTGAGCCTACAACGTACAAACGAGTTTTCCTTCTTCGTTAAGCACAACCGAACCTTTTTGTTGAGTAAAACATGTCCCATTTGACGTTATTAAGGTGCCACGTGAGGATTGAAATCAAACGGAGTCCATTTGGTCACTCAAATCCTTGTATTCTCGGATTGCACCCAAATTGGCCTCCAATTGAGCCTACAACGTACAAACGAGTTTTCCTTCTTCGTTAAGCACAACCGAACCTTTTTGTTGAGTCAAACATGTATCATTTGACATTATTAAGGAGCCACGCGAGGATTGAAATCAAACGGAGTCCATTTGGTCACTCAAATCCTTGTATTCTCGGATTGCACTAAAATTGGCCTCAATTGAGCCTACAACGTACAAATGAGTTTTCCTTCTTCGTTAAGCACAACCGAATCTTTTTGTTGAGTCAAACCTGTCCCATTTGACGTTATTATTGTGCCCTGGGAGGATTGAAATCAAACGGAGTCTATTTGGTCACTCAAATCCTTGTATTCTCGGATTGCACTCAAATTTGCCTCAATTGAGCCAACAACGTACAAACGAGTTTTCCTTCTTCGTTAAGCACAACCGAACCTTTTTGTTGAGTCAAACATGTCCCATTTGACGTTATTATGGTGCCACGCAAGGATTGAAATCAAAAAGAGTCCATTTGGTCACTCAAATCCTTGTATTCTCGGATTGCACTCAAATTGGCCTCAATTGAGCCAACAACGTCCAAAAGAGTTTTCCTTCTTCGTTAAGCACAACCGAACCTTTTGGTTGAATCAAACATGTCCCATTTGACGTTATTATGGTGCCACGCGAGGATTGAAATCAAACGGAGTCCATTTGGTCACTCAAATCCTTGTATTCTCGGATTGCACTCAAATTGGCCTCAATTGAGCCTACAACGTACAAACGAGTTTTCCTTCTTCGTTAAGCACAACCGAACCTTTTTGTTGAGTCAAACATGTCCCATTTGACGTTATTATGGTGCCACGCGAGGATTGAAATCAAACGGAGTCCATTTGGTCACTCAAATCCTTGTATTCTCGGATTGCACTCAAATTGGCCTCAATTGATCCTACAACGTACAAACGAGTTTTCGTTCTTCGTTAAGCACAACCGAACCATTTTGTTGAGTCAAACATGTCCCATTTGACGTTATTATGGTGCCACGCGAGGATTGAAATCAAACGAAGTCCATTTGGTAACTAAAATCGTTGTATTCTCGGATTGCACCCAAATTGGCCTCCAATTGAGCCTACAACGTACAAACGAGTTTTCCTTCTTCGTTAACTTACAACCGAACCTTTTTGTTGAGTCAAACATGTCCCATTTGACGTTATTAAGGTGCCACGCGAGGATTGAAATCAAACGGAGTCCATTTGGTCACTCAAATCCTTGTATTCTCGGATTGCACCCAAATTGGTTTCCAATTGAGCCTACAACGTACAAACGAATTTTCCTTCTTCGTTAAGCACAACCGAACCTTTTTGTTGAGTCAAACATGTCCCATTTGACGTTATTATGGTGCCACGCGAGGATTGAAATCAAACGGAGTCCATTTGTTCACTCAAATCCTTGTATTCTCGGATTGCACTCAATTGAGCCTACAAAGTACAAACGAGTTTTCCTTCTTCGTTAAGCACAACCGAACCTTTTTGTTGATTCAAACATGTCCCATTTGACGTTATTATGGTGCCACGCGTGGATTGAAATCAAACGGAGTCCATTTGGTTACTCAAATCCTTGTACTCTCGGATTTCACCCAAATTGGCCTCCAATTGAGCCTACAACGTACAAACGAGTTTTCCTTCTTCGTTAAGCACAACCGAACCTTTTTGTTGAGTCAAACATGTCCCATTTGACGTTATTAAGGTGCCACGTGAGGATTGAAATCAAACGGAGTCCATTTGGTCACTCAAATCCTTGTATTCTCGGATTGCACTAAAATTGGCCTCAATTGAGCCTACAACGTACAAATGAGTTTTCCTTCTTCGTTAAGCACAACCGAACCTTTTTATTGAGTCAAACATGTCCCATTTGACATTATTAAGGAGCCACGCGAGGATTGAAATCAAACGGAGTCCATTTGGTCACTCAAATCCTTGTATTCTCGGATTGCACTAAAATTGGCCTCAATTGAGCCTACAACGTACAAATGAGTTTTCCTTCTTCGTTAAGCACAACCGAATCTTTTTGTTGAGTCAAACCTGTCCCATTTGACGTTATTATTGTGCCCTGGGAGGATTGAAATCAAACGGAGTCTATTTGGTCACTCAAATCCTTGTATTCTCGGATTGCACTCAAATTTGCCTCAATTGAGCCAACAACGTACAAACGAGTTTTCCTTCTTCGTTAAGCACAACCGAACCTTTTTGTTGAGTCAAACATGTCCCATTTGACGTTATTATGGTGCCACGCAAGGATTGAAATCAAAAAGAGTCCATTTGGTCACTCAAATCCTTGTATTCTCGGATTGCACTCAAATTGGCCTCAATTGAGCCAACAACGTCCAAAAGAGTTTTCCTTCTTCGTTAAGCACAACCGAACCTTTTGGTTGAATCAAACATGTCCCATTTGACGTTATTATGGTGCCACGCGAGGATTGAAATCAAACGGAGTCCATTTGGTCACTCAAATCCTTGTATTCTCGGATTGCACTCAAATTGGCCTCAATTGAGCCTACAACGTACAAACGAGTTTTCCTTCTTCGTTAACTTACAACCGAACCTTTTTGTTGAGTCAAACATGTCCCATTTGACGTTATTATGGTGCCACGCGTGGATTGAAATCAAACGGAGTCCATTTGGTTACTCAAATCCTTGTACTCTCGGATTTCACCCAAATTGGCCTCCAATTGAGCCTACAACGTACAAACGAGTTTTCCTTCTTCGTTAAGCACAACCGAACCTTTTTATTGAGTCAAACATGTCCCATTTGACATTATTAAGGAGCCACGCGAGGATTGAAATCAAACGGAGTCCATTTGGTCACTCAAATCCTTGTATTCTCGGATTGCACTAAAATTGGCCTCAATTGAGCCTACAACGTACAAATGAGTTTTCCTTCTTCGTTAAGCACAACCGAATCTTTTTGTTGAGTCAAACCTGTCCCATTTGACGTTATTATTGTGCCCTGGGAGGATTGAAATCAAACGGAGTCTATTTGGTCACTCAAATCCTTGTATTCTCGGATTGCACTCAAATTTGCCTCAATTGAGCCAACAACGTACAAACGAGTTTTCCTTCTTCGTTAAGCACAACCGAACCTTTTTGTTGAGTCAAACATGTCCCATTTGACGTTATTATGGTGCCACGCAAGGATTGAAATCAAAAAGAGTCCATTTGGTCACTCAAATCCTTGTATTCTCGGATTGCACTCAAATTGGCCTCAATTGAGCCAACAACGTCCAAAAGAGTTTTCCTTCTTCGTTAAGCACAACCGAACCTTTTGGTTGAATCAAACATGTCCCATTTGACGTTATTATGGTGCCACGCGAGGATTGAAATCAAACGGAGTCCATTTGGTCACTCAAATCCTTGTATTCTCGGATTGCACTCAAATTGGCCTCAATTGAGCCTACAACGTACAAACGAGTTTTCCTTCTTCGTTAAGCACAACCGAACCTTTTTGTTGAGTCAAACATGTCCCATTTGACGTTATTATGGTGCCACGCGAGGATTGAAATCAAACGGAGTCCATTTGGTCACTCAAATCCTTGTATTCTCGGATTGCACTCAAATTGGCCTCAATTGATCCTACAACGTACAAACGAGTTTTCCTTCTTCGTTAAGCACAACCGAACCATTTTGTTGAGTCAAACATGTCCCATTTGACGTTATTATGGTGCCACGCGAGGATTGAAATCAAACGAAGTCCATTTGGTAACTAAAATCGTTGTATTCTCGGATTGCACCCAAATTGGCCTCCAATTGAGCCTACAACGTACAAACGAGTTTTCCTTCTTCGTTAACTTACAACCGAACCTTTTTGTTGAGTCAAACATGTCCCATTTGACGTTATTAAGGTGCCACGCGAGGATTGAAATCAAACGGAGTCCATTTGGTCACTCAAATCCTTGTATTCTCGGATTGCACCCAAATTGGTTTCCAATTGAGCCTACAACGTACAAACGAATTTTCCTTCTTCGTTAAGCACAACCGAACCTTTTTGTTGAGTCAAACATGTCCCATTTGACGTTATTATGGTGCCACGCGAGGATTGAAATCAAACGGAGTCCATTTGTTCACTCAAATCCTTGTATTCTCGGATTGCACTCAATTGAGCCTACAAAGTACAAACGAGTTTTCCTTCTTCGTTAAGCACAACCGAACCTTTTTGTTGATTCAAACATGTCCCATTTGACGTTATTATGGTGCCACGCGAGGATTGAAATCAAACTGAGTCCATTTGGTCACTCAAATCCTTGTATTCTCGGATTGCACTCAATTGAGCCTACAACGTACAAACGAGTTTTCCTTCTTCGTTAAGCACAACCGAACCTTTTTGTTCAGTAAAACATGTCCCATTTGACGTTATTATGGTGCCACGTGAGGATTGAAATCAAACGGAGTCCATTTGGTTACTCAAATCCTTGTACTCTCGGATTGCACCCAAATTGGCCTCCAATTGAGCCTACAACGTACAAACGAGTTTTCCTTCTTTGTTAATTTACAACCGAATCTTTTTGTTGAGTCAAACATGTCCCATTTGACATTATCAAGGTGCCACGCGAGGATTGAAATCAAACGGAGTCCATTTGGTCACTCAAATCCTTGTATTCTCGGATTGCACCCAAATTGGCCTCCCATTGAGCCTACAACGTACAAACGAGTTTTCCTTCTTCGTTAAGCACAACCGAACCTTTTTGTTGAGTCAAACATGTCCCATTTGACGTTATTATGGTGCCACATGAGGATTGAAATCAAACGGGGTCCATTTGGTCACTCAAATCCTTGTATTCTCGGATTGCACCCAAATTGGCCTCCAATTGAGCCTACAACGTACAAACGAGTTTTCCTTCTTCGTTAACTTACAACCGAACCTTTTTGTTGAGTCAAACATGTCCCATTTGACGTTATTAAGGTGCCACGTGAGGATTTAAATCAAACGGAGTCCATTTGGTCACTCAAATCCTTGTATTCTCGGATTGCACTTAAATTGGCCTCAATTGAGCCTACAACGTACAAACGAGTTTTCCTTCTTCGTTAAGCACAACCGAACCTTTTTGTTGAGTCAAACATGTCCCATTTGACGTTATTATGGTGCCACACGAGGATTGAAATCAAACGGGGTCCATTTGGTCACTCAAATCCTTGTATTCTCGGATTGCACCCAAATTGGCCTCCAATTGAGCCTACAACGTACAAACGAGTTTTCCTTCTTCGTTAAGCACAACCGAACCTTTTTGTTGAGTCAAACATGTCCCATTTAACGTTATTATGGTGCCTCACGAGGATTGAAATCAAACGGGGTCCATTTGGTCACTCAAATCCTTGTATTCTCGGATTGCCCCCAAATTGGCCCCCAATTGAGCCTACAACGTACAAACGAGTTTTCCTTCTTCGTTAAGCACAACCGAACATTTTTGTTGAGTCAAACATGTCCCATTTCACATTATTAAGGTGCCACGTGAGGATTGAAATCAAACGGAGTCCATTTGGTCACTCAATCCTTGTATTCTCGGATTGCACTAAAATTGGCCTCAATTGAGCCAACAACGTACAAATGAGTTTTCCTTCTTCGTTAAGCACAACCGAACCTTTTTGTTGAGTCAAACATGTCCCATTTGACGTTATTATGGTGCCACGTGAGGATTGAAATCAAACGGAGTCCATTTGGTCACTCAAATCCTTGTATTCTCGGTTTGCACTCAAATTGGCCTCAATTGAGCCAACAACGTACAAACGAGTTTTCCTTCTTCGTTAAACACAACCGAACCTTTTTGTTGAGTCAAACATGTCCCATTTGACGTTATTATGGTGCCACGCGAGGATTGAAATCAAACGGAGTCCATTTTGTCACTCAAATCCTTGTATTCTCGGATTGCACTCAAATTGGCCTCAATTGAGCCAACAACGTCCAAAAGAGTTTTCCTTCTTCGTTAAGCACAACCGAACCTTTTGGTCGAATCAAACATGTCCCATTTGACGTTATTATGGTGCCACGCGAGGATTGAAATCAAACGGAGACCATTTGGTCAATCAAATCCTTGTATTCTCGGATTGCACCCAAATTGGCCTCCAATTGAGCCTACAACGTACAAACGAGTTTTCTTTCTTCGTTAAGCACAACCGAACCTTTTTGTTGAGTCAAACATGTCCCATTTGACGTTATTATGGTGCCACGCGAGGATTTAAATCAAACGGAGTCCATTTGGTCACTCATATCCTTGTATTCTCGGATTGCACTCAATTGAGCCTACAACGTACAAACGAGTTTTCCTTCTTCGTTAAGCACAACCGAACCTTTTTGTTGAGTAAAACATGTCCCATTTGACGTTATTAAGGTGCCACGTGAGGATTGAAATCAAACGGAGTCCATTTGGTCACTCAAATCCTTGTATTCTCGGATTGCACCCAAATTGGCCTCCAATTGAGCCTACAACGTACAAACGAGTTTTCCTTCTTCGTTAAGCACAACCGAACCTTTTTGTTGAGTCAAACATGTATCATTTGACATTATTAAGGAGCCACGCGAGGATTGAAATCAAACGGAGTCCATTTGGTCACTCAAATCCTTGTATTCTCGGATTGCACTAAAATTGGCCTCAATTGAGCCTACAACGTACAAATGAGTTTTCCTTCTTCGTTAAGCACAACCGAATCTTTTTGTTGAGTCAAACCTGTCCCATTTGACGTTATTATTGTGCCCTGGGAGGATTGAAATCAAACGGAGTCTATTTGGTCACTCAAATCCTTGTATTCTCGGATTGCACTCAAATTTGCCTCAATTGAGCCAACAACGTACAAACGAGTTTTCCTTCTTCGTTAAGCACAACCGAACCTTTTTGTTGAGTCAAACATGTCCCATTTGACGTTATTATGGTGCCACGCAAGGATTGAAATCAAAAAGAGTCCATTTGGTCACTCAAATCCTTGTATTCTCGGATTGCACTCAAATTGGCCTCAATTGAGCCAACAACGTCCAAAAGAGTTTTCCTTCTTCGTTAAGCACAACCGAACCTTTTGGTTGAATCAAACATGTCCCATTTGACGTTATTATGGTGCCACGCGAGGATTGAAATCAAACGGAGTCCATTTGGTCACTCAAATCCTTGTATTCTCGGATTGCACTCAAATTGGCCTCAATTGAGCCTACAACGTACAAACGAGTTTTCCTTCTTCGTTAAGCACAACCGAACCTTTTTGTTGAGTCAAACATGTCCCATTTGACGTTATTATGGTGCCACGCGAGGATTGAAATCAAACGGAGTCCATTTGGTCACTCAAATCCTTGTATTCTCGGATTGCACTCAAATTGGCCTCAATTGATCCTACAACGTACAAACGAGTTTTCCTTCTTCGTTAAGCACAACCGAACCATTTTGTTGAGTCAAACATGTCCCATTTGACGTTATTATGGTGCCACGCGAGGATTGAAATCAAACGAAGTCTATTTGGTAACTAAAATCGTTGTATTCTCGGATTGCACCCAAATTGGCCTCCAATTGAGCCTACAACGTACAAACGAGTTTTCCTTCTTCGTTAACTTACAACCGAACCTTTTTGTTGAGTCAAACATGTCCCATTTGACGTTATTAAGGTGCCACGCGAGGATTGAAATCAAACGGAGTCCATTTGGTCACTCAAATCCTTGTATTCTCGGATTGCACCCAAATTGGTTTCCAATTGAGCCTACAACGTACAAACGAATTTTCCTTCTTCGTTAAGCACAACCGAACCTTTTTGTTGAGTCAAACATGTCCCATTTGACGTTATTATGGTGCCACGCGAGGATTGAAATCAAACGGAGTCCATTTGTTCACTCAAATCCTTGTATTCTCGGATTGCACTCAATTGAGCCTACAAAGTACAAACGAGTTTTCCTTCTTCGTTAAGCACAACCGAACCTTTTTGTTGATTCAAACATGTCCCATTTGACGTTATTATGGTGCCACGCGTGGATTGAAATCAAACGGAGTCCATTTGGTTACTCAAATCCTTGTACTCTCGAATTTCACCCAAATTGGCCTCCAATTGAGCCTACAACGTACAAACGAGTTTTCCTTCTTCGTTAAGCACAACCGAACCTTTTTATTGAGTCAAACATGTCCCATTTGACGTTATTATGGTGCCACGCGTGGATTGAAATCAAACGGAGTCCATTTGGTTACTCAAATCCTTGTACTCTCGGATTTCACCCAAATTGGCCTCCAATTGAGCCTACAACGTACAAACGAGTTTTCCTTCTTCGTTAAGCACAACCGAACCTTTTTATTGAGTCAAACATGTCCCATTTGACATTATTAAGGAGCCACGCGAGGATTGAAATCAAACGGAGTCCATTTGGTCACTCAAATCCTTGTATTCTCGGATTGCACTAAAATTGGCCTCAATTGAGCCAACAACGTACAAATGAGTTTTCCTTCTTCGTTAAGCACAAACGAACCTTTTTGTTGAGTCAAACATGTCCCATTTGACGTTATTATGGTGCCACGCAAGGATTAAAATCAAACGGAGTCCATTTGGTCACTCAAATCCTTGTATTCTCGGTTTGCACTCAAATTGGCCTCAATTGAGCCAACAACGTACAAACGAGTTTTCCTTCTTCGTTAAACACAACCGAACCTTTTTGTTGAGTCAAACATGTCCCATTTGACGTTATTATGGTGCCACGCAAGGATTGAAATCAAAAAGAGTCCATTTGGTCACTCAAATCCTTGTATTCTCGGATTGCACTCAAATTGGCCTCAATTGAGCCAACAACGTCCAAAAGAGTTTTCCTTCTTCGTTAAGCACAACCGAACCTTTTGGTTGAATCAAACATGTCCCATTTGACGTTATTATGGTGCCACGCGAGGATTGAAATCAAACGGAGTCCATTTGGTCACTCAAATCCTTGTATTCTCGGATTGCACTCAAATTGGCCTCAATTGAGCCTACAACGTACAAACGAGTTTTCCTTCTTCGTTAAGCACAACCGAACCTTTTTGTTGAGTCAAACATGTCCCATTTGACGTTATTATGGTGCCACGCGAGGATTGAAATCAAACGGAGTCCATTTGGTCACTCAAATCCTTGTATTCTCGGATTGCACTCAAATTGGCCTCAATTGATCCTACAACGTACAAACGAGTTTTCCTTCTTCGTTAAGCACAACCGAACCATTTTGTTGAGTCAAACATGTCCCATTTGACGTTATTATGGTGCCACGCGAGGATTGAAATCAAACGAAGTCCATTTGGTAACTAAAATCGTTGTATTCTCGGATTGCACCCAAATTGGCCTCCAATTGAGCCTACAACGTACAAACGAGTTTTCCTTCTTCGTTAACTTACAACCGAACCTTTTTGTTGAGTCAAACATGTCCCATTTGACGTTATTAAGGTGCCACGCGAGGATTGAAATCAAACGGAGTCCATTTGGTCACTCAAATCCTTGTATTCTCAGATTGCACCCAAATTGGTTTCCAATTGAGCCTACAACGTACAAACGAATTTTCCTTCTTCGTTAAGCACAACCGAACCTTTTTGTTGAGTCAAACATGTCCCATTTGACGTTATTATGGTGCCACGCGAGGATTGAAATCAAACGGAGTCCATTTGTTCACTCAAATCCTTGTATTCTCGGATTGCACTCAATTGAGCCTACAAAGTACAAACGAGTTTTCCTTCTTCGTTAAGCACAACCGAACCTTTTTGTTGATTCAAACATGTCCCATTTGACGTTATTATGGTGCCACGCGAGGATTGAAATCAAACTGAGTCCATTTGGTCACTCAAATCCTTGTATTCTCGGATTGCACTCAATTGAGCCTACAACGTACAAACGAGTTTTCCTTCTTCGTTAAGCACAACCGAACCTTTTTGTTGAGTAAAACATGTCCCATTTGACGTTATTATGGTGCCACGTGAGGATTGAAATCAAACGGAGTCCATTTGGTTACTCAAATCCTTGTACTCTCGGATTGCACCCAAATTGGCCTCCAATTGAGCCTACAACGTACAAACGAGTTTTCCTTCTTTGTTAATTTACAACCGAATCTTTTTGTTGAGTCAAACATGTCCCATTTGACATTATCAAGGTGCCACGCGAGGATTGAAATCAAACGGAGTCCATTTGGTCACTCAAATCCTTGTATTCTCGGATTGCACCCAAATTGGCCTCCCATTGAGCCTACAACGTACAAACGAGTTTTCCTTCTTCGTTAAGCACAACCGAACCTTTTTGTTGAGTCAAACATGTCCCATTTGACGTTATTATGGTGCCACATGAGGATTGAAATCAAACGGGGTCCATTTGGTCACTCAAATCCTTGTATTCTCGGATTGCACCCAAATTGGCCTCCAATTGAGCCTACAACGTACAAACGAGTTTTCCTTCTTCGTTAACTTACAACCGAACCTTTTTGTTGATTCAAACATGTCCCATTTGACGTTATTAAGGTGCCACGTGAGGATTTAAATCAAACGGAGTCCATTTGGTCACTCAAATCCTTGTATTCTCGGATTGCACTTAAATTGGCCTCAATTGAGCCTACAACGTACAAACGAGTTTTCCTTCTTCGTTAAGCACAACCGAACCTTTTTGTTGAGTCAAACATGTCCCATTTGACGTTATTATGGTGCCACACGAGGATTGAAATCAAACGGGGTCCATTTGGTCACTCAAATCCTTGTATTCTCGGATTGCACCCAAATTGGCCTCCAATTGAGCCTACAACGTACAAACGAGTTTTCCTTCTTCGTTAAGCACAACCGAACCTTTTTGTTGAGTCAAACATGTCCCATTTAACGTTATTATGGTGCCTCACGAGGATTGAAATCAAACGGGGTCCATTTGGTCACTCAAATCCTTGTATTCTCGGATTGCCCCCAAATTGGCCCCCAATTGAGCCTACAACGTACAAACGAGTTTTCCTTCTTCGTTAAGCACAACCGAACATTTTTGTTGAGTCAAACATGTCCCATTTCACATTATTAAGGTGCCACGTGAGGATTGAAATCAAACGGAGTCCATTTGGTCACTCAATCCTTGTATTCTCGGATTGCACTAAAATTGGCCTCAATTGAGCCAACAACGTACAAATGAGTTTTCCTTCTTCGTTAAGCACAACCGAACCTTTTTGTTGAGTCAAACATGTCCCATTTGACGTTATTATGGTGCCACGTGAGGATTGAAATCAAACGGAGTCCATTTGGTCACTCAAATCCTTGTATTCTCGGTTTGCACTCAAATTGGCCTCAATTGAGCCAACAACGTACAAACGAGTTTTCCTTCTTCGTTAAACACAACCGAACCTTTTTGTTGAGTCAAACATGTCCCATTTGACGTTATTATGGTGCCACGCGAGGATTGAAATCAAACGGAGTCCATTTTGTCACTCAAATCCTTGTATTCTCGGATTGCACTCAAATTGGCCTCAATTGAGCCTACAACGTACAAACGAGTTTTCCTTCTTCGTTAAGCACAACTGAACCTTTTTGTTGAGTCAAACATGTCCCATTTGTCGTTATTATGGTGCCACACGAGGATTGAAATCAAACGGGGTCCATTTGGTCACTCAAATCCTTGTATTCCCGGATTGCACCCAAATTGGCCTCCAATTGAGCCTACAACATACAAACGAGTTTTCCTTCTTCGTTAAACACAACCGAACCTTTTTGTTGAGTCAAACATGTCCCATTTGACGTTATTAAGGTGCCACGTGAGGATTGAAATCAAACGGAGTCCATTTGGTCACTCAAATCCTTGTATTCTCGGTTTGCACTCAAATTGGCCTCAATTGAGCCAACAACGTACAAACGAGTTTTCCTTCTTCGTTAAACACAACCGAACCTTTTTGTTGAGTCAAACATGTCCCATTTGACGTTATTATGGTGCCACGCGAGGATTGAAATCAAACGGAGTCCATTTTGTCACTCAAATCCTTGTATTCTCGGATTGCACTCAAATTGGCCTCAATTGAGCCTACAACGTACAAACGAGTTTTCCTTCTTCGTTAAGCACAACTGAACCTTTTTGTTGAGTCAAACATGTCCCATTTGTCGTTATTATGGTGCCACACGAGGATTGAAATCAAACGGGGTCCATTTGGTCACTCAAATCCTTGTATTCCCGGATTGCACCCAAATTGGCCTCCAATTGAGCCTACAACATACAAACGAGTTTTCCTTCTTCGTTAAACACAACCGAACCTTTTTGTTGAGTCAAACATGTCCCATTTGACGTTATTAAGGTGCCACGTGAGGATTGAAATCAAACGGAGACCATTTGGTCAATCAAATCCTTGTATTCTCGGATTGCACCCAAATTGGCCTCCAATTGAGCCTACAACGTACAAACGAGTTTTCTTTCTTCGTTAAGCACAACCGAACCTTTTTGTTGAGTCAAACATGTCCCATTTGACGTTATTATGGTGCCACGCGAGGATTTAAATCAAACGGAGTCCATTTGGTCACTCATATCCTTGTATTCTCGGATTGCACTCAATTGAGCCTACAACGTACAAACGAGTTTTCCTTCTTCGTTAAGCACAACCGAACCTTTTTGTTGAGTAAAACATGTCCCATTTGACGTTATTAAGGTGCCACGTGAGGATTGAAATCAAACGGAGTCCATTTGGTCACTCAAATCCTTGTATTCTCGGATTGCACCCAAATTGGCCTCCAATTGAGCCTACAACGTACAAACGAGTTTTCCTTCTTCGTTAAGCACAACCGAACCTTTTTGTTGAGTCAAACATGTATCATTTGACATTATTAAGGAGCCACGCGAGGATTGAAATCAAACGGAGTCCATTTGGTCACTCAAATCCTTGTATTCTCGGATTGCACTAAAATTGGCCTCAATTGAGCCTACAACGTACAAATGAGTTTTCCTTCTTCGTTAAGCACAACCGAATCTTTTTGTTGAGTCAAACCTGTCCCATTTGACGTTATTATTGTGCCCTGGGAGGATTGAAATCAAACGGAGTCTATTTGGTCACTCAAATCCTTGTATTCTCGGATTGCACTCAAATTTGCCTCAATTGAGCCAACAACGTACAAACGAGTTTTCCTTCTTCGTTAAGCACAACCGAACCTTTTTGTTGAGTCAAACATGTCCCATTTGACGTTATTATGGTGCCACGCAAGGATTGAAATCAAAAAGAGTCCATTTGGTCACTCAAATCCTTGTATTCTCGGATTGCACTCAAATTGGCCTCAATTGAGCCAACAACGTCCAAAAGAGTTTTCCTTCTTCGTTAAGCACAACCGAACCTTTTGGTTGAATCAAACATGTCCCATTTGACGTTATTATGGTGCCACGCGAGGATTGAAATCAAACGGAGTCCATTTGGTCACTCAAATCCTTGTATTCTCGGATTGCACTCAAATTGGCCTCAATTGAGCCTACAACGTACAAACGAGTTTTCCTTCTTCGTTAAGCACAACCGAACCTTTTTGTTGAGTCAAACATGTCCCATTTGACATTATTATGGTGCCACGCGAGGATTGAAATCAAACGGAGTCCATTTGGTCACTCAAATCCTTGTATTCTCGGATTGCACTCAAATTGGCCTCAATTGATCCTACAACGTACAAACGAGTTTTCCTTCTTCGTTAAGCACAACCGAACCATTTTGTTGAGTCAAACATGTCCCATTTGACGTTATTATGGTGCCACGCGAGGATTGAAATCAAACGAAGTCCATTTGGTAACTAAAATCGTTGTATTCTCGGATTGCACCCAAATTGGCCTCCAATTGAGCCTACAACGTACAAACGAGTTTTCCTTCTTCGTTAACTTACAACCGAACCTTTTTGTTGAGTCAAACATGTCCCATTTGACGTTATTAAGGTGCCACGCGAGGATTGAAATCAAACGGAGTCCATTTGGTCACTCAAATCCTTGTATTCTCGGATTGCACCCAAATTGGTTTCCAATTGAGCCTACAACGTACAAACGAATTTTCCTTCTTCGTTAAGCACAACCGAACCTTTTTGTTGAGTCAAACATGTCCCATTTGACGTTATTATGGTGCCACGCGAGGATTGAAATCAAACGGAGTCCATTTGTTCACTCAAATCCTTGTATTCTCGGATTGCACTCAATTGAGCCTACAAAGTACAAACGAGTTTTCCTTCTTCGTTAAGCACAACCGAACCTTTTTGTTGATTCAAACATGTCCCATTTGACGTTATTATGGTGCCACGCGTGGATTGAAATCAAACGGAGTCCATTTGGTTACTCAAATCCTTGTACTCTCGGATTTCACCCAAATTGGCCTCCAATTGAGCCTACAACGTACAAACGAGTTTTCCTTCTTCGTTAAGCACAACCGAACCTTTTTATTGAGTCAAACATGTCCCATTTGACGTTATTATGGTGCCACGCGTGGATTGAAATCAAACGGAGTCCATTTGGTTACTCAAATCCTTGTACTCTCGGATTTCACCCAAATTGGCCTCCAATTGAGCCTACAACGTACAAACGAGTTTTCCTTCTTCGTTAAGCACAACCGAACCTTTTTATTGAGTCAAACATGTCCCATTTGACATTATTAAGGAGCCACGCGAGGATTGAAATCAAACGGAGTCCATTTGGTCACTCAAATCCTTGTATTCTCGGATTGCACTAAAATTGGCCTCAATTGAGCCAACAACGTACAAATGAGTTTTCCTTCTTCGTTAAGCACAAACGAACCTTTTTGTTGAGTCAAACATGTCCCATTTGACGTTATTATGGTGCCACGCAAGGATTAAAATCAAACGGAGTCCATTTGGTCACTCAAATCCTTGTATTCTCGGTTTGCACTCAAATTGGCCTCAATTGAGCCAACAACGTACAAACGAGTTTTCCTTCTTCGTTAAACACAACCGAACCTTTTTGTTGAGTCAAACATGTCCCATTTGACGTTATTATGGTGCCACGCAAGGATTGAAATCAAAAAGAGTCCATTTGGTCACTCAAATCCTTGTATTCTCGGATTGCACTCAAATTGGCCTCAATTGAGCCAACAACGTCCAAAAGAGTTTTCCTTCTTCGTTAAGCACAACCGAACCTTTTGGTTGAATCAAACATGTCCCATTTGACGTTATTATGGTGCCACGCGAGGATTGAAATCAAACGGAGTCCATTTGGTCACTCAAATCCTTGTATTCTCGGATTGCACTCAAATTGGCCTCAATTGAGCCTACAACGTACAAACGAGTTTTCCTTCTTCGTTAAGCACAACCGAACCTTTTTGTTGAGTCAAACATGTCCCATTTGACGTTATTATGGTGCCACGCGAGGATTGAAATCAAACGGAGTCCATTTGGTCACTCAAATCCTTGTATTCTCGGATTGCACTCAAATTGGCCTCAATTGATCCTACAACGTACAAACGAGTTTTCCTTCTTCGTTAAGCACAACCGAACCATTTTGTTGAGTCAAACATGTCCCATTTGACGTTATTATGGTGCCACGCGAGGATTGAAATCAAACGAAGTCCATTTGGTAACTAAAATCGTTGTATTCTCGGATTGCACCCAAATTGGCCTCCAATTGAGCCTACAACGTACAAACGAGTTTTCCTTCTTCGTTAACTTACAACCGAACCTTTTTGTTGAGTCAAACATGTCCCATTTGACGTTATTAAGGTGCCACGCGAGGATTGAAATCAAACGGAGTCCATTTGGTCACTCAAATCCTTGTATTCTCAGATTGCACCCAAATTGGTTTCCAATTGAGCCTACAACGTACAAACGAATTTTCCTTCTTCGTTAAGCACAACCGAACCTTTTTGTTGAGTCAAACATGTCCCATTTGACGTTATTATGGTGCCACGCGAGGATTGAAATCAAACGGAGTCCATTTGTTCACTCAAATCCTTGTATTCTCGGATTGCACTCAATTGAGCCTACAAAGTACAAACGAGTTTTCCTTCTTCGTTAAGCACAACCGAACCTTTTTGTTGATTCAAACATGTCCCATTTGACGTTATTATGGTGCCACGCGAGGATTGAAATCAAACTGAGTCCATTTGGTCACTCAAATCCTTGTATTCTCGGATTGCACTCAATTGAGCCTACAACGTACAAACGAGTTTTCCTTCTTCGTTAAGCACAACCGAACCTTTTTGTTGAGTAAAACATGTCCCATTTGACGTTATTATGGTGCCACGTGAGGATTGAAATCAAACGGAGTCCATTTGGTTACTCAAATCCTTGTACTCTCGGATTGCACCCAAATTGGCCTCCAATTGAGCCTACAACGTACAAACGAGTTTTCCTTCTTTGTTAATTTACAACCGAATCTTTTTGTTGAGTCAAACATGTCCCATTTGACATTATCAAGGTGCCACGCGAGGATTGAAATCAAACGGAGTCCATTTGGTCACTCAAATCCTTGTATTCTCGGATTGCACCCAAATTGGCCTCCCATTGAGCCTACAACGTACAAACGAGTTTTCCTTCTTCGTTAAGCACAACCGAACCTTTTTGTTGAGTCAAACATGTCCCATTTGACGTTATTATGGTGCCACACGAGGATTGAAATCAAACGGGGTCCATTTGGTCACTCAAATCCTTGTATTCTCGGATTGCACCCAAATTGGCCTCCAATTGAGCCTACAACGTACAAACGAGTTTTCCTTCTTCGTTAAGCACAACCGAACCTTTTTGTTGAGTCAAACATGTCCCATTTAACGTTATTATGGTGCCTCACGAGGATTGAAATCAAACGGGGTCCATTTGGTCACTCAAATCCTTGTATTCTCGGATTGCCCCCAAATTGGCCCCCAATTGAGCCTACAACGTACAAACGAGTTTTCCTTCTTCGTTAAGCACAACCGAACATTTTTGTTGAGTCAAACATGTCCCATTTCACATTATTAAGGTGCCACGTGAGGATTGAAATCAAACGGAGTCCATTTGGTCACTCAATCCTTGTATTCTCGGATTGCACTAAAATTGGCCTCAATTGAGCCAACAACGTACAAATGAGTTTTCCTTCTTCGTTAAGCACAACCGAACCTTTTTGTTGAGTCAAACATGTCCCATTTGACGTTATTATGGTGCCACGTGAGGATTGAAATCAAACGGAGTCCATTTGGTCACTCAAATCCTTGTATTCTCGGTTTGCACTCAAATTGGCCTCAATTGAGCCAACAACGTACAAACGAGTTTTCCTTCTTCGTTAAACACAACCGAACCTTTTTGTTGAGTCAAACATGTCCCATTTGACGTTATTATGGTGCCACGCGAGGATTGAAATCAAACGGAGTCCATTTTGTCACTCAAATCCTTGTATTCTCGGATTGCACTCAAATTGGCCTCAATTGAGCCAACAACGTCCAAAAGAGTTTTCCTTCTTCGTTAAGCACAACCGAACCTTTTGGTCGAATCAAACATGTCCCATTTGACGTTATTATGGTGCCACGCGAGGATTGAAATCAAACGGAGACCATTTGGTCAATCAAATCCTTGTATTCTCGGATTGCACCCAAATTGGCCTCCAATTGAGCCTACAACGTACAAACGAGTTTTCTTTCTTCGTTAAGCACAACCGAACCTTTTTGTTGAGTCAAACATGTCCCATTTGACGTTATTATGGTGCCACGCGAGGATTTAAATCAAACGGAGTCCATTTGGTCACTCATATCCTTGTATTCTCGGATTGCACTCAATTGAGCCTACAACGTACAAACGAGTTTTCCTTCTTCGTTAAGCACAACCGAACCTTTTTGTTGAGTAAAACATGTCCCATTTGACGTTATTAAGGTGCCACGTGAGGATTGAAATCAAACGGAGTCCATTTGGTCACTCAAATCCTTGTATTCTCGGATTGCACCCAAATTGGCCTCCAATTGAGCCTACAACGTACAAACGAGTTTTCCTTCTTCGTTAAGCACAACCGAACCTTTTTGTTGAGTCAAACATGTATCATTTGACATTATTAAGGAGCCACGCGAGGATTGAAATCAAACGGAGTCCATTTGGTCACTCAAATCCTTGTATTCTCGGATTGCACTAAAATTGGCCTCAATTGAGCCTACAACGTACAAATGAGTTTTCCTTCTTCGTTAAGCACAACCGAATCTTTTTGTTGAGTCAAACCTGTCCCATTTGACGTTATTATTGTGCCCTGGGAGGATTGAAATCAAACGGAGTCTATTTGGTCACTCAAATCCTTGTATTCTCGGATTGCACTCAAATTTGCCTCAATTGAGCCAACAACGTACAAACGAGTTTTCCTTCTTCGTTAAGCACAACCGAACCTTTTTGTTGAGTCAAACATGTCCCATTTGACGTTATTATGGTGCCACGCAAGGATTGAAATCAAAAAGAGTCCATTTGGTCACTCAAATCCTTGTATTCTCGGATTGCACTCAAATTGGCCTCAATTGAGCCAACAACGTCCAAAAGAGTTTTCCTTCTTCGTTAAGCACAACCGAACCTTTTGGTTGAATCAAACATGTCCCATTTGACGTTATTATGGTGCCACGCGAGGATTGAAATCAAACGGAGTCCATTTGGTCACTCAAATCCTTGTATTCTCGGATTGCACTCAAATTGGCCTCAATTGAGCCTACAACGTACAAACGAGTTTTCCTTCTTCGTTAAGCACAACCGAACCTTTTTGTTGAGTCAAACATGTCCCATTTGACGTTATTATGGTGCCACGCGAGGATTGAAATCAAACGGAGTCCATTTGGTCACTCAAATCCTTGTATTCTCGGATTGCACTCAAATTGGCCTCAATTGATCCTACAACGTACAAACGAGTTTTCCTTCTTCGTTAAGCACAACCGAACCATTTTGTTGAGTCAAACATGTCCCATTTGACGTTATTATGGTGCCACGCGAGGATTGAAATCAAACGAAGTCTATTTGGTAACTAAAATCGTTGTATTCTCGGATTGCACCCAAATTGGCCTCCAATTGAGCCTACAACGTACAAACGAGTTTTCCTTCTTCGTTAACTTACAACCGAACCTTTTTGTTGAGTCAAACATGTCCCATTTGACGTTATTAAGGTGCCACGCGAGGATTGAAATCAAACGGAGTCCATTTGGTCACTCAAATCCTTGTATTCTCGGATTGCACCCAAATTGGTTTCCAATTGAGCCTACAACGTACAAACGAATTTTCCTTCTTCGTTAAGCACAACCGAACCTTTTTGTTGAGTCAAACATGTCCCATTTGACGTTATTATGGTGCCACGCGAGGATTGAAATCAAACGGAGTCCATTTGTTCACTCAAATCCTTGTATTCTCGGATTGCACTCAATTGAGCCTACAAAGTACAAACGAGTTTTCCTTCTTCGTTAAGCACAACCGAACCTTTTTGTTGATTCAAACATGTCCCATTTGACGTTATTATGGTGCCACGCGTGGATTGAAATCAAACGGAGTCCATTTGGTTACTCAAATCCTTGTACTCTCGGATTTCACCCAAATTGGCCTCCAATTGAGCCTACAACGTACAAACGAGTTTTCCTTCTTCGTTAAGCACAACCGAACCTTTTTATTGAGTCAAACATGTCCCATTTGACGTTATTATGGTGCCACGCGTGGATTGAAATCAAACGGAGTCCATTTGGTTACTCAAATCCTTGTACTCTCGGATTTCACCCAAATTGGCCTCCAATTGAGCCTACAACGTACAAACGAGTTTTCCTTCTTCGTTAAGCACAACCGAACCTTTTTATTGAGTCAAACATGTCCCATTTGACATTATTAAGGAGCCACGCGAGGATTGAAATCAAACGGAGTCCATTTGGTCACTCAAATCCTTGTATTCTCGGATTGCACTAAAATTGGCCTCAATTGAGCCAACAACGTACAAATGAGTTTTCCTTCTTCGTTAAGCACAAACGAACCTTTTTGTTGAGTCAAACATGTCCCATTTGACGTTATTATGGTGCCACGCAAGGATTAAAATCAAACGGAGTCCATTTGGTCACTCAAATCCTTGTATTCTCGGTTTGCACTCAAATTGGCCTCAATTGAGCCAACAACGTACAAACGAGTTTTCCTTCTTCGTTAAACACAACCGAACCTTTTTGTTGAGTCAAACATGTCCCATTTGACGTTATTATGGTGCCACGCAAGGATTGAAATCAAAAAGAGTCCATTTGGTCACTCAAATCCTTGTATTCTCGGATTGCACTCAAATTGGCCTCAATTGAGCCAACAACGTCCAAAAGAGTTTTCCTTCTTCGTTAAGCACAACCGAACCTTTTGGTTGAATCAAACATGTCCCATTTGACGTTATTATGGTGCCACGCGAGGATTGAAATCAAACGGAGTCCATTTGGTCACTCAAATCCTTGTATTCTCGGATTGCACTCAAATTGGCCTCAATTGAGCCTACAACGTACAAACGAGTTTTCCTTCTTCGTTAAGCACAACCGAACCTTTTTGTTGAGTCAAACATGTCCCATTTGACGTTATTATGGTGCCACGCGAGGATTGAAATCAAACGGAGTCCATTTGGTCACTCAAATCCTTGTATTCTCGGATTGCACTCAAATTGGCCTCAATTGATCCTACAACGTACAAACGAGTTTTCCTTCTTCGTTAAGCACAACCGAACCATTTTGTTGAGTCAAACATGTCCCATTTGACGTTATTATGGTGCCACGCGAGGATTGAAATCAAACGAAGTCCATTTGGTAACTAAAATCGTTGTATTCTCGGATTGCACCCAAATTGGCCTCCAATTGAGCCTACAACGTACAAACGAGTTTTCCTTCTTCGTTAACTTACAACCGAACCTTTTTGTTGAGTCAAACATGTCCCATTTGACGTTATTAAGGTGCCACGCGAGGATTGAAATCAAACGGAGTCCATTTGGTCACTCAAATCCTTGTATTCTCAGATTGCACCCAAATTGGTTTCCAATTGAGCCTACAACGTACAAACGAATTTTCCTTCTTCGTTAAGCACAACCGAACCTTTTTGTTGAGTCAAACATGTCCCATTTGACGTTATTATGGTGCCACGCGAGGATTGAAATCAAACGGAGTCCATTTGTTCACTCAAATCCTTGTATTCTCGGATTGCACTCAATTGAGCCTACAAAGTACAAACGAGTTTTCCTTCTTCGTTAAGCACAACCGAACCTTTTTGTTGATTCAAACATGTCCCATTTGACGTTATTATGGTGCCACGCGAGGATTGAAATCAAACTGAGTCCATTTGGTCACTCAAATCCTTGTATTCTCGGATTGCACTCAATTGAGCCTACAACGTACAAACGAGTTTTCCTTCTTCGTTAAGCACAACCGAACCTTTTTGTTGAGTAAAACATGTCCCATTTGACGTTATTATGGTGCCACGTGAGGATTGAAATCAAACGGAGTCCATTTGGTTACTCAAATCCTTGTACTCTCGGATTGCACCCAAATTGGCCTCCAATTGAGCCTACAACGTACAAACGAGTTTTCCTTCTTTGTTAATTTACAACCGAATCTTTTTGTTGAGTCAAACATGTCCCATTTGACATTATCAAGGTGCCACGCGAGGATTGAAATCAAACGGAGTCCATTTGGTCACTCAAATCCTTGTATTCTCGGATTGCACCCAAATTGGCCTCCCATTGAGCCTACAACGTACAAACGAGTTTTCCTTCTTCGTTAAGCACAACCGAACCTTTTTGTTGAGTCAAACATGTCCCATTTGACGTTATTATGGTGCCACATGAGGATTGAAATCAAACGGGGTCCATTTGGTCACTCAAATCCTTGTATTCTCGGATTGCACCCAAATTGGCCTCCAATTGAGCCTACAACGTACAAACGAGTTTTCCTTCTTCGTTAACTTACAACCGAACCTTTTTGTTGAGTCAAACATGTCCCATTTGACGTTATTAAGGTGCCACGTGAGGATTTAAATCAAACGGAGTCCATTTGGTCACTCAAATCCTTGTATTCTCGGATTGCACTTAAATTGGCCTCAATTGAGCCTACAACGTACAAACGAGTTTTCCTTCTTCGTTAAGCACAACCGAACCTTTTTGTTGAGTCAAACATGTCCCATTTGACGTTATTATGGTGCCACACGAGGATTGAAATCAAACGGGGTCCATTTGGTCACTCAAATCCTTGTATTCTCGGATTGCACCCAAATTGGCCTCCAATTGAGCCTACAACGTACAAACGAGTTTTCCTTCTTCGTTAAGCACAACCGAACCTTTTTGTTGAGTCAAACATGTCCCATTTAACGTTATTATGGTGCCTCACGAGGATTGAAATCAAACGGGGTCCATTTGGTCACTCAAATCCTTGTATTCTCGGATTGCCCCCAAATTGGCCCCCAATTGAGCCTACAACGTACAAACGAGTTTTCCTTCTTCGTTAAGCACAACCGAACATTTTTGTTGAGTCAAACATGTCCCATTTCACATTATTAAGGTGCCACGTGAGGATTGAAATCAAACGGAGTCCATTTGGTCACTCAATCCTTGTATTCTCGGATTGCACTAAAATTGGCCTCAATTGAGCCAACAACGTACAAATGAGTTTTCCTTCTTCGTTAAGCACAACCGAACCTTTTTGTTGAGTCAAACATGTCCCATTTGACGTTATTATGGTGCCACGTGAGGATTGAAATCAAACGGAGTCCATTTGGTCACTCAAATCCTTGTATTCTCGGTTTGCACTCAAATTGGCCTCAATTGAGCCAACAACGTACAAACGAGTTTTCCTTCTTCGTTAAACACAACCGAACCTTTTTGTTGAGTCAAACATGTCCCATTTGACGTTATTATGGTGCCACGCGAGGATTGAAATCAAACGGAGTCCATTTTGTCACTCAAATCCTTGTATTCTCGGATTGCACTCAAATTGGCCTCAATTGAGCCTACAACGTACAAACGAGTTTTCCTTCTTCGTTAAGCACAACTGAACCTTTTTGTTGAGTCAAACATGTCCCATTTGTCGTTATTATGGTGCCACACGAGGATTGAAATCAAACGGGGTCCATTTGGTCACTCAAATCCTTGTATTCCCGGATTGCACCCAAATTGGCCTCCAATTGAGCCTACAACATACAAACGAGTTTTCCTTCTTCGTTAAACACAACCGAACCTTTTTGTTGAGTCAAACATGTCCCATTTGACGTTATTAAGGTGCCACGTGAGGATTGAAATCAAACGGAGTCCATTTGGTCACTCAAATCCTTGTATTCTCGGTTTGCACTCAAATTGGCCTCAATTGAGCCAACAACGTACAAACGAGTTTTCCTTCTTCGTTAAACACAACCGAACCTTTTTGTTGAGTCAAACATGTCCCATTTGACGTTATTATGGTGCCACGCGAGGATTGAAATCAAACGGAGTCCATTTTGTCACTCAAATCCTTGTATTCTCGGATTGCACTCAAATTGGCCTCAATTGAGCCTACAACGTACAAACGAGTTTTCCTTCTTCGTTAAGCACAACTGAACCTTTTTGTTGAGTCAAACATGTCCCATTTGTCGTTATTATGGTGCCACACGAGGATTGAAATCAAACGGGGTCCATTTGGTCACTCAAATCCTTGTATTCCCGGATTGCACCCAAATTGGCCTCCAATTGAGCCTACAACATACAAACGAGTTTTCCTTCTTCGTTAAACACAACCGAACCTTTTTGTTGAGTCAAACATGTCCCATTTGACGTTATTAAGGTGCCACGTGAGGATTGAAATCAAACGGAGACCATTTGGTCAATCAAATCCTTGTATTCTCGGATTGCACCCAAATTGGCCTCCAATTGAGCCTACAACGTACAAACGAGTTTTCTTTCTTCGTTAAGCACAACCGAACCTTTTTGTTGAGTCAAACATGTCCCATTTGACGTTATTATGGTGCCACGCGAGGATTTAAATCAAACGGAGTCCATTTGGTCACTCATATCCTTGTATTCTCGGATTGCACTCAATTGAGCCTACAACGTACAAACGAGTTTTCCTTCTTCGTTAAGCACAACCGAACCTTTTTGTTGAGTAAAACATGTCCCATTTGACGTTATTAAGGTGCCACGTGAGGATTGAAATCAAACGGAGTCCATTTGGTCACTCAAATCCTTGTATTCTCGGATTGCACCCAAATTGGCCTCCAATTGAGCCTACAACGTACAAACGAGTTTTCCTTCTTCGTTAAGCACAACCGAACCTTTTTGTTGAGTCAAACATGTATCATTTGACATTATTAAGGAGCCACGCGAGGATTGAAATCAAACGGAGTCCATTTGGTCACTCAAATCCTTGTATTCTCGGATTGCACTAAAATTGGCCTCAATTGAGCCTACAACGTACAAATGAGTTTTCCTTCTTCGTTAAGCACAACCGAATCTTTTTGTTGAGTCAAACCTGTCCCATTTGACGTTATTATTGTGCCCTGGGAGGATTGAAATCAAACGGAGTCTATTTGGTCACTCAAATCCTTGTATTCTCGGATTGCACTCAAATTTGCCTCAATTGAGCCAACAACGTACAAACGAGTTTTCCTTCTTCGTTAAGCACAACCGAACCTTTTTGTTGAGTCAAACATGTCCCATTTGACGTTATTATGGTGCCACGCAAGGATTGAAATCAAAAAGAGTCCATTTGGTCACTCAAATCCTTGTATTCTCGGATTGCACTCAAATTGGCCTCAATTGAGCCAACAACGTCCAAAAGAGTTTTCCTTCTTCGTTAAGCACAACCGAACCTTTTGGTTGAATCAAACATGTCCCATTTGACGTTATTATGGTGCCACGCGAGGATTGAAATCAAACGGAGTCCATTTGGTCACTCAAATCCTTGTATTCTCGGATTGCACTCAAATTGGCCTCAATTGAGCCTACAACGTACAAACGAGTTTTCCTTCTTCGTTAAGCACAACCGAACCTTTTTGTTGAGTCAAACATGTCCCATTTGACATTATTATGGTGCCACGCGAGGATTGAAATCAAACGGAGTCCATTTGGTCACTCAAATCCTTGTATTCTCGGATTGCACTCAAATTGGCCTCAATTGATCCTACAACGTACAAACGAGTTTTCCTTCTTCGTTAAGCACAACCGAACCATTTTGTTGAGTCAAACATGTCCCATTTGACGTTATTATGGTGCCACGCGAGGATTGAAATCAAACGAAGTCCATTTGGTAACTAAAATCGTTGTATTCTCGGATTGCACCCAAATTGGCCTCCAATTGAGCCTACAACGTACAAACGAGTTTTCCTTCTTCGTTAACTTACAACCGAACCTTTTTGTTGAGTCAAACATGTCCCATTTGACGTTATTAAGGTGCCACGCGAGGATTGAAATCAAACGGAGTCCATTTGGTCACTCAAATCCTTGTATTCTCGGATTGCACCCAAATTGGTTTCCAATTGAGCCTACAACGTACAAACGAATTTTCCTTCTTCGTTAAGCACAACCGAACCTTTTTGTTGAGTCAAACATGTCCCATTTGACGTTATTATGGTGCCACGCGAGGATTGAAATCAAACGGAGTCCATTTGTTCACTCAAATCCTTGTATTCTCGGATTGCACTCAATTGAGCCTACAAAGTACAAACGAGTTTTCCTTCTTCGTTAAGCACAACCGAACCTTTTTGTTGATTCAAACATGTCCCATTTGACGTTATTATGGTGCCACGCGTGGATTGAAATCAAACGGAGTCCATTTGGTTACTCAAATCCTTGTACTCTCGGATTTCACCCAAATTGGCCTCCAATTGAGCCTACAACGTACAAACGAGTTTTCCTTCTTCGTTAAGCACAACCGAACCTTTTTATTGAGTCAAACATGTCCCATTTGACGTTATTATGGTGCCACGCGTGGATTGAAATCAAACGGAGTCCATTTGGTTACTCAAATCCTTGTACTCTCGGATTTCACCCAAATTGGCCTCCAATTGAGCCTACAACGTACAAACGAGTTTTCCTTCTTCGTTAAGCACAACCGAACCTTTTTATTGAGTCAAACATGTCCCATTTGACATTATTAAGGAGCCACGCGAGGATTGAAATCAAACGGAGTCCATTTGGTCACTCAAATCCTTGTATTCTCGGATTGCACTAAAATTGGCCTCAATTGAGCCAACAACGTACAAATGAGTTTTCCTTCTTCGTTAAGCACAAACGAACCTTTTTGTTGAGTCAAACATGTCCCATTTGACGTTATTATGGTGCCACGCAAGGATTAAAATCAAACGGAGTCCATTTGGTCACTCAAATCCTTGTATTCTCGGTTTGCACTCAAATTGGCCTCAATTGAGCCAACAACGTACAAACGAGTTTTCCTTCTTCGTTAAACACAACCGAACCTTTTTGTTGAGTCAAACATGTCCCATTTGACGTTATTATGGTGCCACGCAAGGATTGAAATCAAAAAGAGTCCATTTGGTCACTCAAATCCTTGTATTCTCGGATTGCACTCAAATTGGCCTCAATTGAGCCAACAACGTCCAAAAGAGTTTTCCTTCTTCGTTAAGCACAACCGAACCTTTTGGTTGAATCAAACATGTCCCATTTGACGTTATTATGGTGCCACGCGAGGATTGAAATCAAACGGAGTCCATTTGGTCACTCAAATCCTTGTATTCTCGGATTGCACTCAAATTGGCCTCAATTGAGCCTACAACGTACAAACGAGTTTTCCTTCTTCGTTAAGCACAACCGAACCTTTTTGTTGAGTCAAACATGTCCCATTTGACGTTATTATGGTGCCACGCGAGGATTGAAATCAAACGGAGTCCATTTGGTCACTCAAATCCTTGTATTCTCGGATTGCACTCAAATTGGCCTCAATTGATCCTACAACGTACAAACGAGTTTTCCTTCTTCGTTAAGCACAACCGAACCATTTTGTTGAGTCAAACATGTCCCATTTGACGTTATTATGGTGCCACGCGAGGATTGAAATCAAACGAAGTCCATTTGGTAACTAAAATCGTTGTATTCTCGGATTGCACCCAAATTGGCCTCCAATTGAGCCTACAACGTACAAACGAGTTTTCCTTCTTCGTTAACTTACAACCGAACCTTTTTGTTGAGTCAAACATGTCCCATTTGACGTTATTAAGGTGCCACGCGAGGATTGAAATCAAACGGAGTCCATTTGGTCACTCAAATCCTTGTATTCTCAGATTGCACCCAAATTGGTTTCCAATTGAGCCTACAACGTACAAACGAATTTTCCTTCTTCGTTAAGCACAACCGAACCTTTTTGTTGAGTCAAACATGTCCCATTTGACGTTATTATGGTGCCACGCGAGGATTGAAATCAAACGGAGTCCATTTGTTCACTCAAATCCTTGTATTCTCGGATTGCACTCAATTGAGCCTACAAAGTACAAACGAGTTTTCCTTCTTCGTTAAGCACAACCGAACCTTTTTGTTGATTCAAACATGTCCCATTTGACGTTATTATGGTGCCACGCGAGGATTGAAATCAAACTGAGTCCATTTGGTCACTCAAATCCTTGTATTCTCGGATTGCACTCAATTGAGCCTACAACGTACAAACGAGTTTTCCTTCTTCGTTAAGCACAACCGAACCTTTTTGTTGAGTAAAACATGTCCCATTTGACGTTATTATGGTGCCACGTGAGGATTGAAATCAAACGGAGTCCATTTGGTTACTCAAATCCTTGTACTCTCGGATTGCACCCAAATTGGCCTCCAATTGAGCCTACAACGTACAAACGAGTTTTCCTTCTTTGTTAATTTACAACCGAATCTTTTTGTTGAGTCAAACATGTCCCATTTGACATTATCAAGGTGCCACGCGAGGATTGAAATCAAACGGAGTCCATTTGGTCACTCAAATCCTTGTATTCTCGGATTGCACCCAAATTGGCCTCCCATTGAGCCTACAACGTACAAACGAGTTTTCCTTCTTCGTTAAGCACAACCGAACCTTTTTGTTGAGTCAAACATGTCCCATTTGACGTTATTATGGTGCCACATGAGGATTGAAATCAAACGGGGTCCATTTGGTCACTCAAATCCTTGTATTCTCGGATTGCACCCAAATTGGCCTCCAATTGAGCCTACAACGTACAAACGAGTTTTCCTTCTTCGTTAACTTACAACCGAACCTTTTTGTTGAGTCAAACATGTCCCATTTGACGTTATTAAGGTGCCACGCGAGGATTTAAATCAAACGGAGTCCATTTGGTCACTCAAATCCTTGTATTCTCGGATTGCACCCAAATTGGTTTCCAATTGAGCCTACAACGTACAAACGAGTTTTCCTTCTTCGTTAAGCACAACCGAACCTTTTTGTTGAGTCAAACATGTCCCATTTGACGTTATTATGGTGCCACGCGAGGATTGAAATCAAACTGAGTCCATTTGGTTACTCAAATCCTTGTACTCTCGGATTTCACCCAAATTGGCCTCCAATTGAGCCTACAACGTACAAACGAGTTTTCCTTCTTCGTTAAGCACAACCGAACCTTTTTGTTGAGTCAAACATGTCCCATTTGACGTTATTATGGTGCCACGCATGGATTGAAATCAAACGGAGTCCATTTGGTTACTCAAATCCTTGTACTCTCGGATTTCACCCAAATTGGCCTCCAATTGAGCCTACAACGTACAAACGAGTTTTCCTTCTTCGTTAAGCACAACCGAACCTTTTTGTTGAGTAAAACATGTCCCATTTGACGTTATTATGGTGCCACGCGAGGATTGAAATCAAACGGAGTCCATTTGGTTACTCAAATCCTTGTACTCTCGGATTGCACCCAAATTGGCCTCCAATTGAGCCTACAACGTACAAACGAGTTTTCCTTCTTCGTTAATTTACAACCGAATCTTTTTGTTGAGTCAAACATGTCCCATTTGACATTATTAAGGTGCCACGCAAGGATTGAAATCAAACGGAGTCCATTTGGTCACTCAAATCCTTGTATTCTCGGATTGCACCCAAATTGGCCTCCCATTGAGCCTACAACGTACAAACGAGTTTTCCTTCTTCGTTAAGCACAACCGAACCTTTTTGTTGAGTCAAAAATGTCCCATTTGACGTTATTATGGTGCCACACAAGGATTGAAATCAAACGGGGTCCATTTGGTCACTCAAATCCTTGTATTCTCGGATTGCACCCAAATTGGCCTCCAATTGAGCCTACAACGTACAAACGAGTTTTCCTTCTTCGTTAACTTACAACCGAACCTTTTTGTTGAGTCAAACATGTCCCATTTGACGTTATTAAGGTGCCACACGAGGATTGAAATCAAACGGAGTCCATTTGGTCACTCAAATCCTTGTATTCTCGGATTGCACCCAAATTGGTTTCCAATTGAGCCTACAACGTACAAACGAGTTTCCTTCTTCGTTAAGCACAACCAAACCTTTTTGTTGAGTCAAAAATTTCCCATTTGACGTTATTATGGTGCCACGCGAGGATTGAAATCAAACGGAGTCCATTTGGTCACTCAAATCCTTGTCTTCTCGGATTGCACTCAATTGAGCCTACAAAGTACAAACGAGTTTTCCTTCTTCGTGAAGCACAACCGAATCTTTTTGTTGAGTCAAACATGTCCCATTTGACGTTATTATGGTGCCACGTGTGGATTGAAATCAAACGGAGTCCATTTGATTACTCAAATCCTTGTACTCTCGGATTTCACCCAAATTGGCCTCCAATTGAGCCTACAACGTACAAACGAGTTTTCCTTCTTCGTTAAGCACAACCGAACCTTTTTGTTGAGTCAAACATGTCCCATTTGACGTTATTATGGTGCCACGCAAGGATTGAAATCAAACGGAGTCCATTTGGTCACTCAAATCCTTGTATTCTCGGATTGCACTCAATTGAGCCTACAACGTACAAACGAGTTTTCCTTCTTCGTTAAGCGCAACCGAACCTTTTTGTTGAGTAAAAAATGTCCCATTTGACGTTATTATGGTGCCACGCGAGGATTGAAATCAAACGGAGTCCATTTGGTTACTCAAATCCTTGTACTCTCGGATTGCACCCAAATTGGAATCCAATTGAGCCTACAACGTACAAACGAGTTTTCCTTCTTCGTTAATTTACAACCGAATCTTTTTGTTGAGTCAAACATGTCCCATTTGACGTTATTAAGGTGCCACGCGAGGATTGAAATCAAACGGAGTCCATTTGGTCACTCAAATCCTTGTATTCTCGGATTGCACCCAAATTGGCCTCCCATTGAGCCTACAACGTACAAACGAGTTTTCCTTCTTCGTTAAGCACAACCGAACCTTTATGTTGATTCAAACATGTCCCATTTGACGTTATTATGGTGCCACACGAGGATTGAAATCAAACGGGCTCCATTTGGTCACACAAATCCTTGTATTCTCGGATTGCACCCAAATTGGCCTCCAATTGAGCCTACAACGTACAAACGAGTTTTCCTTCTTCGTTAAGCACAACCGAACCTTTTTGTTGAGTCAAAAATGTCCCATTTGATGTTATTATGGTGCCACGCGAGTATTGAAATCAAACGGAGTCCATTTGGTCACTCAAATCCTTGTATTCTCGGATTGCACTCAATTGAGCCAACAACGTACAAACGAGTTTTCCTTCTTCGTTAAGCACCACCGAACATTTTTGTTGAGTCAAACATGTCCCATTTGACATTATTAAGGTGCCACGCGAGGATTGAAATCAAACGGAGTCCATTTGGTCACTCAATCCTTGTATTCTCGGATTGCACTAAAATTGGCCTCAATTGAGCCAACAACGTACAAATGAGTTTTCCTTCTTCGTTAAGCACAAACGAACCTCTTTGTTGAGTCAAACATGTCCCATTTGACGTTATTATGGTGCCACGCAAGGATTGAAATCAAACGGAGTCCATTTGGTCACTCAAATCCTTGTATTCTCGGTTTGCACTCAAATTGGCCTCAATTGAGCCAACAACGTACAAACGAGTTTTCCTTCTTCGTTAAACACAACCGAACCTTTTTGTTGATTCAAACATGTCCCATTTGACGTTATTATGGTGCCACGTGAGGATTGAAATCAAACGGAGTCCATTTGGTCACTCAAATCTTTGTATTCTCGGATTGCACTCAAATTGGCCTCAATTGAGCCTACAACGTACAAACGAGTTTTCCTTCTTCGTTAAGCACAACCGAACCTTTTTGTTGAGTCAAACATGTCCCATTTGACGTTATTATGGTGCCACGCGAGGATTGAAATCAAACGGAGTCCATTTGGTCACTCAAATCCTTGTATTCTCGGATTGCACTAAAATTGGCCTCAATTGAGCCTACAACGTACAAATGAGTTTTCCTTCTTCGTTAAGCACAACCGAATCTTTTTGTTGAGTCAAACCTGTCCCATTTGACGTTATTATTGTGCCCTGGGAGGATTGAAATCAAACGGAGTCTATTTGGTCACTCAAATCCTTGTATTCTCGGATTGCACTCAAATTTGCCTCAATTGAGCCAACAACGTACAAACGAGTTTTCCTTCTTCGTTAAGCACAACCGAACCTTTTTGTTGAGTCAAACATGTCCCATTTGACGTTATTATGGTGCCACGCAAGGATTGAAATCAAAAAGAGTCCATTTGGTCACTCAAATCCTTGTATTCTCGGATTGCACTCAAATTGGCCTCAATTGAGCCAACAACGTCCAAAAGAGTTTTCCTTCTTCGTTAAGCACAACCGAACCTTTTGGTTGAATCAAACATGTCCCATTTGACGTTATTATGGTGCCACGCGAGGATTGAAATCAAACGGAGTCCATTTGGTCACTCAAATCCTTGTATTCTCGGATTGCACTCAAATTGGCCTCAATTGAGCCTACAACGTACAAACGAGTTTTCCTTCTTCGTTAAGCACAACCGAACCTTTTTGTTGAGTCAAACATGTCCCATTTGACATTATTATGGTGCCACGCGAGGATTGAAATCAAACGGAGTCCATTTGGTCACTCAAATCCTTGTATTCTCGGATTGCACTCAAATTGGCCTCAATTGATCCTACAACGTACAAACGAGTTTTCCTTCTTCGTTAAGCACAACCGAACCATTTTGTTGAGTCAAACATGTCCCATTTGACGTTATTATGGTGCCACGCGAGGATTGAAATCAAACGAAGTCCATTTGGTAACTAAAATCGTTGTATTCTCGGATTGCACCCAAATTGGCCTCCAATTGAGCCTACAACGTACAAACGAGTTTTCCTTCTTCGTTAACTTACAACCGAACCTTTTTGTTGAGTCAAACATGTCCCATTTGACGTTATTAAGGTGCCACGCGAGGATTGAAATCAAACGGAGTCCATTTGGTCACTCAAATCCTTGTATTCTCGGATTGCACCCAAATTGGTTTCCAATTGAGCCTACAACGTACAAACGAATTTTCCTTCTTCGTTAAGCACAACCGAACCTTTTTGTTGAGTCAAACATGTCCCATTTGACGTTATTATGGTGCCACGCGAGGATTGAAATCAAACGGAGTCCATTTGTTCACTCAAATCCTTGTATTCTCGGATTGCACTCAATTGAGCCTACAAAGTACAAACGAGTTTTCCTTCTTCGTTAAGCACAACCGAACCTTTTTGTTGATTCAAACATGTCCCATTTGACGTTATTATGGTGCCACGCGTGGATTGAAATCAAACGGAGTCCATTTGGTTACTCAAATCCTTGTACTCTCGGATTTCACCCAAATTGGCCTCCAATTGAGCCTACAACGTACAAACGAGTTTTCCTTCTTCGTTAAGCACAACCGAACCTTTTTATTGAGTCAAACATGTCCCATTTGACGTTATTATGGTGCCACGCGTGGATTGAAATCAAACGGAGTCCATTTGGTTACTCAAATCCTTGTACTCTCGGATTTCACCCAAATTGGCCTCCAATTGAGCCTACAACGTACAAACGAGTTTTCCTTCTTCGTTAAGCACAACCGAACCTTTTTATTGAGTCAAACATGTCCCATTTGACATTATTAAGGAGCCACGCGAGGATTGAAATCAAACGGAGTCCATTTGGTCACTCAAATCCTTGTATTCTCGGATTGCACTAAAATTGGCCTCAATTGAGCCAACAACGTACAAATGAGTTTTCCTTCTTCGTTAAGCACAAACGAACCTTTTTGTTGAGTCAAACATGTCCCATTTGACGTTATTATGGTGCCACGCAAGGATTAAAATCAAACGGAGTCCATTTGGTCACTCAAATCCTTGTATTCTCGGTTTGCACTCAAATTGGCCTCAATTGAGCCAACAACGTACAAACGAGTTTTCCTTCTTCGTTAAACACAACCGAACCTTTTTGTTGAGTCAAACATGTCCCATTTGACGTTATTATGGTGCCACGCAAGGATTGAAATCAAAAAGAGTCCATTTGGTCACTCAAATCCTTGTATTCTCGGATTGCACTCAAATTGGCCTCAATTGAGCCAACAACGTCCAAAAGAGTTTTCCTTCTTCGTTAAGCACAACCGAACCTTTTGGTTGAATCAAACATGTCCCATTTGACGTTATTATGGTGCCACGCGAGGATTGAAATCAAACGGAGTCCATTTGGTCACTCAAATCCTTGTATTCTCGGATTGCACTCAAATTGGCCTCAATTGAGCCTACAACGTACAAACGAGTTTTCCTTCTTCGTTAAGCACAACCGAACCTTTTTGTTGAGTCAAACATGTCCCATTTGACGTTATTATGGTGCCACGCGAGGATTGAAATCAAACGGAGTCCATTTGGTCACTCAAATCCTTGTATTCTCGGATTGCACTCAAATTGGCCTCAATTGATCCTACAACGTACAAACGAGTTTTCCTTCTTCGTTAAGCACAACCGAACCATTTTGTTGAGTCAAACATGTCCCATTTGACGTTATTATGGTGCCACGCGAGGATTGAAATCAAACGAAGTCCATTTGGTAACTAAAATCGTTGTATTCTCGGATTGCACCCAAATTGGCCTCCAATTGAGCCTACAACGTACAAACGAGTTTTCCTTCTTCGTTAACTTACAACCGAACCTTTTTGTTGAGTCAAACATGTCCCATTTGACGTTATTAAGGTGCCACGCGAGGATTGAAATCAAACGGAGTCCATTTGGTCACTCAAATCCTTGTATTCTCAGATTGCACCCAAATTGGTTTCCAATTGAGCCTACAACGTACAAACGAATTTTCCTTCTTCGTTAAGCACAACCGAACCTTTTTGTTGAGTCAAACATGTCCCATTTGACGTTATTATGGTGCCACGCGAGGATTGAAATCAAACGGAGTCCATTTGTTCACTCAAATCCTTGTATTCTCGGATTGCACTCAATTGAGCCTACAAAGTACAAACGAGTTTTCCTTCTTCGTTAAGCACAACCGAACCTTTTTGTTGATTCAAACATGTCCCATTTGACGTTATTATGGTGCCACGCGAGGATTGAAATCAAACTGAGTCCATTTGGTCACTCAAATCCTTGTATTCTCGGATTGCACTCAATTGAGCCTACAACGTACAAACGAGTTTTCCTTCTTCGTTAAGCACAACCGAACCTTTTTGTTGAGTAAAACATGTCCCATTTGACGTTATTATGGTGCCACGTGAGGATTGAAATCAAACGGAGTCCATTTGGTTACTCAAATCCTTGTACTCTCGGATTGCACCCAAATTGGCCTCCAATTGAGCCTACAACGTACAAACGAGTTTTCCTTCTTTGTTAATTTACAACCGAATCTTTTTGTTGAGTCAAACATGTCCCATTTGACATTATCAAGGTGCCACGCGAGGATTGAAATCAAACGGAGTCCATTTGGTCACTCAAATCCTTGTATTCTCGGATTGCACCCAAATTGGCCTCCCATTGAGCCTACAACGTACAAACGAGTTTTCCTTCTTCGTTAAGCACAACCGAACCTTTTTGTTGAGTCAAACATGTCCCATTTGACGTTATTATGGTGCCACATGAGGATTGAAATCAAACGGGGTCCATTTGGTCACTCAAATCCTTGTATTCTCGGATTGCACCCAAATTGGCCTCCAATTGAGCCTACAACGTACAAACGAGTTTTCCTTCTTCGTTAACTTACAACCGAACCTTTTTGTTGAGTCAAACATGTCCCATTTGACGTTATTAAGGTGCCACGCGAGGATTTAAATCAAACGGAGTCCATTTGGTCACTCAAATCCTTGTATTCTCGGATTGCACCCAAATTGGTTTCCAATTGAGCCTACAACGTACAAACGAGTTTTCCTTCTTCGTTAAGCACAACCGAACCTTTTTGTTGAGTCAAACATGTCCCATTTGACGTTATTATGGTGCCACGCATGGATTGAAATCAAACGGAGTCCATTTGGTTACTCAAATCCTTGTACTCTCGGATTTCACCCAAATTGGCCTCCAATTGAGCCTACAACGTACAAACGAGTTTTCCTTCTTCGTTAAGCACAACCGAACCTTTTTGTTGAGTAAAACATGTCCCATTTGACGTTATTATGGTGCCACGCGAGGATTGAAATCAAACGGAGTCCATTTGGTTACTCAAATCCTTGTACTCTCGGATTGCACCCAAATTGGCCTCCAATTGAGCCTACAACGTACAAACGAGTTTTCCTTCTTCGTTAATTTACAACCGAATCTTTTTGTTGAGTCAAACATGTCCCATTTGACATTATTAAGGTGCCACGCAAGGATTGAAATCAAACGGAGTCCATTTGGTCACTCAAATCCTTGTATTCTCGGATTGCACCCAAATTGGCCTCCCATTGAGCCTACAACGTACAAACGAGTTTTCCTTCTTCGTTAAGCACAACCGAACCTTTTTGTTGAGTCAAAAATGTCCCATTTGACGTTATTATGGTGCCACACAAGGATTGAAATCAAACGGGGTCCATTTGGTCACTCAAATCCTTGTATTCTCGGATTGCACCCAAATTGGCCTCCAATTGAGCCTACAACGTACAAACGAGTTTTCCTTCTTCGTTAACTTACAACCGAACCTTTTTGTTGAGTCAAACATGTCCCATTTGACGTTATTAAGGTGCCACACGAGGATTGAAATCAAACGGAGTCCATTTGGTCACTCAAATCCTTGTATTCTCGGATTGCACCCAAATTGGTTTCCAATTGAGCCTACAACGTACAAACGAGTTTCCTTCTTCGTTAAGCACAACCAAACCTTTTTGTTGAGTCAAAAATTTCCCATTTGACGTTATTATGGTGCCACGCGAGGATTGAAATCAAACGGAGTCCATTTGGTCACTCAAATCCTTGTATTCTCGGATTGCACTCAATTGAGCCTACAAAGTACAAACGAGTTTTCCTTCTTCGTGAAGCACAACCGAATCTTTTTGTTGAGTCAAACATGTCCCATTTGACGTTATTATGGTGCCACGTGTGGATTGAAATCAAACGGAGTCCATTTGATTACTCAAATCCTTGTACTCTCGGATTTCACCCAAATTGGCCTCCAATTGAGCCTACAACGTACAAACGAGTTTTCCTTCTTCGTTAAGCACAACCGAACCTTTTTGTTGAGTCAAACATGTCCCATTTGACGTTATTATGGTGCCACGCAAGGATTGAAATCAAACGGAGTCCATTTGGTCACTCAAATCCTTGTATTCTCGGATTGCACTCAATTGAGCCTACAACGTACAAACGAGTTTTCCTTCTTCGTTAAGCGCAACCGAACCTTTTTGTTGAGTAAAAAATGTCCCATTTGACGTTATTATGGTGCCACGCGAGGATTGAAATCAAACGGAGTCCATTTGGTTACTCAAATCCTTGTACTCTCGGATTGCACCCAAATTGGAATCCAATTGAGCCTACAACGTACAAACGAGTTTTCCTTCTTCGTTAATTTACAACCGAATCTTTTTGTTGAGTCAAACATGTCCCATTTGACGTTATTAAGGTGCCACGCGAGGATTGAAATCAAACGGAGTCCATTTGGTCACTCAAATCCTTGTATTCTCGGATTGCACCCAAATTGGCCTCCCATTGAGCCTACAACGTACAAACGAGTTTTCCTTCTTCGTTAAGCACAACCGAACCTTTATGTTGATTCAAACATGTCCCATTTGACGTTATTATGGTGCCACACGAGGATTGAAATCAAACGGGCTCCATTTGGTCACACAAATCCTTGTATTCTCGGATTGCACCCAAATTGGCCTCCAATTGAGCCTACAACGTACAAACGAGTTTTCCTTCTTCGTTAAGCACAACCGAACCTTTTTGTTGAGTCAAAAATGTCCCATTTGATGTTATTATGGTGCCACGCGAGTATTGAAATCAAACGGAGTCCATTTGGTCACTCAAATCCTTGTATTCTCGGATTGCACTCAATTGAGCCAACAACGTACAAACGAGTTTTCCTTCTTCGTTAAGCACCACCGAACATTTTTGTTGAGTCAAACATGTCCCATTTGACATTATTAAGGTGCCACGCGAGGATTGAAATCAAACGGAGTCCATTTGGTCACTCAATCCTTGTATTCTCGGATTGCACTAAAATTGGCCTCAATTGAGCCAACAACGTACAAATGAGTTTTCCTTCTTCGTTAAGCACAAACGAACCTCTTTGTTGAGTCAAACATGTCCCATTTGACGTTATTATGGTGCCACGCAAGGATTGAAATCAAACGGAGTCCATTTGGTCACTCAAATCCTTGTATTCTCGGTTTGCACTCAAATTGGCCTCAATTGAGCCAACAACGTACAAACGAGTTTTCCTTCTTCGTTAAACACAACCGAACCTTTTTGTTGATTCAAACATGTCCCATTTGACGTTATTATGGTGCCACGTGAGGATTGAAATCAAACGGAGTCCATTTGGTCACTCAAATCCTTGTATTCTCGGATTGCACTCAAATTGGCCTCAATTGAGCCTACAACGTACAAACGAGTTTTCCTTCTTCGTTAAGCACAACTGAACCTTTTTGTTGAGTCAAACATGTCCCATTTGTCGTTATTATGGTGCCACACGAGGATTGAAATCAAACGGGGTCTATTTGGTCACTCAAATCCTTGTATTCCCGGATTGCACCCAAATTGGCCTCCAATTGAGCCTACAACATACAAACGAGTTTTCCTTCTTCGTTAAACACAACCGAACCTTTTTGTTGAGTCAAACATGTCCCATTTGACGTTATTAAGGTGCCACGCGAGGATTGAAATCAAACGGAGTCCATTTGGTCAATCAAATCCTTGTATTCTCGGATTGCACCCAAATTGGCCTCCAATTGAGCCTACAACGTACAAACGAGTTTCCTTCTTCGTTAAGCACAACCGAACCTTTTTTTTGAGTCAAACATTACCCATTTGACGTTATTATGGTGCCACGCGAGGATTGAAATCAAACGGAGTCCATTTGGTCACTCATATCCTTGTATTCTCGGATTGCACTCAATTGAGCCTACAACGTACAAACGAGTTTTCCTTCTTCGTTAAGCACAACCGAACCTTTTTGTTGAGTAAAACATGTCCCATTTGACGTTATTATTGTGCCACATGAGGATTGAAATCAAACGGAGTCCATTTGGTTACTCAAATCCTTGTACTCTCGGATTGCACCCAAATTGGCCTCCAATTGAGCCTACAACGTACAAACGAGTTTTCCTTCTTCGTTAATTTACAACCGAATCTTTTTTTTTAGTCAAACATGTCCCATTTGACATTATTAAGGTGCCACGCGAGGATTGAAATCAAACGGAGTCCATTTGGTCACTCAAATCCTTGTATTCTCGGATTGCACCCAAATTGGCCTCCAATTGAGCCTACAACGTACAAACGAGTTTTCCTTCTTTGTTAAGCACAACCGAACCTTTTTGTTGAGTCAAACATGTCCCATTTGACGTTATTAAGGTGCCACGCGTGGATTGAAATCAAACGGAGTCCATTTCGTCACTCAAATCCTTGTATTCTCGGATTGCACTCAAATTGGCCTCAATTGAGCCTACAACGTACAAACGAGTTTTCCTTCTTCGTTAAGCACAACCGAACCTTTTTGTTGAGCCAAACATGTCCCATTTGACGTTATTAAGGTGCCACACGAGGATTGAAATCAAACGGAGTCCATTTGGTCACTCAAATCCTTGTATTCTGGGATTGCACTAAAATTGGCCTCAATTGAGCCTACAACATACAAACGATTTTTCCTTCTTCGTTAAACACAACCGAACCTTTTTGTTGAGTCAAACATGTCCCAATTGATGTTATTAAGGTGCCACGTGAGGATTGAAATCAAACGGAGTCCATTTCGTCACTCAAATCCTTGTATTCTCGGATTGCACCCAAATTGGCCTCCAATTGAGCCTACAACGTACAAACGAGTTTTCCTTCTTCGTTAAGAACAACCGAACCTTTTTGTTGAGTCAAACATGTCCCATTTGACGTTATTATAGTGCCACGTGCGGATTGAAATCAAACTGAGTCCATTTGGTCACTCAAATCCTTGTATTCTCGGATTGCACCCAAATTGGCCTCCAATTGAGCCTACAACGTACAAACGAGTTTTCCTTCTTCGTTAAGCACAAACGAAACTTTTTGTTGAGTCAAACATGTCCCATTTGACGTTATTATGGTGCCACGTGAGGATTGAAATCAAACGGAGTCCATTTGGTCACTCAAATCCTTGTATTCTCAGATTGCACTCAATTGAGCCTACAACGTACAAACGAGTTTTCCTTCTTCGTTAAGCACAACCGAACCTTTTTGTTGAGTAAAACATGTCCCATTTGACGTTATTATGGTGCCACGCGAGGATTGAAATCAAACGGAGTCCATTTGGTTACTCAAATCCTTGTACTCTCGGATTTCACCCAAATTGGCCTCCAATTGAGCCTACAACGTACAAACGAGTTTTCCTTCTTCGTTAAGCACAACCGAACCTTTTTGTTGAGTCAAACATGTCCCATTTGACGTTATTATGGTGCCACGCGAGGATTGAAATCAAACGGAGTCCATTTGGTCACTCAAATCCTTGTATTCTCGGATTGCACCCAAATTGGCCTCCCATTGAGCCTACAACGTACAAACGAGTTTTCCTTCTTCGTTAAGCACAACCGAACCTTTTTGTTGAGTCAAACATGTCCCATTTGACCTTATTATGGTGCCACACGAGGATTGAAATCAAACGGGGTCCATTTGGTCACTCAAATCCTTGTATTCTCGGATTGCACCCAAATTGGCCTCCAATTGAGCCTACAACGTACAAACGAGTTTTCCTTCTTCGTTAACTTACAACCGAACCTTTTTGTTGAGTCAAACATGTCCCATTTGACGTTATTAAGGTGCCACGCGAGGATTGAAATCAAACGGAGTCCATTTGGTCACTCAAATCCTTGTATTCTCGGATTGCACCCAAATTGGTTTCCAATTAAGCCTACAACGTACAAACGAGTTTTCCTTCTTCGTTAAGCACAACCGAACCTTTTTGTTGAGTCAAACATGTCCCATTTGACGTTATTATGGTGCCACGCGAGGATTGAAATCAAACGGAGTCCATTTGGTCACTCAAATCCTTGTATTCTCGGATTGCACTCAATTGAGCCTACAAAGTACAAACGAGTTTTCCTTCTTCGTTAAGCACAACCGAACCTTTTTGTTGAGTCAAACATGTCCCATTTGACGTTATTATGGTGCCACGCGTGGATTGAAATCAAACGGAGTCCATTTGGTTACTCAAATCCTTGTACTCTCGGATTTCACCCAAATTGGCCTCCAATTGAGCCTACAACGTACAAACGAGTTTTCCTTCTTCGTTAAGCACAACCGAACCTTTTTGTTGAGTCAAACATGTCCCATTTGACGTTATTATGGTGCCACGCGAGGATTGAAATCAAACTGAGTCCATTTGGTCACTCAAATCCTTGTATTCTCGGATTGCACTCAATTGAGCCTACAACGTACAAACGAGTTTTCCTTCTTCGTTAAGCACAACCGAACCTTTTTGTTGAGTAAAACATGTCCCATTTGACGTTATTATGGTGCCACGCGAGGATTGAAATCAAACGGAGTCCATTTGGTTACTCAAATCCTTGTACTCTCGGATTGCACCCAAATTGGCCTCCAATTGAGCCTACAACGTACAAACGAGTTTTCCTTCTTCGTTAATTTACAGCCGAATCTTTTTGTTGAGTCAAACATGTCCCATTTGACATTATTAAGGTGCCACGCAAGGATTGAAATCAAACGGAGTCCATTTGGTCACTCAAATCCTTGTATTCTCGGATTGCACTCAAATTGGCCTCCAATTGAGCCTACAACGTACAAACGAGTTTTCCTTCTTCGTTAAGCACAACCGAACCTTTTTGTTGAGTCAAACATGTCCCATTTGACGTTATTATGGTGCCACACGAGGATTGAAATCAAACGGGGTCCATTTGGTCACTCAAATCCTTGTATTCTCGGATTGCACCCAAATTGGCCTCCAATTGAGCCTACAACGTACAAACGAGTTTTCCTTCTTCGTTAACTTACAACCGAACCTTTTTGTTGAGTCAAACATGTCCCATTTGACGTTATTAAGGTGCCACGCGAGGATTGAAATCTAACGGAGTCCATTTGGTCACTCAAATCCTTGTATTCTCGGATTGCACCCAAATTGGTTTCCAATTGAGCCTACAACGTACAAACGAGTTTTCCTTCTTCGTTAAGCACAACCGAACCTTTTTGTTGAGTCAAACATGTCCCATTTGACGTTATTATGGTGCCACGCGAGGATTGAAATCAAACGGAGTCCATTTGGTCACTCAAATCCTTGTATTCTCGGATTGCACTCAATTGAGCCTACAAAGTACAAACGAGTTTTCCTTCTTCGTTAAGCACAACCGAACCTTTTTGTTGAGTCAAACATGTCCCATTTGACGTTATATGGTGCCACGCGTGGATTGAAATCAAACGGAGTCCATTTGGTTACTCAAATCCTTGTACTCTCGGATTTCACCCAAATTGGCCTCCAATTGAGCCTACAACGTACAAACGAGTTTTCCTTCTTTGTTAAGCACAACCGAAACTTTTTGTTGAGTCAAACATGTCCCATTTGACGTTATTATGGTGCCACACGAGGATTGAAATCAAACTGAGTCCATTTGGTCACTCAAATCCTTGTATTCTCGGATTGCACTCAATTGAGCCTACAACGTACAAACGAGTTTTCCTGCTTCGTTAAGCACAACCGAACCTTTTTGTTGAGTAAAACATGTCCCATTTGACGTTATTATGGTGCCACGCGAGGATTGAAAGCAAACGGAGTCCATTTGGTTACTCAAATCCTTGTACTCTCGGATTGCACCCAAATTGGCCTCCAATTGAGCCTACAACGTACAAACGAGTTTTCCTTCTTCGTTAATTTACAACCGAATCTTTTTGTTGAGTCAAACATGTCCCATTAGACATTATTAAGGTGCCACGCGAGGATTGAAATAAAACGGAGTCCATTTGGTCACTCAAATCCTTGTATTCTCGGATTGCACCCAAATTGGCCTCCCATTGAGCCTACAACGTACAAACGAGTTTTCCTTCTTCGTTAAGCACAACCGAACCTTTTTGTTGAGTCAAACATGTCCCATTTGATGTTATTATGGTGCCACACGAGGATTGAAATCAAACGGGGTCCATTTGGTCACTCAAATTCTTGTATTCTCGGATTGCACCCAAATTGGCCTCCAATTGAGCCTACAACGTACAAACGAGTTTTCCTTCTTCGTTAAGCACAACCGAACCTTTTTGTTGAGTCAAACATGTCCCATTTGACGTTATTATGGTGCCACGCGAGGATTGAAATCAAACGGAGTCCATTTGGTCACTCAAATCCTTGTATTCTCGGATTGCACTCAATTGAGCCTACAAAGTACAAACGAGTTTTCCTTCTTCGTTAAGCACAACCGAACCTTTTTGTTGAGTCAAACATGTCCCATTTGACGTTATTATGGTGCCACGCGTGGATTGAAATCAAACGGAGTCCATTTGGTTACTCAAATCCTTGTACTCTCGGATTTCACCCAAATTGGCCTCCAATTGAGCCTACAACGTACAAACGAGTTTTCCTTCTTTGTTAAGCACAACCGAAACTTTTTGTTGAGTCAAACATGTCCCATTTGACGTTATTATGGTGCCACACGAGGATTGAAATCAAACTGAGTCCATTTGGTCACTCAAATCCTTGTATTCTCGGATTGCACTCAATTGAGCCTACAACGTACAAACGAGTTTTCCTGCTTCGTTAAGCACAACCGAACCTTTTTGTTGAGTAAAACATGTCCCATTTGACGTTATTATGGTGCCACGCGAGGATTGAAAGCAAACGGAGTCCATTTGGTTACTCAAATCCTTGTACTCTCGGATTGCACCCAAATTGGCCTCCAATTGAGCCTACAACGTACAAACGAGTTTTCCTTCTTCGTTAATTTACAACCGAATCTTTTTGTTGAGTCAAACATGTCCCATTAGACATTATTAAGGTGCCACGCGAGGATTGAAATAAAACGGAGTCCATTTGGTCACTCAAATCCTTGTATTCTCGGATTGCACCCAAATTGGCCTCCCATTGAGCCTACAACGTACAAACGAGTTTTCCTTCTTCGTTAAGCACAACCGAACCTTTTTGTTGAGTCAAACATGTCCCATTTGATGTTATTATGGTGCCACACGAGGATTGAAATCAAACGGGGTCCATTTGGTCACTCAAATTCTTGTATTCTCGGATTGCACCCAAATTGGCCTCCAATTGAGCCTACAACGTACAAACGAGTTTTCCTTCTTCGTTAAGCACAACCGAACCTTTTTGTTGAGTCAAACATGTCCCATTTGACGTTATTATGGTGCCACGCGAGGATTGAAATCAAACGGAGTCCATTTGGTCACTCAAATCCTTGTATTCTCGGATTGCACTCAATTGAGCCTACAAAGTACAAACGAGTTTTCCTTCTTCGTTAAGCACAACCGAACCTTTTTGTTGAGTCAAACATGTCCCATTTGACGTTATTATGGTGCCACGCGTGGATTGAAATCAAACGGAGTCCATTTGGTTACTCAAATCCTTGTACTCTCGGATTTCACCCAAATTGGCCTCCAATTGAGCCTACAACGTACAAACGAGTTTTCCTTCTTCGTTAAGCACAACCGAACCCTTTTGTTGAGTCAAACATGTCCCATTTGACGTTATTATGGTGCCACGCGAGGATTGAAATCAAACTGAGTCCATTTGGTCACTCAAATCCTTGTATTCTCGGATTGCACTCAATTGAGCCTACAACGTACAAACGAGTTTTCCTTCTTCGTTAAGCACAACCGAACCTTTTTGTTGAGTAAAACATGTCCCATTTGACGTTATTATGGTGCCACGCGAGGATTGAAATCAAACGGAGTCCATTTGGTTACTCAAATCCTTGTACTCTCGGATTGCACCCAAATTGGCCTCCAATTGAGCCTACAACGTACAAACGAGTTTTCCTTCTTCGTTAATTTACAGCCGAATCTTTTTGTTGAGTCAAACATGTCCCATTTGACATTATTAAGGTGCCACGCAAGGATTGAAATCAAACGGAGTCCATTTGGTCACTCAAATCCTTGTATTCTCGGATTGCACTCAAATTGGCCTCCAATTGAGCCTACAACGTACAAACGAGTTTTCCTTCTTCGTTAAGAACAACCGAACCTTTTTGTTGAGTCAAACATGTCCCATTTGACGTTATTATGGTTCCACGTGCGGATTGAAATCAAACTGAGTCCATTTGGTCACTCAAATCCTTGTATTCTCGGATTGCACCCAAATTGGCCTCCAATTGTGCCTACAACGTACAAACGAGTTTTCCTTCTTCGTTAAGCACAAACGAAACTTTTTGTTGAGTCAAACATGTCCCATTTGACGTTATTATGGTGCCACGTGAGGATTGAAATCAAACGGAGTCCATTTGGTCACTCAAATCCTTGTATTCTCAGATTGCACTCAATTGAGCCTACAACGTACAAACGAGTTTTCCTTCTTCGTTAAGCACAACCGAACCTTTTTGTTGAGTAAAACATGTCCCATTTGACGTTATTATGGTGCCACGCGAGGATTGAAATCAAACGGAGTCCATTTGGTTACTCAAATCCTTGTACTCTCGGATTTCACCCAAATTGGCCTCCAATTGAGCCTACAACGTACAAACGAGTTTTCCTTCTTCGTTAAGCACAACCGAACCTTTTTGTTGAGTCAAACATGTCCCATTTGACGTTATTATGGTGCCACGCGAGGATTGAAATCAAACGGAGTCCATTTGGTCACTCAAATCCTTGTATTCTCGGATTGCACCCAAATTGGCCTCCCATTGAGCCTACAACGTACAAACGAGTTTTCCTTCTTCGTTAAGCACAACCGAACCTTTTTGTTGAGTCAAACATGTCCCATTTGACCTTATTATGGTGCCACACGAGGATTGAAATCAAACGGGGTCCATTTGGTCACTCAAATCCTTGTATTCTCGGATTGCACCCAAATTGGCCTCCAATTGAGCCTACAACGTACAAACGAGTTTTCCTTCTTCGTTAACTTACAACCGAACCTTTTTGTTGAGTCAAACATGTCCCATTTGACGTTATTAAGGTGCCACGCGAGGATTGAAATCAAACGGAGTCCATTTGGTCACTCAAATCCTTGTATTCTCGGATTGCACCCAAATTGGTTTCCAATTAAGCCTACAACGTACAAACGAGTTTTCCTTCTTCGTTAAGCACAACCGAACCTTTTTGTTGAGTCAAACATGTCCCATTTGACGTTATTATGGTGCCACGCGAGGATTGAAATCAAACGGAGTCCATTTGGTCACTCAAATCCTTGTATTCTCGGATTGCACTCAATTGAGCCTACAAAGTACAAACGAGTTTTCCTTCTTCGTTAAGCACAACCGAACCTTTTTGTTGAGTCAAACATGTCCCATTTGACGTTATTATGGTGCCACGCGTGGATTGAAATCAAACGGAGTCCATTTGGTTACTCAAATCCTTGTACTCTCGGATTTCACCCAAATTGGCCTCCAATTGAGCCTACAACGTACAAACGAGTTTTCCTTCTTCGTTAAGCACAACCGAACCTTTTTGTTGAGTCAAACATGTCCCATTTGACGTTATTATGGTGCCACGCGAGGATTGAAATCAAACTGAGTCCATTTGGTCACTCAAATCCTTGTATTCTCGGATTGCACTCAATTGAGCCTACAACGTACAAACGAGTTTTCCTTCTTCGTTAAGCACAACCGAACCTTTTTGTTGAGTAAAACATGTCCCATTTGACGTTATTATGGTGCCACGCGAGGATTGAAATCAAACGGAGTCCATTTGGTTACTCAAATCCTTGTACTCTCGGATTGCACCCAAATTGGCCTCCAATTGAGCCTACAACGTACAAACGAGTTTTCCTTCTTCGTTAATTTACAGCCGAATCTTTTTGTTGAGTCAAACATGTCCCATTTGACATTATTAAGGTGCCACGCAAGGATTGAAATCAAACGGAGTCCATTTGGTCACTCAAATCCTTGTATTCTCGGATTGCACTCAAATTGGCCTCCAATTGAGCCTACAACGTACAAACGAGTTTTCCTTCTTCGTTAAGCACAACCGAACCTTTTTGTTGAGTCAAACATGTCCCATTTGACGTTATTATGGTGCCACACGAGGATTGAAATCAAACGGGGTCCATTTGGTCACTCAAATCCTTGTATTCTCGGATTGCACCCAAATTGGCCTCCAATTGAGCCTACAACGTACAAACGAGTTTTCCTTCTTCGTTAACTTACAACCGAACCTTTTTGTTGAGTCAAACATGTCCCATTTGACGTTATTAAGGTGCCACGCGAGGATTGAAATCTAACGGAGTCCATTTGGTCACTCAAATCCTTGTATTCTCGGATTGCACCCAAATTGGTTTCCAATTGAGCCTACAACGTACAAACGAGTTTTCCTTCTTCGTTAAGCACAACCGAACCTTTTTGTTGAGTCAAGAATGTCCCATTTGACGTTATTATGGTGCCACGCGAGGATTGAAATCAAACGGAGTCCATTTGGTCACTCAAATCCTTGTATTCTCGGATTGCACTCAATTGAGCCTACAAAGTACAAACGAGTTTTCCTTCTTCGTTAAGCACAACCGAACCTTTTTGTTGAGTCAAACATGTCCCATTTGACGTTATATGGTGCCACGCGTGGATTGAAATCAAACGGAGTCCATTTGGTTACTCAAATCCTTGTACTCTCGGATTTCACCCAAATTGGCCTCCAATTGAGCCTACAACGTACAAACGAGTTTTCCTTCTTTGTTAAGCACAACCGAAACTTTTTGTTGAGTCAAACATGTCCCATTTGACGTTATTATGGTGCCACACGAGGATTGAAATCAAACTGAGTCCATTTGGTCACTCAAATCCTTGTATTCTCGGATTGCACTCAATTGAGCCTACAACGTACAAACGAGTTTTCCTGCTTCGTTAAGCACAACCGAACCTTTTTGTTGAGTAAAACATGTCCCATTTGACGTTATTATGGTGCCACGCGAGGATTGAAAGCAAACGGAGTCCATTTGGTTACTCAAATCCTTGTACTCTCGGATTGCACCCAAATTGGCCTCCAATTGAGCCTACAACGTACAAACGAGTTTTCCTTCTTCGTTAATTTACAACCGAATCTTTTTGTTGAGTCAAACATGTCCCATTAGACATTATTAAGGTGCCACGCGAGGATTGAAATAAAACGGAGTCCATTTGGTCACTCAAATCCTTGTATTCTCGGATTGCACCCAAATTGGCCTCCCATTGAGCCTACAACGTACAAACGAGTTTTCCTTCTTCGTTAAGCACAACCGAACCTTTTTGTTGAGTCAAACATGTCCCATTTGATGTTATTATGGTGCCACACGAGGATTGAAATCAAACGGGGTCCATTTGGTCACTCAAATTCTTGTATTCTCGGATTGCACCCAAATTGGCCTCCAATTGAGCCTACAACGTACAAACGAGTTTTCCTTCTTCGTTAAGCACAACCGAACCTTTTTGTTGAGTCAAACATGTCCCATTTGACGTTATTATGGTGCCACGCGAGGATTGAAATCAAACGGAGTCCATTTGGTCACTCAAATCCTTGTATTCTCGGATTGCACTCAATTGAGCCTACAAAGTACAAACGAGTTTTCCTTCTTCGTTAAGCACAACCGAACCTTTTTGTTGAGTCAAACATGTCCCATTTGACGTTATTATGGTGCCACGCGTGGATTGAAATCAAACGGAGTCCATTTGGTTACTCAAATCCTTGTACTCTCGGATTTCACCCAAATTGGCCTCCAATTGAGCCTACAACGTACAAACGAGTTTTCCTTCTTCGTTAAGCACAACCGAACCTTTTTGTTGAGTCAAACATGTCCCATTTGACGTTATTATGGTGCCACGCGAGGATTGAAATCAAACTGAGTCCATTTGGTCACTCAAATCCTTGTATTCTCGGATTGCACTCAATTGAGCCTACAACGTACAAACGAGTTTTCCTTCTTCGTTAAGCACAACCGAACCTTTTTGTTGAGTAAAACATGTCCCATTTGACGTTATTATGGTGCCACGCGAGGATTGAAATCAAACGGAGTCCATTTGGTTACTCAAATCCTTGTACTCTCGGATTGCACCCAAATTGGCCTCCAATTGAGCCTACAACGTACAAACGAGTTTTCCTTCTTCGTTAATTTACAGCCGAATCTTTTTGTTGAGTCAAACATGTCCCATTTGACATTATTAAGGTGCCATGCAAGGATTGAAATCAAACGGAGTCCATTTGGTCACTCAAATCCTTGTATTCTCGGATTGCACTCAAATTGGCCTCCAATTGAGCCTACAACGTACAAACGAGTTTTCCTTCTTCGTTAAGCACAACCGAACCTTTTTGTTGAGTCAAACATGTCCCATTTGACGTTATTATGGTGCCACACGAGGATTGAAATCAAACGGGGTCCATTTGGTCACTCAAATCCTTGTATTCTCGGATTGCACCCAAATTGGCCTCCAATTGAGCCTACAACGTACAAACGAGTTTTCCTTCTTCGTTAACTTACAACCGAACCTTTTTGTTGAGTCAAACATGTCCCATTTGACGTTATTAAGGTGCCACGCGAGGATTGAAATCTAACGGAGTCCATTTGGTCACTCAAATCCTTGTATTATCGGATTGCACCCAAATTGGTTTCCAATTGAGCCTACAACGTACAAACGAGTTTTCCTTCTTCGTTAAGCACAACCGAACCTTTTTGTTGAGTCAAACATGTCCCATTTGACGTTATTATGGTGCCAGGCGAGGATTGAAATCAAACGGAGTCCATTTGGTCACTCAAATCCTTGTATTCTCGGATTGCACTCAATTGAGCCTACAAAGTACAAACGAGTTTTCCTTCTTCGTTAAGCACAACCGAACCTTTTTGTTGAGTCAAACATGTCCCATTTGACGTTATATGGTGCCACGCGTGGATTGAAATCAAACGGAGTCCATTTGGTTACTCAAATCCTTGTACTCTCGGATTTCACCCAAATTGGCCTCCAATTGAGCCTACAACGTACAAACGAGTTTTCCTTCTTTGTTAAGCACAACCGAACCTTTTTGTTGAGTCAAACATGTCCCATTTGACGTTATTATGGTGCCACACGAGGATTGAAATCAAACTGAGTCCATTTGGTCACTCAAATCCTTGTATTCTCGGATTGCACTCAATTGAGCCTACAACGTACAAACGAGTTTTCCTGCTTCGTTAAGCACAACCGAACCTTTTTGTTGAGTAAAACATGTCCCATTTGACGTTATTATGGTGCCACGCGAGGATTGAAATCAAACGGAGTCCATTTGGTTACTCAAATCCTTGTACTCTCGGATTGCACCCAAATTGGCCTCCAATTGAGCCAACAACGTACAAACGAGTTTTCCTTCTTCGTTAATTTACAACCGAATCTTTTTGTTGAGTCAAACATGTCCCATTAGACATTATTAAGGTGCCACGCGAGGATTGAAATAAAACGGAGTCCATTTGGTCACTCAAATCCTTGTATTCTCGGATTGCACCCAAATTGGCCTCCCATTGAGCCTACAACGTACAAACTAGTTTTCCTTCTTCGTTAAGCACAACCGAACCTTTTTGTTGAGTCAAACATGTCCCATTTGATGTTATTATGGTGCCACACGAGGATTGAAATCAAACGGGGTCCATTTGGTCACTCAAATTCTTGTATTCTCGGATTGCACCCAAATTGGCCACCAATTGAGCCTACAACGTACAAACGAGTTTTCCTTCTTCGTTAACTTACAACCGAACCTTTTTGTTGAGTCAAACATGTCCCATTTGACGTTATTAAGGTGCCACACGAGGATTGAAATCAAACGGAGTCCATTTGGTCACTCAAATCCTTGTATTCTCGGATTGCACCCAAATTGGTTTCCAATTGAGCCTACAACGTACAAACGAGTTTTCCTTCTTCGTTAAGCACAACCAAACCTTTTTGTTGAGTCAAACATTTCCCATTTGACTTTATTATGGTGCCACGCGAGGATTGAAATCAAACGGAGTCCATTTGGTCACTCAAATCCTTGTATTCTCGGATTGCACTCAATTGAGCCTACAAAGTACAAACGAGTTTTCCTTCTTCGTTAAGCACAACCGAACCTTTTTGTTGAGTCAAACATGTCCCATTTGACGTTATTATGGTGCCACGTGTGGATTGAAATCAAACGGAGTCCATTTGGTAACTCAAATCCTTGTACTCTCGGATTTCACCCAAATTGGCCTCCAATTGAGCCTACAACGTACAAACGAGTTTTCCTTCTTCGTTAAGCACAACCGAACCTTTTTGTTGAGTCAAACATGTCCCATTTGACGTTATTATGGTGCCACGCAAGGATTGAAATCAAACGGAGTCCATTTGGTCACTCAAATCCTTGTATTCTCGGATTGCACTCAATTGAGCCTACAACGTACAAACGAGTTTTCCTTCTTCGTTAAGCACAACCGAAGCTTTTTGTTGAGTAAAACATGTCCCATTTGACGTTATTATGGTGCCACGCGAGGATTGAAATCAAACGGAGTCCATTTGGTTACTCAAATTCTTGTACTCTCGGATTGCACCCAAATTGGAATCCAATTGAGCCTACAACGTACAAACGAGTTTTCCTTCTTCGTTAATTTACAAACGAATCTTTTTGTTGAGTCAAACATGTCCCATTTGACGTTATTAAGGTGCCACGCGAGGATTGAAATCAAACGGAGTCCATTTGGTCACTCAAATCCTTGTATTCTCGGATTGCACCCAAATTGGCCTCCCATTGAGCCTACAACGTACAAACGAGTTTTCCTTCTTCGTTAAGCACAACCGAACCTTTTTGTTGAGTCAAACATGTCCCATTTGACGTTATTATGGTGCCACGCGAGGATTGAAATCAAACGGAGTCCATTTGGTCACTCAAATCCTTGTATTCTCGGATTGCACTCAAATTGGCCTCAATTGAGCCTACAACGTACAAACGAGTTTTTCTTCTTCGTTAAGCACAACCGAACCTTTTTGTTGAGTCAAACATGTCCCATTAGACATTATTAAGGTGCCACGCGAGGATTGAAATAAAACGGAGTCCATTTGGTCACTCAAATCCTTGTATTCTCGGATTGCACCCAAATTGGCCTCCCATTGAGCCTACAACGTACAAACGAGTTTTCCTTCTTCGTTAAGCACAACCGAACCTTTTTGTTGAGTCAAACATGTCCCATTTGATGTTATTATGGTGCCACACGAGGATTGAAATCAAACGGGGTTCATTTGGTCACTCAAATTCTTGTATTCTCGGATTGCACCCAAATTGGCCACCAATTGAGCCTACAACGTACAAACGAGTTTTCCTTCTTCGTTAACTTACAACCGAACCTTTTTGTTGAGTCAAACATGTCCCATTTGACGTTATTAAGGTGCCACACGAGGATTGAAATCAAACGGAGTCCATTTGGTCACTCAAATCCTTGTATTCTCGGATTGCACCCAAATTGGTTTCCAATTGAGCCTACAACGTACAAACGAGTTTTCCTTCTTCGTTAAGCACAACCAAACCTTTTTGTTGAGTCAAACATTTCCCATTTGACTTTATTATGGTGCCACGCGAGGATTGAAATCAAACGGAGTCCATTTGGTCACTCAAATCCTTGTATTCTCGGATTGCACTCAATTGAGCCTACAAAGTACAAACGAGTTTTCCTTCTTCGTTAAGCACAACCGAACCTTTTTGTTGAGTCAAACATGTCCCATTTGACGTTATTATGGTGCCACGTGTGGATTGAAATCAAACGGAGTCCATTTGGTAACTCAAATCCTTGTACTCTCGGATTTCACCCAAATTGGCCTCCAATTGAGCCTACAACGTACAAACGAGTTTTCCTTCTTCGTTAAGCACAACCGAACCTTTTTGTTGAGTCAAACATGTCCCATTTGACGTTATTATGGTGCCACGCAAGGATTGAAATCAAACGGAGTCCATTTGGTCACTCAAATCCTTGTATTCTCGGATTGCACTCAATTGAGCCTACAACGTACAAACGAGTTTTCCTTCTTCGTTAAGCACAACCGAAGCTTTTTGTTGAGTAAAACATGTCCCATTTGACGTTATTATGGTGCCACGCGAGGATTGAAATCAAACGGAGTCCATTTGGTTACTCAAATTCTTGTACTCTCGGATTGCACCCAAAATGGAATCCAATTGAGCCTACAACGTACAAACGAGTTTTCCTTCTTCGTTAATTTACAAACGAATCTTTTTGTTGAGTCAAACATGTCCCATTTGACGTTATTAAGGTGCCACGCGAGGATTGAAATCAAACGGAGTCCATTTGGTCACTCAAATCCTTGTATTCTCGGATTGCACCCAAATTGGCCTCCCATTGAGCCTACAACGTACAAACGAGTTTTCCTTCTTCGTTAAGCACAACCGAACCTTTTTGTTGAGTCAAACATGTCCCATTTGACGTTATTATGGTGCCACGCGAGGATTGAAATCAAACGGAGTCCATTTGGTCACTCAAATCCTTGTATTCTCGGATTGCACTCAAATTGGCCTCAATTGAGCCTACAACGTACAAACGAGTTTTCCTTCTTCGTTAAGCACAACCGAACCTTTTTCTTGATTCAAACATGTCCCATTTGACGTTATTATGGTGCCACACAAGGATTGAAATCAAACGGGCTCCATTTGGTCACACAAATCCTTGTATTCTCGGATTGCACCCAAATTGGCCTCTAATTGAGCCTACAGCGTACAAACGAGTTTTCCTTCTTCGTTAAGCACAACCGAACCTTTTTGTTGAGTCAAACATGTCCCATTTAACGTTATTATGGTGCCTCAATAGGATTGAAATCAAACGGGGTCCATTTGGTCACTCAAATCCTTGTATTCTCGGATTGCCCCCAAATTGGCCTCCAATTGAGCCTACAACGTACAAACGAGTTTTCCTTCTTCGTTAAGCACAACCGAACCTTTTTGTTGAGTCAAACATGTCCCATTTGATGTTATTATGGTGCCACGTGAGTATTGAAATCAAACGGAGTCCATTTGGTCACTCAAATCCTTGTATTCTCGGATTGCACTCAATTGAGCCAACAACGTACAAACGAGTTTTCCTTCTTCGTTAAGCACCACCGAACATTTTTTTTGATTCAAACATGTCCCATTTGACATTATTAAGGTGCCACGCGAGGATTGAAATCAAACGGAGTCCATTTGGTCACTCAATCCTTGTATTCTCGGATTGCACTAAAATTGGCCTCAATTGAGCCAACAACGTACAAATGAGTTTTCCTTCTTCGTTAAGCACAACCGAACATTTTTGTTGAGTCAAACATGTCCCATTTGACGTTATTATGGTGCCACGCGAGGATTGAAATCAAACGGAGTCCATTTGGTCACTCAAATCCTTGTATTCTCGGTTTGCACTCAAATTGGCCTCAATTGAGCCAACAACGTACAAACGAGTTTTTCTTCTTCGTTAAACACAACCGAACCTTTTTGTTGATTCAAACATGTCCCATTTGACGTTATTATGGTGCCACGCGAGGATTGAAATCAAACGGAGTCCATTTGGTCACTCAAATCCTTGTATTCTCGGATTGCACTCAAATTGGCCTCAATTGAGCCTACAACGTACAAACGAGTTTTCCTTCTTCGTTAAGCACAACTGAACCTTTTTGTTGAGTCAAACATGTCCCATTTGTCGTTATTATGGTGCCACACGAGGATTGAAATCAAACGGGGTCCATTTGGTCACTCAAATCCTTGTATTCCCGGATTGCACCCAAATTGGCCTCCAATTGAGCCTACAACATACAAACGAGTTTTCCTTCTTCGTTAAACACAACCGAACCTTTTTGTTGAGTCAAACATGTCCCATTTGACGTTATTAAGGTGCCACGCGAGGATTGAAATCTAATGGAGTCCATTTGGTCAATCAAATCCTTGTATTCTCGGATTGCACCCAAATTGGCCTCCAATTGAGCCTACAACGTACAAACGAGTTTTCCTTCTTCGTTAAGCACAACCGAACCTTTTTTTTGAGTCAAACATGTCCCATTTGACGTTATTATGGTGCCACGCGAGGATTGAAATCAAACGGAGTCCATTTGGTCACTCATATCCTTGTATTCTCGGATTGCACTCAATTGAGCCTACAACGTACAAACGAGTTTTCCTTCTTCGTTAAGCACAACCGAACCTTTTTGTTGAGTAAAACATGTCCCATTTGACGTTATTATTGTGCCACATGAGGATTGAAATCAAACGGAGTCCATTTGGTTACTCAAATCCTTGTACTCTCGGATTGCACCCAAATTGGCCTCCAATTGAGCCTACAACGTACAAACGAGTTTTCCTTCTTCGTTAATTTACAACCGAATCTTTTTTTTTAGTCAAACATGTCCCATTTGACATTATTAAGGTGCCACGCGAGGATTGAAATCAAACGGAGTCCATTTGGTCACTCAAATCCTTGTATTCTCGGATTGCACCCAAATTGGCCTCCAATTGAGCCTACAACGTACAAAAGAGTTTTCCTTCTTTGTTAAGCACAACCGAACCTTTTTGTTGAGTCAAACATGTCCCATTTGATGTTATTAAGGTGCCACGCGTGGATTGAAATCAAACGGAGTCCATTTCGTCACTCAAATCCTTGTATTCTCGGATTGCACTCAAATTGGCCTCAATTGAGCCTACAACGTACAAACGAGTTTTCCTTCTTCGTTAAGCACAACCGAACCTTTTTGTTGAGTCAAACATGTCCCATTTGACGTTATTAAGGTGCCACGCGAGGATTGAAATCAAACGGAGTCCATTTGGTCACTCAAATCCTTGTATTCTCGGATTGCACTAAAATTGGCCTCAATTGAGCCTACAACATACAAACGATTTTTCCTTCTTCGTTAAACACAACCGAACCTTTTTGTTGAGTCAAAAATGTCCCAATTGATGTTATTAAGGTGCCACGCGAGGATTGAAATCAAACGGAGTCCATTTGGTCACTCAAATCCTAGTATTCTCGGATTGCACCCAAATTGGCCTCCAATTGAGCCTACAACGTACAAACGAGTTTTCCTTCTTCGTTAAGCACAAACGAAACTTTTTGTTGAGTCAAACATGTCCCATTTGACGTTATTATGGTGCCATGTGAGGATTGAAATCAAACGGAGTCCATTTGGTCACTCAAATCCTTGTATTCTCGGATTGCACTCAATTGAGCCTACAACGTACAAACGAGTTTTCCTTCTTCGTTAAGCACAACCGAACCTTTTTGTTGAGTCAAACATGTCCCATTTGACGTTATTATGGTGCCACGTGAGGATTGAAATCAAACGGAGTCCATTTGGTCACTCAAATCCTTGTATTCTCGGTTTGCACTCAAATTGGCCTCAATTGAGCCAACAACGTACAAACGAGTTTTCCTTCTTCGTTAAACACAACCGAACCTTTTTGTTGATTCAAACATGTCCCATTTGACGTTATTATGGTGCCACACGAGGATTGAAATCAAACGGAGTCCATTTGGTCACTCAAATCCTTGTATTCTCGGTTTGCACTCAAATTGGCCTCAATTGAGCCAACAACGTACAAACGAGTTTTCCTTCTTCGTTAAACACAACCGAACCTTTTTGTTGATTCAAACATGTCCCATTTGACGTTATTATGGTGCCACGCGAGGATTGAAATCAAACGGAGTCCATTTGGTCACTCAAATCCTTGTATTCTCGGATTGCACTCAAATTGGCCTCAATTGAGCCTACAACGTACAAACGAGTTTTCCTTCTTCGTTAAGCACAACTGAACCTTTTTGTTGAGTCAAACATGTCCCATTTGTCGTTATTATGGTGCCACACGAGGATTGAAATCAAACGGGGTCCATTTGGTCACTCAAATCCTTGTATTCCCGGATTGCACCCAAATTGGCCTCCAATTGAGCCTACAACATACAAACGAGTTTTCCTTCTTCGTTAAACACAAGTGAACCTTTTTGTTGATTCAAACATGTCCCATTTGACGTTATTAAGGTGCCACGCGAGGATTGACATCAAACGGAGTCCATTTGGTCAATCAAATCCTTGTATTCTCGGATTGCACCCAAATTGGCCTCCAATTGAGCCTACAACGTACAAACGAGTTTTCTTTCTTCGTTAAGCACAACCGAACCTTTTTTTTGAGTCAAACATGTCCCATTTGACGTTATTATGGTGCCACGCGAGGATTGAAATCAAACGGAGTCCATTTGGTCACTCATATCCTTGTATTCTCGGATTGCACTCAATTGAGCCTACAACATACAAACGAGTTTTCCTTCTTCGTTAAGCACAACCGAACCTTTTTGTTGAGTAAAACATGTCCCATTTGACGTTATTATTGTGCCACAGGAGGATTGAAATCAAACGGAGTCCATTTCGTTACTCAAATCCTTGTACTCTCGGATTGCTCCCAAATTGGCCTCCAATTGAGCCTACAACGTACAAACGAGTTTTCCTTCTTCGTTAATTTACAACCGAATCTTTTTTTTTAGTCAAACATGTCCCATTTGACATTATTAAGGTGCCATGCGAGGATTGAAATCAAACGGAGTCCATTTGGTCACTCAAATCCTTGTATTCTCGGATTGCACCCAAATTGGCCTCCAATTGAGCCTACAACGTACAAACGAGTTTTCCTTCTTTGTTAAGCACAACCGAACCTTTTTGTTGTGTCAAACATGTCCCATTTGACGTTATTAAGGTGCCACGCGAGGATTGAAATCAAACGGATTCCATTTGGTCACTCAAATCCTTGTATTCTCAGATTGCACTAAAATTGGCCTCAATTGAGCCTACAACATACAAACGATTTTTCCTTCTTCGTTAAACACAACCGAACCTTTTTGTTGAGTCAAACATGTCCCAATTGATGTTATTAAGGTTCCACGCGAGGATTGAAATCAAACGGAGTCCATTTGGTCACTCAAATCCTAGTATTCTCGGATTGCACCCAAATTGGTTTCCAATTGAGCCTACAACGTACAAACGAGTTTTCCTTCTTCGTTAAGCACAACCAAACCTTTTTGTTGAGTCAAACATTTCCCATTTGACGTTAGTATGGTGCCACGCGAGGATTGAAATCAAACGGAGTCCATTTGGTCACTCAAATCCTTGTATTCTCGGATTGCACTCAATTGAGCCTACAAAGTACAAACGAGTTGTCCTTCTTCGTTAAGCACAACCGAACCTTTTTGTTGAGTCAAACATGTCCCATTTGACGTTATTCTGGTGCCACGTGTGGATTGAAATCAAACGGAGTCCATTTTTTTACTCAAATCCTTGTACTCTCGGATTTCACCCAAATTTGCCTCCAATTGAGCCTACAACGTACAAAGGAGTTTTCCTTCTTCGTTAAGCACAACCGAACCTTTTTGTTGAGTAAAACATGTCCCATTTGACGTTATTATGGTGCCACGCGAGGATTGAAATCAAACGGAGTCCATTTGGTTACTCAAATCCTTGTACTCTCGGATTGCACCCAAATTGGAATCCAATTGAGCCTACAACGTACAAACGAGTTTTCCTTCTTCGTTAATTTACAACCGAATCTTTTTGTTGAGTCAAACATGTCCCATTTGACGTTATTAAGGTGCCACACGAGGATTGAAATCAAACGGAGTCCATTTGGTCACTCAAATCCTTGTATTCTCGGATTGCACCCAAATTGGCCTCCCATTGAGCCTACCACGTACAAACGAGTTTTCCTTCTTCGTTAAGCACAACCAAACCTTTTTGTTGAGTCAAACATGTCCCATTTGACGTTATTATGGTGCCACGCGAGGATTGAAATCAAACGGAGTCCATTTGGTCACTCAAATCCTTGTATTCTCGGATTGCACTCAAATTGGCCTCAATTGAGCCTACAACTTACAAACGAGTTTTCCTTCTTCGTTAAGCACAACCGAACCCTTTTGTTGATTCAAACATGTCCCATTTGACGTTATTATGGTTCCACACGAGGATTGAAATCAAACGGGCTCCATTTGGTCACACAAATCCTTGTATTCTCGGATTGCACCCAAATTGGCCTCCAATTGAGCCTACAACGTACAAACGAGTATTCCTTCTTCGTTAAGCACAACCGAACCTTTTTGTTGAGTCAAACATGTCCCATTTGACGTTATTATGGTGCCACGCAAGGATTGAAATCAAACGGAGTCCATTTGGTCACTCAAATCCTTGTATTCTCGGATTGCACTCAATTGAGCCTACAACGTACAAACGAGTTTTCCTTCTTCGTTAAGCACAACCGAACCTTTTTGTTGAGTAAAACATGTCCCATTTGACGTTATTATGGTGCCACACGAGGATTGAAATCAAACGGAGTCCATTTGGTTACTCAAATCCTTGTACTCTCGGGTTGCACCCAATTTGGCCTCCAATTGAGCCTACAACGTACAAACGAGTTTTCCTTCTTCGTTAAACACAACCGAACCTTTTTGTTGATTCAAACATGTCCCATTTGACGTTATTATGGTGCCACGCGAGGATTGAAATCAAACGGAGTCCATTTGGTCACTCAAATCCTTGTATTCTCGGATTGCACTCAAATTGGCCTCAATTGAGCCTACAACGTACAAACGAGTTTTCCTTCTTCGTTAAACACAACCGAACCTTTTTGTTGATTCAAACATGTCCCATTTGACGTTATTATGGTGCCACGCGAGGATTGAAATCAAACGGAGTCCATTTGGTCACTCAAATCCTTGTATTCTCGGTTTGCACTCAAATTGGCCTCAATTGAGCCAACAACGTACAAACGAGTTTTCCTTCTTCGTTAAACACAACCGAACCTTTTTGTTGAGTCAAACATGTCCCATTTGACGTTATTATGGTGCCACGCGAGGATTGAAATCAAACGGAGTCCATTTGGTCACTCAAATCCTTGTATTCTCGGATTGCACTCAAATTGGCCTCAATTGAGCCTACAACGTACAAACGAGTTTTCCTTCTTCGTTAAGCACAACTGAACCTTTTTGTTGAGTCAAACATGTCCCATTTGTCGTTATTATGGTGCCACACGAGGATTGAAATCAAACGGGGTCCATTTGGTCACTCAAATCCTTGTATTCCCGGATTGCACCCAAATTGGCCTCCAATTGAGCCTACAACATACAAACGATTTTTCCTTCTTCGTTAAACACAACCGAACCTTTTTGTTGAGTCAAACATGTCCCATTTGACGTTATTAAGGTGCCACGCGAGGATTGAAATCTAATGGAGTCCATTTGGTCAATCAAATCCTTGTATTCTCGGATTGCACCCAAATTGGCCTCCAATTGAGCCTACAACGTACAAACGAGTTTTCCTTCTTCGTTAAGCACAACCGAACCTTTTTTTTGAGTCAAACATGTCCCATTTGACGTTATTATGGTGCCACGCGAGGATTGAAATCAAACGGAGTCCATTTGGTCACTCATATCCTTGTATTCTCGGATTGCACTCAATTGAGCCTACAACGTACAAACGAGTTTTCCTTCTTCGTTAAGCACAACCGAACCTTTTTGTTGAGTAAAACATGTCCCATTTGACGTTATTATTGTGCCACATGAGGATTGAAATCAAACGGAGTCCATTTGGTTACTCAAATCCTTGTACTCTCGGATTGCACCCAAATTGGCCTCCAATTGAGCCTACAACGTACAAACGAGTTTTCCTTCTTCGTTAATTTACAACCGAATCTTTTTTTTTAGTCAAACATGTCCCATTTGACATTATTAAGGTGCCACGCGAGGATTGAAATCAAACGGAGTCCATTTGGTCACTCAAATCCTTGTATTCTCGGATTGCACCCAAATTGGCCTCCAATTGAGCCTACAACGTACAAAAGAGTTTTCCTTCTTTGTTAAGCACAACCGAACCTTTTTGTTGAGTCAAACATGTCCCATTTGATGTTATTAAGGTGCCACGCGTGGATTGAAATCAAACGGAGTCCATTTCGTCACTCAAATCCTTGTATTCTCGGATTGCACTCAAATTGGCCTCAATTGAGCCTACAACGTACAAACGGGTTTTCCTTCTTCGTTAAGCACAACCGAACCTTTTTGTTGAGTCAAACATGTCCCATTTGACGTTATTAAGGTGCCACGCGAGGATTGAAATCAAACGGAGTCCATTTGGTCACTCAAATCCTTGTATTCTCGGATTGCACTAAAATTGGCCTCAATTGAGCCTACAACATACAAACGATTTTTCCTTCTTCGTTAAACACAACCGAACCTTTTTGTTGAGTCAAAAATGTCCCAATTGATGTTATTAAGGTGCCACGCGAGGATTGAAATCAAACGGAGTCCATTTGGTCACTCAAATCCTAGTATTCTCGGATTGCACCCAAATTGGCCTCCAATTGAGCCTACAACGTACAAACGAGTTTTCCTTCTTCGTTAAGCACAAACGAAACCTTTTGTTGAGTCAAACATGTCCCATTTGACGTTATTATGGTGCCATGTGAGGATTGAAATCAAACGAAGTCCATTTGGTCACTCAAATCCTTGTATTCTCGGATTGCACTCAATTGAGCCTACAACGTACAAACGAGTTTTCCTTCTTCGTTAAGCACAACCGAACCTTTTTGTTGAGTCAAACATGTCCCATTTGACGTTATTATGGTGCCACGCGAGGATTGAAATCAAACGGAGTCCATTTGGTCACTCAAATCCTTGTATTCTCGGTTTGCACTCAAATTGGCCTCAATTGAGCCAACAACGTACAAACGAGTTTTCCTTCTTCGTTAAACACAACCGAACCTTTTTGTTGATTCAAACATGTCCCATTTGACGTTATTATGGTGCCACGCGAGGATTGAAATCAAACGGAGTCCATTTGGTCACTCAAATCCTTGTATTCTCGGTTTGCACTCAAATTGGCCTCAATTGAGCCAACAACGTACAAACGAGTTTTCCTTCTTCGTTAAACACAACCGAACCTTTTTGTTGAGTCAAACATGTCCCATTTGACGTTATTATGGTGCCACGCGAGGATTGAAATCAAACGGAGTCCATTTGGTCACTCAAATCCTTGTATTCTCGGATTGCACTCAAATTGGCCTCAATTGAGCCTACAACGTACAAACGAGTTTTCCTTCTTCGTTAAGCACAACTGAACCTTTTTGTTGAGTCAAACATGTCCCATTTGTCGTTATTATGGTGCCACACGAGGATTGAAATCAAACGGGGTCCATTTGGTCACTCAAATCCTTGTATTCCCGGATTGCACCCAAATTGGCCTCCAATTGAGCCTACAACATACAAACGATTTTTCCTTCTTCGTTAAACACAACCGAACCTTTTTGTTGAGTCAAACATGTCCCATTTGACGTTATTAAGGTGCCACGCGAGGATTGAAATCTAATGGAGTCCATTTGGTCAATCAAATCCTTGTATTCTCGGATTGCACCCAAATTGGCCTCCAATTGAGCCTACAACGTACAAACGAGTTTTCCTTCTTCGTTAAGCACAACCGAACCTTTTTTTTGAGTCAAACATGTCCCATTTGACGTTATTATGGTGCCACGCGAGGATTGAAATCAAACGGAGTCCATTTGGTCACTCATATCCTTGTATTCTCGGATTGCACTCAATTGAGCCTACAACGTACAAACGAGTTTTCCTTCTTCGTTAAGCACAACCGAACCTTTTTGTTGAGTAAAACATGTCCCATTTGACGTTATTATTGTGCCACATGAGGATTGAAATCAAACGGAGTCCATTTGGTTACTCAAATCCTTGTACTCTCGGATTGCACCCAAATTGGCCTCCAATTGAGCCTACAACGTACAAACGAGTTTTCCTTCTTCGTTAATTTACAACCGAATCTTTTTTTTTAGTCAAACATGTCCCATTTGACATTATTAAGGTGCCACGCGAGGATTGAAATCAAACGGAGTCCATTTGGTCACTCAAATCCTTGTATTCTCGGATTGCACCCAAATTGGCCTCCAATTGAGCCTACAACGTACAAAAGAGTTTTCCTTCTTTGTTAAGCACAACCGAACCTTTTTGTTGAGTCAAACATGTCCCATTTGATGTTATTAAGGTGCCACGCGTGGATTGAAATCAAACGGAGTCCATTTCGTCACTCAAATCCTTGTATTCTCGGATTGCACTCAAATTGGCCTCAATTGAGCCTACAACGTACAAACGGGTTTTCCTTCTTCGTTAAGCACAACCGAACCTTTTTGTTGAGTCAAACATGTCCCATTTGACGTTATTAAGGTGCCACGCGAGGATTGAAATCAAACGGAGTCCATTTGGTCACTCAAATCCTTGTATTCTCGGATTGCACTAAAATTGGCCTCAATTGAGCCTACAACATACAAACGATTTTTCCTTCTTCGTTAAACACAACCGAACCTTTTTGTTGAGTCAAAAATGTCCCAATTGATGTTATTAAGGTGCCACGCGAGGATTGAAATCAAACGGAGTCCATTTGGTCACTCAAATCCTAGTATTCTCGGATTGCACCCAAATTGGCCTCCAATTGAGCCTACAACGTACAAACGAGTTTTCCTTCTTCGTTAAGCACAAACGAAACCTTTTGTTGAGTCAAACATGTCCCATTTGACGTTATTATGGTGCCATGTGAGGATTGAAATCAAACGAAGTCCATTTGGTCACTCAAATCCTTGTATTCTCGGATTGCACTCAATTGAGCCTACAACGTACAAACGAGTTTTCCTTCTTCGTTAAGCACAACCGAACCTTTTTGTTGAGTCAAACATGTCCCATTTGACGTTATTATGGTGCCACGCGAGGATTGAAATCAAACGGAGTCCATTTGGTCACTCAAATCCTTGTATTCTCGGTTTGCACTCAAATTGGCCTCAATTGAGCCAACAACGTACAAACGAGTTTTCCTTCTTCGTTAAACACAACCGAACCTTTTTGTTGATTCAAACATGTCCCATTTGACGTTATTATGGTGCCACGCGAGGATTGAAATCAAACGGAGTCCATTTGGTCACTCAAATCCTTGTATTCTCGGTTTGCACTCAAATTGGCCTCAATTGAGCCAACAACGTACAAACGAGTTTTCCTTCTTCGTTAAACACAACCGAACCTTTTTGTTGATTCAAACATGTCCCATTTGACGTTATTATGGTGCCACGCGAGGATTGAAATCAAACGGAGTCCATTTGGTCACTCAAATCCTTGTATTCTCGGATTGCACTCAAATTGGCCTCAATTGAGCCTACAACGTACAAACGAGTTTTCCTTCTTCGTTAAGCACAACTGAACCTTTTTGTTGAGTCAAACATGTCCCATTTGTCGTTATTATGGTGCCACACGAGGATTGAAATCAAACGGGGTCCATTTGGTCACTCAAATCCTTGTATTCCCGGATTGCACCCAAATTGGCCTCCAATTGAGCCTACAACATACAAACGATTTTTCCTTCTTCGTTAAACACAACCGAACCTTTTTGTTGAGTCAAACATGTCCCATTTGACGTTATTAAGGTGCCACGCGAGGATTGAAATCTAATGGAGTCCATTTGGTCAATCAAATCCTTGTATTCTCGGATTGCACCCAAATTGGCCTCCAATTGAGCCTACAACGTACAAACGAGTTTTCCTTCTTCGTTAAGCACAACCGAACCTTTTTTTTGAGTCAAACATGTCCCATTTGACGTTATTATGGTGCCACGCGAGGATTGAAATCAAACGGAGTCCATTTGGTCACTCATATCCTTGTATTCTCGGATTGCACTCAATTGAGCCTACAACGTACAAACGAGTTTTCCTTCTTCGTTAAGCACAACCGAACCTTTTTGTTGAGTAAAACATGTCCCATTTGACGTTATTATTGTGCCACATGAGGATTGAAATCAAACGGAGTCCATTTGGTTACTCAAATCCTTGTACTCTCGGATTGCACCCAAATTGGCCTCCAATTGAGCCTACAACGTACAAACGAGTTTTCCTTCTTCGTTAATTTACAACCGAATCTTTTTTTTTAGTCAAACATGTCCCATTTGACATTATTAAGGTGCCACGCGAGGATTGAAATCAAACGGAGTCCATTTGGTCACTCAAATCCTTGTATTCTCGGATTGCACCCAAATTGGCCTCCAATTGAGCCTACAACGTACAAAAGAGTTTTCCTTCTTTGTTAAGCACAACCGAACCTTTTTGTTGAGTCAAACATGTCCCATTTGATGTTATTAAGGTGCCACGCGTGGATTGAAATCAAACGGAGTCCATTTCGTCACTCAAATCCTTGTATTCTCGGATTGCACTCAAATTGGCCTCAATTGAGCCTACAACGTACAAACGGGTTTTCCTTCTTCGTTAAGCACAACCGAACCTTTTTGTTGAGTCAAACATGTCCCATTTGACGTTATTAAGGTGCCACGCGAGGATTGAAATCAAACGGAGTCCATTTGGTCACTCAAATCCTTGTATTCTCGGATTGCACTAAAATTGGCCTCAATTGAGCCTACAACATACAAACGATTTTTCCTTCTTCGTTAAACACAACCGAACCTTTTTGTTGAGTCAAAAATGTCCCAATTGATGTTATTAAGGTGCCACGCGAGGATTGAAATCAAACGGAGTCCATTTGGTCACTCAAATCCTAGTATTCTCGGATTGCACCCAAATTGGCCTCCAATTGAGCCTACAACGTACAAACGAGTTTTCCTTCTTCGTTAAGCACAAACGAAACTTTTTGTTGAGTCAAACATGTCCCATTTGACGTTATTATGGTGCCATGTGAGGATTGAAATCAAACGGAGTCCATTTGGTCACTCAAATCCTTGTATTCTCGGATTGCACTCAATTGAGCCTACAACGTACAAACGAGTTTTCCTTCTTCGTTAAGCACAACCGAACCTTTTTGTTGAGTCAAACATGTCCCATTTGACGTTATTATGGTGCCACGCGAGGATTGAAATCAAACGGAGTCCATTTGGTCACTCAAATCCTTGTATTCTCGGTTTGCACTCAAATTGGCCTCAATTGAGCCAACAACGTACAAACGAGTTTTCCTTCTTCGTTAAACACAACCGAACCTTTTTGTTGATTCAAACATGTCCCATTTGACGTTATTATGGTGCCACGCGAGGATTGAAATCAAACGGAGTCCATTTGGTCACTCAAATCCTTGTATTCTCGGTTTGCACTCAAATTGGCCTCAATTGAGCCAACAACGTACAAACGAGTTTTCCTTCTTCGTTAAACACAACCGAACCTTTTTGTTGATTCAAACATGTCCCATTTGACGTTATTATGGTGCCACGCGAGGATTGAAATCAAACGGAGTCCATTTGGTCACTCAAATCCTTGTATTCTCGGATTGCACTCAAATTGGCCTCAATTGAGCCTACAACGTACAAACGAGTTTTCCTTCTTCGTTAAGCACAACTGAACCTTTTTGTTGAGTCAAACATGTCCCATTTGTCGTTATTATGGTGCCACACGAGGATTGAAATCAAACGGGGTCCATTTGGTCACTCAAATCCTTGTATTCCCGGATTGCACCCAAATTGGCCTCCAATTGAGCCTACAACATACAAACGAGTTTTCCTTCTTCGTTAAACACAACCGAACCTTTTTGTTGATTCAAACATGTCCCATTTGACGTTATTAAGGTGCCACGCGAGGATTGACATCAAACGGAGTCCATTTGGTCAATCAAATCCTTGTATTCTCGGATTGCACCCAAATTGGCCTCCAATTGAGCCTACAACGTACAAACGAGTTTTCTTTCTTCGTTAAGCACAACCGAACCTTTTTTTTGAGTCAAACATGTCCCATTTGACGTTATTATGGTGCCACGCGAGGATTGAAATCAAACGGAGTCCATTTGGTCACTCATATCCTTGTATTCTCGGATTGCACTCAATTGAGCCTACAACGTACAAACGAGTTTTCCTTCTTCGTTAAGCACAACCGAACCTTTTTGTTGAGTAAAACATGTCCCATTTGACGTTATTATTGTGCCACAGGAGGATTGAAATCAAACGGAGTCCATTTGGTTACTCAAATCCTTGTACTCTCGGATTGCACCCAAATTGGCCTCCAATTGAGCCTACAACGTACAAACGAGTTTTCCTTCTTCGTTAATTTACAACCGAATCTTTTTTTTTAGTCAAACATGTCCCATTTGACATTATTAAGGTGCCACGCGAGGATTGAAATCAAACGGAGTCCATTTGGTCACTCAAATCCTTGTATTCTCGGATTGCACCCAAATTGGCCTCCAATTGAGCCTACAACGTACAAACGAGTTTTCCTTCTTTGTTAAGCACAACCGAACCTTTTTGTTGAGTCAAACATGTCCCATTTGATGTTATTAAGGTGCCACGCGTGGATTGAAATCAAACGGAGTCCATTTCGTCACTCAAATCCTTGTATTCTCGGATTGCACTCAAATTCGCCTCAATTGAGCCTACAACGTACAAACGAGTTTTCCTTCTTCGTTAAACACAACCGAACCTTTTTGTTGTGTCAAACATGTCCCATTTGACGTTATTAAGGTGCCACGCGAGGATTGAAATCAAACGGATTCCATTTGGTCACTCAAATCCTTGTATTCTCAGATTGCACTAAAATTGGCCTCAATTGAGCCTACAACATACAAACGATTTTTCCTTCTTCGTTAAACACAACCGAACCTTTTTGTTGAGTCAAACATGTCCCAATTGATGTTATTAAGGTTCCACGCGAGGATTGAAATCAAACGGAGTCCATTTGGTCACTCAAATCCTAGTATTCTCGGATTGCACCCAAATTGGCCTCCAATTGAGCCTACAACGTACAAACGAGTTTTCCTTCTTCGTTAAGCACAAACGAAACTTTTTGTTGAGTCAAACATGTCCCATTTGACGTTATTATGGTGCCACGTGAGGATTGAAATCAAACGGAGTCCATTTGGTCACTCAAATCCTTGTATTCTCGGATTGCACTCAATTGAGCCTACAACGTACATACGAGTTTTCCTTCTTCGTTAAGCATAACCGAACCTTTTTGTTGAGTAAAACATGTCCCATTTGACGTTATTATGGTGCCACACGAGGACTGAAATCAAACGGAGTCCATTTGGTTACTCAAATCCTTGTACTCTCGGATTGTACCCAAATTGGCCTCCAATTGAGCCTACAACGTACAAACGAGTTTTCCTTCTTCGTTAATTTACAACCGAATCTTTTTGTTGAGTCAAACATGTCCCATTTGACATTATTAAGGTGCCACGCGAGGATTGAAATCAAACGGATTCCATTTGGTCACTCAAATCCTTGTATTCTCGGATTGCACCCAAATTGGCCTCCTATTGAGCCTACAACGTACAAACGAGTTTTCCTTCTTCGTTAAGCACAACCGAACCTTTTTGTTGAGTCAAACATGTCCCATTTGACGTTATTATGGTGCAACACGAGGATTGAAATCAAACGGGGTCCATTTGGTTACTCAAATCCTTGTATTCTCGGATTGCACCCAAATTGGCCTCCAATTGAGCCTACAACGTACAAACGAGTTTTCCTTCTTTGTTAACTTACAACCGAACCTTTTTGTTGAGTCAAAAATGTCCCATTTGACGTTATTAAGGTGCCACACGAGGATTGAAATCAAACGGAGTCCATTTGGTCACTCAAATCCTTGTATTCTCGGATTGCACTCAATTGAGCCTACAACGTACAAACGAGTTTTCCTTCTTCGTTAAGCACAACCGAACCTTTTTGTTGAGTAAAACATGTCCCATTTGACGTTATTATGGTGCCACACGAGGATTGAAATCAAACGGAGTCCATTTGGTTACTCAAATCCTTGTACTCTCGGATTGCACCCAATTTGGCCTCCAATTGAGCCTACAACGTACAAACGAGTTTTCCTTCTTCGTTAATTTACAACCGAATCTTTTTGTTGAGTCAAACATGTCCCATTTGACATTATTAAGGTGCCACGCGAGGATTGAAATCAAACGGATTCCATTTGGTCACTCAAATCCTTGTATTCTCGGATTGCACCCAAATTGGCCTCCTATTGAGCCTACAACGTACAAACGAGTTTTCCTTCTTCGTTAAGCACAACCGAACCTTTTTGTTGAGTCAAACATGTCCCATTTGACGTTATTATGGTGCAACACGAGGATTGAAATCAAACGGGGTCCATTTGGTTACTCAAATCCTTGTATTCTCGGATTGCACCCAAATTGGCCTCCAATTGAGCCTACAACGTACAAACGAGTTTTCCTTCTTTGTTAACTTACAACCGAACCTTTTTGTTGAGTCAAAAATGTCCCATTTGACGTTATTAAGGTGCCACACGAGGATTGAAATCAAACGGAGTCCATTTGGTCACTCAAATCCTTGTATTCTCGGATTGCACTCAATTGAGCCTACAACGTACAAACGAGTTTTCCTTCTTCGTTAAGCACAACCGAACCTTTTTGTTGAGTAAAACATGTCCCATTTGACGTTATTATGGTGCCACACGAGGATTGAAATCAAACGGAGTCCATTTGGTTACTCAAATCCTTGTACTCTCGGATTGCACCCAATTTGGCCTCCAATTGAGCCTACAACGTACAAACGAGTTTTCCTTCTTCGTTAATTTACAACCGAATCTTTTTGTTGAGTCAAACATGTCCCATTTGACATTATTAAGGTGCCACGTGAGGATTGAAATCAAACGGAGTCCATTTGGTCACTCAAATCCTTGTATTCTCGGATTGCACCCAAATTGGCCTCCCATTGAGCCTACAACGTACAAACGAGTTTTCCTTCTTCGTTAAGCACAACCGAACCTTTTTGTTGAGTCAAACATGTCCCATTTGACGTTATTATGGTGCCACACGAGGATTGAAATCAAACGGGGTCCATTTGGTCACTCAAATCCTTGTATTCTCGGATTGCACCCAAATTGGCCTCCAATTGAGCCTACAACGTACAAACGAGTTTTCCTTCTTCGTTAACTTACAACCGAACCTTTTTGTTGCGTCAAACATGTCCCATTTGACGTTATTAAGGTGCCACACGAGGATTGAAATCAAACGGAGTCCATTTGGTCACTCAAATCCTTGTATTCTCGGATTGCACCCAAATTGGTTTCCAATTGAGCCTACAACGTACAAACGAGTTTTCCTTCTTCGTTAAGCACAACCAAACCTTTTTGTTGAGTCAAACATTTCCCATTTGACGTTAGTATGGTGCCACGCGAGGATTGAAATCAAACGGAGTCCATTTGGTCACTCAAATCCTTGTATTCTCGGATTGCACTCAATTGAGCCTACAAAGTACAAACGAGTTTTCCTTCTTCGTTAAGCACAACCGAACCTTTTTGTTGAGTCAAACATGTCCCATTTGACGTTATTCTGGTGCCACGTGTGGATTGAAATCAAACGGAGTCCATTTTTTTACTCAAATCCTTGTACTCTCGGATTTCACCCAAATTTGCCTCCAATTGAGCCTACAACGTACAAAGGAGTTTTCCTTCTTCGTTAAGCACAACCGAACCTTTTTGTTGAGTAAAACATGTCCCATTTGACGTTATTATGGTGCCACGCGAGGATTGAAATCAAACGGAGTCCATTTGGTTACTCAAATCCTTGTACTCTCGGATTGCACCCAAATTGGAATCCAATTGAGCCTACAACGTACAAACGAGTTTTCCTTCTTCGTTAATTTACAACCGAATCTTTTTGTTGTGTCAAACATGTCCCATTTGACGTTATTAAGGTGCCACACGAGGATTGAAATCAAACGGAGTCCATTTGGTCACTCAAATCCTTGTATTCTCGGATTGCACCCAAATTGGCCTCCCATTGAGCCTACCACGTACAAACGAGTTTTCCTTCTTCGTTAAGCACAACCAAACCTTTTTGTTGAGTCAAACATGTCCCATTTGACGTTATTATGGTGCCACGCGAGGATTGAAATCAAACGGAGTCCATTTGGTCACTCAAATCCTTGTATTCTCGGATTGCACTCAAATTGGCCTCAATTGAGCCTACAACGTACAAACGAGTTTTCCTTCTTCGTTAAGCACAACCGAACCTTTTTGTTGATTCAAACATGTCCCATTTGACGTTATTATGGTGCCACACGAGGATTGAAATCAAACGGGCTCCATTTGGTCACACAAATCCTTGTATTCTCGGATTGCACCCAAATTGGCCTCCAATTGAGCCTACAACGTACAAACGAGTATTCCTTCTTCGTTAAGCACAACCGAACCTTTTTGTTGAGTCAAACATGTCCCATTTGACGTTATTATGGTGCCACGCAAGGATTGAAATCAAACGGAGTCCATTTGGTCACTCAAATCCTTGTATTCTCGGATTGCACTCAATTGAGCCTACAACGTACAAACGAGTTTTCCTTCTTCGTTAAGCACAACCGAACCTTTTTGTTGAGTAAAACATGTCCCATTTGACGTTATTATGGTGCCACACGAGGATTGAAATCAAACGGAGTCCATTTGGTTACTCAAATCCTTGTACTCTCGGATTGCACCCAATTTGGCCTCCAATTGAGCCTACAACGTACAAACGAGTTTTCCTTCTTCGTTAATTTACAACCGAATCTTTTTGTTGAGTCAAACATGTCCCATTTGACATTATTAAGGTGCCACGTGAGGATTGAAATCAAACGGAGTCCATTTGGTCACTCAAATCCTTGTATTCTCGGATTGCACCCAAATTGGCCTCCCATTGAGCCTACAACGTACAAACGAGTTTTCCTTCTTCGTTAAGCACAACCGAACCTTTTTGTTGAGTCAAACATGTCCCATTTGACGTTATTATGGTGCCACACGAGGATTGAAATCAAACGGGGTCCATTTGGTCACTCAAATCCTTGTATTCTCGGATTGCACCCAAATTGGCCTCCAATTGAGCCTACAACGTACAAACGAGTTTTCCTTCTTCGTTAAGCACAACCGAACCTTTTTGTTGAGTCAAACATGGCCCATTTGACGTTATTATGGTGCCACGCAAGGATTGAAATCAAACAGAGTCCATTTGGTCACTCAAATCCTTGTATTCTCGGATTGCACTCAAATTGGCCTCAATTGAGCCAACAACGTACAAACGAGTTTTGCTTCTTCGTTAAGCACAACCGAACCTTTTGGTTGAGTCAAACATGTCCCATTTGACGTTATTATGGTGCCACGCGAGGATTGAAATCAAACGGAATCCATTTGGTCACTCAAATCCTTGTATTCTCGGATTGCACCCAAATTGGTTTCCAATTGAGCCTACAACGTACAAACGAGTTTTCCTTCTTCGTTAAGCACAACCAAACCTTTTTGTTGAGTCAAACATTTCCCATTTGACGTTATTATGGTGCCACGCGAGGATTGAAATCAAACGGAGTCCATTTGGTCACTCAAATCCTTGTATTCTCGGATTGCACTCAATTGAGCCTACAAAGTACAAACGAGTTTTCCTTCTTCGTTAAGCACAACCGAACCTTTTTGTTGAGTCAAACATGTCCCATTTGACGTTATTCTTGTGCCACGTGTGGATTGAAATCAAACGGAGTCCATTTGGTTACTCAAATCCTTGTACTCTCGGATTTCACCCAAATTTGCCTCCAATTGAGCCTACAACGTACAAACGAGTTTTCCTTCTTCGTTAAGCACAACCGAACCTTTTTGTTGAGTCAAACATGTCCCATTTGACGTTATTATGGTGCCACGCAAGGATTGAAATCAAACGGAGTCCATTTGGTCACTCAAATCCTTGTATTCTCGGATTGCACTCAATTGAGCCTACAACGTACAAAGGAGTTTTCCTTCTTCGTTAAGCACAACCGAACCTTTTTGTTGAGTAAAACATGTCCCATTTGACGTTATTATGGTGCCACGCGAGGATTGAAATCAAACGGAGTCCATTTGGTTACTCAAATCCTTGTACTCTCAGATTGCACCCAAATTGGAATCCAATTGAGCCTACAACGTACAAACGAGTTTTCCTTCTTCGTTAATTTACAACCGAATCTTTTTGTTGAGTCAAACATGTCCCATTTGACGTTATTAAGGTGCCACGCGAGGATTGAAATCAAACGGAGTCCATTTGGTTACTCAAATCCTTGTACTCTCAGATTGCACCCAAATTGGAATCCAATTGAGCCTACAACGTACAAACGAGTTTTCCTTCTTCGTTAATTTACAACCGAATCTTTTTGTTGAGTCAAACATGTCCCATTTGACGTTATTAAGGTGCCACGCGAGGATTGAAATCATACGGAGTCCATTTGGTCACTCAAATCCTTGTATTCTCGGATTGCACCCAAATTGGCCTCCCATTGAGCCTACAACGTACAAACGAGTTTTCCTTCTTCGTTAAGCACAACCGAACCTTTTTGTTGATTCAAACATGTCCCATTTGACGTTATTATGGTGCCACACGAGGATTGAAATCAAACAGGCTCCATTTGGTCACACAAATCCTTGTATTCTCGGATTGCACCCAAATTGGCCTCCAATTGAGCCTACAACGTACAAACGAGTATTCCTTCTTCGTTAAGCACAACCGAACCTTTTTGTTGAGTCAAACATGTCCCATTTGACGTTATTATGGTGCCACGCAAGGATTGAAATCAAACGGAGTCCATTTGGTCACTCAAATCCTTGTATTCTCGGATTGCACTCAATTGAGCCTACAACGTACAAACGAGTTTTCCTTCATCGTTAAGCACAACCGAACCTTTTTGTTGAGTAAAACATGTCCCATTTGACGTTATTATGGTGCCACACGAGGATTGAAATCAAACGGAGTCCATTTGGTTACTCAAATCCTTGTACTCTCGGATTGCACCCAATTTGGCCTCCAATTGAGCCTACAACGTACAAACGAGTTTTCCTTCTTCGTTAATTTACAACCGAATCTTTTTGTTGAGTCAAACATGTCCCATTTGACATTATTAAGGTGCCACGTGAGGATTGAAATCAAACGGAGTCCATTTGGTCACTCAAATCCTTGTATTCTCGGATTGCACCCAAATTGGCCTCCCATTGAGCCTACAACGTACAAACGAGTTTTCCTTCTTCGTTAAGCACAACCGAACCTTTTTGTTGAGTCAAACATGTCCCATTTGACGTTATTATGGTGCCACACGAGGATTGAAATCAAACGGGGTCCATTTGGTCACTCAAATCCTTGTATTCTCGGATTGCACCCAAATTGGCCTCCAATTGAGCCTACAACGTACAAACGAGTTTTCCTTCTTCGTTAAGCATAACCGAACCTTTTTGTTGAGTCAAACATGGCCCATTTGACGTTATTATGGTGCCACGCAAGGATTGAAATCAAACAGAGTCCATTTGGTCACTCAAATCCTTGTATTCTCGGATTGCACTCAAATTGGCCTCAATTGAGCCAACAACGTACAAACGAGTTTTGCTTCTTCGTTAAGCACAACCGAACCTTTTGGTTGAGTCAAACATGTCCCATTTGACGTTATTATGGTGCCACGCGAGGATTGAAATCAAACGGAGTCCATTTGGTCACTCAAATCCTTGTATTCTCGGATTGCACCCAAATTGGTTTCCAATTGAGCCTACAACGTACAAACGAGTTTTCCTTCTTCGTTAAGCACAACCAAACCTTTTTGTTGAGTCAAACATTTCCCATTTGACGTTATTATGGTGCCACGCGAGGATTGAAATCAAACGGAGTCCATTTGGTCACTCAAATCCTTGTATTCTCGGATTGCACTCAATTGAGCCTACAAAGTACAAACGAGTTTTCCTTCTTCGTTAAGCACAACCGAACCTTTTTGTTGAGTCAAACATGTCCCATTTGACGTTATTCTTGTGCCACGTGTGGATTGAAATCAAACGGAGTCCATTTGGTTACTCAAATCCTTGTACTCTCGGATTTCACCCAAATTTGCCTCCAATTGAGCCTACAACGTACAAACGAGTTTTCCTTCTTCGTTAAGCACAACCGAACCTTTTTGTTGAGTCAAACATGTCCCATTTGACGTTATTATGGTGCCACGCAAGGATTGAAATCAAACGGAGTCCATTTGGTCACTCAAATCCTTGTATTCTCGGATTGCACTCAATTGAGCCTACAACGTACAAAGGAGTTTTCCTTCTTCGTTAAGCACAACCGAACCTTTTTGTTGAGTAAAACATGTCCCATTTGACGTTATTATGGTGCCACGCGAGGATTGAAATCAAACGGAGTCCATTTGGTTACTCAAATCCTTGTACTCTCAGATTGCACCCAAATTGGAATCCAATTGAGCCTACAACGTACAAACGAGTTTTCCTTCTTCGTTAATTTACAACCGAATCTTTTTGTTGAGTCAAACATGTCCCATTTGACGTTATTAAGGTGCCACGCGAGGATTGAAATCATACGGAGTCCATTTGGTCACTCAAATCCTTGTATTCTCGGATTGCACCCAAATTGGCCTCCCATTGAGCCTACAACGTACAAACGAGTTTTCCTTCTTCGTTAAGCACAACCGAACCTTTTTGTTGAGTCAAACATGTCCCATTTGACGTTATTATGGTGCCACGCGAGGATTGAAATCAAACGGAGTCCATTTGGTCACTCAAATCCTTGTATTCTCGGATTGCACTCAAATTGGCCTCAATTGAGCCTACAACGTACAAACGAGTTTTCCTTCTTCGTTAAGCACAACCGAACCTTTTTGTTGATTCAAACATGTCCCATTTGACGTTATTATGGTGCCACACGAGGATTGAAATCAAACGGAGTCCATTTGGTTACTCAAATCCTTGTACTCTCGGATTGCACCCAATTTGGCCTCCAATTGAGCCTACAACGTACAAACGAGTTTTCCTTCTTCGTTAATTTACAACCGAATCTTTTTGTTGAGTCAAACATGTCCCATTTGACATTATTAAGGTGCCACGTGAGGATTGAAATCAAACGGAGTCCATTTGGTCACTCAAATCCTTGTATTCTCGGATTGCACCCAAATTGGCCTCCCATTGAGCCTACAACGTACAAACGAGTTTTCCTTCTTCGTTAAGCACAACCGAACCTTTTTGTTGAGTCAAACATGTCCCATTTGACGTTATTATGGTGCCACACGAGGATTGAAATCAAACGGTGTCCATTTGGTCACTCAAATCCTTGTATTCTCGGATAGCACCCAAATTGGCCTCCAATTGAGCCTACAACGTACAAACGAGTTTTCCTTCTTCGTTAAGCACAACCGAACCTTTTTGTTGAGTCAAACATGGCCCATTTGACGTTATTATGGTGCCACGCAAGGATTGAAATCAAACAGAGTCCATTTGGTCACTCAAATCCTTGTATTCTCGGATTGCACTCAAATTGGCCTCAATTGAGCCAACAACGTACAAACGAGTTTTGCTTCTTCGTTAAGCACAACCGAACCTTTTGGTTGAGTCAAACATGTCCCATTTGACGTTATTATGGTGCCACGCGAGGATTGAAATCAAACGGAGTCCATTTGGTCACTCAAATCCTTGTATTCTCGGATTGCACCCAAATTGGTTTCCAATTGAGCCTACAACGTACAAACGAGTTTTCCTTCTTCGTTAAACACAACCAAACCTTTTTGTTGAGTCAAAAATTTCCCATTTGACGTTATTATGGTGCCACGCGAGGATTGAAATCAAACGGAGTCCATTTGGTCACTCAAATCCTTGTATTCTCGGATTGCACTCAATTGAGCCTACAAAGTACAAACGAGTTTTCCTTCTTCGTTAAGCACAACCGAACCTTTTTGTTGAGTCAAACATGTCCCATTTGACGTTATTCTTGTGCCACGTGTGGATTGAAATCAAACGGAGTCCATTTGGTTACTCAAATCCTTGTACTCTCGGATTTCACCCAAATTTGCCTCCAATTGAGCCTACAACGTACAAACGAGTTTTCCTTCTTCGTTAAGCACAACCGAACCTTTTTGTTGAGTCAAACATGTCCCATTTGACGTTATTATGGTGCCACGCAAGGATTGAAATCAAACGGAGTCCATTTGGTCACTCAAATCCTTGTATTCTCGGATTGCACTCAATTGAGCCTACAACGTACAAAGGAGTTTTCCTTCTTCGTTAAGCACAACCGAACCTTTTTGTTGAGTAAAACATGTCCCATTTGACGTTATTATGGTGCCACGCGAGGATTGAAATCAAACGGAGTCCATTTGGTTACTCAAATCCTTGTACTCTCAGATTGCACCCAAATTGGAATCCAATTGAGCCTACAACGTACAAACGAGTTTTCCTTCTTCGTTAATTTACAACCGAATCTTTTTGTTGAGTCAAACATGTCCCATTTGACGTTATTAAGGTGCCACGCGAGGATTGAAATCATACGGAGTCCATTTGGTCACTCAAATCCTTGTATTCTCGGATTGCACCCAAATTGGCCTCCCATTGAGCCTACAACGTACAAACGAGTTTTCCTTCTTCGTTAAGCACAACCGAACCTTTTTGTTGAGTCAAACATGTCCCATTTGACGTTATTATGGTGCCACGCGAGGATTGAAATCAAACGGAGTCCATTTGGTCACTCAAATCCTTGTATTCTCGGATTGCACTCAAATTGGCCTCAATTGAGCCTACAACGTACAAACGAGTTTTCCTTCTTCGTTAAGCACAACCGAACCTTTTTGTTGATTCAAACATGTCCCATTTGACGTTATTATGGTGCCACACGAGGATTGAAATCAAACGGGCTCCATTTGGTCACACAAATCCTTGTATTCTCGGATTGCACCCAAATTGGCCTCCAATTGAGCCTACAACGTACAAACGAGTATTCCTTCTTCGTTAAGCACAACCGAACCTTTTTGTTGAGTCAAACATGTCCCATTTGAAGTTATTATGGTGCCACGCAAGGATTGAAATCAAACGGAGTCCATTTGGTCACTCAAATCCTTGTATTCTCGGATTGCACTCAATTGAGCCTACAACGTACAAACGAGTTTTCCTTCATCGTTAAGCACAACCGAACCTTTTTGTTGAGTAAAACATGTCCCATTTGACGTTATTATGGTGCCACACGAGGATTGAAATCAAACGGAGTCCATTTGGTTACTCAAATCCTTGTACTCTCGGATTGCACCCAATTTGGCCTCCAATTGAGCCTACAACGTACAAACGAGTTTTCCTTCTTCGTTAATTTACAACCGAATCTTTTTGTTGAGTCAAACATGTCCCATTTGACATTATTAAGGTGCCACGTGAGGATTGAAATCAAACGGAGTCCATTTGGTCACTCAAATCCTTGTATTCTCGGATTGCACCCAAATTGGCCTCCCATTGAGCCTACAACGTACAAACGAGTTTTCCTTCTTCGTTAAGCACAACCGAACCTTTTTGTTGAGTCAAACATGTCCCATTTGACGTTATTATGGTGCCACGCAAGGATTGAAATCAAACAGAGTCCATTTGGTCACTCAAATCCTTGTATTCTCGGATTGCACTCAAATTGGCCTCAATTGAGCCAACAACGTACAAACGAGTTTTGCTTCTTCGTTAAGCACAACCGAACCTTTTGGTTGAGTCAAACATGTCCCATTTGACGTTATTATGGTGCCACGCGAGGATTGAAATCAAACGGAGTCCATTTGGTCACTCAAATCCTTGTATTCTCGGATTGCACCCAAATTGGTTTCCAATTGAGCCTACAACGTACAAACGAGTTTTCCTTCTTCGTTAAGCACAACCAAACCTTTTTGTTGAGTCAAACATTTCCCATTTGACGTTATTATGGTGCCACGCGAGGATTGAAATCAAACGGAGTCCATTTGGTCACTCAAATCCTTGTATTCTCGGATTGCACTCAATTGAGCCTACAAAGTACAAACGAGTTTTCCTTCTTCGTTAAGCACAACCGAACCTTTTTGTTGATTCAAACATGTCCCATTTGACGTTATTATGGTGCCACACGAGGATTGAAATCAAACGGGCTCCATTTGGTCACACAAATCCTTGTATTCTCGGATTGCACCCAAATTTGCCTCCAATTGAGCCTACAACGTACAAACGAGTATTCCTTCTTCGTTAAGCACAACCGAACCTTTTTGTTGAGTCAAACATGTCCCATTTGACGTTATTATGGTGCCACGCAAGGATTGAAATCAAACGGAGTCCATTTGGTCACTCAAATCCTTGTATTCTCGGATTGCACTCAATTGAGCCTACAACGTACAAACGAGTTTTCCTTCTTCGTTAAGCACAACCGAACCTTTTTGTTGAGTAAAACATGTCCCATTTGACGTTATTATGGTGCCACGCGAGGATTGAAATCAAACGGAGTCCATTTGGTTACTCAAATCCTTGTACTCTCGGATTGCACCCAATTTGGCCTCCAATTGAGCCTACAACGTACAAACGAGTTTTCCTTCTTCGTTAATTTACAACCGAATCTTTTTGTTGAGTCAAACATGTCCCATTTGACATTATTAAGGTGCCACATGAGGATTGAAATCAAACGGAGTCCATTTGGTCACTCAAATCCTTGTATTCTCGGATTGCACCCAAATTGGCCTCCCATTGAGCCTACAACGTACAAACGAGTTTTCCTTCTTCGTTAAGCACAACCGAACCTTTTTGTTGAGTCAAACATGTCCCATTTGACGTTATTATGGTGCCACACGAGGATTGAAATCAAACGGGGTCCATTTGGTCACTCAAATCCTTGTATTCTCGGATTGCACCCAAATTGGCCTCCAATTGAGCCTACAACGTACAAACGAGTTTTCCTTCTTCGTTAACTTACAACTGAACCTTTTTGTTGAGTCAAACATGTCCCATTTGACGTTATTAAGGTGCCACACGAGGATTGAAATCAAACGGAGTCCATTTGGTCACTCAAATCCTTGTATTCTCGGATTGCACCCAAATTGGTTTCCAATTGAGCCTACAACGTACAAACGAGTTTTCCTTCTTCGTTAAGCACAACCAAACCTTTTTGTTGAGTCAAAAATTTCCCATTTGACGTTATTATGGTGCCACGCGAGGATTGAAATCAAACGGAGTCCATTTGGTCACTCAAATCCTTGTATTCTCGGATTGCACTCAATTGAGCCTACAAAGTACAAACGAGTTTTCCTTCTTCGTTAAGCACAACCGAACCTTTTTGTTGAGTCAAACATGTCCCATTTGACGTTATTCTGGTGCCACATGTGGATTGAAATCAAACGGAGTCCATTTGGTTACCCAAATCCTTGTACTCTCGGATTTCACCCAAATTTGCCTCCAATTGAGCCTACAACGTACAAACGAGTTTTCCTTCTTCGTTAAGCACAACCGAACCTTTTTGTTGAGTCAAACATGTCCCATTTGACGTTATTATGGTGCCACGCAAGGATTGAAATCAAACGGAGTCCATTTGGTCACTCAAATCCTTGTATTCTCGGATTGCACTCAATTGAGCCTACAACGTACAAAGGAGTTTTCCTTCTTCGTTAAGCACAACCGAACCTTTTTGTTGAGTAAAACATGTACCATTTGACGTTATTATGGTGCCACGAGAGGATTGAAATCAAACGGAGTCCATTTGGTTACTCAAATCCTTGTACTCTCGGATTGCACCCAAATTGGAATCCAATTGAGCCTACAACGTACAAACGAGTTTTCCTTCTTCGTTAATTTACAACCGAATCTTTTTGTTGAGTCAAACATGTCCCATTTGACGTTATTAAGGTGCCACGCGAGGATTGAAATCAAACGGAGTCCATTTGGTCACTCAAATCCTTGTATTCTCGGATTGCACCCAAATTGGCCTCCCATTGTGCCTACAACGTACAAACGAGTTTTCCTTCTACGTTAAGCACAACCGAACCTTTTTGTTGAGTCAAACATGTCCCATTTGACGTTATTATGGTGCCACGCGAGGATTGAAATCAAACGGAGTCCATTTGGTCACTCAAATCCTTGTATTCTCGGATTGCACTCAAATTGGCCTCAATTGAGCCTACAACGTACAAACGAGTTTTCCTTCTTCGTTAAGCACAACCGAACCTTTTTGTTGATTCAAACATGTCCCATTTGACGTTATTATGGTGCCACACGAGGATTGAAATCAAACGGGCTCCATTTGGTCACACAAATCCTTGTATTCTCGGATTGTACCCAAATTGGCCTCCAATTGAGCCTACAACGTACAAACAAGTATTCCTTCTTCGTTAAGCACAACCGAACCTTTTTGTTGAGTCAAACATGTCCCATTTGACGTTATTATGGTGCCACGCAAGGATTGAAATCAAACGGAGTCCATTTGGTCACTCAAATCCTTGTATTCTCGGATTGCACTCAATTGAGCCTACAACGTACAAACGAGTTTTCCTTCTTCGTTAAGCACAACCGAACCTTTTTGTTGAGTAAAACATGTCCCATTTGACGTTATAATGGTGCCACGCGAGGATTGAAATCAAATGGAGTCCATTTGGTTACTCAAATCCTTGTACTCTCGGATTGCACCCAAATTGGAATGCAATTGAGCCTACAACGTACAAACGAGTTTTCCTTCTTCGTTAAGCACAACTGAACCTTTTTGTTGAGTCAAACATGTCCCATTTGTCGTTATTATGGTGCCACACGAGGATTGAAATCAAACGGGGTCTATTTGGTCACTCAAATCCTTGTATTCCCGGATTGCACTCAATTGAGCCTACAACGTACAAAGGAGTTTTTCTTCTTCGTTAAGCACAACCGAACCTTTTTGTTGAGTAAAACATGTCCCATTTGACGTTATTATGGTGCCACGAGAGGATTGAAATCAAACGGAGTCCATTTGGTTACTCAAATCCTTGTACTCTCGGATTGCACCCAAATTGGAATCCAATTGAGCCTACAACGTACAAACGAGTTTTCCTTCTTCGTTAATTTACAACCGAATCTTTTTGTTGAGTCAAACATGTCCCATTTGACGTTATTAAGGTGCCACGCGAGGATTGAAATCAAACGGAGTCCATTTGGTCACTCAAATCCTTGTATTCTCGGATTGCACCCAAATTGGCCTCCCATTGAGCCTACAACGTACAAACGAGTTTTCCTTCTTCGTTAATTTACAACCGAATCTTTTTGTTGAGTCAAACATGTCCCATTTGACATTATTAAGGTGCCACATGAGGATTGAAATCAAACGGAGTCCATTTGGTCACTCAAATCCTTGTATTCTCGGATTGCACCCAAATTGGTTTCCAATTGAGCCTACAACGTACAAACGAGTTTTCCTTCTTCGTTAAGCACAACCAAACCTTTTTGTTGAGTCAAAAATTTCCCATTTGACGTTATTATGGTGCCACGCGAGGATTGAAATCAAACGGAGTCCATTTGGTCACTCAAATCCTTGTATTCTCGGATTGCACTCAATTGAGCCTACAAAGTACAAACGAGTTTTCCATCTTCGTTAAGCACAACCGAACCTTTTTGTTGAGTCAAACATGTCCCATTTGACGTTATTCTGGTGCCACGTGTGGATTGAAATCAAACGGAGTCCATTTTTTTACTCAAATCCTTGTACTCTCGGATTTCACCCAAATTTGCCTCCAATTGAGCCTACAACGTACAAAGGAGTTTTCCTTCTTCGTTAAGCACAACCGAACCTTTTTGTTGAGTAAAACATGTCCCATTTGACGTTATTATGGTGCCACGCGAGGATTGAAATCAAACGGAGTCCATTTGGTTACTCAAATCCTTGTACTCTCGGATTGCACCCAAATTGGAATCCAATTGAGCCTACAACGTACAAACGAGTTTTCCTTCTTCGTTAATTTACAACCGAATCTTTTTGTTGAGTCAAACATGTCCCATTTGACGTTATTAAGGTGCCACGCGAGGATTGAAATCAAACGGAGTCCATTTGGTCACTCAAATCCTTGTATTCTCGGATTGCACCCAAATTGGCCTCCCATTGTGCCTACAACGTACAAACGAGTTTTCCTTCTACGTTAAGCACAACCGAACCTTTTTGTTGAGTCAAACATGTCCCATTTGACGTTATTATGGTGCCACGCGAGGATTGAAATCAAACGGAGTCCATTTGGTCACTCAAATCCTTGTATTCTCGGATTGCACTCAAATTGGCCTCAATTGAGCCTACAACGTACAAACGAGTTTTCCTTCTTCGTTAAGCACAACCGAACCTTTTTGTTGATTCAAACATGTCCCATTTGACGTTATTATGGTGCCACACGAGGATTGAAATCAAACGGGCTCCATTTGGTCACACAAATCCTTGTATTCTCGGATTGTACCCAAATTGGCCTCCAATTGAGCCTACAACGTACAAACAAGTATTCCTTCTTCGTTAAGCACAACCGAACCTTTTTGTTGAGTCAAACATGTCCCATTTGACGTTATTATGGTGCCACGCAAGGATTGAAATCAAACGGAGTCCATTTGGTCACTCAAATCCTTGTATTCTCGGATTGCACTCAATTGAGCCTACAACGTACAAACGAGTTTTCCTTCTTCGTTAAGCACAACCGAACCTTTTTGTTGAGTAAAACATGTCCCATTTGACGTTATAATGGTGCCACGCGAGGATTGAAATCAAATGGAGTCCATTTGGTTACTCAAATCCTTGTACTCTCGGATTGCACCCAAATTGGAATGCAATTGAGCCTACAACGTACAAACGAGTTTTCCTTCTTCGTTAAGCACAACTGAACCTTTTTGTTGAGTCAAACATGTCCCATTTGTCGTTATTATGGTGCCACACGAGGATTGAAATCAAACGGGGTCTATTTGGTCACTCAAATCCTTGTATTCCCGGATTGCACTCAATTGAGCCTACAACGTACAAAGGAGTTTTTCTTCTTCGTTAAGCACAACCGAACCTTTTTGTTGAGTAAAACATGTCCCATTTGACGTTATTATGGTGCCACGAGAGGATTGAAATCAAACGGAGTCCATTTGGTTACTCAAATCCTTGTACTCTCGGATTGCACCCAAATTGGAATCCAATTGAGCCTACAACGTACAAACGAGTTTTCCTTCTTCGTTAATTTACAACCGAATCTTTTTGTTGAGTCAAACATGTCCCATTTGACGTTATTAAGGTGCCACGCGAGGATTGAAATCAAACGGAGTCCATTTGGTCACTCAAATCCTTGTATTCTCGGATTGCACCCAAATTGGCCTCCCATTGAGCCTACAACGTACAAACGAGTTTTCCTTCTTCGTTAATTTACAACCGAATCTTTTTGTTGATTCAAACATGTCCCATTTGACATTATTAAGGTGCCACATGAGGATTGAAATCAAACGGAGTCCATTTGGTCACTCAAATCCTTGTATTCTCGGATTGCACCCAAATTGGTTTCCAATTGAGCCTACAACGTACAAACGAGTTTTCCTTCTTCGTTAAGCACAACCAAACCTTTTTGTTGAGTCAAAAATTTCCCATTTGACGTTATTATGGTGCCACGCGAGGATTGAAATCAAACGGAGTCCATTTGGTCACTCAAATCCTTGTATTCTCGGATTGCACTCAATTGAGCCTACAAAGTACAAACGAGTTTTCCATCTTCGTTAAGCACAACCGAACCTTTTTGTTGAGTCAAACATGTCCCATTTGACGTTATTCTGGTGCCACGTGTGGATTGAAATCAAACGGAGTCCATTTTTTTACTCAAATCCTTGTACTCTCGGATTTCACCCAAATTTGCCTCCAATTGAGCCTACAACGTACAAAGGAGTTTTCCTTCTTCGTTAAGCACAACCGAACCTTTTTGTTGAGTAAAACATGTCCCATTTGACGTTATTATGGTGCCACGCGAGGATTGAAATCAAACGGAGTCCATTTGGTTACTCAAATCCTTGTACTCTCGGATTGCACCCAAATTGGAATCCAATTGAGCCTACAACGTACAAACGAGTTTTCCTTCTTCGTTAATTTACAACCGAATCTTTTTGTTGAGTCAAACATGTCCCATTTGACGTTATTAAGGTGCCACACGAGGATTGAAATCAAACGGAGTCCATTTGGTCACTCAAATCCTTGTATTCTCGGATTGCACCCAAATTGGCCTCCCATTGAGCCTACCACGTACAAACGAGTTTTCCTTCTTCGTTAAGCACAACCAAACCTTTTTGTTGAGTCAAACATGTCCCATTTGACGTTATTATGGTGCCACGCGAGGATTGAAATCAAACGGAGTCCATTTGGTCACTCAAATCCTTGTATTCTCGGATTGCACTCAAATTGGCCTCAATTGAGCCTACAACGTACAAACGAGTTTTCCTTCTTCGTTAAGCACAACCGAACCTTTTTGTTGATTCAAACATGTCCCATTTGACGTTATTATGGTGCCACACGAGGATTGAAATCAAACGGGCTCCATTTGGTCACACAAATCCTTGTATTCTCGGATTGCACCCAAATTGGCCTCCAATTGAGCCTACAACGTACAAACGAGTATTCCTTCTTCGTTAAGCACAACCGAACCTTTTTGTTGAGTCAAACATGTCCCATTTGACGTTATTATGGTGCCACGCAAGGATTGAAATCAAACGGAGTCCATTTGGTCACTCAAATCCTTGTATTCTCGGATTGCACTCAATTGAGCCTACAACGTACAAAGGAGTTTTCCTTCTTCGTTAAGCACAACCGAACCTTTTTGTTGAGTAAAACATGTCCCATTTGACGTTATTATGGTGCCACACGAGGATTGAAATCAAACGGAGTCCATTTGGTTACTCAAATCCTTGTACTCTCGGATTGCACCCAATTTGGCCTCCAATTGAGCCTACAACGTACAAACGAGTTTTCCTTCTTCGTTAAGCACAACCAAACCTTTTTGTTGAGTCAAAAATTTCCCATTTGACGTTATTATGGTGCCACGCGAGGATTGAAATCAAACGGAGTCCATTTGGTCACTCAAATCCTTGTATTCTCGGATTGCACTCAATTGAGCCTACAAAGTACAAACGAGTTTTCCTTCTTCGTTAAGCACAACCGAACCTTTTTGTTGAGTCAAACATGTCCCATTTGACGTTATTCTGGTGCCACATGTGGATTGAAATCAAACGGAGTCCATTTGGTTACCCAAATCCTTGTACTCTCGGATTTCACCCAAATTTGCCTCCAATTGAGCCTACAACGTACAAACGAGTTTTCCTTCTTCGTTAAGCACAACCGAACCTTTTTGTTGAGTCAAACATGTCCCATTTGACGTTATTATGGTGCCACGCAAGGATTGAAATCAAACGGAGTCCATTTGGTCACTCAAATCCTTGTATTCTCGGATTGCACTCAATTGAGCCTACAACGTACAAAGGAGTTTTCTTTCTTCGTTAACTTACAACCGAACCTTTTTGTTGAGTCAAACATGTCCCATTTGACGTTATTAAGGTGCCACACGAGGATTGAAATCAAACGGAGTCCATTTGGTCACTCAAATCCTTGTATTCTCGGATTGCACCCAAATTGGTTTCCAATTGAGCCTACAACGTACAAACGAGTTTTCCTTCTTCGTTAAGCACAACCAAACCTTTTTGTTGAGTCAAAAATTTCCCATTTGACGTTATTATGGTGCCACGCGAGGATTGAAATCAAACGGAGTCCATTTGGTCACTCAAATCCTTGTATTCTCGGATTGCACTCAATTGAGCCTACAAAGTACAAACGAGTTTTCCTTCTTCGTTAAGCACAACCGAACCTTTTTGTTGAGTCAAACATGTCCCATTTGACGTTATTCTGGTGCCACATGTGGATTGAAATCAAACGGAGTCCATTTGGTTACCCAAATCCTTGTACTCTCGGATTTCACCCAAATTTGCCTCCAATTGAGCCTACAACGTACAAACGAGTTTTCCTTCTTCGTTAAGCACAACCGAACCTTTTTGTTGAGTCAAACATGTCCCATTTGACGTTATTATGGTGCCACGCAAGGATTGAAATCAAACGGAGTCCATTTGGTCACTCAAATCCTTGTATTCTCGGATTGCACTCAATTGAGCCTACAACGTACAAAGGAGTTTTCCTTCTTCGTTAAGCACAACCGAACCTTTTTGTTGAGTAAAACTTGTCCCATTTGACGTTATTATGGTGCCACGAGAGGATTGAAATCAAACGGAGTCCATTTGGTTACTCAAATCCTTGTACTCTCGGATTGCACCCAAATTGGAATCCAATTGAGCCTACAACGTACAAACGAGTTTTCCTTCTTCGTTAATTTACAACCGAATCTTTTTGTTGAGTCAAACATGTCCCATTTGACGTTATTAAGGTGCCACGTGAGGATTGAAATCAAACGGAGTCCATTTGGTCACTCAAATCCTTGTATTCTCGGATTGCACCCAAATTGGCCTCCCATTGAGCCTACAACGTACAAACGAGTTTTCCTTCTACGTTAAGCACAACCGAACCTTTTTGTTGAGTCAAACATGTCCCATTTGACGTTATTATGGTGCCACGCGAGGATTGAAATCAAACGGAGTCCATTTGGTCACTCAAATCCTTGTATTCTCGGATTGCACTCAAATTGGCCTCAATTGAGCCTACAACGTACAAACGAGTTTTCCTTCTTCGTTAAGCACAACCGAACCTTTTTGTTGATTCAAACATGTCCCATTTGACGTTATTATGGTGCCACACGAGGATTGAAATCAAACGGGCTCCATTTGGTCACACAAATCCTTGTATTCTCGGATTGCACCCAAATTGGCCTCCAATTGAGCCTACAACGTACAAACGAGTATTCCTTCTTCGTTAAGCACAACCGAACCTTTTTGTTGAGTCAAACATGTCCCATTTGACGTTATTATGGTGCCACGCAAGGATTGAAATCAAACGGAGTCCATTTGGTCACTCAAATCCTTGTATTCTCGGATTGCACTCAATTGAGCCTACAACGTACAAACGAGTTTTCCTTCTTCGTTAAGCACAACCGAACCTTTTTGTTGAGTAAAACATGTCCCATTTGACGTTATAATGGTGCCACGCGAGGATTGAAATCAAACGGAGTCCATTTGGTTACTCAAATCCTTGTATTCTCGGATTGCACCCAAATTGGTTTCCAATTGAGCCTACAACGTACAAACGAGTTTTCCTTCTTCGTTAAGCACAACCAAACCTTTTTGTTGAGTCAAAAATTTCCCATTTGACGTTATTATGGTGCCACGCGAGGATTGAAATCAAACGGAGTCCATTTGGTCACTCAAATCCTTGTATTCTCGGATTGCACTCAATTGAGCCTACAAAGTACAAACGAGTTTTCCTTCTTCGTTAAGCACAACCGAACCTTTTTGTTGAGTCAAACATGTCCCATTTGACGTTATTCTGGTGCCACATGTGGATTGAAATCAAACGGAGTCCATTTGGTTACCCAAATCCTTGTACTCTCGGATTTCACCCAAATTTGCCTCCAATTGAGCCTACAACGTACAAACGAGTTTTCCTTCTTCGTTAAGCACAACCGAACCTTTTTGTTGAGTCAAACATGTCCCATTTGACGTTATTATGGTGCCACGCAAGGATTGAAATCAAACGGAGTCCATTTGGTCACTCAAATCCTTGTATTCTCGGATTGCACTCAATTGAGCCTACAACGTACAAAGGAGTTTTCCTTCTTCGTTAAGCACAACCGAACCTTTTTGTTGAGTAAAACATGTACCATTTGACGTTATTATGGTGCCACGAGAGGATTGAAATCAAACGGAGTCCATTTGGTTACTCAAATCCTTGTACTCTCGGATTGCACCCAAATTGGAATCCAATTGAGCCTACAACGTACAAACGAGTTTTCCTTCTTCGTTAATTTACAACCGAATCTTTTTGTTGAGTCAAACATGTCCCATTTGACGTTATTAAGGTGCCACGCGAGGATTGAAATCAAACGGAGTCCATTTGGTCACTCAAATCCTTGTATTCTCGGATTGCACCCAAATTGGCCTCCCATTGTGCCTACAACGTACAAACGAGTTTTCCTTCTACGTTAAGCACAACCGAACCTTTTTGTTGAGTCAAACATGTCCCATTTGACGTTATTATGGTGCCACGCGAGGATTGAAATCAAACGGAGTCCATTTGGTCACTCAAATCCTTGTATTCTCGGATTGCACTCAAATTGGCCTCAATTGAGCCTACAACGTACAAACGAGTTTTCCTTCTTCGTTAAGCACAACCGAACCTTTTTGTTGATTCAAACATGTCCCATTTGACGTTATTATGGTGCCACACGAGGATTGAAATCAAACGGGCTCCATTTGGTCACACAAATCCTTGTATTCTCGGATTGTACCCAAATTGGCCTCCAATTGAGCCTACAACGTACAAACAAGTATTCCTTCTTCGTTAAGCACAACCGAACCTTTTTGTTGAGTCAAACATGTCCCATTTGACGTTATTATGGTGCCACGCAAGGATTGAAATCAAACGGAGTCCATTTGGTCACTCAAATCCTTGTATTCTCGGATTGCACTCAATTGAGCCTACAACGTACAAACGAGTTTTCCTTCTTCGTTAAGCACAACCGAACCTTTTTGTTGAGTAAAACATGTCCCATTTGACGTTATAATGGTGCCACGCGAGGATTGAAATCAAATGGAGTCCATTTGGTTACTCAAATCCTTGTACTCTCGGATTGCACCCAAATTGGAATGCAATTGAGCCTACAACGTACAAACGAGTTTTCCTTCTTCGTTAAGCACAACTGAACCTTTTTGTTGAGTCAAACATGTCCCATTTGTCGTTATTATGGTGCCACACGAGGATTGAAATCAAACGGGGTCTATTTGGTCACTCAAATCCTTGTATTCCCGGATTGCACTCAATTGAGCCTACAACGTACAAAGGAGTTTTTCTTCTTCGTTAAGCACAACCGAACCTTTTTGTTGAGTAAAACATGTCCCATTTGACGTTATTATGGTGCCACGAGAGGATTGAAATCAAACGGAGTCCATTTGGTTACTCAAATCCTTGTACTCTCGGATTGCACCCAAATTGGAATCCAATTGAGCCTACAACGTACAAACGAGTTTTCCTTCTTCGTTAATTTACAACCGAATCTTTTTGTTGAGTCAAACATGTCCCATTTGACGTTATTAAGGTGCCACGCGAGGATTGAAATCAAACGGAGTCCATTTGGTCACTCAAATCCTTGTATTCTCGGATTGCACCCAAATTGGCCTCCCATTGAGCCTACAACGTACAAACGAGTTTTCCTTCTTCGTTAATTTACAACCGAATCTTTTTGTTGAGTCAAACATGTCCCATTTGACATTATTAAGGTGCCACATGAGGATTGAAATCAAACGGAGTCCATTTGGTCACTCAAATCCTTGTATTCTCGGATTGCACCCAAATTGGTTTCCAATTGAGCCTACAACGTACAAACGAGTTTTCCTTCTTCGTTAAGCACAACCAAACCTTTTTGTTGAGTCAAAAATTTCCCATTTGACGTTATTATGGTGCCACGCGAGGATTGAAATCAAACGGAGTCCATTTGGTCACTCAAATCCTTGTATTCTCGGATTGCACTCAATTGAGCCTACAAAGTACAAACGAGTTTTCCATCTTCGTTAAGCACAACCGAACCTTTTTGTTGAGTCAAACATGTCCCATTTGACGTTATTCTGGTGCCACGTGTGGATTGAAATCAAACGGAGTCCATTTTTTTACTCAAATCCTTGTACTCTCGGATTTCACCCAAATTTGCCTCCAATTGAGCCTACAACGTACAAAGGAGTTTTCCTTCTTCGTTAAGCACAACCGAACCTTTTTGTTGAGTAAAACATGTCCCATTTGACGTTATTATGGTGCCACGCGAGGATTGAAATCAAACGGAGTCCATTTGGTTACTCAAATCCTTGTACTCTCGGATTGCACCCAAATTGGAATCCAATTGAGCCTACAACGTACAAACGAGTTTTCCTTCTTCGTTAATTTACAACCGAATCTTTTTGTTGAGTCAAACATGTCCCATTTGACGTTATTAAGGTGCCACACGAGGATTGAAATCAAACGGAGTCCATTTGGTCACTCAAATCCTTGTATTCTCGGATTGCACCCAAATTGGCCTCCCATTGAGCCTACCACGTACAAACGAGTTTTCCTTCTTCGTTAAGCACAACCAAACCTTTTTGTTGAGTCAAACATGTCCCATTTGACGTTATTATGGTGCCACGCGAGGATTGAAATCAAACGGAGTCCATTTGGTCACTCAAATCCTTGTATTCTCGGATTGCACTCAAATTGGCCTCAATTGAGCCTACAACGTACAAACGAGTTTTCCTTCTTCGTTAAGCACAACCGAACCTTTTTGTTGATTCAAACATGTCCCATTTGACGTTATTATGGTGCCACACGAGGATTGAAATCAAACGGGCTCCATTTGGTCACACAAATCCTTGTATTCTCGGATTGCACCCAAATTGGCCTCCAATTGAGCCTACAACGTACAAACGAGTATTCCTTCTTCGTTAAGCACAACCGAACCTTTTTGTTGAGTCAAACATGTCCCATTTGACGTTATTATGGTGCCACGCAAGGATTGAAATCAAACGGAGTCCATTTGGTCACTCAAATCCTTGTATTCTCGGATTGCACTCAATTGAGCCTACAACGTACAAAGGAGTTTTCCTTCTTCGTTAAGCACAACCGAACCTTTTTGTTGAGTAAAACATGTCCCATTTGACGTTATTATGGTGCCACACGAGGATTGAAATCAAACGGAGTCCATTTGGTTACTCAAATCCTTGTACTCTCGGATTGCACCCAATTTGGCCTCCAATTGAGCCTACAACGTACAAACGAGTTTTCCTTCTTCGTTAAGCACAACCAAACCTTTTTGTTGAGTCAAAAATTTCCCATTTGACGTTATTATGGTGCCACGCGAGGATTGAAATCAAACGGAGTCCATTTGGTCACTCAAATCCTTGTATTCTCGGATTGCACTCAATTGAGCCTACAAAGTACAAACGAGTTTTCCTTCTTCGTTAAGCACAACCGAACCTTTTTGTTGAGTCAAACATGTCCCATTTGACGTTATTCTGGTGCCACATGTGGATTGAAATCAAACGGAGTCCATTTGGTTACCCAAATCCTTGTACTCTCGGATTTCACCCAAATTTGCCTCCAATTGAGCCTACAACGTACAAACGAGTTTTCCTTCTTCGTTAAGCACAACCGAACCTTTTTGTTGAGTCAAACATGTCCCATTTGACGTTATTATGGTGCCACGCAAGGATTGAAATCAAACGGAGTCCATTTGGTCACTCAAATCCTTGTATTCTCGGATTGCACTCAATTGAGCCTACAACGTACAAAGGAGTTTTCCTTCTTCGTTAACTTACAACCGAACCTTTTTGTTGAGTCAAACATGTCCCATTTGACGTTATTAAGGTGCCACACGAGGATTGAAATCAAACGGAGTCCATTTGGTCACTCAAATCCTTGTATTCTCGGATTGCACCCAAATTGGTTTCCAATTGAGCCTACAACGTACAAACGAGTTTTCCTTCTTCGTTAAGCACAACCAAACCTTTTTGTTGAGTCAAAAATTTCCCATTTGACGTTATTATGGTGCCACGCGAGGATTGAAATCAAACGGAGTCCATTTGGTCACTCAAATCCTTGTATTCTCGGATTGCACTCAATTGAGCCTACAAAGTACAAACGAGTTTTCCTTCTTCGTTAAGCACAACCGAACCTTTTTGTTGAGTCAAACATGTCCCATTTGACGTTATTCTGGTGCCACATGTGGATTGAAATCAAACGGAGTCCATTTGGTTACCCAAATCCTTGTACTCTCGGATTTCACCCAAATTTGCCTCCAATTGAGCCTACAACGTACAAACGAGTTTTCCTTCTTCGTTAAGCACAACCGAACCTTTTTGTTGAGTCAAACATGTCCCATTTGACGTTATTATGGTGCCACGCAAGGATTGAAATCAAACGGAGTCCATTTGGTCACTCAAATCCTTGTATTCTCGGATTGCACTCAATTGAGCCTACAACGTACAAAGGAGTTTTCCTTCTTCGTTAAGCACAACCGAACCTTTTTGTTGAGTAAAACTTGTCCCATTTGACGTTATTATGGTGCCACGAGAGGATTGAAATCAAACGGAGTCCATTTGGTTACTCAAATCCTTGTACTCTCGGATTGCACCCAAATTGGAATCCAATTGAGCCTACAACGTACAAACGAGTTTTCCTTCTTCGTTAATTTACAACCGAATCTTTTTGTTGAGTTAAACATGTCCCATTTGACGTTATTAAGGTGCCACGTGAGGATTGAAATCAAACGGAGTCCATTTGGTCACTCAAATCCTTGTATTCTCGGATTGCACCCAAATTGGCCTCCCATTGAGCCTACAACGTACAAACGAGTTTTCCTTCTACGTTAAGCACAACCGAACCTTTTTGTTGAGTCAAACATGTCCCATTTGACGTTATTATGGTGCCACGCGAGGATTGAAATCAAACGGAGTCCATTTGGTCACTCAAATCCTTGTATTCTCGGATTGCACTCAAATTGGCCTCAATTGAGCCTACAACGTACAAACGAGTTTTCCTTCTTCGTTAAGCACAACCGAACCTTTTTGTTGATTCAAACATGTCCCATTTGACGTTATTATGGTGCCACACGAGGATTGAAATCAAACGGGCTCCATTTGGTCACACAAATCCTTGTATTCTCGGATTGCACCCAAATTGGCCTCCAATTGAGCCTACAACGTACAAACGAGTATTCCTTCTTCGTTAAGCACAACCGAACCTTTTTGTTGAGTCAAACATGTCCCATTTGACGTTATTATGGTGCCACGCAAGGATTGAAATCAAACGGAGTCCATTTGGTCACTCAAATCCTTGTATTCTCGGATTGCACTCAATTGAGCCTACAACGTACAAACGAGTTTTCCTTCTTCGTTAAGCACAACCGAACCTTTTTGTTGAGTAAAACATGTCCCATTTGACGTTATAATGGTGCCACGCGAGGATTGAAATCAAACGGAGTCCATTTGGTTACTCAAATCCTTGTACTCTCGGATTGCACCCAAATTGGAATGCAATTGAGCCTACAACGTACAAACGAGTTTTCCTTCTTCGTTAAGCACAACTGAACCTTTTTGTTGAGTCAAACATGTCCCATTTGTCGTTATTATGGTGCCACACGAGGATTGAAATCAAACGGGGTCTATTTGGTCACTCAAATCCTTGTATTCCCGGATTGCACTCAATTGAGCCTACAACGTACAAACGAGTTTTCCTTCTTCGTTAAGCACAACCGAACCTTTTTGTTGAGTAAAACATGTCCCATTTGACGTTATTATGGTGCCACGAGAGGATTGAAATCAAACGGAGTCCATTTGGTTACTCAAATCCTTGTACTCTCGGATTGCACCCAAATTGGAATCCAATTGAGCCTACAACGTACAAACGAGTTTTCCTTCTTCGTTAATTTACAACCGAATCTTTTTGTTGAGTCAAACATGTCCCATTTGACGTTATTAAGGTGCCACGCGAGGATTGAAATCAAACGGAGTCCATTTGGTCACTCAAATCCTTGTATTCTCGGATTGCACCCAAATTGGCCTCCCATTGAGCCTACAACGTACAAACGAGTTTTCCTTCTTCGTTAATTTACAACCGAATCTTTTTGTTGAGTCAAACATGTCCCATTTGACATTATTAAGGTGCCACATGAGGATTGAAATCAAACGGAGTCCATTTGGTCACTCAAATCCTTGTATTCTCGGATTGCACCCAAATTGGTTTCCAATTGAGCCTACAACGTACAAACGAGTTTTCCTTCTTCGTTAAGCACAACCAAACCTTTTTGTTGAGTCAAAAATTTCCCATTTGACGTTATTATGGTGCCACGCGAGGATTGAAATCAAACGGAGTCCATTTGGTCACTCAAATCCTTGTATTCTCGGATTGCACTCAATTGAGCCTACAAAGTACAAACGAGTTTTCCATCTTCGTTAAGCACAACCGAACCTTTTTGTTGAGTCAAACATGTCCCATTTGACGTTATTCTGGTGCCACGTGTGGATTGAAATCAAACGGAGTCCATTTTTTTACTCAAATCCTTGTACTCTCGGATTTCACCCAAATTTGCCTCCAATTGAGCCTACAACGTACAAAGGAGTTTTCCTTCTTCGTTAAGCACAACCGAACCTTTTTGTTGAGTAAAACATGTCCCATTTGACGTTATTATGGTGCCACGCGAGGATTGAAATCAAACGGAGTCCATTTGGTTACTCAAATCCTTGTACTCTCGGATTGCACCCAAATTGGAATCCAATTGAGCCTACAACGTACAAACGAGTTTTCCTTCTTCGTTAATTTACAACCGAATCTTTTTGTTGAGTCAAACATGTCCCATTTGACGTTATTAAGGTGCCACACGAGGATTGAAATCAAACGGAGTCCATTTGGTCACTCAAATCCTTGTATTCTCGGATTGCACCCAAATTGGCCTCCCATTGAGCCTACCACGTACAAACGAGTTTTCCTTCTTCGTTAAGCACAACCAAACCTTTTTGTTGAGTCAAACATGTCCCATTTGACGTTATTATGGTGCCACGCGAGGATTGAAATCAAACGGAGTCCATTTGGTCACTCAAATCCTTGTATTCTCGGATTGCACTCAAATTGGCCTCAATTGAGCCTACAACGTACAAACGAGTTTTCCTTCTTCGTTAAGCACAACCGAACCTTTTTGTTGATTCAAACATGTCCCATTTGACGTTATTATGGTGCCACACGAGGATTGAAATCAAACGGGCTCCATTTGGTCACACAAATCCTTGTATTCTCGGATTGCACCCAAATTGGCCTCCAATTGAGCCTACAACGTACAAACGAGTATTCCTTCTTCGTTAAGCACAACCGAACCTTTTTGTTGAGTCAAACATGTCCCATTTGACGTTATTATGGTGCCACGCAAGGATTGAAATCAAACGGAGTCCATTTGGTCACTCAAATCCTTGTATTCTCGGATTGCACTCAATTGAGCCTACAACGTACAAACGAGTTTTCCTTCTTCGTTAAGCACAACCGAACGTTTTTGTTGAGTAAAACATGTCCCATTTGACGTTATAATGGTGCCACGCGAGGATTGAAATCAAACGGAGTCCATTTGGTTACTCAAATCCTTGTACTCTCGGATTGCACCCAAATTGGAATGCAATTGAGCCTACAACGTACAAACGAGTTTTCCTTCTTCGTTAAGCACAACTGAACCTTTTTGTTGAGTCAAACATGTCCCATTTGTCGTTATTATGGTGCCACACGAGGATTGAAATCAAACGGGGTCTATTTGGTCACTCAAATCCTTGTATTCCCGGATTGCACTCAATTGAGCCTACAACGTACAAACGAGTTTTCCTTCTTCGTTAAGCACAACCGAACCTTTTTGTTGAGTAAAACATGTCCCATTTGACGTTATTATGGTGCCACGAGAGGATTGAAATCAAACGGAGTCCATTTGGTTACTCAAATCCTTGTACTCTCGGATTGCACCCAAATTGGAATCCAATTGAGCCTACAACGTACAAACGAGTTTTCCTTCTTCGTTAATTTACAACCGAATCTTTTTGTTGAGTCAAACATGTCCCATTTGACGTTATTAAGGTGCCACGCGAGGATTGAAATCAAACGGAGTCCATTTGGTCACTCAAATCCTTGTATTCTCGGATTGCACCCAAATTGGCCTCCCATTGACCCTACAACGTACAAACGAGTTTTCCTTCTTCGTTAATTTACAACCGAATCTTTTTGTTGAGTCAAACATGTCCCATTTGACATTATTAAGGTGCCACATGAGGATTGAAATCAAACGGAGTCCATTTGGTCACTCAAATCCTTGTATTCTCGGATTGCACCCAAATTGGTTTCCAATTGAGCCTACAACGTACAAACGAGTTTTCCTTCTTCGTTAAGCACAACCAAACCTTTTTGTTGAGTCAAAAATTTCCCATTTGACGTTATTATGGTGCCACGCGAGGATTGAAATCAAACGGAGTCCATTTGGTCACTCAAATCCTTGTATTCTCGGATTGCACTCAATTGAGCCTACAAAGTACAAACGAGTTTTCCATCTTCGTTAAGCACAACCGAACCTTTTTGTTGAGTCAAACATGTCCCATTTGACGTTATTCTGGTGCCACGTGTGGATTGAAATCAAACGGAGTCCATTTTTTTACTCAAATCCTTGTACTCTCGGATTTCACCCAAATTTGCCTCCAATTGAGCCTACAACGTACAAAGGAGTTTTCCTTCTTCGTTAAGCACAACCGAACCTTTTTGTTGAGTAAAACATGTCCCATTTGACGTTATTATGGTGCCACGCGAGGATTGAAATCAAACGGAGTCCATTTGGTTACTCAAATCCTTGTACTCTCGGATTGCACCCAAATTGGAATCCAATTGAGCCTACAACGTACAAACGAGTTTTCCTTCTTCGTTAATTTACAACCGAATCTTTTTGTTGAGTCAAACATGTCCAATTTGACGTTATTAAGGTGCCACACGAGGATTGAAATCAAACGGAGTCCATTTGGTCACTCAAATCCTTGTATTCTCGGATTGCACCCAAATTGGCCTCCCATTGAGCCTACCACGTACAAACGAGTTTTCCTTCTTCGTTAAGCACAACCAAACCTTTTTGTTGAGTCAAACATGTCCCATTTGACGTTATTATGGTGCCACACGAGGATTGAAATCAAACGGGCTCCATTTGGTCACACAAATCCTTGTATTCTCGGATTGCACCCAAATTGGCCTCCAATTGAGCCTACAACGTACAAACGAGTATTCCTTCTTCGTTAAGCACAACCGAACCTTTTTGTTGAGTCAAACATGTCCCATTTGACGTTATTATGGTGCCACGCAAGGATTGAAATCAAACGGAGTCCATTTGGTCACTCAAATCCTTGTATTCTCGGATTGCACTCAATTGAGCCTACAACGTACAAAGGAGTTTTCCTTCTTCGTTAAGCACAACCGAACCTTTTTGTTGAGTAAAACATGTCCCATTTGACGTTATTATGGTGCCACACGAGGATTGAAATCAAACGGAGTCCATTTGGTTACTCAAATCCTTGTACTCTCGGATTGCACCCAATTTGGTCTCCAATTGAGCCTACAACGTACAAACGAGTTTTCCTTCTTCGTTAATTTACAACCGAATATTTTTGTTGAGTCAAACATGTCCCATTTGACATTATTAAGGTGCCACGTGAGGATTGAAATCAAACGGAGTCCATTTGGTCACTCAAATCTTTGTATTCTCGGATTGCACCCAAATTGGCCTCCCATTGAGCCTACAACGTACAAACGAGTTTTCCTTCTTCGTTAAGCACAACCGAACCTTTTTGTTGAGTCAAACATGTCCCATTTGACGTTATTATGGTGCCACACGAGGATTGAAATCAAACGGGGTCCATTTGGTGACTCAAATCCTTGTATTCTCGGATTGCACCCAAATTGGCCTCCAATTGAGCCTACAACGTACAAACGAGTTTTCCTTCTTCGTTAAGCACAACCGAACCTTTTTGTTGAGTCAAACATGTCCCATTTGACGTTATTATGGTGCCACACGAGGATTGAAATCAAACGGGGTCCATTTGGTCACTCAAATCCTTGTATTCTCGGATTGCACCCAAATTGGTTTCCAATTGAGCCTACAACGTACAAACGAGTTTTCCTTCTTCGTTAAGCACAACCAAACCTTTTTGTTCAGTCAAACATTTCCCATTTGACGTTATTATGGTGCCACGCGAGGATTGAAATCAAACGGAGTCCATTTGGTCACTCAAATCCTTGTATTCTCGGATTGCACTCAATTGAGCCTACAAAGTACAAACGAGTTTTCCTTCTTCGTTAAGCACAACCGAACCTTTTTGTTGAGTCAAACATGTCCCATTTGACGTTATTCTTGTGCCACGTGTGGATTGAAATCAAACGGAGTCCATTTGGTTACTCAAATCCTTGTACTCTCGGATTTCACCCAAATTTGCCTCCAATTGAGCCTACAACGTACAAACGAGTTTTCCTTCTTCGTTAAGCACAACCGAACCTTTTTGTTGAGTCAAACATGTCCCATTTGACGTTATTATGGTGCCACGCAAGGATTGAAATCAAACGGAGTCCATTTGGTCACTCAAATCCTTGTATTCTCGGATTGCACTCAATTGAGCCTACAACGTACAAAGGAGTTTTCCTTCTTCGTTAAGCACAACCGAACCTTTTTGTTGAGTAAAACATGTCCCATTTGACGTTATTATGGTGCCACGCGAGGATTGAAATCAAACGGAGTCCATTTGGTTACTCAAATCCTTGTACTCTCGGATTGCACCCAAATTGGAATCCAATTGAGCCTACAACGTACAAACGAGTTTTCCTTCTTCGTTAATTTACAACCGAATCTTTTTGTTGAGTCAAACATGTCCCATTTGACATTATTAAGGTGCCACGCGAGGATTGAAATCATACGGAGTCCATTTGGTCACTCAAATCCTTGTATTCTCGGATTGCACCCAAATTGGCCTCCCATTGAGCCTACAACGTACAAACGAGTTTTCCTTCTTCGTTAAGCACAACCGAACCTTTTTGTTGAGTCAAACATGTCCCATTTGACGTTATTATGGTGCCACGCGAGGATTGAAATCAAACGGAGTCCATTTGGTCACTCAAATCCTTATATTCTCGGATTGCACTCAAATTGGCCTCAATTGAGCCTACAACGTACAAACGAGTTTTCCTTCTTCGTTAAGCACAACCGAACCTTTTTGTTGATTCAAACATGTCCCATTTGACGTTATTATGGTGCCACACGAGGATTGAAATCAAACGGGCTCCATTTGGTCACACAAATCCTTGTATTCTCGGATTGCACCCAAATTGGCCTCCAATTGAGCCTACAACGTACAAACGAGTATTCCTTCTTCGTTAAGCACAACCGAACCTTTTTGTTGAGTCAAACATGTCCCATTTGACGTTATTATGGTGCCACGCAAGGATTGAAATCAAACGGAGTCCATTTGGTCACTCAAATCCTTGTATTCTCGGATTGCACTCAATTGAGCCTACAACGTACAAACGAGTTTTCCTTCTTCGTTAAGCACAACCGAACCTTTTTGTTGAGTAAAACATGTCCCATTTGACGTTATTATGGTGCCACGCGAGGATTGAAATCAAACGGAGTCCATTTGGTTACTCAAATCCTTGTACTCTCGGATTGCACCCAATTTGGCCTCCAATTGAGCCTACAACGTACAAACGAGTTTTCCTTCTTCGTTAATTTACAACCGAATCTTTTTGTTGAGTCAAACATGTCCCATTTGACATTATTAAGGTGCCACATGAGGATTGAAATCAAACGGAGTCCATTTGGTCACTCAAATCCTTGTATTCTCGGATTGCACCCAAATTGGCCTCCCATTGAGCCTACAACGTACAAACGAGTTTTCCTTCTTCGTTAAGCACAACCGAACCTTTTTGTTGAGTCAAACATGTCCCATTTGACGTTATTATGGTGCCACACGAGGATTGAAATCAAACGGGGTCCATTTGGTCACTCAAATCCTTGTATTCTCGGATTGCACCCAAATTGGCCTCCAATTGAGCCTACAACGTACAAACGAGTTTTCCTTCTTCGTTAACTTACAACCGAACCTTTTTGTTGAGTCAAACATGTCCCATTTGACGTTATTAAGGTGCCACACGAGGATTGAAATCAAACGGAGTCCATTTGGTCACTCAAATCCTTGTATTCTCGGATTGCACCCAAATTGGTTTCCAATTGAGCCTACAACGTACAAACGAGTTTTCCTTCTTCGTTAAGCACAACCAAACCTTTTTGTTGAGTCAAAAATTTCCCATTTGACGTTATTATGGTGCCACGCGAGGATTGAAATCAAACGGAGTCCATTTGGTCACTCAAATCCTTGTATTCTCGGATTGCACTCAATTGAGCCTACAAAGTACAAACGAGTTTTCCTTCTTCGTTAAGCACAACCGAACCTTTTTGTTGAGTCAAACATGTCCCATTTGACGTTATTCTGGTGCCACATGTGGATTGAAATCAAACGGAGTCCATTTGGTTACCCAAATCCTTGTACTCTCGGATTTCACCCAAATTTGCCTCCAATTGAGCCTACAACGTACAAACGAGTTTTCCTTCTTCGTTAAGCACAACCAAACCTTTTTGTTGAGTCAAACATGTCCCATTTGACGTTATTATGGTGCCACGCAAGGATTGAAATCAAACGGAGTCCATTTGGTCACTCAAATCCTTGTATTCTCGGATTGCACTCAATTGAGTCTACAACGTACAAAGGAGTTTTCCTTCTTCGTTAAGCACAACCGAACCTTTTTGTTGAGTAAAACATGTCCCATTTGACGTTATTATGGTGCCACGCGAGGATTGAAATCAAACGGAGTCCATTTGGTTACTCAAATCCTTGTACTCTCGGATTGCACCCAAATTGGAATCCAATTGAGCCTACAACGTACAAACGAGTTTTCCTTCTTCGTTAATTTACAACCGAATCTTTTTGTTGAGTCAAACATGTCCCATTTGACATTATTAAGGTGCCATGCGAGGATTGAAATCATACGGAGTCCATTTGGTCACTCAAATCCTTGTATTCTCGGATTGCACCCAAATTGGCCTCCCATTGAGCCTACAACGTACAAACGAGTTTTCCTTCTTCGTTAAGCACAACCGAACCTTTTTGTTGAGTCAAACATGTCCCATTTGACGTTATTATGGTGCCACGCGAGGATTGAAATCAAACGGAGTCCATTTGGTCACTCAAATCCTTATATTCTCGGATTGCACTCAAATTGGCCTCAATTGAGCCTACAACGTACAAACGAGTTTTCCTTCTTCGTTAAGCACAACCGAACCTTTTTGTTGATTCAAACATGTCCCATTTGACGTTATTATGGTGCCACACGAGGATTGAAATCAAACGGGCTCCATTTGGTCACACAAATCCTTGTATTCTCGGATTGCACCCAAATTGGCCTCCAATTGAGCCTACAACGTACAAACGAGTATTCCTTCTTCGTTAAGCACAACCGAACCTTTTTGTTGAGTCAAACATGTCCCATTTGACGTTATTATGGTGCCATGCAAGGATTGAAATCAAAAGGAGTCCATTTGGTCACTCAAATCCTTGTATTCTCGGATTGCACTCAATTGAGCCTACAACGTACAAACGAGTTTTCCTTCTTCGTTAAGCACAACCGAACCTTTTTGTTGAGTAAAACATGTCCCATTTGACGTTATTATGGTGCCACGCGAGGATTGAAATCAAACGGAGTCCATTTGGTTACTCAAATCCTTGTACTCTCGGATTGCACCCAATTTGGCCTCCAATTGAGCCTACAACGTACAAACGAGTTTTCCTTCTTCGTTAATTTACAACCGAATCTTTTTGTTGAGTCAAACATGTCCCATTTGACATTATTAAGGTGCCACATGAGGATTGAAATCAAACGGAGTCCATTTGGTCACTCAAATCCTTGTATTCTCGGATTGCACCCAAATTGGCCTCCCATTGAGCCTACAACGTACAAACGAGTTTTCCTTCTTCGTTAAGCACAACCGAACCTTTTTGTTGAGTCAAACATGTCCCATTTGACGTTATTATGGTGCCACACGAGGATTGAAATCAAACGGGGTCCATTTGGTCACTCAAATCCTTGTATTCTCGGATTGCACCCAAATTGGCCTCCAATTGAGCCTACAACGTACAAACGAGTTTTCCTTCTTCGTTAACTTACAACCGAACCTTTTTGTTGAGTCAAACATGTCCCATTTGACGTTATTAAGGTGCCACACGAGGATTGAAATCAAACGGAGTCCATTTGGTCACTCAAATCCTTGTATTCTCGGATTGCACCCAAATTGGTTTCCAATTGAGCCTACAACGTACAAACGAGTTTTCCTTCTTCGTTAAGCACAACCAAACCTTTTTGTTGAGTCAAAAATTTCCCATTTGACGTTATTATGGTGCCACGCGAGGATTGAAATCAAACGGAGTCCATTTGGTCACTCAAATCCTTGTATTCTCGGATTGCACTCAATTGAGCCTACAAAGTACAAACGAGTTTTCCTTCTTCGTTAAGCACAACCGAACCTTTTTGTTGAGTCAAACATGTCCCATTTGACGTTATTCTGGTGCCACATGTGGATTGAAATCAAACGGAGTCCATTTGGTTACCCAAATCCTTGTACTCTCGGATTTCACCCAAATTTGCCTCCAATTGAGCCTACAACGTACAAACGAGTTTTCCTTCTTCGTTAAGCACAACCAAACCTTTTTGTTGAGTCAAACATGTCCCATTTGACGTTATTATGGTGCCACGCAAGGATTGAAATCAAACGGAGTCCATTTGGTCACTCAAATCCTTGTATTCTCGGATTGCACTCAATTGAGTCTACAACGTACAAAGGAGTTTTCCTTCTTCGTTAAGCACAACCGAACCTTTTTGTTGAGTAAAACATGTCCCATTTGACGTTATTATGGTGCCACGCGAGGATTGAAATCAAACGGAGTCCATTTGGTTACTCAAATCCTTGTACTCTCGGATTGCACCCAAATTGGAATCCAATTGAGCCTACAACGTACAAACGAGTTTTCCTTCTTCGTTAATTTACAACCGAATCTTTTTGTTGAGTCAAACATGTCCCATTTGACATTATTAAGGTGCCATGCGAGGATTGAAATCATACGGAGTCCATTTGGTCACTCAAATCCTTGTATTCTCGGATTGCACCCAAATTGGCCTCCCATTGAGCCTACAACGTACAAACGAGTTTTCCTTCTTCGTTAAGCACAACCGAACCTTTTTGTTGAGTCAAACATGTCCCATTTGACGTTATTATGGTGCCACGCGAGGATTGAAATCAAACGGAGTCCATTTGGTCACTCAAATCCTTATATTCTCGGATTGCACTCAAATTGGCCTCAATTGAGCCTACAACGTACAAACGAGTTTTCCTTCTTCGTTAAGCACAACCGAACCTTTTTGTTGATTCAAACATGTCCCATTTGACGTTATTATGGTGCCACACGAGGATTGAAATCAAACGGGCTCCATTTGGTCACACAAATCCTTGTATTCTCGGATTGCACCCAAATTGGCCTCCAATTGAGCCTACAACGTACAAACGAGTATTCCTTCTTCGTTAAGCACAACCGAACCTTTTTGTTGAGTCAAACATGTCCCATTTGACGTTATTATGGTGCCATGCAAGGATTGAAATCAAAAGGAGTCCATTTGGTCACTCAAATCCTTGTATTCTCGGATTGCACTCAATTGAGCCTACAACGTACAAACGAGTTTTCCTTCTTCGTTAAGCACAACCGAACCTTTTTGTTGAGTAAAACATGTCCCATTTGACGTTATTATGGTGCCACGCGAGGATTGAAATCAAACGGAGTCCATTTGGTTACTCAAATCCTTGTACTCTCGGATTGCACCCAATTTGGCCTCCAATTGAGCCTACAACGTACAAACGAGTTTTCCTTCTTCGTTAATTTACAACCGAATCTTTTTGTTGAGTCAAACATGTCCCATTTGACATTATTAAGGTGCCACATGAGGATTGAAATCAAACGGAGTCCATTTGGTCACTCAAATCCTTGTATTCTCGGATTGCACCCAAATTGGCCTCCCATTGAGCCTACAACGTACAAACGAGTTTTCCTTCTTCGTTAAGCACAACCGAACCTTTTTGTTGAGTCAAACATGTCCCATTTGACGTTATTATGGTGCCACACGAGGATTGAAATCAAACGGGGTCCATTTGGTCACTCAAATCCTTGTATTCTCGGATTGCACCCAAATTGGCCTCCAATTGAGCCTACAACGTACAAACGAGTTTTCCTTCTTCGTTAACTTACAACCGAACCTTTTTGTTGAGTCAAACATGTCCCATTTGACGTTATTAAGGTGCCACACGAGGATTGAAATCAAACGGAGTCCATTTGGTCACTCAAATCCTTGTATTCTCGGATTGCACCCAAATTGGTTTCCAATTGAGCCTACAACGTACAAACGAGTTTTCCTTCTTCGTTAAGCACAACCAAACCTTTTTGTTGAGTCAAAAATTTCCCATTTGACGTTATTATGGTGCCACGCGAGGATTGAAATCAAACGGAGTCCATTTGGTCACTCAAATCCTTGTATTCTCGGATTGCACTCAATTGAGCCTACAAAGTACAAATGAGTTTTCCTTCTTCGTTAAGCACAACCGAACCTTTTTGTTGAGTCAAACATGTCCCATTTGACGTTATTCTGGTGCCACATGTGGATTGAAATCAAACGGAGTCCATTTGGTTACCCAAATCCTTGTACTCTCGGATTTCACCCAAATTTGCCTCCAATTGAGCCTACAACGTACAAACGAGTTTTCCTTCTTCGTTAAGCACAACCGAACCTTTTTGTTGGGTCAAACATGTCCCATTTGACGTTATTATGGTGCCACGCAAGGATTGAAATCAAACGGAGTCCATTTGGTCACTCAAATCCTTGTATTCTCGGATTGCACTCAATTGAGCCTACAACGTACAAAGGAGTTTTCCTTCTTCGTTAAGCACAACCGAACCTTTTTGTTGAGTAAAACATGTCCCATTTGACGTTATTATGGTGCCACGAGAGGATTGAAATCAAACGGAGTCCATTTGGTTACTCAAATCCTTGTACTCTCGGATTGCACCCAAATTGGAATCCAATTGAGCCTACAACGTACAAACGAGTTTTCCTTCTTCGTTAATTTACAACCGAATCTTTTTGTTGAGTCAAACATGTCCCATTTGACGTTATTAAGGTGCCACGCTAGGATTGAAATCAAACGGAGTCCATTTGGTCACTCAAATCCTTGTATTCTCGGATTGCACCCAAATTGGCCTCCCATTGAGCCTACAACGTACAAACGAGTTTTCCTTCTACGTTAAGCACAACCGAACCTTTTTGTTGAGTCAAACATGTCCCATTTGACGTTATTATGGTGCCACGCGAGGATTGAAATCAAACGGAGTCCATTTGGTCACTCAAATCCTTGTATTCTCGGATTGCACTCAAATTGGCCTCAATTGAGCCTACAACGTACAAACGAGTTTTCCTACTTCGTTAAGCACAACCGAACCTTTTTGTTGAGTCAAACATGTCCCATTTGACGTTATTATGGTGCCACACGAGGATTGAAATCAAACGGGGTCCATTTGGTCACTCAAATCCTTGTATTCTCGGATTGCACCCAAATTGGCCTCCAATTGAGCCTACAACGTACAAACGAGTTTTCCTTCTTCGTTAACTTACAACCGAACCTTTTTGTTGAGTCAAACATGTCCCATTTGACGTTATTAAGGTGCCACACGAGGATTGAAATCAAACGGAGTCCATTTGGTCACTCAAATCCTTGTATTCTCGGATTGCACCCAAATTGGTTTCCAATTGAGCCTACAACGTACAAACGAGTTTTCCTTCTTCGTTAAGCACAACCAAACCTTTTTGTTGAGTCAAAAATTTCCCATTTGACGTTATTATGGTGCCACGCGAGGATTGAAATCAAACGGAGTCCATTTGGTCACTCAAATCCTTGTATTCTCGGATTGCACTCAATTGAGCCTACAAAGTACAAACGAGTTTTCCTTCTTCGTTAAGCACAACCGAACCTTTTTGTTGAGTCAAACATGTCCCATTTGACGTTATTCTGGTGCCACATGTGGATTGAAATCAAACGGAGTCCATTTGGTTACCCAAATCCTTGTACTCTCGGATTTCACCCAAATTTGCCTCCAATTGAGCCTACAACGTACAAACGAGTTTTCCTTCTTCGTTAAGCACAACCGAACCTTTTTGTTGAGTCAAACATGTCCCATTTGACGTTATTATGGTGCCACGCAAGGATTGAAATCAAACGGAGTCCATTTGGTCACTCAAATCCTTGTATTCTCGGATTGCACTCAATTGAGCCTACAACGTACAAAGGAGTTTTCCTTCTTCGTTAAGCACAACCGAACCTTTTTGTTGAGTAAAACATGTCCCATTTGACGTTATTATGGTGCCACGAGAGGATTGAAATCAAACGGAGTCCATTTGGTTACTCAAATCCTTGTACTCTCGGATTGCACCCAAATTGGAATCCAATTGAGCCTACAACGTACAAACGAGTTTTCCTTCTTCGTTAATTTACAACCGAATCTTTTTGTTGAGTCAAACATGTCCCATTTGACGTTATTAAGGTGCCACGCGAGGATTGAAATCAAACGGAGTCCATTTGGTCACTCAAATCCTTGTATTCTCGGATTGCACCCAAATTGGCCTCCCATTGAGCCTACAACGTACAAACGAGTTTTCCTTCTACGTTAAGCACAACCGAACCTTTTTGTTGAGTCAAACATGTCCCATTTGACGTTATTATGGTGCCACGCGAGGATTGAAATCAAACGGAGTCCATTTGGTCACTCAAATCCTTGTATTCTCGGATTGCACTCAAAATGGCCTCAATTGAGCCTACAACGTACAAACGAGTTTTCCTTCTTCGTTAAGCACAACCGAACCTTTTTGTTGATTCAAACATGTCCCATTTGACGTTATTATGGTGCCACACGAGGATTGAAATCAAACGGGCTCCATTTGGTCACACAAATCCTTGTATTCTCGGATTGCACCCAAATTGGCCTCCAATTGAGCCTACAACGTACAAACGAGTATTCCTTCTTCGTTAAGAACAACCGAACCTTTTTGTTGAGTCAAACATGTCCCATTTGACGTTATTATGGTGCCACGCAAGGATTGAAATCAAACGGAGTCCATTTGGTCACTCAAATCCTTGTATTCTCGGATTGCACTCAATTGAGCCTACAACGTACAAACGAGTTTTCCTTCTTCGTTAAGCACAACCGAACCTTTTTGTTGAGTAAAACATGTCCCATTTGACGTTATAATGGTGCCACGCGAGGATTGAAATCAAACGGAGTCCATTTGGTTACTCAAATCCTTGTACTCTCGGATTGCACCCAAATTGGAATGCAATTGAGCCTACAACGTACAAACGAGTTTTCCTTCTTCGTTAAGCACAACTGAACCTTTTTGTTGAGTCAAACATGTCCCATTTGTCGTTATTATGGTGCCACACGAGGATTGAAATCAAACGGGGTCTATTTGGTCACTCAAATCCTTGTATTCCCGGATTGCACTCAATTGAGCCTACAACGTACAAAGGAGTTTTCCTTCTTCGTTAAGCACAACCGAACCTTTTTGTTGAGTAAAACATGTCCCATTTGACGTTATTATGGTGCCACGCGAGGATTGAAATCAAACGGAGTCCATTTGGTTACTCAAATCCTTGTACTCTCGGATTGCACCCAAATTGGAATCCAATTGAGCCTACAACGTACAAACGAGTTTTCCTTCTTCGTTAATTTACAACCGAATCTTTTTGTTGCGTCAAACATGTCCCATTTGACGTTATTAAGGTGCCACGCGAGGATTGAAATCAAACGGAGTCCATTTGGTCACTCAAATCCTTGTATTCTCGGATTGCACCCAAATTGGCCTCCCATTGAGCCTACAACGTACAAACGAGTTTTCCTTCTACGTTAAGCACAACCGAACCTTTTTGTTGAGTCAAACATGTCCCATTTGACGTTATTATGGTGCCACGCGAGGATTGAAATCAAACGGAGTCCATTTGGTCACTCAAATCCTTGTATTCTCGGATTGCACTCAAATTGGCCTCAATTGAGCCTACAACGTACAAACGAGTTTTCCTTCTTCGTTAAGCACAACCGAACCTTTTTGTTGATTCAAACATGTCCCATTTGACGTTATTATGGTGCCACACGAGGATTGAAATCAAACGGGCTCCATTTGGTCACACAAATCCTTGTATTCTCGGATTGCACCCAAATTGGCCTCCAATTGAGCCTACAACGTACAAACGAGTATTCCTTCTTCGTTAAGCACAACCGAACCTTTTTGTTGAGTCAAACATGTCCCATTTGACGTTATTATGGTGCCACACAAGGATTGAAATCAAACGGAGTCCATTTGGTCACTCAAATCCTTGTATTCTCGGATTGCACTCAATTGAGCCTACAACGTACAAACGAGTTTTCCTTCTTCGTTAAGCACAACCGAACCTTTTTGTTGAGTAAAACATGTCCCATTTGACGTTATAATGGTGCCACGCGAGGATTGAAATCAAACGGAGTCCATTTGGTTACTCAAATCCTTGTACTCTCGGATTGCACCCAAATTGGAATGCAATTGAGCCTACAACGTACAAACGAGTTTTCCTTCTTCGTTAATTTACAACCGAATCTTTTTGTTGAGTCAAACATGTCCCATTTGATGTTATTATGGTGCCACGCGAGTATTGAAATCAAACGGAGTCCATTTGGTCACTCAAATCCTTGTATTCTCGGATTGCACTCAATTGAGCCAACAACATACAAACGAGTTTTCCTTCTTCGTTAAGCACCACCGAACATTTTTGTTGAGTCAAACATGTCCCATTTGACATTATTAAGGTGCCACGCGAGGATTGAAATCAAACGGAGTCCATTTGGTCACTCAATCCTTGTATTCTCGGATTGCACTAAAATTGGCCTCAATTGAGCCAACAACGTACAAATGAGTTTTCCTTCTTCGTTAAGCACAACCGAACCTTTTTGTTGAGTCAAACATGTCCCATTTGACGTTATTATGGTGCCACGCGAGGATTGAAATCAAACGGAGTCCATTTGGTCACTCAAATCCTTGTATTCTCGGTTTGCACTCAAATTGGCCTCAATTGAGCCAACAACGTACAAACGAGTTTTCCTTCTTCGTTAAACACAACCGAACCTTTTTGTTGATTCAAACATGTCCCATTTGACGTTATTATGGTGCCACGCGAGGATTGAAATCAAACGGAGTCCATTTGGTCACTCAAATCCTTGTATTCTCGGATTGCACTCAAATTGGCCTCAATTGAGCCTACAACGTACAAACGAGTTTTCCTTCTTCGTTAAGCACAACTGAACCTTTTTATTGAGTCAAACATGTCCCATTTGTCATTATTATGGTGCCACACGAGGATTGAAATCAAACGGGGTCCATTTGGTCACTCAAATCCTTGTATTCCCGGATTGCACCCAAATTGGCCTCCAATTGAGCCTACAACATACAAACGAGTTTTCCTTCTTCGTTAAGCACAACCAAACCTTTTTGTTGTGTCAAACATGTCCCATTTGACGTTATTATTGTGCCACATGAGGATTGAAATCAAACGGAGTCCATTTGGTTACTCAAATCCTTGTACTCTCGGATTGCACCCACATTGGCCTCCAATTGAGCCTACAACGTACAAACGAGTTTTCCTTCTTCGTTAATTTACAACCAAATCTTTGTTTTTAGTCAAACATGTCCCATTTGACATTATTAAGGTGCCACGCGAGGATTGAAATCAAACGGAGTCCATTTGGTCACTCAAATCCTTGTATTCTCGGATTGCACCCAAATTGGCCTCCAATTGAGCCTACAACGTACAAACGTGTTTTCCTTCTTTGTTAAGCACAACCAAACCTTTTTGTTGAGTCAAACATGTCCCATTTGACGTTATTAAGGTGCCACGCGTGGATTGAAATCAAACGGAGTCCATTTCGTCACTCAAATCCTTGTATTCTCGGATTGCACTCAAATTGGCCTCAATTGAGCCTACAACGTACAAACGAGTTTTCCTTCTTCGTTAAGCACAACCGAACCTTTTTATTGAGTCAAACATGTCCCATTTGACGTTATTAAGGTGCCACGCGAGGATTGAAATCTAACGGAGTCCATTTTGGTCACTCAAATCCTTGTATTCTCGGATTGCACTAAAATTGGCCTCAATTGAGCCTACAACATACAAACGATTTTTCCTTCTTCGTTAAACAGAACCGAACCTTTTTGTTGAGTCAAACATGTCCCAATTGACGTTATTAAGGTGCCACGCGAGGATTGAAATCAAACGGAGTCCATTTCGTCACTCAAATCCTTGTATTCTCGGATTGCACCCAAATTGGCCTCCAATTGAGCCTACAACGTACAAACGAGTTTTCCTTCTTCGTTAAGCACAACTGAACCTTTTTGTTGAGTCAAACATGTCCCATTTGACGTTATTATGGTGCCACGCGAGGATTGAAATCAAACGGAGTCCATTTCGTCACTCAAATCCTTGTATTCTCGGATTGCACTCAAATTGGCCTCAATTGAGCCTACAACGTACAAAGGAGTTTTCCTTCTTCGTTAAGCACAACCGAATCTTTTTGTTGAGTCAAACATGTCCCATTTGAAGTTATTAAGGTGCCACGCGAGGATTGAAATCAAACGGAGTCCATTTGGTCACTCAAATCCTTGTATTCTCGGATTGCACCCAAATTGGTTTCCAATTGAGCCTACAACGTACAAACGAGTTTTCCTTCTTCGTTAAGCACAACCAAACCTTTTTGTTGAGTCAAACATTTCCCATTTGACGTTATTATGGTGCCACGCGAGGATTGAAATCAAACGGAGTCCATTTGGTCACTCAAATCCTTGTATTCTCGGATTGCACTCAATTGAGCCTACAAAGTACAAACGAGTTTTCCTTCTTCGTTAAGCACAACCGAACCTTTTTGTTGAGTCAAACATGTCCCATTTGACGTTATTCTGGTGCCACGTGTGGATTGAAATCAAACGGAGTCCATTTGGTTACTCAAATCCTTGTACTCTCGGATTTCACCCAAATTTGCCTCCAATTGAGCCTACAACGTACAAACGAGTTTTCCTTCTTCGTTAAGCACAACCGAACCTTTTTGTTGAGTCAAACATGTCCCATTTGACGTTATTATGGTGCCACGCAAGGATTGAAATCAAACGGAGTCCATTTGGTCACTCAAATCCTTGTATTCTCGGATTGCACTCAATTGAGCCTACAACGTACAAAGGAGTTTTCCTTCTTCGTTAAGCACAACCGAACCTTTTTGTTGAGTAAAACATGTCCCATTTGACGTTATTATGGTGCCACGCGAGGATTGAAATCAAACGGAGTCCATTTGGTTACTCAAATCCTTGTACTCTCGGATTGCACCCAAATTGGAATCCAATTGAGCCTACAACGTACAAACGAGTTTTCCTTCTTCGTTAATTTACAACCGAATCTTTTTGTTGAGTCAAACATGTCCCATTTGACGTTATTAAGGTGCCACGCGAGGATTGAAATCAAACGGAGTCCATTTGGTCACTCAAATCCTTGTATTCTCGGATTGCACCCAAATTGGCCTCCCATTGAGCCTACAACGTACAAACGAGTTTTCCTTCTTCGTTAAGCACAACCGAACCTTTTTGTTGAGTCAAACATGTACCATTTGACGTTATTATGGTGCCACGCGAGGATTGAAATCAAACGGAGTCCATTTGGTCACTCAAATCCTTGTATTCTCGGATTGCACTCAAATTGGCCTCAATTGAGCCTACAACGTACAAACGAGTTTTCCTTCTTCGTTAAGCACAACCGAACCTTTTTGTTGATTCAAACATGTCCCATTTGACGTTATTATGGTGCCACACGAGGATTGAAATCAAACGGGCTCCATTTGGTCACACAAATCCTTGTATTCTCGGATTGCACCCAAATTGGCCTCCAATTGAGCCTACAACGTACAAACGAGTATTCCTTCTTCATTAAGCACAACCGAACCTTTTTGTTGAGTCAAACATGTCCCATTTGACGTTATTATGGTGCCACGCAAGGATTGAAATCAAACGGAGTCCATTTGGTCACTCAAATCCTTGTATTCTCGGATTGCACTCAATTGAGCCTACAACGTACAAACGAGTTTTCCTTCTTCGTTAAGCACAACCGAACCTTTTTGTTGAGTAAAACATGTCCCATTTGACGTTATTATGGTGCCACGCGAGGATTGAAATCAAACGGAGTCCATTTGGTTACTCAAATCCTTGTACTCTCGGATTGCACCCAAATTGGAATCCAATTGAGCCTACAACGTACAAACGAGTTTTCCTTCTTCGTTAATTTACAACCGAATCTTTTTGTTGAGTCAAACATGTCCCATTTGATGTTATTATGGTGCCACGCGAGTATTGAAATCAAACGGAGTCCATTTGGTCACTCAAATCCTTGTATTCTCGGATTGCACTCAATTGAGCCAACAACGTACAAACGAGTTTTCCTTCTTCGTTAAGCACCACCGAACATTTTTGTTGAGTCAAACATGTCCCATTTGACATTATTAAGGTGCCACGCGAGGATTGAAATCAAACGGAGTCCATTTGGTCAATCAATCCTTGTATTCTCGGATTGCACTAAAATTGGCCTCAATTGAGCCAACAACGTACAAATGAGTTTTCCTTCTTCGTTAAGCACAACCGAACCTTTTTGTTGAGTCAAACATGTCCCATTTGACGTTATTATGGTGCCACGCGAGGATTGAAATCAAACGGAGTCCATTTGGTCAATCAAATCCTTGTATTCTCGGTTTGCACTCAAATTGGCCTCAATTGAGCCAACAACGTACAAACGAGTTTTCCTTCTTCGTTAAACACAACCGAACCTTTTTGTTGATTCAAACATGTCCCATTTGACGTTATTATGGTGCCACGCGAGGATTGAAATCAAACGGAGTCCATTTGGTCACTCAAATCCTTGTATTCTCGGATTGCACTCAAATTGGCCTCAATTGAGCCTACAACGTACAAACGAGTTTTTCTTCTTCGTTAAGCACAACTGAACCTTTTTGTTGAGTCAAACATGTCTCATTTGTCATTATTATGGTGCCACACGAGGATTGAAATCAAACGGGGTCCATTTGGTCACTCAAATCCTTGTATTCCCGGATTGCACCCAAATTGGCCTCCAATTGAGCCTACAACGTACAAACGAGTTTTCCTTCTTCGTTAAGCACAACCGAACCTTTTTGTTGAGTCAAACATGTCCCATTTGACGTTATTATGGTGCCACGCAAGGATTGAAATCAAACGGAGTCCATTTGGTCACTCAAATCCTTGTATTCTCGGATTGCACTCAATTGAGCCTACAACGTACAAAGGAGTTTTCCTTCTTCGTTAAGCACAACCGAACCTTTTTGTTGAGTAAAACATGTCCCATTTGACGTTATTATGGTGCCACGCGAGGATTGAAATCAAACGGAGTCCATTTGGTTACTCAAATCCTTGTACTCTCGGATTGCACCCAAATTGGAATCCAATTGAGCCTACAACGTACAAACGAGTTTTCCTTCTTCGTTAATTTACAACCGAATCTTTTTGTTGAGTCAAACATGTCCCATTTGACGTTATTAAGGTGCCACGCGAGGATTGAAATCAAACGGAGTCCATTTGGTCACTCAAATCCTTGTATTCTCGGATTGCACCCAAATTGGCCTCCCATTGAGCCTACAACGTACAAACGAGTTTTCCTTCTTCGTTAAGCACAACCGAACCTTTTTGTTGAGTCAAACATGTACCATTTGACGTTATTATGGTGCCACGCGAGGATTGAAATCAAACGGAGTCCATTTGGTCACTCAAATCCTTGTATTCTCGGATTGCACTCAAATTGGCCTCAATTGAGCCTACAACGTACAAACGAGTTTTCCTTCTTCGTTAAGCACAACCGAACCTTTTTGTTGATTCAAACATGTCCCATTTGACGTTATTATGGTGCCACACGAGGATTGAAATCAAACGGGCTCCATTTGGTCACACAAATCCTTGTATTCTCGGATTGCACCCAAATTGGCCTCCAATTGAGCCTACAACGTACAAACGAGTATTCCTTCTTCGTTAAGCACAACCGAACCTTTTTGTTGAGTCAAACATGTCCCATTTGACGTTATTATGGTGCCACGCAAGGATTGAAATCAAACGGAGTCCATTTGGTCACTCAAATCCTTGTATTCTCGGATTGCACTCAATTGAGCCTACAACGTACAAACGAGTTTTCCTTCTTCGTTAAGCACAACCGAACCTTTTTGTTGAGTAAAACATGTCCCATTTGACGTTATTATGGTGCCACGCGAGGATTGAAATCAAACGGAGTCCATTTGGTTACTCAAATCCTTGTACTCTCGGATTGCACCCAAATTGGAATCCAATTGAGCCTACAACGTACAAACGAGTTTTCCTTCTTCGTTAATTTACAACCGAATCTTTTTGTTGAGTCAAACATGTCCCATTTGATGTTATTATGGTGCCACGCGAGTATTGAAATCAAACGGAGTCCATTTGGTCACTCAAATCCTTGTATTCTCGGATTGCACTCAATTGAGCCAACAACGTACAAACGAGTTTTCCTTCTTCGTTAAGCACCACCGAACATTTTTGTTGAGTCAAACATGTCCCATTTGACATTATTAAGGTGCCACGCGAGGATTGAAATCAAACGGAGTCCATTTGGTCAATCAATCCTTGTATTCTCGGATTGCACTAAAATTGGCCTCAATTGAGCCAACAACGTACAAATGAGTTTTCCTTCTTCGTTAAGCACAACCGAACCTTTTTGTTGAGTCAAACATGTCCCATTTGACGTTATTATGGTGCCACGCGAGGATTGAAATCAAACGGAGTCCATTTGGTCACTCAAATCCTTGTATTCTCGGTTTGCACTCAAATTGGCCTCAATTGAGCCAACAACGTACAAACGAGTTTTCCTTCTTCGTTAAACACAACCGAACCTTTTTGTTGATTCAAACATGTCCCATTTGACGTTATTATGGTGCCACGCGAGGATTGAAATCAAACGGAGTCCATTTGGTCACTCAAATCCTTGTATTCTCGGATTGCACTCAAATTGGCCTCAATTGAGCCTACAACGTACAAACGAGTTTTTCTTCTTCGTTAAGCACAACTGAACCTTTTTGTTGAGTCAAACATGTCTCATTTGTCATTATTATGGTGCCACACGAGGATTGAAATCAAACGGGGTCTATTTGGTCACTCAAATCCTTGTATTCCCGGATTGCACCCAAATTGGCCTCCAATTGAGCCTACAACGTACAAACGAGTTTTCCTTCTTCGTTAAGCACAACCGAACCTTTTTGTTGAGTCAAACATGTCCCATTTGACGTTATTATGGTGCCACGCAAGGATTGAAATCAAACGGAGTCCATTTGGTCACTCAAATCCTTGTATTCTCGGATTGCACTCAATTGAGCCTACAACGTACAAAGGAGTTTTCCTTCTTCGTTAAGCACAACCGAACCTTTTTGTTGAGTAAAACATGTCCCATTTGACGTTATTATGGTGCCACGCGAGGATTGAAATCAAACGGAGTCCATTTGGTTACTCAAATCCTTGTACTCTCGGATTGCACCCAAATTGGAATCCAATTGAGCCTACAACGTACAAACGAGTTTTCCTTCTTCGTTAATTTACAACCGAATCTTTTTGTTGAGTCAAACATGTCCCATTTGACGTTATTAAGGTGCCACGCGAGGATTGAAATCAAACGGAGTCCATTTGGTCACTCAAATCCTTGTATTCTCGGATTGCACCCAAATTGTCCTCCCATTGAGCCTACAACGTACAAACGAGTTTTCCTTCTTCGTTAAGCACAACCGAACCTTTTTGTTGAGTCAAACATGTCCCATTTGACGTTATTATGGTGCCACGCGAGGATTGAAATCAAACGGAGTCCATTTGGTCACTCAAATCCTTGTATTCTCGGATTGCACTCAAATTGGCCTCAATTGAGCCTACAACGTACAAACGAGTTTTCCTTCTTCGTTAAGCACAACCGAACCTTTTTGTTGATTCAAACATGTCCCATTTGACGTTATTATGGTGCCACACGAGGATTGAAATCAAACGGGCTCCATTTGGTCACACAAATCCTTGTATTCTCGGATTGCACCCAAATTGGCCTCCAATTGAGCCTACAACGTACAAACGAGTATTCCTTCTTCGTTAAGCACAACCGAACCTTTTTGTTGAGTCAAACATGTCCCATTTGACGTTATTATGGTGCCACGCAAGGATTGAAATCAAACGGAGTCCATTTGGTCACTCAAATCCTTGTATTCTCGGATTGCACTCAATTGAGCCTACAACGTACAAACGAGTTTTCCTTCTTCGTTAAGCACAACCGAACCTTTTTGTTGAGTAAAACATGTCCCATTTGACGTTATTATGGTGCCACGCGAGGATTGAAATCAAACGGAGTCCATTTGGTTACTCAAATCCTTGTACTCTCGGATTGCACCCAAATTGGAATCCAATTGAGCCTACAACATACAAACGAGTTTTCCTTCTTCGTTAATTTACAACCGAATCTTTTTGTTGAGTCAAACATGTCCCATTTGATGTTATTATGGTGCCACGCGAGTATTGAAATCAAACGGAGTCCATTTGGTCACTCAAATCCTTGTATTCTCGGATTGCACTCAATTAAGCCAACAACGTACAAACGAGTTTTCCTTCTTCGTTAAGCACCACCGAACATTTTTGTTGAGTCAAACATGTCCCATTTGACATTATTAAGGTGCCACGCGAGGATTGAAATCAAACGGAGTCCATTTGGTCAATCAATCCTTGTATTCTCGGATTGCACTAAAATTGGCCTAAATTGAGCCAACAACGTACAAATGAGTTTTCCTTCTTCGTTAAGCACAACCGAACCTTTTTGTTGAGTCAAACATGTCCCATTTGACGTTATTATGGTGCCACGCGAGGATTGAAATCAAACGGAGTCCATTTGGTCACTCAAATCCTTGTATTCTCGGTTTGCACTCAAATTGGCCTCAATTGAGCCAACAACGTACAAACGAGTTTTCCTTCTTCGTTAAACACAACCGAACCTTTTTGTTGATTCAAACATGACCCATTTGACGTTATTATGGTGCCACGTGAGGATTGAAATCAAACGGAGTCCATTTGGTCACTCAAATCCTTGTATTCTCGGATTGCACTCAAATTGGCCTCAATTGAGCCTACAACGTACAAACGAGTTTTTCTTCTTCGTTAAGCACAACTGAACCTTTTTGTTGAGTCAAACATGTCCCATTTGTCATTATTATGGTGCCACACGAGGATTGAAATCAAACGGGGTCCATTTGGTCACTCAAATCCTTGTATTCCCGGATTGCACCCAAATTGGCCTCCAATTGAGCCTACAACGTACAAACGAGTTTTCCTTCTTCGTTAAGCACAACCGAACCTTTTTGTTGAGTCAAACATGTCCCATTTGACGTTATTATGGTGCCACGCAAGGATTGAAATCAAACGGAGTCCATTTGGTCACTCAAATCCTTGTATTCTCGGATTGCACTCAATTGAGCCTACAACGTACAAAGGAGTTTTCCTTCTTCGTTAAGCACGACCGAACCTTTTTGTTGAGTAAAACATGTCCCATTTGACGTTATTATGGTGCCACGCGAGGATTGAAATCAAACGGAGTCCATTTGGTTACTCAAATCCTTGTACTCTCGGATTGCACCCAAATTGGAATCCAATTGAGCCTACAACGTACAAACGAGTTTTCCTTCTTCGTTAATTTACAACCGAATCTTTTTGTTGAGTCAAACATGTCCCATTTGACGTTATTAAGGTGCCACGCGAGGATTGAAATCAAACGGAGTCCATTTGGTCACTCAAATCCTTGTATTCTCGGATTGCACCCAAATTGGCCTCCCATTGAGCCTACAACGTACAAACGAGTTTTCCTTCTTCGTTAAGCACAACCGAACCTTTTTGTTGAGTCAAACATGTCCCATTTGACGTTATTATGGTGCCACGCGAGGATTGAAATCAAACGGAGTCCATTTGGTCACTCAAATCCTTGTATTCTCGGATTGCACTCAAATTGGCCTCAATTGAGCCTACAACGTACAAACGAGTTTTCCTTCTTCGTTAAGCACAACCGAACCTTTTTGTTGATTCAAACATGTCCCATTTGACGTTATTATGGTGCCACACGAGGATTGAAATCAAACGGGCTCCATTTGGTCACACAAATCCTTGTATTCTCGGATTGCACCCAAATTGGCCTCCAATTGAGCCTACAACGTACAAACGAGTATTCCTTCTTCGTTAAGCACAACCGAACCTTTTTGTTGAGTCAAACATGTCCCATTTGACGTTATTATGGTGCCACGCAAGGATTGAAATCAAACGGAGTCCATTTGGTCACTCAAATCCTTGTATTCTCGGATTGCACTCAATTGAGCCTACAACGTACAAACGAGTTTTCCTTCTTCGTTAAGCACAACCGAACCTTTTTGTTGAGTAAAACATGTCCCATTTGACGTTATTATGGTGCCACGCGAGGATTGAAATCAAACGGAGTCCATTTGGTTACTCAAATCCTTGTACTCTCGGATTGCACCCAAATTGGAATCCAATTGAGCCTACAACGTACAAACGAGTTTTCCTTCTTCGTTAATTTACAACCGAATCTTTTTGTTGAGTCAAACATGTCCCATTTGATGTTATTATGGTGCCACGCGAGTATTGAAATCAAACGGAGTCCATTTGGTCACTCAAATCCTTGTATTCTCGGATTGCACTCAATTGAGCCAACAACGTACAAACGAGTTTTCCTTCTTCGTTAAGCACCACCGAACATTTTTGTTGAGTCAAACATGTCCCATTTGACATTATTAAGGTGCCACGCGAGGATTGAAATCAAACGGAGTCCATTTGGTCAATCAATCCTTGTATTCTCGGATTGCACTAAAATTGGCCTCAATTGAGCCAACAACGTACAAATGAGTTTTCCTTCTTCGTTAAGCACAACCGAACCTTTTTGTTGAGTCAAACATGTCCCATTTGACGTTATTATGGTGCCACGCGAGGATTGAAATCAAACGGAGTCCATTTGGTCACTCAAATCCTTGTATTCTCGGTTTGCACTCAAATTGGCCTCAATTGAGCCAACAACGTACAAACGAGTTTTCCTTCTTCGTTAAACACAACCGAACCTTTTTGTTGATTCAAACATGTCCCATTTGAGGTTATTATGGTGCCACGCGAGGATTGAAATCAAACGGAGTCCATTTGGTCACTCAAATCCTTGTATTCTCGGATTGCACTCAAATTGGCCTCAATTGAGCCTACAACGTACAAACGAGTTTTTCTTCTTCGTTAAGCACAACTGAACCTTTTTGTTGAGTCAAACATGTCCCATTTGTCATTATTATGGTTCCACACGAGGATTGAAATCAAACGGGGTCCATTTGGTCACTCAAATCCTTGTATTCCCGGATTGCACCCAAATTGGCCTCCAATTGAGCCTACAACATACAAACGAGTTTTCCTTCTTCGTTAAGCACAACCAAACCTTTTTGTTGAGTCAAACATGTCCCATTTGACGTTATTATTGTGCCACATGAGGATTGAAATCAAACGGAGTCCATTTGGTTACTCAAATCCTTGTACTCTCGGATTGCACCCACATTGGCCTCCAATTGAGCCTACAACGTACAAACGAGTTTTCCTTCTTCGTTAATTTACAACCGAATCTTTTTTTTTTGTCAAACATGTCCCATTTGACATTATTAAGGTGCCACGCGAGGATTGAAATCAAACGGAGTCCATTTGGTCACTCAAATCCTTGTATTCTCGGATTGCACCCAAATTGGCCTCCAATTGAGCCTACAACGTACAAACGAGTTTTCCTTCTTTGTTAAGCACAACCAAACCTTTTTGTTGAGTCAAACATGTCCCATTTGACGTTATTATGGTGCCACGCGAGGATTGAAATCAAACGGAGTCCATTTGGTCACTCAAATCCTTGTATTCTCGGATTGCACTCAATTGAGCCTAAAACGTACAAAGGAGTTTTCCTTCTTCGTTAAGCACAACCGAACCTTTTTGTTGAGTAAAACATGTCCCATTTGACGTTATTATGGTGCCACGCGAGGATTGAAATCAAACGGAGTCCATTTGGTTACTCAAATCCTTGTACTCTCGGATTGCACCCAAATTGGAATCCAATTGAGCCTACAACGTACAAACGAGTTTTCCTTCTTCGTTAATTTACAACCGAATCTTTTTGTTGAGTCAAACATGTCCCATTTGACGTTATTAAGGTGCCACGCGAGGATTGAAATCAAACGGAGTCCATTTGGTCACTCAAATCCTTGTATTCTCGGATTGCACCCAAATTGGCCTCCCATTGAGCCTACAACGTACAAACGAGTTTTCCTTCTTCGTTAAGCACAACCGAACCTTTTTGTTGAGTCAAACATGTCCCATTTGACGTTATTATGGTGCCACGCGAGGATTGAAATCAAACGGAGTCCATTTGGTCACTCAAATCCTTGTATTCTCGGATTGCACTCAAATTGGCCTCAATTGAGCCTACAACGTACAAACGAGTTTTCCTTCTTCGTTAAGCACAACCGAACCTTTTTGTTGATTCAAACATGTCCCATTTGACGTTATTATGGTGCCACACGAGGATTGAAATCAAACGGGCTCCATTTGGTCACACAAATCCTTGTATTCTCGGATTGCACCCAAATTGGCCTCCAATTGAGCCTACAACGTACAAACGAGTATTCCTTCTTCGTTAAGCACAACCGAACCTTTTTGTTGAGTCAAACATGTCCCATTTGACGTTATTATGGTGCCACGCAAGGATTGAAATCAAACGGAGTCCATTTGGTCACTCAAATCCTTGTATTCTCGGATTGCACTCAATTGAGCCTACAACGTACAAACGAGTTTTCCTTCTTCGTTAAGCACAACCGAACCTTTTTGTTGAGTAAAACATGTCCCATTTGACGTTATTATGGTGCCACGCGAGGATTGAAATCAAACGGAGTCCATTTGGTTACTCAAATCCTTGTACTCTCGGATTGCACCCTAATTGGAATCCAATTGAGCCTACAACGTACAAACGAGTTTTCCTTCTTCGTTAATTTACAACCGAATCTTTTTGTTGAGTCAAACATGTCCCATTTGATGTTATTATGGTGCCACGCGAGTATTGAAATCAAACGGAGTCCATTTGGTCACTCAAATCCTTGTATTCTCGGATTGCACTCAATTGAGCCAACAACGTACAAACGAGTTTTCCTTCTTCGTTAAGCACCACCGAACATTTTTGTTGAGTCAAACATGTCCCATTTGACATTATCAAGGTGCCACGCGAGGATTGAAATCAAACGGAGTCCATTTGGTCAATCAATCCTTGTATTCTCGGATTGCACTAAAATTGGCCTCAATTGAGCCAACAACGTACAAATGAGTTTTCCTTCTTCGTTAAGCACAACCGAACCTTTTTGTTGAGTCAAACATGTCCCATTTGACGTTATTATGGTGCCACGCGAGGATTGAAATCAAACGGAGTCCATTTGGTCACTCAAATCCTTGTATTCTCGGTTTGCACTCAAATTGGCGTCAATTGAGCCAACAACGTACAAACGAGTTTTCCTTCTTCGTTAAACACAACCGAACCTTTTTGTTGATTCAAACATGTCCCATTTGACGTTATTATGGTGCCACGCGAGGATTGAAATCAAACGGAGTCCATTTGGTCACTCAAATCCTTGTATTCTCGGATTGCACTCAAATTGGCCTCAATTGAGCCTACAACGTACAAACGAGTTTTTCTTCTTCGTTAAGCACAACTGAACCTTTTTGTTGAGTCAAACATGTCCCATTTGTCATTATTATGGTTCCACACGAGGATTGAAATCAAACGGGGTCCATTTGGTCACTCAAATCCTTGTATTCCCGGATTGCACCCAAATTGGCCTCCAATTGAGCCTACAACATACAAACGAGTTTTCCTTCTTCGTTAAGCACAACCAAACCTTTTTGTTGAGTCAAACATGTCCCATTTGACGTTATTATTGTGCCACATGAGGATTGAAATCAAACGGAGTCCATTTGGTTACTCAAATCCTTGTACTCTCGGATTGCACCCACATTGGCCTCCAATTGAGCCTACAACGTACAAACGAGTTTTCCTTCTTCGTTAATTTACAACCGAATCTTTTTTTTTTGTCAAACATGTCCCATTTGACATTATTAAGGTGCCACGCGAGGATTGAAATCAAACGGAGTCCATTTGGTCACTCAAATCCTTGTATTCTCGGATTGCACCCAAATTGGCCTCCAATTGAGCCTACAACGTACAAACGAGTTTTCCTTCTTTGTTAAGCACAACCAAACCTTTTTGTTGAGTCAAACATGTCCCATTTGATGTTATTATGGTGCCACGCGAGGATTGAAATCAAACGGAGTCCATTTGGTCACTCAAATCCTTGTATTCTCGGATTGCACTCAATTGAGCCTAAAACGTACAAAGGAGTTTTCCTTCTTCGTTAAGCACAACCGAACCTTTTTGTTGAGTAAAACATGTCCCATTTGACGTTATTATGGTGCCACGCGAGGATTGAAATCAAACGGAGTCCATTTGGTTACTCAAATCCTTGTACTCTCGGATTGCACCCAAATTGGAATCCAATTGAGCCTACAACGTACAAACGAGTTTTCCTTCTTCGTTAATTTACAACCGAATCTTTTTGTTGAGTCAAACATGTCCCATTTGACGTTATTAAGGTGCCACGCGAGGATTGAAATCAAACGGAGTCCATTTGGTCACTCAAATCCTTGTATTCTCGGATTGCACCCAAATTGGCCTCCCATTGAGCCTACAACGTACAAACGAGTTTTCCTTCTTCGTTAAGCACAACCGAACCTTTTTGTTGAGTCAAACATGTCCCATTTGACGTTATTATGGTGCCACGCGAGGATTGAAATCAAACGGAGTCCATTTGGTCACTCAAATCCTTGTATTCTCGGATTGCACTCAAATTGGCCTCAATTGAGCCTACAACGTACAAACGAGTTTTCCTTCTTCGTTAAGCACAACCGAACCTTTTTGTTGATTCAAACATGTCCCATTTGACGTTATTATGGTGCCACACGAGGATTGAAATCAAACGGGCTCCATTTGGTCACACAAATCCTTGTATTCTCGGATTGCACCCAAATTGGCCTCCAATTGAGCCTACAACGTACAAACGAGTATTCCTTCTTCGTTAAGCACAACCGAACCTTTTTGTTGAGTCAAACATGTCCCATTTGACGTTATTATGGTGCCACGCAAGGATTGAAATCAAACGGAGTCCATTTGGTCACTCAAATCCTTGTATTCTCGGATTGCACTCAATTGAGCCTACAACGTACAAACGAGTTTTCCTTCTTCGTTAAGCACAACCGAACCTTTTTGTTGAGTAAAACATGTCCCATTTGACGTTATTATGGTGCCACGCGAGGATTGAAATCAAACGGAGTCCATTTGGTTACTCAAATCCTTGTACTCTCGGATTGCACCCTAATTGGAATCCAATTGAGCCTACAACGTACAAACAAGTTTTCCTTCTTCGTTAATTTACAACCGAATCTTTTTGTTGAGTCAAACATGTCCCATTTGATGTTATTATGGTGCCACGCGAGTATTGAAATCAAACGGAGTCCATTTGGTCACTCAAATCCTTGTATTCTCGGATTGCACTCAATTGAGCCAACAACGTACAAACGAGTTTTCCTTCTTCGTTAAGCACCACCGAACATTTTTGTTGAGTCAAACATGTCCCATTTGACATTATTAAGGTGCCACGCGAGGATTGAAATCAAACGGAGTCCATTTGGTCAATCAATCCTTGTATTCTCGGATTGCACTAAAATTGGCCTCAATTGAGCCAACAACGTACAAATGAGTTTTCCTTCTTCGTTAAGCACAACCGAACCTTTTTGTTGAGTCAAACATGTCCCATTTGACGTTATTATGGTGCCACGCGAGGATTGAAATCAAACGGAGTCCATTTGGTCACTCAAATCCTTGTATTCTCGGTTTGCACTCAAATTGGCGTCAATTGAGCCAACAACGTACAAACGAGTTTTCCTTCTTCGTTAAACACAACCGAACCTTTTTGTTGATTCAAACATGTCCCATTTGACGTTATTATGGTGCCACGCGAGGATTGAAATCAAACGGAGTCCATTTGGTCACTCAAATCCTTGTATTCTCGGATTGCACTCAAATTGGCCTCAATTGAGCCTACAACGTACAAACGAGTTTTTCTTCTTCGTTAAGCACAACTGAACCTTTTTGTTGAGTCAAACATGTCCCATTTGTCATTATTATGGTTCCACACGAGGATTGAAATCAAACGGGGTCCATTTGGTCACTCAAATCCTTGTATTCCCGGATTGCACCCAAATTGGCCTCCAATTGAGCCTACAACATACAAACGAGTTTTCCTTCTTCGTTAAGCACAACCAAACCTTTTTGTTGAGTCAAACATGTCCCATTTGACGTTATTATTGTGCCACATGAGGATTGAAATCAAACGGAGTCCATTTGGTTACTCAAATCCTTGTACTCTCGGATTGCACCCACATTGGCCTCCAATTGAGCCTACAACGTACAAACGAGTTTTCCTTCTTCGTTAATTTACAACCGAATCTTTTTTTTTTGTCAAACATGTCCCATTTGACATTATTAAGGTGCCACGCGAGGATTGAAATCAAACGGAGTCCATTTGGTCACTCAAATCCTTGTATTCTCGGATTGCACCCAAATTGGCCTCCAATTGAGCCTACAACGTACAAACGAGTTTTCCTTCTTTGTTAAGCACAACCAAACCTTTTTGTTGAGTCAAACATGTCCCATTTGATGTTATTAAGGTGCCACGCGTGGATTGAAATCAAACGGAGTCCATTTCGTCACTCAAATCCTTGTATTCTCGGATTGCACTCAAATTGGCCTCAATTGAGCCTACAACGTACAAACGAGTTTTCCTTCTTCGTTAAGCACAACCGAACCTTTTTATTGAGTCAAACATGTCCCATTTGACGTTATTAAGGTGCCACGCGAGGATTGAAATCAAACGGAGTCCATTTGGTCACTCAAATCCTTGTATTCTCGGATTGCACTAAAATTGGCCTCAATTGAGCCTACAACATACAAACGATTTTTCCTTCTTCGTTAAACAGAACCGAACCTTTTTGTTGAGTCAAACATGTCCCAATTGACGTTATTAAGGTGCCACGCGAGGATTGAAATCAAACGGAGTCCATTTCGTCACTCAAATCCTTGTATTCTCGGATTGCACCCAAATTGGCCTCCAATTGAGCCTACAACGTACAAACGAGTTTTCCTTCTTCGTTAAGCACAACCGAACCTTTTTGTTGAGTCAAACATGTCCCATTTGACGTTATTATGGTGCCACGCGAGGATTGAAATCAAACGGAGTCCATTTGGTCACTCAAATCCTTGTATTCTCGGATTGCACCCAAATTGGCCTCCAATTGAGCCTACTACATACAAACGAGTTTTCCTTCTTCGTTAAGCACAAACGAAACTTTTTGTTGAGTCAAACATGTCCCATTTGACGTTATTATGGTGCCACATGAGGATTGAAATGAAACGGAGTCCATTTGGTCACTCAAATCCTTGTATTCTCGGATTGCACTCAATTGAGCCTACAACGTACAAACGAGTTTTCCTTCTTCGTTAAGCACAACCGAACCTTTTGGTTGAGTCAGACATGTCCCATTTGACGTTATTATGGTGCCACGCGAGGATTGAAATCAAACGGAGTCCATTTGGTCACTCAAATCCTTGTATTCTCGGATTGCACTCAATTGAGCCTACAACGTAAAAACCAGTTTTCCTTCTTCGTTAAGCACAACCGAACCTTTTTGTTGAGTAAAACATGTCCCATTTGACGTTATTATTGTGCCACGCGAGGATTGAAATCAAACGGAGTCCATTTGGTTACTCAAATCCTTGTACTCTCGGATTGCACCCAAATTGCCCTCCAATTGAGCCTACAACGTACAAACGAGTTTTCCTTCTTCGTTAAGCACAACCGAACCTTTTTATTGAGTCAAACATGTCCCATTTGACGTTATTAAGGTGCCACGCGAGGATTGAAATCAAACGGAGTCCATTTGGTCACTCAAATCCTTGTATTCTCGGATTGCACTAAAATTGGCCTCAATTGAGCCTACAACATACAAACGATTTTTCCTTCTTCGTTAAACAGAACCGAACCTTTTTGTTGAGTCAAACATGTCCCAATTCACGTTATTAAGGTGCCACGCGAGGATTGAAATCAAACGGAGTCCATTTCGTCACTCAAATCCTTGTATTCTCGGATTGCACCCAAATTGGCCTCCAATTGAGCCTACAACGTACAAACGAGTTTTCCTTCTTCGTTAAGCACAACCGAACCTTTTTGTTTAGTCAAACATGTCCCATTTGACGTTATTATGGTGCCACGCGACGATTGAAATCAAACGGAGTCCATTTGGTCACTCAAATCCTTGTATTCTCGGATTGCACCCAAATTGGCCTCCAATTGAGCCTACAACATACAAACGAGTTTTCCTTCTTCGTTAAGCACAAACGAAACTTTTTGTTGAGTCAAACATGTCCCATTTGACGTTATTATGGTGCCACATGAGGATTGAAATGAAACGGAGTCCATTTGGTCACTCAAATCCTTGTATTCTCGGATTGCACTCAATTGAGCCTACAACGTACAAACGAGTTTTCCTTCTTCGTTAAGCACAACCGAACCTTTTGGTTGAGTCAAACATGTCCCATTTGACGTTATTATGGTGCCATGCGAGGATTGAAATCAAACGGAGTCCATTTGGTCACTCAAATCCTTGTATTCTCGGATTGCACTCAATTGAGCCTACAACGTAAAAACCAGTTTTCCTTCTTCGTTAAGCACAACCGAACCTTTTTGTTGAGTAAAACATGTCCCATTTGACGTTATTATTGTGCCACGCGAGGATTGAAATCAAACGGAGTCCATTTGGTTACTCAAATCCTTGTACTCTCGGATTGCACCCAAATTGGCCTCCAATTGAGCCTACAACGTACAAACGAGTTTTCCTTCTTCGTTAATTTACAACCGAATCTTTTTTTTGAGTAAAACATGTCCCATTTGACGCTATCAAGGTGCCACGTGAGGATTGAAGTCAAACGGAGTCCATTTGGTCACTCAAATCCTTGTATTCTCGGATTGCACCCAAATTGGCCTCCAATTGAGCCTACAACGTACAAACGAGTTTTCCTTCTTCGTGAAGCACAACCGAACCTTTTTGTTGAGTCAAACATGTCCCATTTGACATTATTAAGGTGCCACGCGAGGATTGAAATCAAACGGAGTCCATTTCGTCACTCAAATCCTTGTATTCTCGGATTGCACTCAAATTGGCCTCAATTGAGCCTACAACGTACAAACGAGTTTTCCTTCATCATTAAGCCCAACCGAACCTTTTTGTTGAGTCAAACATGTCCCATTTGACATTATTAAGGTGCCACGCGAGGATTGAAATCAAACGGAGTCCATTTCGTCACTCAAATCCTTGTATTCTCGGATTGCACTCAAATTGGCCACAATTGAGCCTACAACGTACAAACGAGTTTTCCTTCATCATTAAGCCCAACCGAACCTTTTTGTTGAGTCAAACATGTCCCATTTGACGTTATTAAGGTGCCACGCGAGGATTGAAATCAAACGGAGTCCATTTCGTCACTCAAATCCTTGTATTCTCGGATTGCACCCAAATTGGCCTCCAATTGAGCCTACAACGTACAAACGAGTTTTCCTTCTTCGTTAAGCACAACCGAACCTTTTTGTTGAGTCAAACATGTCCCATTTGACGTTATTATGGTGCCACGCGAGGATTGAAATCAAACGGAGTCCATTTGGTCACTCAAATCCTTGTATTCTCGGATTGCACTCAAATCGGCCTCCAATTGAGCCTACAACGTACAAACGAGTTTTCCTTCTTCGTTAAGCACAAACGAACCTTTTTGTTGAGTCAAACATGTCCCATTTGACGTTATTATGGTCCCACGCAACGATTGAAATCAAACGGAGTCCATTTGGTGACTCAAATCCTTGTATTCTCGGATTGCACTCAATTGAGCCTACAACGTACAAACGAGTTTTCCTTCTTCGTTAAGCACAACCGAACCTTTTTGTTGAGTCAAACATGTCCAATTTGACGTTATTATGGTGCCACGCGAGGATTGAAATCAAACGGAGTCCATTTGGTCACTCAAATCCTTGTATCTCGGATTGCACTCAATTGAGCCTACAACGTACAAACGAGTTTTCCTTCTTCATTAAGCACAACCGAACCTTTTTGTTGAGTCAAACATGTCCCATTTGACGTTATTATGGTGCCACGCGAGGATTGAAATCAAACGGAGTCCATTTGGTCACCCAAATCCTTGTATTCTCGGATTGCACTTAAATTGGCCTCAATTGAGCCAACAACGTACAAACGAGTTTTCTTTCTTCGTTAAGCACAACCGAACCTTTTTGTTGAGTCAAACATGTCCCATTTGACGTTATTATGGTGCCACGCGAGGATTGAAATCAAACGGAGTCCATTTGGTCACCCAAATCCTTGTATTCTCGGATTGCACTCAAATTGGCCTCAATTGAGCCTACAACGTACAAACGAGTTTTCCTTTTTCGTTTAGCACAAACGAACCTTTTTGTTCAGTAAAACATGTCCCATTTGACGTTATTATGATGCCACACGGGGATTGAAATCAAACGGGGTCCATTTGGTCACTCAAATCCTTGTATTCCCGGATTGCACCCAAATTGGCCTCCAATTGAGCCTACAACGTACAAACGAGTTTTCCTTCTTCGTGAAGCACAACCGAACCTTTTTGTTGAGTCAAACATGTCCCATTTGACATTATTAAGGTGCCACGCGAGGATTGAAATCAAACGGAGTCCATTTCGTCACTCAAATCCTTGTATTCTCGGATTGCACTCAAATTGGCCTCAATTGAGCCTACAACGTACAAACGAGTTTTCCTTCTTCATTAAGCCCAACCGAACCTTTTTGTTGAGTCAAACATGTCCCATTTGACGTTATTAAGGTGCCACGCGAGGATTGAAATCAAACGGAGTCCATTTGGTCACTCAAATCCTTGTATTTTCGGATTGCACTCAAATCGGCCTCCAATTGAGCCTACAACGTACAAACGAGTTTTCCTTCTTCGTTAAGCACAAACGAACCTTTTTGTTGATTCAAACATGTCCCATTTGACGTTATTATGGTCCCACGCAAGGATTGAAATCAAACGGAGTCCATTTGGTCACTCAAATCCTTGTATTCTCGGATTGCACTCAATTGAGCCTACAACGTACAAACGAGTTTTCCTTCTTCGTTAAGCACAACCGAACCTTTTTGTTGAGTAAAACATGTCCCATTTGACGTTATTATTGTGCCACGCGAGGATTGAAATCAAACGGAGTCCATTTGGTTACTCAAATCCTTGTACTCTCGGATTGCACCCAAATTGGCCTCCAATTGAGCCTACAACGTACAAACGAGTTTTCCTTCTTCGTTAAGCACAACCGAACCTTTTTATTGAGTCAAACATGTCCCATTTGACGTTATTAAGGTGCCACGCGAGGATTGAAATCAAACGGAGTCCATTTGGTCACTCAAATCCTTGTATTCTCGGATTGCACTAAAATTGGCCTCAATTGAGCCTACAACATACAAACGATTTTTCCTTCTTCGTTAAACAGAACCGAACCTTTTTGTTGAGTCAAACATGTCCCAATTGACGTTATTAAGGTGCCACGCGAGGATTGAAATCAAACGGAGTCCATTTCGTCACTCAAATCCTTGTATTCTCGGATTGCACCCAAATTGGCCTCCAATTGAGCCTACAACGTACAAACGAGTTTTCCTTCTTCGTTAAGCACAACCGAACCTTTTTGTTTAGTCAAACATGTCCCATTTGACGTTATTATGGTGCCACGCGACGATTGAAATCAAACGGAGTCCATTTGGTCACTCAAATCCTTGTATTCTCGGATTGCACCCAAATTGGCCTCCAATTGAGCCTACAACATACAAACGAGTTTTCCTTCTTCGTTAAGCACAAACGAAACTTTTTGTTGAGTCAAACATGTCCCATTTGACGTTATTATGGTGCCACATGAGGATTGAAATGAAACGGAGTCCATTTGGTCACTCAAATCCTTGTATTCTCGGATTGCACTCAATTGAGCCTACAACGTACAAACGAGTTTTCCTTCTTCGTTAAGCACAACCGAACCTTTTGGTTGAGTCAAACATGTCCCATTTGACGTTATTATGGTGCCATGCGAGGATTGAAATCAAACGGAGTCCATTTGGTCACTCAAATCCTTGTATTCTCGGATTGCACTCAATTGAGCCTACAACGTAAAAACCAGTTTTCCTTCTTCGTTAAGCACAACCGAACCTTTTTGTTGAGTAAAACATGTCCCATTTGACGTTATTATTGTGCCACGCGAGGATTGAAATCAAACGGAGTCCATTTGGTTACTCAAATCCTTGTACTCTCGGATTGCACCCAAATTGGCCTCCAATTGAGCCTACAACGTACAAACGAGTTTTCCTTCTTCGTTAATTTACAACCGAATCTTTTTTTTGAGTAAAACATGTCCCATTTGACGCTATCAAGGTGCCACGTGAGGATTGAAGTCAAACGGAGTCCATTTGGTCACTCAAATCCTTGTATTCTCGGATTGCACCCAAATTGGCCTCCAATTGAGCCTACAACGTACAAACGAGTTTTCCTTCTTCGTGAAGCACAACCGAACCTTTTTGTTGAGTCAAACATGTCCCATTTGACATTATTAAGGTGCCACGCGAGGATTGAAATCAAACGGAGTCCATTTCGTCACTCAAATCCTTGTATTCTCGGATTGCACTCAAATTGGCCTCAATTGAGCCTACAACGTACAAACGAGTTTTCCTTCATCATTTAGCCCAACCGAACCTTTTTGTTGAGTCAAACATGTCCCATTTGACATTATTAAGGTGCCACGCGAGGATTGAAATCAAACGGAGTCCATTTCGTCACTCAAATCCTTGTATTCTCGGATTGCACTCAAATTGGCCACAATTGAGCCTACAACGTACAAACGAGTTTTCCTTCATCATTAAGCCCAACCGAACCTTTTTGTTGAGTCAAACATGTCCCATTTGACGTTATTAAGGTGCCACGCGAGGATTGAAATCAAACGGAGTCCATTTCGTCACTCAAATCCTTGTATTCTCGGATTGCACCCAAATTGGCCTCCAATTGAGCCTACAACGTACAAACGAGTTTTCCTTCTTCGTTAAGCACAACCGAACCTTTTTGTTGAGTCAAACATGTCCCATTTGACGTTATTATGGTGCCACGCGAGGATTGAAATCAAACGGAGTCCATTTGGTCACTCAAATCCTTGTATTCTCGGATTGCACTCAAATCGGCCTCCAATTGAGCCTACAACGTACAAACGAGTTTTCCTTCTTCGTTAAGCACAAACGAACCTTTTTGTTGAGTCAAACATGTCCCATTTGACGTTATTATGGTCCCACGCAAGGATTGAAATCAAACGGAGTCCATTTGGTGACTCAAATCCTTGTATTCTCGGATTGCACTCAATTGAGCCTACAACGTACAAACGAGTTTTCCTTCTTCGTTAAGCACAATCGAACCTTTTTGTTGAGTCAAACATGTCCAATTTGACATTATTATGGTGCCACGCGAGGATTGAAATCAAACGGAGTCCATTTGGTCACTCAAATCCTTGTATCTCGGATTGCACTCAATTGAGCCTACAACGTACAAACGAGTTTTCCTTCTTCGTTAAGCACAACCGAACCTTTTTGTTGAGTCAAACATGTCCCATTTGACGTTATTATGGTGCCACGCGAGGATTGAAATCAAACGGAGTCCATTTGGTCACCCAAATCCTTGTATTCTCGGATTGCACTTAAATTGGCCTCAATTGAGCCAACAACGTACAAACGAGTTTTCTTTCTTCGTTAAGCACAACCGAACCTTTTTGTTGAGTCAAACATGTCCCATTTGACGTTATTATGGTGCCACGCGAGGATTGAAATCAAACGGAGTCCATTTGGTCACCCAAATCCTTGTATTCTCGGATTGCACTCAAATTGGCCTCAATTGAGCCTACAACGTACAAACGAGTTTTCCTTTTTCGTTTAGCACAAACGAACCTTTTTGTTCAGTAAAACATGTCCCATTTGAGGTTATTATGATGCCACACGGGGATTGAAATCAAACGGGGTCCATTTGGTCACTCAAATCCTTGTATTCCCGGATTGCACCCAAATTGGCCTCCAATTGAGCCTACAACGTACAAACGAGTTTTCCTTCTTCGTGAAGCACAACCGAACCTTTTTGTTGAGTCAAACATGTCCCATTTGACATTATTAAGGTGCCACGTGAGGATTGAAATCAAACGGAGTCCATTTCGTCACTCAAATCCTTGTATTCTCGGATTGCACTCAAATTGGCCTCAATTGAGCCTACAACGTACAAACGAGTTTTCCTTCTTCATTAAGCCCAACCGAACCTTTTTGTTGAGTCAAACATGTCCCATTTGACCTTATTAAGGTGCCACGCGAGCATTGAAATCAAACGGAGTCCATTTGGTCACTCAAATCCTTGTATTCTCGGATTGCACTAAAATTGGCCTCAATTGAGCCTACCACATACAAACGAGTTTTCCTTCTTTGTTAAACACAACCGAACCTTTTTTTTGGGTCAAACATGTCCCATTTGACGTTATTAAGGTGCCACGCGAGGATTGAAATCAAATGGAGTCCATTTCGTCACTCAAATCCTTGTATTCTCGGATTGCACCCAAATTGGCCTCCAATTGAGCCTACAACGTACAAACGAGTTTTCCTTCTTCGTTAAGCACAACCGAACCTTTTTGTTGAGTCAAACATTTCCCATTTGATGTTATTATGGTGCCACGCGAGGATTGAAATCAAACGGAGTCCATTTGGTCACTCAAATCCTTGTATTTTCGGATTGCACTCAAATCGGCCTCCAATTGAGCCTACAACGTACAAACGAGTTTTCCTTCTTCGTTAAGCACAAACGAACCTTTTTGTTGATTCAAACATGTCCCATTTGACGTTATTATGGTCCCACGCAAGGATTGAAATCAAACGGAGTCCATTTGGTCACTCAAATCCTTGTATTCTCGGATTGCACTCAATTGAGCCTACAACGTACAAACGAGTTTTCCTTCTTCGTTAAGCACAACCGAACCTTTTTGTTGAGTCAAACATGTCCAATTTGACGTTATTATGGTGCCACGCGAGGATTGAAATCAAACGGAGTCCATTTGGTCACTCAAATCCTTGTATTCTCGGATTGCACTCAATTGAGCCTACAACGTACAAACGAGTTTTCCTTCTTCGTTAAGCACAACCGAACCTTTTTGTTGAGTCAAACATGTCCCATTTGACGTTATTATGGTGCCACGCGAGGATTGAAATCAAATGGAGTCCATTTGGTCACCCAAATCCTTGTATTCTCGGATTGCACTCAAATTGGCCTCAATTGAGCCAACAACGTACAAACGAGTTTTCTTTCTTCGTTAAGCACAACCGAACCTTTTTGTTGAGTCAAACATGTCCCATTTGACGTTATTATGGTGCCACGCGAGGATTGAAATCAAACGGAGTCCATTTGGTCACCCAAATCCTTGTATTCTCGGATTGCACTCAAATTGGCCTCAATTGAGCCTACAACGTACAAACGAGTTTTCCTTTTTCGTTTAGCACAAACGAACCTTTTTGTTCAGTAAAACATGTCCCATTTGACGTTATTATGATGCCACACGGGGATTGAAATCAAACGGGGTCCATTTGGTCACTCAAATCCTTGTATTCCCGGATTGCACCCAAATTGGCCTCCAATTGAGCCTACAACGTACAAACGAGTTTTCCTTCTTCGTGAAGCACAACCGAACCTTTTTGTTGAGTCAAACATGTCCCATTTGACATTATTAAGGTGCCACGTGAGGATTGAAATCAAACGGAGTCCATTTCGTCTCTCAAATCCTTGTATTCTCGGATTGCACTCAAATTGGCCTCAATTGAGCCTACAACGTACAAACGAGTTTTCCTTCTTCATTAAGCCCAACCGAACCTTTTTGTTGAGTCAAACATGTCCCATTTGACCTTATTAAGGTGCCACGCGAGCATTGAAATCAAACGGAGTCCATTTGGTCACTCAAATCCTTGTATTCTCGGATTGCACTAAAATTGGCCTCAATTGAGCCTACCACATACAAACGAGTTTTCCTTCTTTGTTAAACACAACCGAACCTTTTTTTTGGGTCAAACATGTCCCATTTGACGTTATTAAGGTGCCACGCGAGGATTGAAATCAAATGGAGTCCATTTCGTCACTCAAATCCTTGTATTCTCGGATTGCACCCAAATTGGCCTCCAATTGAGCCTACAACGTACAAACGAGTTTTCCTTCTTCGTTAAGCACAACCGAACCTTTTTGTTGAGTCAAACGTTTCCCATTTGATGTTATTATGGTGCCACGCGAGGATTGAAATCAAACGGAGTCCATTTGGTCACTCAAATCCTTGTATTTTCGGATTGCACTCAAATCGGCCTCCAATTGAGCCTACAACGTACAAACGAGTTTTCCTTCTTCGTTAAGCACAAACGAACCTTTTTGTTGATTCAAACATGTCCCATTTGACGTTATTATGGTCCCACGCAAGGATTGAAATCAAACGGAGTCCATTTGGTCACTCAAATCCTTGTATTCTCGGATTGCACTCAATTGAGCCTACAACGTACAAACGAGTTTTCCTTCTTCGTTAAGCACAACCGAACCTTTTTGTTGAGTCAAACATGTCCAATTTGACGTTATTATGGTGCCACGCGAGGATTGAAATCAAACGGAGTCCATTTGGTCACTCAAATCCTTGTATTCTCGGATTGCACTCAATTGAGCCTACAACGTACAAACGAGTTTTCCTTCTTCGTTAAGCACAACCGAACCTTTTTGTTGAGTCAAACATGTCCCATTTGACGTTATTATGGTGCCACGCGAGGATTGAAATCAAATGGAGTCCATTTGGTCACCCAAATCCTTGTATTCTCGGATTGCACTCAAATTGGCCTCAATTGAGCCAACAACGTACAAACGAGTTTTCTTTCTTCGTTAAGCACAACCGAACCTTTTTGTTGAGTCAAACATGTCCCATTTGACGTTATTATGGTGCCACGCGAGGATTGAAATCAAACGGAGTCCATTTGGTCACCCAAATCCTTGTATTCTCGGATTGCACTCAAATTGGCCTCAATTGAGCCTACAACGTACAAACGAGTTTTCCTTTTTCGTTTAGCACAAACGAACCTTTTTGTTCAGTAAAACATGTCCCATTTGACGTTATTATGATGCCACACGGGGATTGAAATCAAACGGGGTCCATTTGGTCACTCAAATCCTTGTATTCCCGGATTGCACCCAAATTGGCCTCCAATTGAGCCTACAACGTACAAACGAGTTTTCCTTCTTCGTGAAGCACAACCGAACCTTTTTGTTGAGTCAAACATGTCCCATTTGACATTATTAAGGTGCCACGTGAGGATTGAAATCAAACGGAGTCCATTTCGTCACTCAAATCCTTGTATTCTCGGATTGCACTCAAATTGGCCTCAATTGAGCCTACAACGTACAAACGAGTTTTCCTTCTTCATTAAGCCCAACCGAACCTTTTTGTTGAGTCAAACATGTCCCATTTGACGTTATTAAGGTGCCACGCGAGCATTGAAATCAAACGGAGTCCATTTGGTCACTCAAATCCTTGTATTCTCGGATTGCACTAAAATTGGCCTCAATTGAGCCTACCACATACAAACGAGTTTTCCTTCTTTGTTAAACACAACCGAACCTTTTTTTTGGGTCAAACATGTCCCATTTGACGTTATTAAGGTGCCACGCGAGGATTGAAATCAAATGGAGTCCATTTCGTCACTCAAATCCTTGTATTCTCGGATTGCACCCAAATTGGCCTCCAATTGAGCCTACAACGTACAAACGAGTTTTCCTTCTTCGTTAAGCACAACCGAACCTTTTTGTTGAGTCAAACATTTCCCATTTGATGTTATTATGGTGCCACGCGAGGATTGAAATCAAACGGAGTCCATTTGGTCACTCAAATCCTTGTATTTTCGGATTGCACTCAAATCGGCCTCCAATTGAGCCTACAACGTACAAACGAGTTTTCCTTCTTCGTTAAGCACAAACGAACCTTTTTGTTGATTCAAACATGTCCCATTTGACGTTATTATGGTCCCACGCAAGGATTGAAATCAAACGGAGTCCATTTGGTCACTCAAATCCTTGTATTCTCGGATTGCACTCAATTGAGCCTACAACGTACAAACGAGTTTTCCTTCTTCGTTAAGCACAACCGAACCTTTTTGTTGAGTCAAACATGTCCAATTTGACGTTATTATGGTGCCACGCGAGGATTGAAATCAAACGGAGTCCATTTGGTCACTCAAATCCTTGTATTCTCGGATTGCACTCAATTGAGCCTACAACGTACAAACGAGTTTTCCTTCTTCGTTAAGCACAACCGAACCATTTTGGTGAGTCAAACATGTCCCATTTGACGTTATTAAGGTGCCACGTGAGGATTGAAATCAAACGGAGTCCATTTGGTCACTCAAATCCTTGTATTCTCGGATTGCACCCAAATTGGCCTCCAATTGAGCCTACAACGTACAAACGAGTTTTCCTTCTTCGTTAAGCACAACCGAACCTTTTTGTTGAGTCAAACATGTCCCATTTGACGTTATTATGGTGCCACGCGAGGATTGAAATCAAACGGAGTCCATTTGGTCACCCAAATCCTTGTATTCTCGGATTGCACTCAAATTGGCCTCAATTGAGCCTACAACGTACAAACGAGTTTTCCTTTTTTGTTAAGCACAAACGAACCTTTTTGTTCAGTCAAACATGTCCCATTTGACATTATTATGATGCCACACGGGGATTGAAATCAAACGGGGTCCATTTGGTCACTCAAATCCTTGTATTCCCGGATTGCACCCAAATTGGCCTCCAATTGAGCCTACAACGTACAAACGAGTTTTCCTTCTTCGTGAAGCACAACCGAACCTTTTTGTTGAGTCAAACATGTCCCATTTGACATTATTAAGGTGCCACGCGAGGATTGAAATCAAACGGAGTCCATTTCGTCACTCAAATCCTTGTATTCTCGGATTGCACTCAAATTGGCCTCAATTGAGCCTACAACGTACAAACGAGTTTTCCTTCTTCATTAAGCCCAACCGAACCTTTTTGTTGAGTCAAACATGTCCCATTTGACGTTATTAAGGTGCCACGTGAGCATTGAAATCAAACGGAGTCCATTTGGTCACTCAAATCCTTGTATTCTCGGATTGCACTAAAATTGGCCTCAATTGAGCCTACCACATACAAACGAGTTTTCCTTCTTTGTTAAACACAACCGAACCTTTTTGTTGGGTCAAACATGTCCCATTTGACGTTATTAAGGTGCCACGCAAGGATTGAAATCAAACGGAGTCCATTTCGTCACTCAAATCCTTGTATTCTCGGATTGCACCCAAATTGGCCTCCAATTGAGCCTACAACGTACAAACGAGTTTTCCTTCTTCGTTAAGCACAACCGAACCTTTTTCTTGAGTCAAACATGTCCCATTTGACGTTATTATGGTTCCACGCGAGGATTGAAATCAAACGGAGTCCATTTGGTAACTCAAATCCTTGTATTCTCGGATTGCACTCAAATCGGCCTCCAATTGAGCCTACAACGTACAAACGAGTTTTCCTTCTTCGTTAAGCACAAACGAACCTTTTTGTTGAGTCAAACATGTCCCATTTGACGTTATTATGGTCCCACGCAAGGATTGAAATCAAACGGAGTCCATTTGGTCACTCAAATCCTTGTATTCTCGGATTGCACTCAATTGAGCCTACAACGTACAAACGAGTTTTCCTTCTTCGTTAAGCACAACCGAACCTTTTTGTTGAGTCAAACATGTCCAATTTGACGTTATTATGGTGCCACGCGAGGATTGAAATCAAACGGAGTCCATTTGGTCACTCAAATCCTTGTATTCTCGGATTGCACTCAATTGAGCCTACAACGTACAAACGAGTTTTCCTTCTTCGTTAAGCACAACCGAACCTTTTTGTTGAGTCAAACATGTCCCATTTGAAGTTATTATGGTGCCACGCGAGGATTGAAATCAAACGGAGTCCATTTGGTCACCCAAATCCTTGTATTCTCGGATTGCACTCAAATTGGCCTCAATTGAGCCTACAACGTACAAACGAGTTTTCCTTCTTCGTTAAGCACAACCGAACCTTTTTGTTCAGTCAAACATGTCCCATTTGACGTTATTATGATGCCACATGGGGATTGAAATCAAACGGGGTCCATTTGGTCACTCAAATCCTTGTATTCCCGGATTGCACCCAAATTGGCCTCCAATTGAGCCTACAACATACAAACGAGTTTTCCTTCTTCGTTAAACACAACCGAACCTTTTTGTTGAATCAAACATGTCCCATTTGATGTTATTAAGGTGCCACGCGAGGATTGAAATCAAACGGAGTCCATTTGGTCACTCAAATCCTTGTATTCTCGGATTGCACCCAAATTGGCCTCCAATTGAGCCTACAACGTACAAACGAGTTTTCCTTCTTCGTTAAGCACAAACGAACCTTTTTGTTGAGTCAAACATGTCCCATTTGACGTTATTATGGTGCCACGCGTGGATTGAAATCAAACGGAGTCCATTTGGTCACTCAAATCCTTGTATTCTCGGATTGCACTCAATTGAGCCTACAACGTACAAACGAGTTTTCCTTCTTCGTTAAGCACAACCGAACCTTTTTGGTGAGTCAAACCTGTCCCATTTGACGTTATTATGGTGCCACGCGAGGATTGAAATCAAACGGAGTCCATTTGGTTACTCAAATCCTTGTACTCTCGCATTGCACCCAAATTGGCCTCCAATTGAGCCTACAACGTACAAACGAGTTTTCCTTCTTCGTTAAGCACAACCGAACCATTTTGTTGAGTCAAACATGTCCATTTGACGTTATTATGGTGCCACGCGAGGATTGAAATCAAATGGAGTCCATTTGGTCACTCAAATCCTTGTATTCTCGGATTGCACTCAATTGAGCCTACAACGTACAAACGAGTTTTCCTTCTTCGTTAAGCACAACCGAACTTTTTTGTTGAGTAAAACATGTCCCATTTGACGTTATTATTGTGCCACGCGAGGATTGAAATCAAACGGAGTCCATTTGGTTACTCAATTCCTTGTACTCTCGGATTGCACCAAAATTGGCCTCCAATTGAGCCTACAACGTACAAACGAGTTTTTCCTTCTTCGTTAATTTACAACCGAATCTTTTTGTTGAGTCAAACATGTCCCGTTTGACGTTATTAAGGTGCCACGTGAGGATTGAAATCAAACGGAGTCCATTTGGTCACTCAAATCCTTGTATTCTCGGATTGCACCCAAATTGGCCTCCAATTGAGCCTACAACGTACAAACGAGTTTTCCTTCTTCGTTAAGCACAACCGAACCTTTTTGTTGAGTCAAACATGTCCCATTTGTCGTTATTAAGGTGCCATGCAAGGATTGAAATCAAACGGAGTCCATTTGGTAACTCAAATCCTTGTATTCTCGGATTGCACTCAAATTGGCCTCAATTGAGCCAACAACGTACAAACGAGTTTTCCTTCTTCGTTAAGCACAACCGAACCTTTTGGTTGAGTCAAACATGTCCCATTTGACATTATTATGGTGCCACGCAAGGATTGAAATCAAACGGAGTCCATTTGGTCACTCAAATCCTTGTATTCTCGGATTGCACTCAAATTGGCCTCAATTGAGCCAACAACGTACAAACGAGTTTTCCTTCTTCGTTAAGCACAACCGAACCTTTTGGTTGAGTCAAACATGTACCATTTGACGTTATTATGGTGCCATGCAAGGATTGAAATCAAACGGAGTCCATTTGGTCACTCAAATCCTTGTATTCTCGGATTGCACTCAATTGAGCCTACAACGTACAAACGAGTTTTCCTTCTTCGTTAAGCACAACCGAACCATTTTGGTGAGTCAAACATGTCCCATTTGACGTTATTAAGGTGCCACGTGAGGATTGAAATCAAACGGAGTCCATTTGGTCACTCAAATCCTTGTATTCTCGGATTGCACCCAAATTGGCCTCCAATTGAGCCTACAACGTACAAACGAGTTTTCCTTCTTCGTTAAGCACAACCGAACCTTTTTGTTGAGTCAAACATGTCCCATTTGACGTTATTATGGTGCCACGCGAGGATTGAAATCAAACGGAGTCCATTTGGTCACCCAAATCCTTGTATTCTCGGATTGCACTCAAATTGGCCTCAATTGAGCCTACAACGTACAAACGAGTTTTCCTTTTTTGTTAAGCACAAACGAACCTTTTTGTTCAGTCAAACATGTCCCATTTGACATTATTATGATGCCACACGGGGATTGAAATCAAACGGGGTCCATTTGGTCACTCAAATCCTTGTATTCCCGGATTGCACCCAAATTGGCCTCCAATTGAGCCTACAACGTACAAACGAGTTTTCCTTCTTCGTGAAGCACAACCGAACCTTTTTGTTGAGTCAAACATGTCCCATTTGACATTATTAAGGTGCCACGCGAGGATTGAAATCAAACGGAGTCCATTTCGTCACTCAAATCCTTGTATTCTCGGATTGCACTCAAATTGGCCTCAATTGAGCCTACAACGTACAAACGAGTTTTCCTTCTTCATTAAGCCCAACCGAACCTTTTTGTTGAGTCAAACATGTCCCATTTGACGTTATTAAGGTGCCACGTGAGCATTGAAATCAAACGGAGTCCATTTGGTCACTCAAATCCTTGTATTCTCGGATTGCACTAAAATTGGCCTCAATTGAGCCTACCACATACAAACGAGTTTTCCTTCTTTGTTAAACACAACCGAACCTTTTTGTTGGGTCAAACATGTCCCATTTGACGTTATTAAGGTGCCACGCAAGGATTGAAATCAAACGGAGTCCATTTCGTCACTCAAATCCTTGTATTCTCGGATTGCACCCAAATTGGCCTCCAATTGAGCCTACAACGTACAAACGAGTTTTCCTTCTTCGTTAAGCACAACCGAACCTTTTTCTTGAGTCAAACATGTCCCATTTGACGTTATTATGGTTCCACGCGAGGATTGAAATCAAACGGAGTCCATTTGGTAACTCAAATCCTTGTATTCTCGGATTGCACTCAAATCGGCCTCCAATTGAGCCTACAACGTACAAACGAGTTTTCCTTCTTCGTTAAGCACAAACGAACCTTTTTGTTGAGTCAAACATGTCCCATTTGACGTTATTATGGTCCCACGCAAGGATTGAAATCAAACGGAGTCCATTTGGTCACTCAAATCCTTGTATTCTCGGATTGCACTCAATTGAGCCTACAACGTACAAACGAGTTTTCCTTCTTCGTTAAGCACAACCGAACCTTTTTGTTGAGTCAAACATGTCCAATTTGACGTTATTATGGTGCCACGCGAGGATTGAAATCAAACGGAGTCCATTTGGTCACTCAAATCCTTGTATTCTCGGATTGCACTCAATTGAGCCTACAACGTACAAACGAGTTTTCCTTCTTCGTTAAGCACAACCGAACCTTTTTGTTGAGTCAAACATGTCCCATTTGAAGTTATTATGGTGCCACGCGAGGATTGAAATCAAACGGAGTCCATTTGGTCACCCAAATCCTTGTATTCTCGGATTGCACTCAAATTGGCCTCAATTGAGCCTACAACGTACAAACGAGTTTTCCTTCTTCGTTAAGCACAACCGAACCTTTTTGTTCAGTCAAACATGTCCCATTTGACGTTATTATGATGCCACATGGGGATTGAAATCAAACGGGGTCCATTTGGTCACTCAAATCCTTGTATTCCCGGATTGCACCCAAATTGGCCTCCAATTGAGCCTACAACATACAAACGAGTTTTCCTTCTTCGTTAAACACAACCGAACCTTTTTGTTGAATCAAACATGTCCCATTTGATGTTATTAAGGTGCCACGCGAGGATTGAAATCAAACGGAGTCCATTTGGTCACTCAAATCCTTGTATTCTCGGATTGCACCCAAATTGGCCTCCAATTGAGCCTACAACGTACAAACGAGTTTTCCTTCTTCGTTAAGCACAAACGAACCTTTTTGTTGAGTCAAACATGTCCCATTTGACGTTATTATGGTGCCACGCGTGGATTGAAATCAAACGGAGTCCATTTGGTCACTCAAATCCTTGTATTCTCGGATTGCACTCAATTGAGCCTACAACGTACAAACGAGTTTTCCTTCTTCGTTAAGCACAACCGAACCTTTTTGGTGAGTCAAACCTGTCCCATTTGACGTTATTATGGTGCCACGCGAGGATTGAAATCAAACGGAGTCCATTTGGTTACTCAAATCCTTGTACTCTCGCATTGCACCCAAATTGGCCTCCAATTGAGCCTACAACGTACAAACGAGTTTTCCTTCTTCGTTAAGCACAACCGAACCATTTTGTTGAGTCAAACATGTCCATTTGACGTTATTATGGTGCCACGCGAGGATTGAAATCAAATGGAGTCCATTTGGTCACTCAAATCCTTGTATTCTCGGATTGCACTCAATTGAGCCTACAACGTACAAACGAGTTTTCCTTCTTCGTTAAGCACAACCGAACTTTTTTGTTGAGTAAAACATGTCCCATTTGACGTTATTATTGTGCCACGCGAGGATTGAAATCAAACGGAGTCCATTTGGTTACTCAATTCCTTGTACTCTCGGATTGCACCAAAATTGGCCTCCAATTGAGCCTACAACGTACAAACGAGTTTTTCCTTCTTCGTTAATTTACAACCGAATCTTTTTGTTGAGTCAAACATGTCCCGTTTGACGTTATTAAGGTGCCACGTGAGGATTGAAATCAAACGGAGTCCATTTGGTCACTCAAATCCTTGTATTCTCGGATTGCACCCAAATTGGCCTCCAATTGAGCCTACAACGTACAAACGAGTTTTCCTTCTTCGTTAAGCACAACCGAACCTTTTTGTTGAGTCAAACATGTCCCATTTGTCGTTATTAAGGTGCCATGCAAGGATTGAAATCAAACGGAGTCCATTTGGTAACTCAAATCCTTGTATTCTCGGATTGCACTCAAATTGGCCTCAATTGAGCCAACAACGTACAAACGAGTTTTCCTTCTTCGTTAAGCACAACCGAACCTTTTGGTTGAGTCAAACATGTCCCATTTGACATTATTATGGTGCCACGCAAGGATTGAAATCAAACGGAGTCCATTTGGTCACTCAAATCCTTGTATTCTCGGATTGCACTCAAATTGGCCTCAATTGAGCCAACAACGTACAAACGAGTTTTCCTTCTTCGTTAAGCACAACCGAACCTTTTGGTTGAGTCAAACATGTACCATTTGACGTTATTATGGTGCCATGCAAGGATTGAAATCAAACGGAGTCCATTTGGTCACTCAAATCCTTGTATTCTCGGATTGCACTCAAATTGGCCTCAATTGAGCCAACAACGTACAAACGAGTTTTCCTTCTTCGTTAAGCACAACTGAACCTTTTGGTTGAGTCAAACATGTCCCATTTGACATTATTATGGTGCCACGTGAGGATTGAAATCAAACGGAGTCCATTTGGTCACTCAAATCCTTGTATTCTCGGATTGCACTCAAATTGGCCTCAATTGAGCCAACAACGTACAAACGAGTTTTCCTTCTTCGTTAAGCACAACCGAACCTTTTGGTTGAGTCAAACATGTCCCATTTGACATTATTATGGTGCCACGCGAGGATTGAAATCAAACGGAGTCCATTTGGTCACTCAAATCCTTGTATTCTCGGATTGCACTCAAATTGGCCTCAATTGAGCCAACAACGTACAAACGAGTTTTCCTTCTTCGTTAAGCACAACCGAACCTTTTGGTTGAGTCAAACATGTCCCATTTGACATTATTATGGTGCCACGCGAGGATTGAAATCAAACGGAGTCCATTTGGTCACTCAAATCCTTGTATTCTCGGATTGCACTCAAATTGGCCTCAATTGAGCCTACAACGTACAAACGAGTTTTCCTTCTTCGTTAAGCACAACCGAACCTTTTTGTTGAGTCAAACATGTCCCATTTGACGTTATTAAGGTTCCACACGAGGATTGAAATCAAACGGGGTCCATTTGGTCACCCAAATCCTTGTATTCCCGGATTGCACCCAAATTGGCCTCCAATTGAGCCTACAACATACAAACGAGTTTTCCTTCTTCGTTAAACACAACAGAACCTTTTTGTTGAGTCAATAATGTCAAATTTGACGTTATTAAGGTGCCGCGCGAGGATTGAAATCAAACGGAGTCCATTTGGTCACTCAAATCCTTGTATTCTCGGATTGCACCCAAATTGGCCTCCAATTGAGCCTACAACGTACAAATGAGTTTTCCTTCTTCGTTAAGCACAACCAAACCTTTTTGTTGAGTGAAACATGTCCCATTTGACGTTATTACGGTGCCACGCGAGGATTGAAATCAAACGGAGTCCATTTGGTCACTCAAATCCTTGTATTCTCGGATTGCACTCAATTGAGCCTACAACGTACAAACGAGTTTTCCTTCTTCGTTAAGCACAACCGAAACTTTTTATTAAGTCAAACATGTCCCATTTGACGTTATTATGGCGCCACGCGAGGATTGAAATCAAACGGAGTCCATTTGGTCACTCAAATCCTTGTATTCTCGGATTGCACTCAAATTGGCCTCAATTGATCCTACAACGTACAAACGAGTTTTCCTTCTTCGTTAAGCACAACCGAACCATTTTGTTGAGTCAAACATGTCCCATTTGACGTTATTATGGTGCCACGCGAGGATTGAAATCAAACGAAGTCCATTTGGTAACTCAAATCGTTGTATTATCGGATTGCCCCCAAATTGGCCTCCAATTGAGCCTACAACGTACAAACGAGTTTTCCTTCTTCGTTAACTTACAACCGAACCTTTTTGTTGAGTCAAACATGTCCCATTTGACGTTATTAAGGTGCCACGCGAGGATTGAAATCAAACGGAGTCCATTTGGTCACTCAAATCCTTGTACTCTCGGATTTCACCCAAATTGGCCTCCAATTGAGCCTACAACGTACAAACGAGTTTTCCTTCTTCGTTAAGCACAATCGAACCTTTTTGTTGAGTCAAACATGTCCCATTTTACGTTATTATGGTGCCACGCGAGGATTGAAATCAAACGGAGTCCATTTGGTCTCTCAAATCCTTGTATTCTCGGATTGCACTCAATTTAGCCTACAACGTACAAACGAGTTTTCCTTCTTCGTTAAGCACAACCGAACCTGTTTGTTGAGTAAAACATGTCCCATTTGACGTTATTATGGTGCCACGCGAGGATTGAAATCAAACGGAGTCCATTTGGTTACTCAAATCCTTGTACTCTCGGATTGCACCCAAATTGGCCTCCAATTGAGCCTACAACGTACAAACGAGTTTTCCTTCTTCGTTAATTTACAACCGAATCTTTTTGTTGAGTCAAACATGTCCCATTTGACGTTATTAAGGTGCCACGCAAGGATTGAAATCAAACGGAGTCCATTTGGTCACTCAAATCCTTGTATTCTCGGATTGCACCCAAATTGGCCTCCCATTGAGCCTACAACGTACAAACGAGTTTTCCTTCTTCGTTAAGCACAACCGAACCTGTTTGTTGAGTAAAAAATGTCCCATTTGACGTTATTATGGTGCCACGCGAGGATTGAAATCAAACGGATTCCATTTGGTTACTCAAATCCTTGTACTCTCGGATTAAACCCAAATTGGCCTCCAATTGAGCCTACAACGTACAAACGAGTTTTCCTTCTTCGTTAATTTACAACCGAATCTTTTTGTTGAGTCAAACATGTCCCATTTGACGTTATTAAGGTGCCACGCGAGGATTGAAATCAAACGGAGTCCATTTGGTCACTCAAATCCTTGTATTCTCGGATTGCACCCAAATTGGCCTCCCATTGAGCCTACAACGTACAAACGAGTTTTCCTTCTTCGTTAAGCACACAACCTAACCTTTTTTTTGAGTCAAACATGTCCCATTTGACCTTATTATGGTGCCACGCGAGGATTGAAATCAAACGGAGTCCATTTGGTCACTCAAATCCTTGTATTCTCCGATTGCACTCAAATTGGCCTCAATTGAGCCTACAACGTACAAACGAGTTTTCCTTCTTCGTTAAGCACAACCGAACCTTTTTGTTGAGTCAAACATGTCCCATTTGACGTTATTATGGTGCCACATGAGGATTGAAATCAAACGGGGTCCATTTGGTCACTCAAATCCTTGTATTCTCGGATTGCACCCAAATTGGCCTCCAATTGAGCCTACAACGTACAAACGAGTTTTCCTTCTTCGTTAAGCACAACCGAACCTTTTCGTTGAGTCAAACATGTCCCATTTAACTTTATTATGGTGCCTCACGAGGATTGAAATCAAACGGGGTCCATTTGGTCACTCAAATCCTGGTATTCTCGGATTGCCCCCAAATTGGCCTCCAATTGAGCCTACAACGTACAAACGAGTTTTACTTCTTCGTTAAGCACAACCGAACCTTTTTGTTGAGTCAAACATGTCCCATTTGATGTTATGGTGCCACGCGAGGATTGAAATCAAACGGAGTCCATTTGGTCACTCAAATCCTTGTATTCTCGGATTGCACTCAATTGAGCCTACAACGTACAAACGAGTTTTCCTTCTTCGTTAAGCACAACCGAACCTTTTTGTTGAGTCAAACATGTCCAATTTGACGTTATTATGGTGCCACGCGAGGATTGAAATCAAACGGAGTCCATTTGGTCACTCAAATCCTTGTATCTCGGATTGCACTCAATTGAGCCTACAACGTACAAACGAGTTTTCCTTCTTCGTTAAGCACAACCGAACCTTTTTGTTGAGTCAAACATGTCCCATTTGACGTTATTATGGTGCCACGCGAGGATTGAAATCAAACGGAGTCCATTTGGTCACTCAAATCCTTGTATTCTCGGATTGCACTCAAATTGGCCTCAATTGAGCCAACAACGTACAAACGAGTTTTCCTTCTTCGTTAAGCACAACCGAACCTTTTGGTTGAGTCAAACATGTCCCATTTGACATTATTATGGTGCCACGCGAGGATTGAAATCAAACGGAGTCCATTTGGTCACTCAAATCCTTGTATTCTCGGATTGCACTCAAATTGGCCTCAATTGAGCCTACAACGTACAAACGAGTTTTCCTTCTTCGTTAAGCACAACCGAACCTTTTTGTTGAGTCAAACATGTCCCATTTGACGTTATTAAGGTTCCACACGAGGATTGAAATCAAACGGGGTCCATTTGGTCACCCAAATCCTTGTATTCCCGGATTGCACCCAAATTGGCCTCCAATTGAGCCTACAACATACAAACGAGTTTTCCTTCTTCGTTAAACACAACAGAACCTTTTTGTTGAGTCAATAATGTCAAATTTGACGTTATTAAGGTGCCGCGCGAGGATTGAAATCAAACGGAGTCCATTTGGTCACTCAAATCCTTGTATTCTCGGATTGCACCCAAATTGGCCTCCAATTGAGCCTACAACGTACAAATGAGTTTTCCTTCTTCGTTAAGCACAACCAAACCTTTTTGTTGAGTGAAACATGTCCCATTTGACGTTATTACGGTGCCACGCGAGGATTGAAATCAAACGGAGTCCATTTGGTCACTCAAATCCTTGTATTCTCGGATTGCACTCAATTGAGCCTACAACGTACAAACGAGTTTTCCTTCTTCGTTAAGCACAACCGAAACTTTTTATTAAGTCAAACATGTCCCATTTGACGTTATTATGGCGCCACGCGAGGATTGAAATCAAACGGAGTCCATTTGGTCACTCAAATCCTTGTATTCTCGGATTGCACTCAAATTGGCCTCAATTGATCCTACAACGTACAAACGAGTTTTCCTTCTTCGTTAAGCACAACCGAACCATTTTGTTGAGTCAAACATGTCCCATTTGACGTTATTATGGTGCCACGCGAGGATTGAAATCAAACGAAGTCCATTTGGTAACTCAAATCGTTGTATTATCGGATTGCCCCCAAATTGGCCTCCAATTGAGCCTACAACGTACAAACGAGTTTTCCTTCTTCGTTAACTTACAACCGAACCTTTTTGTTGAGTCAAACATGTCCCATTTGACGTTATTAAGGTGCCACGCGAGGATTGAAATCAAACGGAGTCCATTTGGTCACTCAAATCCTTGTACTCTCGGATTTCACCCAAATTGGCCTCCAATTGAGCCTACAACGTACAAACGAGTTTTCCTTCTTCGTTAAGCACAATCGAACCTTTTTGTTGAGTCAAACATGTCCCATTTTACGTTATTATGGTGCCACGCGAGGATTGAAATCAAACGGAGTCCATTTGGTCTCTCAAATCCTTGTATTCTCGGATTGCACTCAATTTAGCCTACAACGTACAAACAAGTTTTCCTTCTTCGTTAAGCACAACCGAACCTGTTTGTTGAGTAAAACATGTCCCATTTGACGTTATTATGGTGCCACGCGAGGATTGAAATCAAACGGAGTCCATTTGGTTACTCAAATCCTTGTACTCTCGGATTGCACCCAAATTGGCCTCCAATTGAGCCTACAACGTACAAACGAGTTTTCCTTCTTCGTTAATTTACAACCGAATCTTTTTGTTGATGCAAACATGTCCCATTTGACGTTATTAAGGTGCCACGCAAGGATTGAAATCAAACGGAGTCCATTTGGTCACTCAAATCCTTGTATTCTCGGATTGCACCCAAATTGGCCTCCCATTGAGCCTACAACGTACAAACGAGTTTTCCTTCTTCGTTAAGCACAACCGAACCTGTTTGTTGAGTAAAAAATGTCCCATTTGACGTTATTATGGTGCCACGCGAGGATTGAAATCAAACGGATTCCATTTGGTTACTCAAATCCTTGTACTCTCGGATTAAACCCAAATTGGCCTCCAATTGAGCCTACAACGTACAAACGAGTTTTCCTTCTTCGTTAATTTACAACCGAATCTTTTTGTTGAGTCAAACATGTCCCATTTGACGTTATTAAGGTGCCACGCGAGGATTGAAATCAAACGGAGTCCATTTGGTCACTCAAATCCTTGTATTCTCGGATTGCACCCAAATTGGCCTCCCATTGAGCCTACAACGTACAAACGAGTTTTCCTTCTTCGTTAAGCACAACCTAACCTTTTTTTTGAGTCAAACATGTCCCATTTGACCTTATTATGGTGCCACGCGAGGATTGAAATCAAACGGAGTCCATTTGGTCACTCAAATCCTTGTATTCTCCGATTGCACTCAAATTGGCCTCAATTGAGCCTACAACGTACAAACGAGTTTTCCTTCTTCGTTAAGCACAACCGAACCTTTTTGTTGAGTCAAACATGTCCCATTTGACGTTATTATGGTGCCACATGAGGATTGAAATCAAACGGGGTCCATTTGGTCACTCAAATCCTTGTATTCTCGGATTGCACCCAAATTGGCCTCCAATTGAGCCTACAACGTACAAACGAGTTTTCCTTCTTCGTTAAGCACAACCGAACCTTTTCGTTGAGTCAAACATGTCCCATTTAACTTTATTATGGTGCCTCACGAGGATTGAAATCAAACGGGGTCCATTTGGTCACTCAAATCCTGGTATTCTCGGATTGCCCCCAAATTGGCCTCCAATTGAGCCTACAACGTACAAACGAGTTTTACTTCTTCGTTAAGCACAACCGAACCTTTTTGTTGAGTCAAACATGTCCCATTTGATGTTATGGTGCCACGCGAGGATTGAAATCAAACGGAGTCCATTTGGTCACTCAAATCCTTGTATTCTCGGATTGCACTCAATTGAGCCTACAACGTACAAACGAGTTTTCCTTCTTCGTTAAGCACAACCGAACCTTTTTGTTGAGTCAAACATGTCCAATTTGACGTTATTATGGTGCCACGCGAGGATTGAAATCAAACGGAGTCCATTTGGTCACTCAAATCCTTGTATCTCGGATTGCACTCAATTGAGCCTACAACGTACAAACGAGTTTTCCTTCTTCGTTAAGCACAACCGAACCTTTTTGTTGAGTCAAACATGTCCCATTTGACGTTATTATGGTGCCACGCGAGGATTGAAATCAAACGGAGTCCATTTGGTTACTCAAATCCTTGTACTCTCGGATTGCACCCAAATTGGCCTCCAATTGATCCTACAACGTACAAACGAGTTTTCCTTCTTCGTTAAGCACAACCGAACCTTTTTATTGAGTCAAACATGTCCCATTTGACGTTATTAAGGTGCCACGCGAGGATTGAAATCAAACGGAGTCCATTTGGTCACTCAAATCCTTGTATTCTCGGATTGCACTAAAATTGGCCTCAATTGAGCCTACAACATACAAACGATTTTTCCTTCTTCGTTAAACAGAACCGAACCTTTTTGTTGAGTCAAACATGTCCCAATTGACGTTATTAAGGTGCCACGCGAGGATTGAAATCAAACGGAGTCCATTTCGTCACTCAAATCCTTGTATTCTCGGATTGCACCCAAATTGGCCTCCAATTGAGCCTACAACGTACAAACGAGTTTTCCTTCTTCGTTAAGCACAACCGAACCTTTTTATTTAGTCAAACATGTCCCATTTGACGTTATTATGGTGCCACGCGACGATTGAAATCAAACGGAGTCCATTTGGTCACTCAAATCCTTGTATTCTCGGATTGCACCCAAATTGGCCTCCAATTGAGCCTACAACATACAAACGAGTTTTCCTTCTTCGTTAAGCACAATCGAAACTTTTTGTTGAGTCAAACATGTCCCATTTGACGTTATTATGGTGCCACATGAGGATTGAAATGAAACGGAGTCCATTTGGTCACTCAAATCCTTGTATTCTCGGATTGCACTCAATTGAGCCTACAACGTACAAACGAGTTTTCCTTCTTCGTTAAGCACAACCGAACCTTTTGGTTGAGTCAAACATGTCCCATTTGACGTTATTATGGTGCCATGCGAGGATTGAAAACAAATGGAGTCCATTTGGTCACTCAAATCCTTGTATTCTCGGATTGCACTCAATTGAGCCTACAACGTAAAAACCAGTTTTCCTTCTTCGTTAAGCACAACCGAACCTTTTTGTTGAGTAAAACATGTCCCATTTGACGTTATTATTGTGCCACGCGAGGATTGAAATCAAACGGAGTCCATTTGGTTACTCAAATCCTTGTACTCTCGGATTGCACCCAAATTGGCCTCCAATTGAGCCTACAACGTACAAACGAGTTTTCCTTCTTCGTTAATTTACAACCGAATCTTTTTTTTGAGTAAAACATGTCCCATTTGACGCTATCAAGGTGCCACGTGAGGATTGAAGTCAAACGGAGTCCATTTTGTCACTCAAATCCTTGTATTCTCGGATTGCACCCAAATTGGCCTCCAATTGAGCCTACAACGTACAAACGAGTTTTCCTTCTTCGTGAAGCACAACCGAACCTTTTTGTTGAGTCAAACATGTCCCATTTGACATTATTAAGGTGCCACGCGAGGATTGAAATCAAACGGAGTCCATTTCGTCACTCAAATCCTTGTATTCTCGGATTGCACTCAAATTGGCCTCAATTGAGCCTACAACGTACAAACGAGTTTTCCTTCATGATTAAGCCCAACCGAACCTTTTTGTTGAGTCAAACATGTCCCATTTGACATTATTAAGGTGCCACGCGAGGATTGAAATCAAACGGAGTCCATTTCGTCACTCAAATCCTTGTATTCTCGGATTGCACTCAAATTGGCCACAATTGAGCCTACAACGTACAAACGAGTTTTCCTTCATCATTAAGCCCAACCGAACCTTTTTGTTGAGTCAAACATGTCCCATTTGACGTTATTAAGGTGCCACGCGAGGATTGAAATCAAACGGAGTCCATTTCGTCACTCAAATCCTTGTATTCTCGGATTGCACCCAAATTGGCCTCCAATTGAGCCTACTACGTACAAACGAGTTTTCCTTCTTCGTTAAGCACAACCGAACCTTTTTGTTGAGTCAAACATGTCCCATTTGACGTTATTATGGTGCCACGCGAGGATTGAAATCAAACGGAGTCCATTTGGTCACTCAAATCCTTGTATTCTCGGATTGCACTCAAATCGGCCTCCAATTGAGCCTACAACGTACAAACGAGTTTTCCTTCTTCGTTAAGCACAAACGAACCTTTTTGTTGAGTCAAACATGTCCCATTTGACGTTATTATGGTCCCACGCAAGGATTGAAATCAAACGGAGTCCATTTGGTCACTCAAATCCTTGTATTCTCGGATTGCACTCAATTGAGCCTACAACGTACAAACGAGTTTTCCTTCTTCGTTAAGCACAACCGAACCTTTTTGTTGAGTCAAACATGTCCAATTTGACGTTATTATGGTGCCACGCGAGGATTGAAATCAAACGGAGTCCATTTGGTCACTCAAATCCTTGTATCTCGGATTGCACTCAATTGAGCCTACAACGTACAAACGAGTTTTCCTTCTTCGTTAAGCACAACCGAACCTTTTTGTTGAGTCAAACATGTCCCATTTGACGTTATTATGGTGCCACGCGAGGATTGAAATCAAACGGAGTCCATTTGGTCACCCAAATCCTTGTATTCTCGGATTGCACTTAAATTGGCCTCAATTGAGCCAACAACGTACAAACGAGTTTTCTTTCTTCGTTAAGCACAACCGAACCTTTTTGTTGAGTCAAACATGTCCCATTTGACGTTATTATGGTGCCACGCGAGGATTGAAATCAAACGGAGTCCATTTGGTCACCCAAATCCTTGTATTCTCGGATTGCACTCAAATTGGCCTCAATTGAGCCTACAACGTACAAACGAGTTTTCCTTTTTCGTTTAGCACAAACGAACCTTTTTGTTCAGTAAAACATGTCCCATTTGACGTTATTATGATGCCACACGGGGATTGAAATCAAACGGGGTCCATTTGGTCACTCAAATCCTTGTATTCCCGGATTGCACCCAAATTGGCCTCCAATTGAGCCTACAACGTACAAACGAGTTTTCCTTCTTCGTGAAGCACAACCGAACCTTTTTGTTGAGTCAAACATGTCCCATTTGACATTATTAAGGTGCCACGCGAGGATTGAAATCAAACGGAGTCCATTTCGTCACTCAAATCCTTGTATTCTCGGATTGCACTCAAATTGGCCTCAATTGAGCCTACAACGTACAAACGAGTTTTCCTTCTTCATTAAGCCCAACCGAACCTTTTTGTTGAGTCAAACATGTCCCATTTGACGTTATTAAGGTGCCACGCGAGCATTGAAATCAAACGGAGTCCATTTGGTCACTCAAATCCTTGTATTCTCGGATTGCACTAAAATTGGCCTCAATTGAGCCTACCACATACAAACGAGTTTTCCTTCTTTGTTAAACACAACCGAACCTTTTTTTTGGGTCAAACATGTCCCATTTGACGTTATTAAGGTGCCACGCGAGGATTGAAATCAAATGGAGTCCATTTCGTCACTCAAATCCTTGTATTCTCGGATTGCACCCAAATTGGCCTCCAATTGAGCCTACAACGTACAAACGAGTTTTCCTTCTTCGTTAAGCACAACCGAACCTTTTTGTTGAGTCAAACATGTCCAATTTGACGTTATTATGGTGCAACGCGAGGATTGAAATCAAACGGAGTCCATTTGGTCACTCAAATCCTTGTATTCTCGGATTGCACTCAATTGAGCCTACAACGTACAAACGAGTTTTCCTTCTTCGTTAAGCACAACCGAACCTTTTTGTTGAGTCAAACATGTCCCATTTGACGTTATTATGGTGCCACGCGAGGATTGAAATCAAACGGAGTCCATTTGGTCACCCAAATCCTTGTATTCTCGGATTGCACTCAAATTGGCCTCAATTGAGCCAACAACGTACAAACGAGTTTTCTTTCTTCGTTAAGCACAACCGAACCTTTTTGTTGAGTCAAACATGTCCCATTTGACGTTATTATGGTGCCACGCGAGGATTGAAATCAAACGGAGTCCATTTGGTCACCCAAATCCTTGTATTCTCGGATTGCACTCAAATTGGCCTCAATTGAGCCTACAACGTACAAACGAGTTTTCCTTTTTCGTTAAGCACAAACGAACCTTTTTGTTCAGTCAAACATGTCCCATTTGACATTATTATGATGCCACACGGAGATTGAAATCAAACGGGGTCCATTTTGTCACTCAAATCCTTGTATTCTCGGATTGCACTCAAATTGGCCTCAATTGAGCCTACAACGTACAAACGAGTTTTCCTTCTTCATTAAGCCCAACCGAACCTTTTTGTTGAGTCAAACATGTCCCATTTGACGTTATTAAGGTGCCACACGAGCATTGAAATCAAACGGAGTCCATTTGGTCACTCAAATCCTTGTATTCTCGGATTGCACTAAAATTGGCCTCAATTGAGCCTACCACATACAAACGAGTTTTCCTTCTTTGTTAAACACAACCGAACCTTTTTTTTGGGTCAAACATGTCCCATTTGACGTTATTAAGGTGCCACGCGAGGATTGAAATCAAATGGAGTCCATTTCGTCACTCAAATCCTTGTATTCTCGGATTGCACCCAAATTGGCCTCCAATTGAGCCTACAACGTACAAACGAGTTTTCCTTCTTCGTTAAGCACAACCGAACCTTTTTGTTGAGTCAAACATGTCCAATTTGACGTTATTATGGTGCAACGCGAGGATTGAAATCAAACGGAGTCCATTTGGTCACTCAAATCCTTGTATTCTCGGATTGCACTCAATTGAGCCTACAACGTACAAACGAGTTTTCCTTCTTCGTTAAGCACAACCGAACCTTTTTGTTGAGTCAAACATGTCCCATTTGACGTTATTATGGTGCCACGCGAGGATTGAAATCAAACGGAGTCCATTTGGTCACCCAAATCCTTGTATTCTCGGATTGCACTCAAATTGGCCTCAATTGAGCCAACAACGTACAAACGAGTTTTCTTTCTTCGTTAAGCACAACCGAACCTTTTTGTTGAGTCAAACATGTCCCATTTGACGTTATTATGGTGCCACGCGAGGATTGAAATCAAACGGAGTCCATTTGGTCACCCAAATCCTTGTATTCTCGGATTGCACTCAAATTGGCCTCAATTGAGCCTACAACGTACAAACAAGTTTTCCTTTTTCGTTAAGCACAAACGAACCTTTTTGTTCAGTCAAACATGTCCCATTTGACATTATTATGATGCCACACGGGGATTGAAATCAAACGGGGTCCATTTTGTCACTCAAATCCTTGTATTCCCGGATTGCACCCAAATTGGCCTCCAATTGAGCCTACAACGTACAAACGAGTTTTCCTTCTTCGTGAAGCACAACCGAACCTTTCTGTTGAGTCAAACATGTCCCATTTGACATTATTAAGGTGCCACGCGAGCATTGAAATCAAACGGAGTCCATTTGGTCACTCAAATCCTTGTATTCTCGGATTGCACTAAAATTGGCCTCAATTGAGCCTACCACATACAAACGAGTTTTCCTTCTTTGTTAAACACAACCGAACCTTTTTTTTGGGTCAAACATGTCCCATTTGACGTTATTAAGGTGCCACGCGAGGATTGAAATCAAATGGAGTCCATTTCGTCACTCAAATCCTTGTATTCTCGGATTGCACCCAAATTGGCCTCCAATTGAGCCTACAACGTACAAACGAGTTTTCCTTCTTCGTTAAGCACAACCGAACCTTTTTGTTGAGTCAAACATGTCCAATTTGACGTTATTATGGTGCAACGCGAGGATTGAAATCAAACGGAGTCCATTTGGTCACTCAAATCCTTGTATTCTCGGATTGCACTCAATTGAGCCTACAACGTACAAACGAGTTTTCCTTCTTCGTTAAGCACAACCGAACCTTTTTGTTGAGTCAAACATGTCCCATTTGACGTTATTATGGTGCCACGCGAGGATTGAAATCAAACGGAGTCCATTTGGTCACCCAAATCCTTGTATTCTCGGATTGCACTCAAATTGGCCTCAATTGAGCCAACAACGTACAAACGAGTTTTCTTTCTTCGTTAAGCACAACCGAACCTTTTTGTTGAGTCAAACATGTCCCATTTGACGTTATTATGGTGCCACGCGAGGATTGAAATCAAACGGAGTCCATTTGGTCACCCAAATCCTTGTATTCTCGGATTGCACTCAAATTGGCCTCAATTGAGCCTACAACGTACAAACAAGTTTTCCTTTTTCGTTAAGCACAAACGAACCTTTTTGTTCAGTCAAACATGTCCCATTTGACATTATTATGATGCCACACGGGGATTGAAATCAAACGGGGTCCATTTTGTCACTCAAATCCTTGTATTCCCGGATTGCACCCAAATTGGCCTCCAATTGAGCCTACAACGTACAAACGAGTTTTCCTTCTTCGTGAAGCACAACCGAACCTTTCTGTTGAGTCAAACATGTCCCATTTGACATTATTAAGGTGCCACGCGAGCATTGAAATCAAACGGAGTCCATTTGGTCACTCAAATCCTTGTATTCTCGGATTGCACTAAAATTGGCCTCAATTGAGCCTACCACATACAAACGAGTTTTCCTTCTTTGTTAAACACAACCGAACCTTTTTTTTGGGTCAAACATGTCCCATTTGACGTTATTAAGGTGCCACGCGAGGATTGAAATCAAATGGAGTCCATTTCGTCACTCAAATCCTTGTATTCTCGGATTGCACCCAAATTGGCCTCCAATTGAGCCTACAACGTACAAACGAGTTTTCCTTCTTCGTTAAGCACAACCGAACCTTTTTGTTGAGTCAAACATGTCCAATTTGACGTTATTATGGTGCAACGCGAGGATTGAAATCAAACGGAGTCCATTTGGTCACTCAAATCCTTGTATTCTCGGATTGCACTCAATTGAGCCTACAACGTACAAACGAGTTTTCCTTCTTCGTTAAGCACAACCGAACCTTTTTGTTGAGTCAAACATGTCCCATTTGACGTTATTATGGTGCCACGCGAGGATTGAAATCAAACGGAGTCCATTTGGTCACCCAAATCCTTGTATTCTCGGATTGCACTCAAATTGGCCTCAATTGAGCCAACAACGTACAAACGAGTTTTCTTTCTTCGTTAAGCACAACCGAACCTTTTTGTTGAGTCAAACATGTCCCATTTGACGTTATTATGGTGCCACGCGAGGATTGAAATCAAACGGAGTCCATTTGGTCACCCAAATCCTTGTATTCTCGGATTGCACTCAAATTGGCCTCAATTGAGCCTACAACGTACAAACGAGTTTTCCTTTTTCGTTAAGCACAAACGAACCTTTTTGTTCAGTCAAACATGTCCCATTTGACATTATTATGATGCCACACGGGGATTGAAATCAAACGGGGTCCATTTTGTCACTCAAATCCTTGTATTCCCGGATTGCACCCAAATTGGCCTCCAATTGAGCCTACAACGTACAAACGAGTTTTCCTTCTTCGTGAAGCACAACCGAACCTTTCTGTTGAGTCAAACATGTCCCATTTGACATTATTAAGGTGCCACGCGAGCATTGAAATCAAACGGAGTCCATTTGGTCACTCAAATCCTTGTATTCTCGGATTGCACTAAAATTGGCCTCAATTGAGCCTACCACATACAAACGAGTTTTCCTTCTTTGTTAAACACAACCGAACCTTTTTTTTGGGTCAAACATGTCCCATTTGACGTTATTACGGTGCCACGCGAGGATTGAAATCAAATGGAGTCCATTTCGTCACTCAAATCCTTGTATTCTCGGATTGCACCCAAATTGGCCTCCAATTGAGCCTACAACGTACAAACGAGTTTTCCTTCTTCGTTAAGCACAACCGAACCTTTTTGTTGAGTCAAACATGTCCAATTTGACGTTATTATGGTGCAACGCGAGGATTGAAATCAAACGGAGTCCATTTGGTCACTCAAATCCTTGTATTCTCGGATTGCACTCAATTGAGCCTACAACGTACAAACGAGTTTTCCTTCTTCGTTAAGCACAACCGAACCTTTTTGTTGAGTCAAACATGTCCCATTTGACGTTATTATGGTGCCACGCGAGGATTGAAATCAAACGGAGTCCATTTGGTTACTCAAATCCTTGTACTCTCGGATTAAACCCAAATTGGCCTCCAATTGAGCCTACAACGTACAAACGAGTTTTCCTTCTTCGTTAATTTACAACCGAATCTTTTTGTTGAGTCAAACATGTCCCATTTGACGTTATTAAGGTGCCACGCGAGGATTGAAATCAAACGGAGTCCATTTGGTCACTCAAATCCTTGTATTCTCGGATTGCACCCAAATTGGCCTCCCATTGAGCCTACAACGTACAAACGAGTTTTCCTTCTTCGTTAAGCACAACCTAACCTTTTTTTTGAGTCAAACATGTCCCATTTGACCTTATTATGGTGCCACGCGAGGATTGAAATCAAACGGAGTCCATTTCGTCACTCAAATCCTTGTATTCTCCGATTGCACTCAAATTGGCCTCAATTGAGCCTACAACGTACAAACGAGTTTTCCTTCTTCGTTAAGCACAACCGAACCTTTTTGTTGAGTCAAACATGTCCCATTTGACGTTATTATGGTGCCACATGAGGATTGAAATCAAACGGGGTCCATTTGGTCACTCAAATCCTTGTATTCTCGGATTGCACCCAAATTGGCCTCCAATTGAGCCTACAACGTACAAACGAGTTTTCCTTCTTCGTTAAGCACAACCGAACCTTTTCGTTGAGTCAAACATGTCCCATTTAACTTTATTATGGTGCCTCACGAGGATTGAAATCAAACGGGGTCCATTTGGTCACTCAAATCCTGGTATTCTCGGATTGCCCCCAAATTGGCCTCCAATTGAGCCTACAACGTACAAACGAGTTTTACTTCTTCGTTAAGCACAACCGAACCTTTTTGTTGAGTCAAACATGTCCCATTTGATGTTATTATGGTGCCACGCGAGGATTGAAATCAAACGGAGTCCATTTGGTCACTCAAATCCTTGTATTCTCGGATTGCACTCAATTGAGCCTACAACGTACAAACGAGTTTTCCTTCTTCGTTAAGCACAACCGAACCTTTTTGTTGAGTCAAACATGTCCAATTTGACGTTATTATGGTGCCACGCGAGGATTGAAATCAAACGGAGTCCATTTGGTCACTCAAATCCTTGTATCTCGGATTGCACTCAATTGAGCCTACAACGTACAAACGAGTTTTCCTTCTTCGTTAAGCACAACCGAACCTTTTTGTTGAGTCAAACAGGTCCCATTTGACGTTATTATGGTGCCACGCGAGGATTGAAATCAAACGGAGTCCATTTGGTTACTCAAATCCTTGTACTCTCGGATTGCACCCAAATTGGCCTCCAATTGATCCTACAACGTACAAACGAGTTTTCCTTCTTCGTTAAGCACAACCGAACCTTTTTATTGAGTCAAACATGTCCCATTTGACGTTATTAAGGTGCCACGCGAGGATTGAAATCAAACGGAGTCCATTTGGTCACTCAAATCCTTGTATTCTCGGATTGCACTAAAATTGGCCTCAATTGAGCCTACAACATACAAACGATTTTTCCTTCTTCGTTAAACAGAACCGAACCTTTTTGTTGAGTCAAACATGTCCCAATTGACGTTATTAAGGTGCCACGCGAGGATTGAAATCAAACGGAGTCCATTTCGTCACTCAAATCCTTGTATTCTCGGATTGCACCCAAATTGGCCTCCAATTGAGCCTACAACGTACAAACGAGTTTTCCTTCTTCGTTAAGCACAACCGAACCTTTTTATTTAGTCAAACATGTCCCATTTGACGTTATTATGGTGCCACGCGACGATTGAAATCAAACGGAGTCCATTTGGTCACTCAAATCCTTGTATTCTCGGATTGCACCCAAATTGGCCTCCAATTGAGCCTACAACATACAAACGAGTTTTCCTTCTTCGTTAAGCACAATCGAAACTTTTTGTTGAGTCAAACATGTCCCATTTGACGTTATTATGGTGCCACATGAGGATTGAAATGAAACGGAGTCCATTTGGTCACTCAAATCCTTGTATTCTCGGATTGCACTCAATTGAGCCTACAACGTACAAACGAGTTTTCCTTCTTCGTTAAGCACAACCGAACCTTTTGGTTGAGTCAAACATGTCCCATTTGACGTTATTATGGTGCCATGCGAGGATTGAAAACAAACGGAGTCCATTTGGTCACTCAAATCCTTGTATTCTCGGATTGCACTCAATTGAGCCTACAACGTAAAAACCAGTTTTCCTTCTTCGTTAAGCACAACCGAACCTTTTTGTTGAGTAAAACATGTCCCATTTGACGTTATTATTGTGCCACGCGAGGATTGAAATCAAACGGAGTCCATTTGGTTACTCAAATCCTTGTACTCTCGGATTGCACCCAAATTGGCCTCCAATTGAGCCTACAACGTACAAACGAGTTTTCCTTCTTCGTTAATTTACAACCGAATCTTTTTTTTGAGTAAAACATGTCCCATTTGACGCTATCAAGGTGCCACGTGAGGATTGAAGTCAAACGGAGTCCATTTGGTCACTCAAATCCTTGTATTCTCGGATTGCACCCAAATTGGCCTCCAATTGAGCCTACAACGTACAAACGAGTTTTCCTTCTTCGTGAAGCACAACCGAACCTTTTTGTTGAGTCAAACATGTCCCATTTGACATTATTAAGGTGCCACGCGAGGATTGAAATCAAACGGAGTCCATTTCGTCACTCAAATCCTTGTATTCTCGGATTGCACTCAAATTGGCCTCAATTGAGCCTACAACGTACAAACGAGTTTTCCTTCATGATTAAGCCCAACCGAACCTTTTTGTTGAGTCAAACATGTCCCATTTGACATTATTAAGGTGCCACGCGAGGATTGAAATCAAACGGAGTCCATTTCGTCACTCAAATCCTTGTATTCTCGGATTGCACTCAAATTGGCCACAATTGAGCCTACAACGTACAAACGAGTTTTCCTTCATCATTAAGCCCAACCGAACCTTTTTGTTGAGTCAAACATGTCCCATTTGACGTTATTAAGGTGCCACGCGAGGATTGAAATCAAACGGAGTCCATTTCGTCACTCAAATCCTTGTATTCTCGGATTGCACCCAAATTGGCCTCCAATTGAGCCTACAACGTACAAACGAGTTTTCCTTCTTCGTTAAGCACAACCGAACCTTTTTGTTGAGTCAAACATGTCCCATTTGACGTTATTATGGTGCCACGCGAGGATTGAAATCAAACGGAGTCCATTTGGTCACTCAAATCCTTGTATTCTCGGATTGCACTCAAATCGGCCTCCAATTGAGCCTACAACGTACAAACGAGTTTTCCTTCTTCGTTAAGCACAAACGAACCTTTTTGTTGAGTCAAACATGTCCCATTTGACGTTATTATGGTCCCACGCAAGGATTGAAATCAAACGGAGTCCATTTGGTCACTCAAATCCTTGTATTCTCGGATTGCACTCAATTGAGCCTACAACGTACAAACGAGTTTTCCTTCTTCGTTAAGCACAACCGAACCTTTTTGTTGAGTCAAACATGTCCAATTTGACGTTATTATGGTGCCACGCGAGGATTGAAATCAAACGGAGTCCATTTGGTCACTCAAATCCTTGTATCTCGGATTGCACTCAATTGAGCCTACAACGTACAAACGAGTTTTCCTTCTTCGTTAAGCACAACCGAACCTTTTTGTTGAGTCAAACATGTCCCATTTGACGTTATTATGGTGCCACGCGAGGATTGAAATCAAACGGAGTCCATTTGGTCACCCAAATCCTTGTATTCTCGGATTGCACTCAAATTGGCCTCAATTGAGCCAACAACGTACAAACGAGTTTTCTTTCTTCGTTAAGCACAACCGAACCTTTTTGTTGAGTCAAACATGTCCCATTTGACGTTATTATGGTGCCACGCGAGGATTGAAATCAAACGGAGTCCATTTGGTCACCCAAATCCTTGTATTCTCGGATTGCACTCAAATTGGCCTCAATTGAGCCTACAACGTACAAACGAGTTTTCCTTTTTCGTTTAGCACAAACGAACCTTTTTGTTCAGTAAAACATGTCCCATTTGACGTTATTATGATGCCACACGGGGATTGAAATCAAACGGGGTCCATTTGGTCACTCAAATCCTTGTATTCCCGGATTGCACCCAAATTGGCCTCCAATTGAGCCTACAACGTACAAACGAGTTTTCCTTCTTCGTGAAGCACAACCGAACCTTTTTGTTGAGTCAAACATGTCCCATTTGACATTATTAAGGTGCCACGCGAGGATTGAAATCAAACGGAGTCCATTTGGTCACTCAAATCCTTGTATTCTCGGATTGCACTAAAATTGGCCTCAATTGAGCCTACAACGTACAAACGAGTTTTCCTTCTTCATTAAGCCCAACCGAACCTTTTTATTGAGTCAAACATGTCCCATTTGACGTTATTAAGGTGCCACGCGAGCATTGAAATCAAACGGAGTCCATTTGGTCACTCAAATCCTTGTATTCTCGGATTGCACTAAAATTGGCCTCAATTGAGCCTACCACATACAAACGAGTTTTCCTTCTTTGTTAAACACAAACGAACCTTTTTTTTGGGTCAAACATGTCCCATTTGACGTTATTAAGGTGCCACGCGAGGATTGAAATCAAATGGAGTCCATTTCGTCACTCAAATCCTTGTATTCTCGGATTGCACCCAAATTGGCCTCCAATTGAGCCTACAACGTACAAACGAGTTTTCCTTCTTCGTTAAGCACAACCGAACCTTTTTGTTGAGTCAAACATGTCCAATTTGACGTTATTATGGTGCAACGCGAGGATTGAAATCAAACGGAGTCCATTTGGTCACTCAAATCCTTGTATTCTCGGATTGCACTCAATTGAGCCTACAACGTACAAACGAGTTTTCCTTCTTCGTTAAGCACAACCGAACCTTTTTGTTGAGTCAAACATGTCCCATTTGACGTTATTATGGTGCCACGCGAGGATTGAAATCAAACGGAGTCCATTTGGTCACCCAAATCCTTGTATTCTCGGATTGCACTCAAATTGGCCTCAATTGAGCCAACAACGTACAAACGAGTTTTCTTTCTTCGTTAAGCACAACCGAACCTTTTTGTTGAGTCAAACATGTCCCATTTGACGTTATTATGGTGCCACGCGAGGATTGAAATCAAACGGAGTCCATTTGGTCACCCAAATCCTTGTATTCTCGGATTGCACTCAAATTGGCCTCAATTGAGCCTACAACGTACAAACGAGTTTTCCTTTTTCGTTAAGCACAAACGAACCTTTTTGTTCAGTCAAACATGTCCCATTTGACATTATTATGATGCCACACGGGGATTGAAATCAAACGGGGTCCATTTTGTCACTCAAATCCTTGTATTCTCGGATTGCACTCAAATTGGCCTCAATTGAGCCTACAACGTACAAACGAGTTTTCCTTCTTCATTAAGCCCAACCGAACCTTTTTGTTGAGTCAAACATGTCCCATTTGACGTTATTAAGGTGCCACGCGAGCATTGAAATCAAACGGAGTCCATTTGGTCACTCAAATCCTTGTATTCTCGGATTGCACTAAAATTGGCCTCAATTGAGCCTACCACATACAAACGAGTTTTCCTTCTTTGTTAAACACAACCGAACCTTTTTTTTGGGTCAAACATGTCCCATTTGACGTTATTAAGGTGCCACGCGAGGATTGAAATCAAATGGAGTCCATTTCGTCACTCAAATCCTTGTATTCTCGGATTGCACCCAAATTGGCCTCCAATTGAGCCTACAACGTACAAACGAGTTTTCCTTCTTCGTTAAGCACAACCGAACCTTTTTGTTGAGTCAAACATGTCCAATTTGACGTTATTATGGTGCAACGCGAGGATTGAAATCAAACGGAGTCCATTTGGTCACTCAAATCCTTGTATTCTCGGATTGCACTCAATTGAGCCTACAACGTACAAACGAGTTTTCCTTCTTCGTTAAGCACAACCGAACCTTTTTGTTGAGTCAAACATGTCCCATTTGACGTTATTATGGTGCCACGCGAGGATTGAAATCAAACGGAGTCCATTTGGTCACCCAAATCCTTGTATTCTCGGATTGCACTCAAATTGGCCTCAATTGAGCCAACAACGTACAAACGAGTTTTCTTTCTTCGTTAAGCACAACCGAACCTTTTTGTTGAGTCAAACATGTCCCATTTGACGTTATTATGGTGCCACGCGAGGATTGAAATCAAACGGAGTCCATTTGGTCACCCAAATCCTTGTATTCTCGGATTGCACTCAAATTGGCCTCAATTGAGCCTACAACGTACAAACAAGTTTTCCTTTTTCGTTAAGCACAAACGAACCTTTTTGTTCAGTCAAACATGTCCCATTTGACATTATTATGATGCCACACGGGGATTGAAATCAAACGGGGTCCATTTTGTCACTCAAATCCTTGTATTCCCGGATTGCACCCAAATTGGCCTCCAATTGAGCCTACAACGTACAAACGAGTTTTCCTTCTTCGTGAAGCACAACCGAACCTTTCTGTTGAGTCAAACATGTCCCATTTGACATTATTAAGGTGCCACGCGAGCATTGAAATCAAACGGAGTCCATTTGGTCACTCAAATCCTTGTATTCTCGGATTGCACTAAAATTGGCCTCAATTGAGCCTACCACATACAAATGAGTTTTCCTTCTTTGTTAAACACAACCGAACCTTTTTTTTGGGTCAAACATGTCCCATTTGACGTTATTAAGGTGCCACGCGAGGATTGAAATCAAATGGAGTCCATTTCGTCACTCAAATCCTTGTATTCTCGGATTGCACCCAAATTGGCCTCCAATTGAGCCTACAACGTACAAACGAGTTTTCCTTCTTCGTTAAGCACAACCGAACCTTTTTGTTGAGTCAAACATGTCCAATTTGACGTTATTATGGTGCAACGCGAGGATTGAAATCAAACGGAGTCCATTTGGTCACTCAAATCCTTGTATTCTCGGATTGCACTCAATTGAGCCTACAACGTACAAACGAGTTTTCCTTCTTCGTTAAGCACAACCGAACCTTTTTGTTGAGTCAAACATGTCCCATTTGACGTTATTATGGTGCCACGCGAGGATTGAAATCAAACGGAGTCCATTTGGTCACCCAAATCCTTGTATTCTCGGATTGCACTCAAATTGGCCTCAATTGAGCCAACAACGTACAAACGAGTTTTCTTTCTTCGTTAAGCACAACCGAACCTTTTTGTTGAGTCAAACATGTCCCATTTGACGTTATTATGGTGCCACGCGAGGATTGAAATCAAACGGAGTCCATTTGGTCACCCAAATCCTTGTATTCTCGGATTGCACTCAAATTGGCCTCAATTGAGCCTACAACGTACAAACGAGTTTTCCTTTTTCGTTAAGCACAAACGAACCTTTTTGTTCAGTCAAACATGTCCCATTTGACATTATTATGATGCCACACGGGGATTGAAATCAAACGGGGTCCATTTTGTCACTCAAATCCTTGTATTCCCGGATTGCACCCAAATTGGCCTCCAATTGAGCCTACAACGTACAAACGAGTTTTCCTTCTTCGTGAAGCACAACCGAACCTTTCTGTTGAGTCAAACATGTCCCATTTGACATTATTAAGGTGCCACGCGAGCATTGAAATCAAACGGAGTCCATTTGGTCACTCAAATCCTTGTATTCTCGGATTGCACTAAAATTGGCCTCAATTGAGCCTACCACATACAAACGAGTTTTCCTTCTTTGTTAAACACAACCGAACCTTTTTTTTGGGTCAAACATGTCCCATTTGACGTTATTAAGGTGCCACGCGAGGATTGAAATCAAATGGAGTCCATTTCGTCACTCAAATCCTTGTATTCTCGGATTGCACCCAAATTGGCCTCCAATTGAGCCTACAACGTACAAACGAGTTTTCCTTCTTCGTTAAGCACAACCGAACCTTTTTGTTGAGTCAAACATGTCCAATTTGACGTTATTATGGTGCAACGCGAGGATTGAAATCAAACGGAGTCCATTTGGTCACTCAAATCCTTGTATTCTCGGATTGCACTCAATTGAGCCTACAACGTACAAACGAGTTTTCTTTCTTCGTTAAGCACAACCGAACCTTTTTGTTGAGTCAAACATGTCCCATTTGACGTTATTATGGTGCCACGCGAGGATTGAAATCAAACGGAGTCCATTTGGTCACCCAAATCCTTGTATTCTCGGATTGCACTCAAATTGGCCTCAATTGAGCCAACAACGTACAAACGAGTTTTCTTTCTTCGTTAAGCACAACCGAACCTTTTTGTTGAGTCAAACATGTCCCATTTGACGTTATTATGGTGCCACGCAAGGATTGAAATCAAACGGAGTCCATTTGGTCACCCAAATCCTTGTATTCTCGGATTGCACTCAAATTGGCCTCAATTGAGCCTACAACGTACAAACGAGTTTTCCTTTTTCGTTAAGCACAAACGAACCTTTTTGTTCAGTCAAACATGTCCCATTTGACATTATTATGATGCCACACGGGGATTGAAATCAAACGGGGTCCATTTTGTCACTCAAATCCTTGTATTCCCGGATTGCACCCAAATTGGCCTCCAATTGAGCCTACAACGTACAAACGAGTTTTCCTTCTTCGTGAAGCACAACCGAACCTTTCTGTTGAGTCAAACATGTCCCATTTGACATTATTAAGGTGCCACGTGAGGATTGAAATCAAACGGAGTCCATTTCGTCACTCAAATCCTTGTATTCTCGGATTGCACTCAAATTGGCCTCAATTGAGCCTACAACGTACAAACGAGTTTTCCTTCTTCATTAAGCCCAACCGAACCTTTTTGTTGAGTCAAACATGTCCCATTTGACGTTATTAAGGTGCCACGTGAGCATTGAAATCAAACGGAGTCCATTTGGTCACTCAAATCCTTGTATTCTCGGATTGCACTAAAATTGGCCTCAATTGAGCCTACCACATACAAACGAGTTTTCCTTCTTTGTTAAACACAACCGAACCTTTTTGTTGGGTCAAACATGTCCCATTTGACGTTATTAAGGTGCCACGCAAGGATTGAAATCAAACGGAGTCCATTTCGTCACTCAAATCCTTGTATTCCCGGATTGCACCCAAATTGGCCTCCAATTGAGCCTACAACGTACAAACGAGTTTTCCTTCTTCGTTAAGCACAACCGAACCTTTTTGTTGAGTCAAACATGTCCCATTTGACGTTATTATGGTTCCACGTGAGGATTGAAATCAAACGGAGTCCATTTGGTAACTCAAATCCTTGTATTCTCGGATTGCACTCAAATCGGCCTCCAATTGAGCCTACAACGTACAAACGAGTTTTCCTTCTTCGTTAAGCACAAACGAACCTTTTTGTTGAGTCAAACATGTCCCATTTGACGTTATTATGGTCCCACGCAAGGATTGAAATCAAACGGAGTCCATTTGGTCACTCAAATCCTTGTATTCTCGGATTGCACTCAATTGAGCCTACAACGTACAAACGAGTTTTCCTTCTTCGTTAAGCACAACCGAACCTTTTTGTTGAGTCAAACATGTCCAATTTGACGTTATTATGGTGCCACGCGAGGATTGAAATCAAACGGAGTCCATTTGGTCACTCAAATCCTTGTATTCTCGGATTGCACTCAATTGAGCCTACAACGTACAAACGAGTTTTCCTTCTTCGTTAAGCACAACCGAACCTTTTTGTTGAGTCAAACATGTCCCATTTGAAGTTATTATGGTGCCACGCGAGGATTGAAATCAAACGGAGTCCATTTGGTCACCCAAATCCTTGTATTCTCGGATTGCACTCAAATTGGCCTCAATTGAGCCTACAACGTACAAACGAGTTTTCCTTCTTCGTTAAGCACAACCGAACCTTTTTGTTCAGTCAAACATGTCCCATTTGACGTTATTATGATGCCACATGGGGATTGAAATCAAACGGGGTCCATTTGGTCACTCAAATCCTTGTATTCCCGGATTGCACCCAAATTGGCCTCCAATTGAGCCTACAACATACAAACGAGTTTTCCTTCTTCGTTAAACACAACCGAACCTTTTTGTTGAATCAAACATGTCCCATTTGATGTTATTAAGGTGCCACGCAAGGATTGAAATCAAACGGAGTCCATTTGGTCACTCAAATCCTTGTATTCTCGGATTGCACCCAAATTGGCCTCCAATTGAGCCTACAACGTACAAACGAGTTTTCCTTCTTCGTTAAGCACAAACGAACCTTTTTGTTGAGTCAAACATGTCCCATTTGACGTTATTATGGTGCCACGCGTGGATTGAAATCAAACGGAGTCCATTTGGTCACTCAAATCCTTGTATTCTCGGATTGCACTCAATTGAGCCTACAACGTACAAACGAGTTTTCCTTCTTCGTTAAGCACAACCGAACCTTTTTGGTGAGTCAAACATGTCCCATTTGACGTTATTATGGTGCCACGCGAGGATTGAAATCAAACGGAGTCCATTTGGTTACTCAAATCCTTGTACTCTCGCATTGCACCCAAATTGGCCTCCAATTGAGCCTACAACGTACAAACGAGTTTTCCTTCTTCGTTAAGCACAACCGAACCATTTTGTTGAGTCAAACATGTCCATTTGACGTTATTATGGTGCCACGCGAGGATTGAAATCAAATGGAGTCCATTTGGTCACTCAAATCCTTGTATTCTCGGATTGCACTCAATTGAGCCTACAACGTACAAACGAGTTTTCCTTCTTCGTTAAGCACAACCGAACTTTTTTGTTGAGTAAAACATGTCCCATTTGACGTTATTATTGTGCCACGTGAGGATTGAAATCAAACGGAGTCCATTTGGTTACTCAATTCCTTGTACTCTCGGATTGCACCAAAATTGGCCTCCAATTGAGCCTACAACGTACAAACGAGTTTTCCTTCTTCGTTAATTTACAACCGAATCTTTTTGTTGAGTCAAACATGTCCCGTTTGACGTTATTAAGGTGCCACGTGAGGATTGAAATCAAACGGAGTCCATTTGGTCACTCAAATCCTTGTATTCTCGGATTGCACCCAAATTGGCCTCCAATTGAGCCTACAACGTACAAACGAGTTTTCCTTCTTCGTTAAGCACAACCGAACCTTTTTGTTGAGTCAAACATGTCCCATTTGACGTTATTAAGGTGCCACGCAAGGATTGAAATCAAACGGAGTCCATTTGGTAACTCAAATCCTTGTATTCTCGGATTGCACTCAAATTGGCCTCAATTGAGCCAACAACGTACAAACGAGTTTTCCTTCTTCGTTAAGCACAACCGAACCTTTTGGTTGAGTCAAACATGTCCCATTTGACATTATTATGGTGCCACGCAAGGATTGAAATCAAACGGAGTCCATTTGGTCACTCAAATCCTTGTATTCTCGGATTGCACTCAAATTGGCCTCAATTGAGCCAACAACGTATAAACGAGTTTTTCTTCTTCGTTAAGCACAACCGAACCTTTTGGTTGAGTCAAACATGTACCATTTGACGTTATTATGGTGCCACGCAAGGATTGAAATCAAACGGAGTCCATTTGGTCACTCAAATCCTTGTATTCTCGGATTGCACTCAAATTGGCCTCAATTGAGCCAACAACGTACAAACGAGTTTTCCTTCTTCGTTAAGCACAACTGAACCTTTTGGTTGAGTCAAACATGTCCCATTTGATATTATTATGGTGCCACGCGAGGATTGAAATCAAACGGAGTCCATTTGGTCACTCAAATCCTTGTATTCTCGGATTGCACTCAAATTGGCCTCAATTGAGCCAACAACGTACAAACGAGTTTTCCTTCTTCGTTAAGCACAACCGAACCTTTTGGTTGAGTCAAACATGTCCCATTTGACATTATTATGGTGCCACGCGAGGATTGAAATCAAACGGAGTCCATTTGGTCACTCAAATCCTTGTATTCTCGGATTGCACTCAAATTGGCCTCAATTGAGCCAACAACGTACAAACGAGTTTTCCTTCTTCGTTAAGCACAACCGAACCTTTTGGTTGAGTCAAACATGTCCCATTTGACATTATTATGGTGCCACGCGATGATTGAAATCAAACGGAGTCCATTTGGTCACTCAAATCCTTGTATTCTCGGATTGCACTCAAATTGGCCTCAATTGAGCCTACAACGTACAAACGAGTTTTCCTTCTTCGTTAAGCACAACCGAACCTTTTTGTGGAGTCAAACATGTCCCATTTGACGTTATTAAGGTTCCACACGAGGATTGAAATCAAACGGGGTCCATTTGGTCACCCAAATCCTTGTATTCCCGGATTGCACCCAAATTGGCCTCCAATTGAGCCTACAACATACAAACGAGTTTTCCTTCTTCGTTAAACACAACAGAACCTTTTTGTTGAGTCAATAATGTCAAATTTGACGTTATTAAGGTGCCGCGCGAGGATTGAAATCAAACGGAGTCCATTTGGTCACTCAAATCCTTGTATTCTCGGATTGCACCCAAATTGGCCTCCAATTGAGCCTACAACGTACAAATGAGTTTTCCTTCTTCGTTAAGCACAACCGAACCTTTTTGTTGAGTGAAACATGTCCCATTTGACGTTATTATGGTGCCACGCGAGGATTGAAATCAAACGGAGTCCATTTGGTCACTCAAATCCTTGTATTCTCGGATTGCACTCAATTGAGCCTACAACGTACAAACGAGTTTTCCTTCTTCGTTAAGCACAACCGAAACTTTTTATTAAGTCAAACATGTCCCATTTAACGTTATTATGGCGCCACGCGAGGATTGAAATCAAACGGAGTCCATTTGGTCACTCAAATCCTTGTATTCTCGTATTGCACTCAAATTGGCCTCAATTGATCCTACAACGTACAAACGAGTTTTCCTTCTTCGTTAAGCACAACCGAACCATTTTGTTGAGTCAAACATGTCCCATTTGACATTATTATGGTGCCACGCGAGGATTGAAATCAAACGAAGTCCATTTGGTAACTCAAATCGTTGTATTATCGGATTGCCCCCAAATTGGCCTCCAATTGAGCCTACAACGTACAAACGAGTTTTCCTTCTTCGTTAACTTACAACCGAACCTTTTTGTTGAGTCAAACATGTCCCATTTGAAGTTATTAAGGTGCCACGCAAGGATTGAAATCAAACGGAGTCCATTTGGTCTCTCAAATCCTTGTATTCTCGGATTGCACTCAATTTAGCCTACAACGTACAAACGAGTTTTCCTTCTTCGTTAAGCACAACCGAACCTGTTTGTTGAGTAAAACATGTCCCATTTGACGTTATTATGGTGCCACGCGAGGATTGAAATCAAACGGAGTCCATTTGGTTACTCAAATCCTTGTACTCTCGGATTGCACCCAAATTGGCCTCCAATTGAGCCTACAACGTACAAACGAGTTTTCCTTCTTCGTTAATTTACAACCGAATCTTTTTGTTGAGTCAAACATGTCCCATTTGACGTTATTAAGGTGCCACGCAAGGATTGAAATCAAACGGAGTCCATTTGGTCACTCAAATCCTTGTATTCTCGGATTGCACCCAAATTGGCCTCCCATTGAGCCTACAACGTACAAACGAGTTTTCCTTCTTCGTTAAGCACAACCGAACCTGTTTGTTGAGTAAAACATGTCCCATTTGACGTTATTATTTTGCCACGCGAGGATTGAAATCAAACGGAGTCCATTTGGTTACTCAAATCCTTGTACTCTCGGATTGCACCCAAATTGGCCTCCAATTGAGCCTACAACGTACAAACGAGTTTTCCTTCTTCGTTAATTTACAACCGAATCTTTTTGTTGAGTCAAACATGTCCCATTTGACGTTATTAAGGTGCCACGCGAGGATTGAAATCAAACGGAGTCCATTTGGTCACTCAAATCCTTGTATTCTCGGATTGCACCCAAATTGGCCTCCCATTGAGCCTACAACGTACAAACGAGTTTTCCTTCTTCGTTAAGCACAACCGAACCTGTTTGTTGAGTAAAACATGTCCCATTTGACGTTGTTATGGTGCCACGCGAGGATTGAAATCAAACGGAGTCCATTTGGTTACTCAAATCCTTGTACTCTCGGATTAAACCCAAATTGGCCTCCAATTGAGCCTACAACGTACAAACGAGTTTTCCTTCTTCGTTAATTTACAACCGAATCTTTTTGTTGAGTCAAACATGTCCCATTTGACGTTATTAAGGTGCCACGCGAGGATTGAAATCAAACGGAGTCCATTTGGTCACTCAAATCCTTGTATTCTCGGATTGCACCCAAATTGGCCTCCCATTGAGCCTACAACGTACAAACGAGTTTTCCTTCTTCGTTAAGCACAACCTAACCTTTTTTTTGAGTCAAACATGTCCCATTTGACCTTATTATGGTGCCACGCGAGGATTGAAATCAAACGGAGTCCATTTGGTCACTCAAATACTTGTATTCTCGGATTGCACTCAATTGAGCCAACAACGTACAAACGAGTTTTCCTTCTTCGTTAAGCACAACCGAACCTTTTTGTTGAGTCAAACATGTTACATTTGACGTTAATATGGTGCCACGCGAGGATTGAAATCAAACGGAGTCCATTTGGTCACTCAAATCCTTGTATTCTCGGATTGCACTCAAATTGGCCTCAATTGAGCCTACAACGTACAAACGAGTTTTCCTTCTTCGTTAAGCACAACCGAACCTTTTTGTTGAGTCAAACATGTCCCATTTGACCTTATTATGGTGCCACGCGAGGATTGAAATCAAACGGAGTCCATTTGGTCACTCAAATCCTTGTATTCTCCGATTGCACTCAAATTGGCCTCAATTGAGCCTACAACGTACAAACGAGTTTTCCTTCTTCGTTAAGCACAACCGAACCTTTTTGTTGAGTCAAACATGTCCCATTTGACGTTATTATGGTGCCACACGAGGATTGAAATCAAACGGGGTCCATTTGGTCACTCAAATCCTTGTATTCTCGGATTGCACCCAAATTGGCCTCCAATTGAGCCTACAACGTACAAACGAGTTTTCCTTCTTCGTTAAGCACAACCGAACCTTTTCGTTGAGTCAAACATGTCCCATTTAACTTTATTATGGTGCCTCACGAGGATTGAAATCAAAAGGGGTCCATTTGGTCACTCAAATCCTGGTATTCTCGGATTGCCCCCAAATTGGCCTCCAATTGAGCCTACAACGTACAAACGAGTTTTACTTCTTCGTTAAGCACAACCGAACCTTTTTGTTGAGTCAAACATGTCCCATTTGATGTTATTATGGTGCCACGCGAGGATTGAAATCAAACGGAGTCCATTTGGTCTCTCAAATCCTTGTATTCTCGGATTGCACTCAATTGAGCCAACAACGTACAAACGAGTTTTCCTTCTTCGTTAAGCACAACCTAACCTTTTTGTTGAGTCAAACATGTTCCATTTGACGTTAATATGGTGCCACACGAGGATTGAAATCAAACGGAGTCCATTTGGTTACTCAAATCCTTGTACTCTCGGACTGCACCCAAATTGGCCTCCAATTGAGCCTACAACGTACAAACGAGTTTTCCTTCTTCGTTAATTTACAACCGAATCTTTTTGTTGAGTCAAACATGTCCCATTTGACGTTATTAAGGTGCCACGCGAGGATTGAAATCAAACGGAGTCCATTTGGTCACTCAAATCCTTGTATTCTCGGATTGCACTCAAATTGGCCTCCCATTGAGCCTACAACGTACAAACGAGTTTTCCTTCTTCGTTAAGCACAACCGTACCTTTTTGTTGAGTCAAACATGTCCCATTTGACCTTATTATGGTGCCACACGATGATTGAAATCAAACGGAGTCCATTTGGTCACTCAAATCCTTGTATTCTCGGATTGCACTCAAATTGGCCTCAATTGAGCCTACAACGTACAAACGAGTTTTCCTTCTTCGTTAAGCACAACCGAAACTTTTTGTTGAGTAAAACATGTCCCATTTGACGTTATTATTGTGCCACGCGAGGATTGAAATCAAACGGAGTCCATTTGGTTACTCAATTCCTTGTACTCTCGGATTGCACCCAAATTGGCCTCCAATTGAGCCTACATCGTACAAACGAGTTTTCCTTCTTCGTTAATTTACAACCGAATCTTTTTGTTGAGTTAAACATGTCCCATTTGACGTTATTAAGGTGCCACATGAGGATTGAAATCAAACGGAGTCCATTTGGTCACTCAAATCTTTGTATTCTCGGATTGCACCCAAATTGGCCTCCAATTGAGTCTACAACGTACAAACGAGTTTTCCTTCTTCGTTAAGCACAACCGAACCTTTTTGTTGAGTCAAACATGTCCCATTTGACGTTATTAAGGTGCCACGCGAGGATTGAAATCAAACGGAGTCCATTTGGTAACTCAAATCCTTGTATTCTCGGATTGCACTCAAATTGGCCTCAATTGAGCCTTTTTTTTTTTTTTGAATGTTTGGGTTTGTATAGGATCCCGTAACCTATCCTCGAGGTGCCACCTATAGGTCAACATCACCCCGAAAGAAACGATGCCGCCGGAGGGTCTCGAAGCAAGGACATGGGGACTAATCCCACAAGGCCTTAACCACTCGACCATAATCCCTTCAACGTACAAACGAGTTTTCCTTCTTCGTTAAGCACAACCGAATCTTTTTGTTGAGTCAAACATGTCCCATTTGACGTTATTATGGTGCCACGCGAGGATTGAAATCAAACGGAGTCCATTTGGTCACTCAAATCCTTGTATTCTCGGATTGCACTCAAATTGGCCTCAATTGAGCCAACAACGTACAAACGAGTTTTCCTTCTTCGTTAAGCACAACCGAACATTTTTGTTGAGTCAAACATGTCCCATTTGACGTTATTATGGTGCCACGCAAGGATTGAAATCAAACGGAGTCCATTTGGTCACTCAAATCCTTGTATTTTCGGATTGCACTCAAATTGGCCTCAATTGAGCCAACAACGTACAAACGAGTTTTCCTTCTTCGTTAAGCACAACCGAACCTTTTGGTTGAGTCAAACATGTCCCATTTGACATTATTATGGTGCCACGCGAGGATTGAAATCAAACGGAGTCCATTTGGTCACTCAAATCCTTGTATTCTCGGATTGCACTCAAATTGGCCTCAATTGAGCCTACAACGTACAAAAGAGTTTTCCTTCTTCGTTAAGCACAACCGAACCTTTTTGTTGAGTCAAACATGTCCCATTTGACGTTATTAAGGTGCCACACAAGGATTGAAATCAAACGGGGTCCATTTGGTCACTCAAATCCTTGTATTCCCGGATTGCACCCAAATTGGCCTCCAATTGAGCCTACAACATACAAACGAGTTTTCCTTCTTCGTTAAACACAACATAACCTTTTAGTTGAGTCAATAATGTCCCATTTGACGTTATTAAGGTGCCGCGCGAGGATTTAAATCAAACGGAGTCCATTTGGTCACTCAAATCCTTGTATTCTCGGATTGCACCCAAATTGGCCTCCAATTGAGCCTACAACGTACAAACGAGTTTTCCTTCTTCGTTAAGCACAACCGAACCTTTTTGTTGAGTCAAACATGTCCCATTTTACGTTATTATGGTGCCATGTGAGGATTGAAATCAAACGGAGTCCATTTGGTCACTCAAATCCTTGTATTCTCGGATTGCACTCAATTGAGCCTACAACGTACAAACGAGTTTTCCTTCTTCGTTAAGCACAACCGAACCTTTTTCTTAAGTCAAACATGTCCCATTTGACGTTATTATGGTGCCACGCGAGGATTGAAATCAAACGAAGTCCATTTGGTAACTCAAATCGTTGTATTCTCGGATTGCACCCAAATTGGCCTCCAATTGAGCCTACAACGTACAAACGAGTTTTCCTTCTTCGTTAACTTACAACCGAACCTTTTTGTTGAGTCAAACATGTCCCATTTTACGTTATTAAGGTGCCACGCGAGGATTGAAATCAAACGGAGTCCATTTGGTCACTCAAATCCTTGTATTCTCGGATTGCACTCAAATTGGCCTCAATTGAGCCTACAACGTACAAACGAGTTTTCCTTCTTCGTTAAGCACAACCGAACCTTTTTGTTGAGTCAAACATGTCCCATTTTACGTTATTATGGTGCCATGTGAGGATTGAAATCAAACGGAGTCCATTTGGTCACTCAAATCCTTGTATTCTCGGATTGCACTCAATTGAGCCTACAACGTACAAACGAGTTTTCCTTCTTCGTTAAGCACAACCGAACCTTTTTCTTAAGTCAAACATGTCCCATTTGACGTTATTATGGTGCCACGCGAGGATTGAAATCAAACGAAGTCCATTTGGTAACTCAAATCGTTGTATTCTCGGATTGCACCCAAATTGGCCTCCAATTGAGCCTACAACGTACAAACGAGTTTTCCTTCTTCGTTAACTTACAACCGAACCTTTTTGTTGAGTCAAACATGTCCCATTTTACGTTATTAAGGTGCCACGCGAGGATTGAAATCAAACGGAGTCCATTTGGTCACTCAAATCCTTGTATTCTCGGATTGCACTCAAATTGGCCTCAATTGAGCCTACAACGTACAAACGAGTTTTCCTTCTTCGTTAAGCACAACCGAACCTTTTTGTTGAGTCAAACATGTCCCATTTAACGTTATTATGGTGCGTCATGAGGATTGAAATCAAACGGGGTCCATTTGGTCACTCAAATCCTTGTATTCTCGGATTGCCCCCAAATTGGCCTCCAATTGAGCCTACAACGTACAAACGAGTTTTACTTCTTCATTAAGCACAACCGAACCTTTTTGTTGAATCAAACATGTCCCATTTGATGTTATTATGGTGCCACGCGAGGATTGAAATCAAACGGAGTCCATTTTGTCACTCAAATCCTTGTATTCTCGGATTGCACTCAATTGAGCCAACAACGTACAAACGAGTTTTCCTTCTTCGTTAAGCACAACCGAACCTTTTTGTTGAGTCGAACATGTTCCATTTGACGTTATTATGGTGCCACGCGAGGATTGAAATCAAACGGAGTCCATTTGGTTACTCAAATCCTTGTATTCTCGGATTGCACCCAAATTGGCCTCCAATTGAGCCTACAACGTACAAACAAGTTTTCCTTCTTCGTTAGCTTACAACCGATCCTTTTTGTTGAGTCAAACATGTCCCATTTGAAGTTATTAAGGTGCTACGCGAGGATTGAAATCAAACGGAGTCCATTTGGTCACTCAAATCCTTGTATTCTCGGATTGCACCCAAATTGGCCTCCAATTGAGCCTACAACGTACAAACGAGTTTTCCTTCTTCGTTAAGCACAACCGAACCTTTTTGTTGAGTCAAACATGTCCCTTTTGACGTTATTAAGGTGCCACGCGAGGATTGAAATCAAACGGAGTCCATTTGGTCACTCAAATCCTTGTATTCTCGGATTGCACTCAAATTGGCCTCAATTGATCCTATAACGTACAAACGAGTTTTCCTTCTTCGTTAAGCACAACCGAACCTTTTTGTTGAGTCAAACATGTCCCATTTGACGTTATTATGGTGCCACGAGAGGATTGAAATCAAACGGAGTCCATTTGGTCACTCAAATCGTTGTATTCTCGGATTGCACCCAAATTGGCCTCCAATTGAGCCTACAACGTACAAACGAGTTTTCCTTCTTCGTTAACTTACAACCGAACCTTTTGGTTGAGTCAAACATGTCCCATTTGACGTTATTAAGGTGCCACGCAAGGATTGAAATCAAACGGAGTCCATTTGGTCACTCAAATCCTTGTATTCTCGGATTGCACCCAAATTGGCCTCCGATTGAGCCTACAACGTACAAACGAGTTTTCCTTCTTCGTTAAGCACAACCGAACCTTTTATTTATAGGAAAACAGAAACTAGCAAACCAGACACATCCTTGGATTCATACCATTTCTATGAATTGTTGCTATGAATTGAATCAGGAAACTGATAAGGTCTGACCTATCTTTATCTTCTTATCTGCAGATTGTAAGCAATGGAAGCAATTCACTCAAGCAAGATCAAGAGGACATACTAAAGAACTGCTGAATTGAAGACTGTATTGCATTGACAGATAAGCAAGATTGATGTGAAGCAAAGAAAGATTTTATTTGATAGAAAAGAACTGTAACACAATGTATTGTAACAAGCCAATTCGAGAAGGCTATTCTCCTAATAGAGCACTTTGAGCGGCTCTTGTTCTAAGAAGGAACTTGAGAGATTGTTTACTTCTCTTTCATTTCTATCAATACAATCCAGTTTTCTTTGTTTTTGTCTGGCCAATTCGTCACCTCTGTGACAGTTTGGATTTGATCCCATTACTAGTGAATACAAAGTTTTAAGAATGGTTTACACAAGAAAAGATAAGTTAGAGGGAGAGATTTACATTGTTGGGTTGGGAAGCTAGAGATGTTTAGGAGATATTCCCTGTCATGTTGAAAACAGGTTTAGAGATGAGTTTCCTAAGGCATACTTGAATGGAAATCTTCATTGGATGTTGATTGAGAACCTAACAGATATGTTTGAATAGCACCTAACAGATATATCTAACAAACATCTAACATCTAACTCACAGAGCACTTAACAGATACACATTCAACTGATAAAACAACTGAGATAAAAACGACCTAAATATCTGAACATTTCAACTGAATTTACCCATTATCAAACAATGCGACAAATACACATTCAAAGATAAAAACGACTGACATTGCAAACTGAATTGATGTCATAGCCTGCCAACATATGTTTAAGCTTGAATATCTGAACATTTCAACTGAATTTACATCATAGCCTGCCAAAATACATTCAAACATATCTGAACATTTACTGAATTTACGACTGAGACTGCTATACATTCTGAAGATTGCTAACTGATGAAGATTGCTAACTGAGACTGCTATACATTCTGAAGATTGCTAACTGAGACTGCTATACATTCTGAAGATTGCTAACTGAGACTGCTATACATTCATCAAGCAATCGTCCTTCATGTAACTGCAAAATATGCAAGTGCATAACCTCCCAGCATTGCTCCCATCCTTCTTCCTGCTCTGACCCATGCACTGATAGAAACCAAGAGGGGAGAGTTTCATCAAGGAATGAACAAGACTGGAGCCACCAGATAACCACACCAGTGAAGCCCCAAGAGAAGCCACGAGCTTGACCTTTGTCATTGCTTCAGATAGTGAAACATGCCCATATCTCATTCCGATAAATGGTCGATCACCATCTAGCAAGGTAGAAGGATCAGGTAGATAGAAACTGAAACTGACAAAAAACTGAAACTGACAAAAATCTCACATCTTTGCAATAAAACTGAAACTCACATCTTTGCAATAAAACTGAAACTGACAAAAAACCTCTTCCTGTTTATTGTATATAGAAATATAACATACAGATCAGATAACAACACTAAAAACTTTTCTGACTAAACTCACCAGTACAGGAAATAAAAAGTGATACCATAGATGCTCAACAACATGGGGAATTATAAATGTCGAGGAAACAGGCGAGGAAACGGACGAGGGAAAGATGGGGAATTTATGTCGTAGGCCATGTCATTGTCGATAAGCCAGCCCAACAGGGATAACTCCCATATGCCCGTCATCTAATTCTTCCATTTCCAAGGGAGCTGAAAAGTAGAAAGAAACGTAAGTCAGATAGCTAAACTAGAGAGATGCACATTTCTGCATATTGTATAAATATTATATGGTAAGAGTAATATTTTACCTGAAACAATTTCGCTGGCTTGCGACACCAATACAAGAAAACAAAGAATCTTCATCTATCTTCAAATTCTCATAAGCAAAATATACGTCGTCAATCGTGACAGCTTCATTAAGCAAAGGCAGCTCCTTGATGCAAGAAATATCCTAAAGACAACGCAAGAAATAAGTCGACATATCAACACTGTAAAAGATAGTGTCTTCAACTAAGAAATTTCAGTCTGTTCAATACCATCAATTAGACTGTTATTTCATTCTATTTTACCTTTCTCGGAACAGAAGAAGCTTGCAAATGAGCTAGTAATCCAAGCCAATATGCATTTGACTTTGATTCTGCTTCATGTCTCATCAGCAGGGTTCGCTTTGCCTGCAACAATCAAATGTTTATTTAAGAAACTTCCACTAGCGGCATAATTTTTAAAATTTAATTTTTTGTTCCTGGTAAATTTTGAAGCATTTCAACTATGAAGATAAAAATGCCGATCTAAAGTTATGCCACAGTTACTTCATTTGGATAAATAAAATCATGAAATTCAATAGTAGAAGCTAGCACAAAAACAACAATACTATGCAAAGAAATTCATGAAAATGCGTGCGGAATCACTGAATTCGAGTACTACTAACCCTGTCCAACTCCCTTTGGGCAACAACTAATACACTTCTATAGAAAATGGTATAGCAACAACTAATACACTTTTATAGAATGGAACTTGCTTGGGAGTTTTGATATGATCTGACTGTGTGTTTAACTCAAGCAATCTGGAAGCCAAGCAATGATTCTGCTACAGAAGACAGACTGACAGTGAATGGAAAATCAAACCTCTGATCTGATATAGAAGACAGAATGAAGTAAAATGAAGAATGCAAATGATCTGAAGAATGCAAATGATTGTGCAGCTCAACATTTTCTACCATACAACAAAAAATTCACTGAATACAAGGAAGGGAACTTTAACAAATGAAAAAAATTCAAATGAAATGAAAAAAATTCATTTCCAAGGCAGTGGACTCTGTCCAAACAATTCAAGGCAGTGGACTCTGTCCAAACAAAAAATGAAACTTGAAGGCAGTGGACTCTGTCCAAACAAAAAATGAAATGAACTTTAACAAAAAATTCACTGAATACCTTCAGCATGTAATTTGAAGGCAGTGGACTCTGTCCAAACAATTCAAATGAAAAAAATCAGTGCCTCCTATATGAAACAATCGCCACTGAACAAATAAAACACAGTTTAAACAAAATGTAAAACAGGTGGTAGTAAATAATCTCCAAGGCCCCAAAAAAATTTGTCAGAAACTTAATGCCTCCATAAAATTCAACCGAAGGAAACAACATTAAAAGTAAACTAGTGCTGAAAGCTTGAAACTTTAGTGGGTTAGGAATTGTTTATCCAATCCCAGCCAAAGTGTGTTGAGGGGATTCACCAAGTTCATTATAATTTAGTATCAGTTTTGCTTTGTGGTTTTATGGACTTTACTAATCATACAAGTAACTTTTTCAAACAAACATTACAAATGTAGCTTCTTTTTTTTTTTTTTTTTTTTTTTAAATTACATTCTGTTAATGGAATTTGTTTATACAAACATATTAGCTAAGCTTATTGTGTTAGCTCATCTGCTCAGTTATGTAAATATGGAAACTTCACTAAAGTTCACAAACAAACAATCATATAAAAGATAAAGTAATGAGTGATTCTACACAGCGAGGAAACGGGCGAGGAAATGGGCGAGGGAAGCGACGTGGTGGGGTGGGGACCGTCCACCCCGCTCGGGATGCGTGCCGTCGTTTTTGGTGCGCGCATCCCGAGCGGAGTGGACGGTCCCCACCCCGCCATGTCGCTTCCCTCGCCCATTTCCTCGCCCGTTTCCTCGACATTTAGAATTCCTCTAAAGTAATTATGTATTCTTATCCTAAGAACTTCATTTTCAGCAAAGATACCAGCTTTTCTATCTGAAACCTGTGTCTATAGTTGGAATGTCATTATTGTCAGGTTCATAAAATTGTTAAACCAGAAAACGAAGAAATATGAACAAATTCCACTCTGAGCATCCACCAAATCCAAAAAAGGAGACATAGGGGAGGACAAGTTACAAAAATTATTTGTTACCAAGTGCCAGACAGAATTGATAATAATACATATTTATCCTAAGAGACTCCATTCATCAAGAGGTGAAGCATAAATACAGGTCTTGTTAAGCTATTAAAAAATTGTATTAAATCAAGGTGCAAAGGGTACCTTCAACTGCAGGAGAAAGTTTCTCTCCAGATGGCAATGGCTTTCTTGTTTTAACAGGTAGAATTTATTCAGTCCCATTTTTTCATTTCCTCGCCTATTGACAAACTTCTTAAAAACCCATACTATGAACACTGAAATTATAAAAAAAAAAACCCACAATTCATCAAAAAAAAAAAAAAAAACCACATGAACACTGAAATTAAACAAAAAAAAATCTACAGATTTGAACACTGAAATTATAAAAAAAAAAACCCCACAATTCATAACAAAAAAAAAACCCACATGAACACTGAAATTAAACAAAAAAAAAAATTCTACATATATGAACACTGAAATTATAAATAAAAAAAAACCCACAATTCATCAAAAGAAACCCACATGAACACTGAAATTAAAAAAAACAAAATGAACCCTAGATGAAGCTCTTCGGTTGAAGAACATTGAAATTAAAAAAAAATGAACCCTAGATCTGAAGACGAAACGAAGAGAAGAAGAAAGGGCTTACCTCTGCGTCCGAGCAATGAAAACCAACTTCTTGTCCGAAACCAATAACCTAAAACACCCAAGTAAAGGGGAAATCAAAAACTAAAAACCAAAAACCTAAAACCTAAAACCTAAAACCTAAAATGAGGGGGAAAATTTACCTTTTGCGAGAGGGAAGGGACGAGGGAGACCTTCTTCTCTTATCCTTCTTTCCTTCTTCTTCCCTAATTTTCGTTCTTCTCCTTCGTTTCAGTGATGATGGAGAGAGGAGGAGCTTCGTTTGGGGGAGAGGGATAATCTGTCGAAAATGGGGAGAGGGAGGTAGAATCTGTCGAATCGAAAGAAAATGGGGAGAGGGAGAGGGAGAGGGAGAGGGAGCGAGAGAGGGAATGAGAGAGGGAATGAAATTTAGTTTCAGAGCTTCCATTCCCTCTTCTTCTCGCCCAAAAATTTGATTTCCCTCGCAAATTTTTTTTTTTTTTTACCACGTTAGCTGCTCGCGTGCGACGCACCATCCCTCGCCCATTTCCTCGACATCTAGAATTGCTCGGAAGGAATAACTAATAAATAATTATACTACTCATTGAATGAAACATCACTAGAGTCCAAACATAGAGCAACTGGTCCTAATTAAATTTTCTACTAACATCTTTTTAAGAAACAATCATGCATAACAATAACAAGCAAGTAACACATGCACATAACTTCATGAAGACAAACACACAAAAGATTTATTATAAAAATTCAGTAAGTATAAAAATATGGGGTGCTACATAATTAGAGTAGAATATATGTCTGAAATCTTGTCTATGACAATCTTTTCATGATGAAGAACAAGTAGTAGTTGATTTGGTAATTACAATAACTTTTATTAAATATCTACTATAATGAAGGGTGATACTGCTATGTTACTTTTGTTATTTGAATAAAACAAAACTGTATTAATTGATTGAGATATACCAAGTTACAAGGAGACTACTACTCTATAGAACAACAAAGAGGGGAGGAATAAAGTTTCAGAAAAATAATGATGAAAAAATTACCAGCGAAAAATGGTGTTGCTTATATCTAAGTAACAAAGTATAAAATAAGGGAACCTAGAATCCAGGCAAAACAGAGAGGTCCGCAATTCCTTTAGGAAGCTCCGCAATGTTTTTTAGTAGTGCAAGCCTGTTCTTTCTGACCCGTTCATCCTCCACCATGACAAAGACATTGTTAAAGAAATCATCAAGTGGTTGTAGAAGTTGTGATGACAATTCCACAAAATCTCCAATATCAATACCAGAGTGGATATCACCCTTGACAACCAAGAAAGCACTCCACAAAGCTTTCTCTTCTTCTGTTTCAAATGCAGCCTCATTTACCTCCACATCAGCATCCACATCCTTCCCCTGGATAATCCTCGCTGGCCGAGAATACGCCTCGACAACTTTTGGAAAAAATTGCCCTCTTGACAAAGCCTCCATTTTAATTGCTGTTTTTGTAGCCAGGCAAGGCGAATTTGATCGCTCCATAAGGACAGAACGAACAACTTCAGGACCTATACCCTTATCCACAAGATATTGCTCCAGTCTCCTTGTAACAAATTGGTGAGCGTCATCTACTAGACCTCCATCTACTTGTATGGGTTGAAATTCGGCAGCAAGTTCTAGAACACTTCTTAAATCAATGTCCTGGTCATTTTCCACCAAGATTTGGACAAGACCATAGGAAATTCTCCTTAGACCAAAAGGATCATTACTGGATTTCGGCTGACAACCAACCCCAAATAAGCCAACAAGACTATCTAGTCTATCAGCTACTGCTAATACAATTCCTGCATCAGTTTCTGGAACTATATCTCCGGAAGATCTAGGAAGTGTTATTTCAAACAAAGCCTCTGCAATCTGTTCTGAATATCCATCCTTCAGTGCATAATGGCTTGCCATTATCCCAGAAAGAGAAGTAAACTCAGTAACAACGGCAGTGGTGAGATCAGACATCGCTAAGGCAGCAGCATCCTTAACAACAGATATCTTATCCTCATCCATGGTGAAGGCCAAGCTTAATTTTGTAACAATTCTTTCAACGCGCGTCATCTTATCAAGCATTGTTCCTAGCTTCTCATGGAAAAGAATTCCTTTTAGTTGGCTTTTAAAGTTGGAAAGCTTTTTGCTCATGTCCATTTCATAGAAAAATTTGGCATCTTCGTAACGAGCTCTTAGAACAGCTTCATTCCCTTTTCTTACAACCATCTCATTGATGTTTCCATTTGCCACAGCAATAAAGTATGGCAACAACATTCCATGGTCGTCTCTTATGGAAAAATACTTCTGGTGCTTCTGCATAACCATTACTAACAGATCTTCGGAGAGCTCTAAGAAAGATTCTTTAAACTTGCCCAATATCGGAACAGGTGCCTCCACGAGATTTACGACTTCCTCCAAAAGGTTATTGGACATTATGGGACGACCACCAACAGTTTTTGCTAGAGCTTTGGAGTGATCTAATATTTGCTTCTTGCGCTCTTCAATTTCAATTGAAACCCCTGCATTTTTCATTGCATCAACATAAGCCTCAGCATTTTCTACCTTGACAGTGGTGGAAGAAGTATTGCGCAGATGATATTCACATAATTATTACATAATATATCCCTTAATTTATACATGTTAGTGTTTCGATTATTATATTTTATAGTAATTATTTCGTTTTCATGTCTTTGTAGGAATTTGAGCGTAAACGATGAAATCACATTAAAGTGACAAGTTAAGAAAGCAGTCACAAACCTAAACCCGAAACCTAATTCATAACCTAAACCCAATTCATAACCTAAACCCGAAACCTAATTCATAACCTAAACCCAATCCATACCCTAAACCCAAACCTAAGCCCAATCCTTCTCCTACCCTCATTGATGAATCATTCCCTCATTTTCTATAAATAGAGGAGAATAGGGTGAGAAGAGGGGAGGAGGAAGAGAAGGGAAAAGAAGAGAATTAGAAATCAAAACCTCTTCCTCAATGGAGATTTCCTCAAAGGTGATTCTCACAAGGTCACCCTCACCACTCATCCATCTCTCAGCAATCACCACCTCACCACCACCATCACCCTAGCACCACCTCCACCGCCAGACAGCACAACCGCCACCGTCACCACCGTGAAACAGGGGTGTGACAACCCTGTTTCACGTCAACTTTTCACTCCGCCACCACTCTCTGCTCCTCTCCCCTGTCCACACAACCGCCACCACCTCCGCAAGAGTCCCACCACCACAACCTCCGCACGAATCGCCGCGACAGAACCGCCACAACCACGCCGCGAAACAGAGTCCGCCTCGCGATAGAGCCATACCCTGCGTCCTCCTCTCCTCTCTGTCCTCTCTTCGTCCAGGCCCCAAACCATCTCTCCGCCACCGGACAACCACCACAAACAGAGCCGCACCGCGGCGCACCACCATCGCGACAGGAAGCGAAAACAGGGAGTCCCCTCCCGATTTCTCTCTGTTTATTTGTGCTGTTTTATTGGTGTTTCCTCACCTTTGCTCGTCTTTCGCAGGTTCTAGAATCGATTTGAGGTCGAGGACGGTCGCGAGGAGCGAAGAACAGGCCGCGAGACAGCCGCTGTCGCGCTGGAGAAGAAGGTGGAGCAGCGCAGAGTACTGTAGTAGTACTGTAGCAGAGGCGGGAATTGGTCAAATTCAGTTATTTGGCTATTTACACCCCCGGTTTTGCTCTGTACCACCACAGAGCGTTTTGGGACCATTTTCCTCGGGATTCGTGCACAACCACCTGCTGATCTGCTGAGTGCCACCACATCAAGCTTGTGATAAACTAAATGGGTTGTATAAGTTATTTTGATTTATTTTACTGAATTGTGTGCTTAATTGTTAATTACAATTTATTTCTGAATTTTGATAAATTGCTTTCACCTTGCATGTTCGAGAAATGAAACTTGATATGTTTGGTAGTTAGAATTACCCTTTATTAATATTCAAAGCATGTGCGTACATGTGCGTTAGAATTACCCTTTATTAATATTCAAAGCATGTGCGTATTTAATACTTGGTAAGAGCGTATTTGCTTGAAATAATTTGTTAATGTTTGATAGAAACATGATATAAGTTTAATTGGATTTTAACGATCACATATTCGGTGTAAGCAAGGGATTCTCATTCCTAACGCTTCTCGTTTTTAAATTCAGTAATTTATATTTAAATAATTTTGCTAACTCATTAGTGAGTCCAAGCCCACAAAACCCATTTCATCTATCATTTATTTTTCTTAGTTTTCTTATTTTTAATTTATTTTTAGTTTAGTTTTAAAAATGCTGTAACCCCATTTTCTCTAAATTAGTTTAATTAAATTCTAAAATTTCAATTGCATCCACCTTCTTCGTGGGATCGACCCGTACTTGCCGTTGTCTACCAGTTAGGCACCGTGCACTTGCGGTTATTACAAGTGGGTCAAATTAACCTATTAATTTAGGTTAGTTAAATCCGCATCAAGTTTTTGGCGCCCTTGCCGGGGAAGGTTGCGGTGTAATTGAATTTAAGATTTATTTTCACTAATTATAAAAAAAAAAAAAAATTAATTAAAAAAAAAAAACAAAACAAAACAAAACAAAAACAAAAAAAATTCAAAAAAAAAAAAATTTATTTTTTTTATTTTATTAATTCTTTTTACACTCATTTTGTGTTTGATTTTGCAGAATACACGTTTCTTGAGGATATTGGACGATCCTGCAAAACATCAAGCAAATTTTTATTTTTTTTATTTTGTGAGGAGAGTTTTAGACGTTTAACTTGGTTTGGTCATGTGCGGAGGAGACCGAGCACGGCGCCAATTAGAAAATGTTTAGATTGGCAAGTTAATGGAGGGTGTAGACGGAGGGGACGACCGTTGAAAACTTGGATGAAGACGGTGAATGAAGATATCATTGAGCTTGGATTAGGTGAGGAAATGTGGGAAGATCGCATTGCTTGGAGAACCAAAATTCATGTAGCCGACCCCGAAAATCTCGGGAATGGGCTTTGATGATGATGATGATGATGTGAGGAGAGTTTTAATTTTATTTTCACCTCGTTTTACGAGTGTGTGGTGTAATAATTTTTAAATTTTACTATTTTTCATTTTGTTTAATCACTAAAAAAAAAAATAAAAAAAAAACCCAAAATTTTCTAAGTCATAAGAAATTCTAGGGAAACAATTTTAATTGTACCCAATAATTTCTTTTGATTTAGAAATCCGACTTCTAAGACCAAGACCAGTAAATTTATTTGCATCGCTTGTGTGCTGATTGAAACAGATAAAAAGAAGTCGGACTTTTTTTGAATTGTGCTAACTTTTTGTGCAGATTGGTATACGCACACTGTAAGTATTGCTATCACACGCAACGTATTAGCGACCAGGGTGCTTGGTGTAATTGTTTGAAATTGTGTGATTGGTTGTTAAATTTCTGTAATTGTGGATGCTAAACTTTAGTAATTCATAATAAGCAGACCCAGCTTATAAATAGAAACTGGTGGGACTTGATATCCCCACCTCATCACTCCAGCTGTGTGCAACCAATATCCTAACATAATTAAAATCAATTAGCAAGTTAGATAGAGCATCTCTTAGGTACGGTGTTCATAAGACAACCAAGACCAAGGTGAATCCAGTAATTTTTGTGTTGACCGCTGCTAAAAGTGACGATGGGTTTAATCATTCAATGAACTCCGAGAGGCCACTGCCACAAGGGTAATTTACCCAGTACGCCGAGTCATAAGTAAGCTACGATCCACAAGAAGGATTGGTGTAACTAACAGTTTTGGGTTAGGAACACAAGCCTCAAGTGTACATTTAACATCACATCGTTCTCACATCTATTGGCTTACAGAGCGGTAGCACAAGGAAGTACTTAATTGGACCATTGTGACCTCCTTCGCTTGTGCAATAATCCGGTTTCTTTGAAACAAAACTCTAGCCTACTGATTTTGAACTTTGTGGTGTAAAGTATACACTCTTAGGATCATCTTGTAGCACCCATTGCTCTGCAATAATTAGTACATAAGAAATAAACTGTCCCCCAAAGATAAAAAGATAATTGATCTAAAAAACGATGATTGCTTAGGGAGGCATGTTTCTTGTGCATTTATTGGTTGTTGATTGCGTGTGAGCCTGTGTATATTTTTAGAGTTAGTGCTTTCAAAAAAAAAAATGAACACAAGGGATTATCCAGCCTATTTTTCCGAGCAAGTCAATTCATTTTATGACATGCGACGACCTGATTATGATCCATATTTAGATTATTACAACCCAGGTCTAGCCTATCATCCAGACTTCTCATGGGCTCATGGTCAGTACCATGAAGGCCCTCTAGACACTCCTCAGACTCCTCAAGCTTTAATTCCTGATAATGAGTTAGAGAATATCATGAAAATTTTTATGCAGAGAACAGGAACCATACTCGAACAAAACTCTCAGGCTATCACCGAACTAATAGCGCAAAATTTTCAGGATATCATAGAATTGACAGCTATTTATCAACAAAATTCTCAAGCTATCCGAAAACTTGAGATGACTATGAGTCAAATAGCTGAGTCATTTCCTGTGATAGAATCAGAAATATTCCCTAGCCAACCTATTTCCGACCCAAATGGTCAATTTGAAATTAGTGGTACATCTGAGTCGGACAGTGATGATGTCCAATTCATTACTACCTTTAGGAGTGGAAAACTGGTTGACAATCAGGTAGAAATGCCTGCTATGGGTGTCATTGAGTTGTCTAGACAGGTTGCATCCTCCTTTCATACGAATGCTGATAAAGCCTCATTTATTGATGAACCTGTAGATTCTGAGACACTACAGACATCTCCTTCCCATGTTGACTTATGCGTCCCTAGTGACTCATGCATCGAATCAAACTGTGAACATTTTTTAGAGTCTCCCCTTGACTGTTTAGAGGCTTGTTTGACTCAATTTAGTTTAGACTTTGATGTTGATGATTCCATTAGGGAAGTCAATGATTTGCTTGACTCAGTCCCCATTGTGGATCCTAGTTATAAATGGAAGTCTAAAGTGAAGCCTCTTCCACTCAGTGAGTCAAAACTAGCCCCATCAGTTGAGCCACCTGAGCTTGACCTTAAACAATTACCTGACACCCTCAGGTATGCATTTTCAGGTGATGAGTTGTCTAGACCAATATCTCTATTTGATTCATGTGATGAGCCTGTACCACCTGATATATCCATCGTCTCATCTACTTGCATCACATTCCCATTTATTAAGGCTACTTTCACCGATCCCTTGTATTGTAGTGAGGATTTCAGTTTTCACCATCCTGTTGTGCAAATTATCCAATCATCCGATTTGGAACCAGACATAGGATGTTCCCTTTTTGGAGCACGCAAGGATCATCTGTTGTGTATGACTACTGGTCACTTTTGGAATGTCCTAGTGTATTTGGTGCCCCATGTGATTGCTATATTTTGGTGGACTGATCCTCAACTGTTCAGGTTGTTGATATACGACCATGGACTAAGTGTTTGTCATGTTCTTCCTCTCCACTATTTGATACACCATTTTTTAGGAAGAATATTTGTCGGGCTGATGACGGTAAACCAAGCGCTCCTAGGAGGCAGCCTAGCTTTAGTTGTGTGTCTTTGCTGTTAGTCTGGATTGATTTTCGAGTACCCTATTTAGTTGTGTTTCACTCATACTCGTTAGATCCGTAACAGTTTTGACTTCCAACTTGCCTTTTCTTTTTAGTTTTCTTTGTTAGTGTCGAGTCTGCATTTTATCGATTTCTAATGAAAACTCCATGATTCTTATGTTTATGAGCCTCATTGATGGATGACTTCTTGGAAATTGGTAAAATCTTCACCGCGGTAATACTGTTATAACCTCCTCTCATGTACTTACTTCATTCATTTGTCAGAATTATTTTGTTAAACATTGAGGACAATGTTTGGATTAGGTTTGGGGGTAGGGTTCATGAGTCGGTGAATTTTTTGTAGTATTTTCTTTTCTTATCTTAAAAATTTTTTGTTTTGCTTTTTCTGTCAAGAAAACTTGGTCTTTTGCGATTATGAAAATGGATTTTAAATGTTTTATACTCAAGAAAATGCAAGCCAACTTGACATATTGGTATATTGATAAAGACTGAAAGTTTAGTATGATCCTTAAGTTAGATCTGGTTCATAAGATTTTTCAACTCGATTATCTTTGCACCATGAGCCATGTTAGCATAACTTGAAGTTGATGAGTGAAATATATACTAGAAAACCTTAGAATAATAGTGGAGACTTAATCCTGAAAGCTTTGAGCCTTTCTATTTTTCTGAGGGATATACATAAGCTCTGATTTTTCTTGAGTCTACATTATCTCGTTGATGATCTCATTATTTTCATTCTTTTGATCAATTGCTTTGGGAATGACATCAAAATTGAATTATTACACTAGAACTTCTTGGCTTATTCAATTGAGATGTCATAATACTGACCCGAACTTAGGAAATGATCTAGGCATTTTTTTCGTTAGACCATTAACTAACCTTTTAACTTACCTATAACATTAACCTTTTTTGTAGCCTTTTGAGCCTTAGATTAACTTTTATTTGTTAACCCATTAACCTTTATCCAATTTTTCTGGGAATATGTACGGATGAATATACTTGGTGTAAAAAGGGCATGAAAGAGCAAAATATGAGATATTTCATAAATCCTCTATGAAAGAAAAAAAAAAAAAAAAAAAAAAAAAAGGTTGAAGAAAAGAAAAATAGAAAAAAAAAAAAATATATTCTTCAATGAGGATAAAGATGTGAAAATGAAGAAAAAAAAAATTGATGGTGCGCAACATTGATTTATTCTTGAGAGCCCTAATTGTTCGTATAATTGGTGTATACATTCCTAGAAATTTTTGCTAGAACCCTTTGACATTCCTTACTAACTATTAACCAAGCCCCATTACAACCCAACAAAGTCCTAGTTGATCTTAGGTAAAGGTTGGTTTCGTAGATGTGGAGATTTAATAACCAAGACCTATGGTGTTTGATTCAACATTCCCAAAAGTAATTGATATTCCTGTCCATGAGATCATGTTCATTCCATTCTTGAAAAGTCCGTTCTTCATATTACTATATGTGAGATGATTGTTTTCCATCATTTACTCTTTTCCTCACATATAAACTGAGTGAAATACCAAATCTCTGAGTGTTTTATTGTGAGTGACATGAGAGGTTTGAAGTCAAAACAAACTTTCTACAGGAGATTTAGTCATTGTTTTACTCTGAAATGAAAAGTTATGTTGACAGTGCTATCCACACACACACATTGAGTTGAGGATGATTATGAATTTTTTCTAACCTTTGGAGAATATTAAATTATTTGGAGATTTGTTGATACACTAAAATGACACTGTTGGTTTCCTGCATTTCTTGAAGTTTTAAAATGAACACTGTTTGACCAAGTTTTGATTGAGTCAGTAATGTTTGTGGGTAGCATTTCTGGAAACCCTCACGAGACTATAACTCGTCCACTAGAGGTAATCTAGGGGTTTAAAGCCTTATTGCACGTTTAAGGTAAGTGCAACCGATGATTCCTGCGAAAGTGAGTTTGAATTTTCTTTTTATTGTTTTGCTCGAGGACTAGCAAAATATAGGTTTGGGGGTATTTGATATTCACATAATTATTACATAATATATCCCTTAATTTATACATGTTAGTGTTTCGATTATTATATTTTATAGTAATTATTTCGTTTTCATGTCTTTGTAGGAATTTGAGCGTAAACGATGAAATCACATTAAAGCGACAAGTTAAGGAATGACAATTAGTCGATTCCAACGGTGGTATAAAGCAGTCACAAACCTAAACCCGAAACCTAATTCATAACCTAAACCCGAAACCTAATTCATAAGCTAAACCCAATCCATACCCTAAACCCAAACCTAAGCCCAATCCTTCTCCTACCCTCATTGATGAATCATTCCCTCATTTTCTATAAATAGAGGAGAATAGGGTGAGAAGAGGGGAGGAGGAAGAGAAGGGAAAAGAAGAGAATTAGAAATCAAAACCTCTTCCTCAATGGAGATTTCCTCAAAGGAGCTCCTCTTTCAAAGGTGATTCTCACAAGGTCACCCTCACCACTCATCCATCTCTCAGCAATCACCACCTCACCACCACCATCACCCTAGCACCACCTCCACCGCCAGACAGCACAACCGCCACCGTCACCACCGTGAAACAGGGGTGTGACAACCCTGTTTCACGTCAACTTTTCACTCCGCCACCACTCTCTGCTCCTCTCCCCTGTCCACACAACCGCCACCACCTCCGCAAGAGTCCCACCACCACAACCTCCGCACGAATCGCCGCGACAGAACCGCCACAACCACGCCGCGAAACAGAGTCGCACCGCGACTCTGTTCTACCTCGCGATAGAGCCATACCCTGCGTCCTCCTCTCCTCTCTGTCCTCTCTTCGTCCAGGCCCCAAACCATCTCTCCGCCACCGGACAACCACCACAAACAGAGCCGCACCGCGGCGCACCACCATCGCGACAGGAAGCAAAAACAGGGAGTCCCCTCCCGATTTCTCTCTGTTTATTTGTGCTGTTTTATTGGTGTTTCCTCACCTTTGCTCGTCTTTCGCAGGTTCTAGAATCGATTTGAGGTCGAGGACGGTCGCGAGGAGCGAAGAACAGGCCGCGAGATAGCCGCTGTCGCGATGGAGAAGAAGGTGGAGCAGCGTAGAGTACTGTAGTAGTACTGTAGCAGAGGCGGGAATTGGTCAAATTCAGTTATTTGGCTATTTACACCCCCGGTTTTGCTATGTACCACCACAGAGCGTTTTGGGACCATTTTCCTCGGGATTCATGCACAACCACCTGCTGATCTGCTGAGTGCCACCACATCGAGCTTGTGATAAACTAAATGGGTTGTATAAGTTATTTTGATTTATTTTACTGAATTGTGTGCTTAATTGTTAATTACAATTTATTTCTGAATTTTGATAAATTGCTTTCACCTTGCATGTTCGAGAAATGAAACTTGATATGTTTGGTAGTTAGAATTACCCTTTATTAATATTCAAAGCATGTGCGTACATGTGCGTTAGAATTACCCTTTATTAATATTCAAAGCATGTGCGTATTTAATACTTGGTAAGAGCGTATTTGCTTGAAATAATTTGTTAATGTTTGATAGAAACATGATATAAGTTTAATTGGATTTTAACGATCACATATTCGGTGTAAGCAAGGGATTCTCATTCCTAACGCTTCTCGTTTTTAAATTCAGTAATTTATATTTAAATAATTTTGCTAACTCATTAGTGAGTCCAAGCCCACAAAACCCATTTCATCTATCATTTATTTTTCTTAGTTTTCTTATTTTTAATTTATTTTTAGTTTAGTTTTAAAAATGCTGTAACCCCATTTTCTCTAAATTAGTTTAATTAAATTCTAAAATTTCAATTGCATCCACCTTCTTCGTGGGATCGACCCGTACTTGCCGTTGTCTACCAGTTAGGCACCGTGCACTTGCGGTTATTACAAGTGGGTCAAATTAACCTATTAATTTAGGTTAGTTAAATCCGCATCAGCAGACCATGCGACAGGTTGCCGCTCAAAACGCTAGCAAACATGAAGGGAACAACAACATCTCCATGGAGGGCCAAAATCCAGCGGATAGGTCTACTAAACATGACCTCAGAATTCCAACGCATAGACTTTGGAAAAGAGAGTTTAGCGATTGCGCCAGGCAAGTTTTCAGCCAGAACTTCTAAAGCTAGTTGCACAGACTCCTTGACATTAACATAAATGTACTCTGTTTTCCCATCAACTTTCTTGAACAGAGAATCCATGGATACACCATTTTTCCGGCAAAAACCTTCTGCAGCCTTGGTAGGATTTCCTTCACTGTCAAATGCTTTTGTTGCTGGAGGTCCTCGAACTTCAACTTCACTCTCAGCTTGCTTGGAACAAAGCCCTTCAACGAGGACCACTAGTCTCCGAGGTGTGCCAGTAGCAAACACTTCTCCATAACCCAATCTTTGCTCATCTAGCAACCTCAGGATCAATGATTTAAGCTGTAGACTTGCACTGATTACATCTAGAGGTGGAATCTCTTCCGTCCCAATTTCAAGAACGAATAACCTAGGATCCTCTGATACGTTTCTTATCACTGTTTCAATAACTTCTTTGGGGCACACCAAATGGTTGGGTTTACAAAACTGACCCAATGGATGTCCAAGAGACTCTCGTGTCTTCACCCAAAGTTGAGCACATTGGCGTGCTAAACTGCGCATTTTACCAAAGTACCGAGCCCGTTCAGTTACACCAACAAAACCTCTTGCATCTAAAATGTTAAACGCATGAGATGTCTTGAGAAGCTGATCATACGCTGGGATTGCAAGACCTAGTAATAGTAAGGAACGTGCTTCTTCCTCAAAGAGTTCAAAATGCTTCTGAATATGATCAACACTGGCATGTTGTAAATTATAGGCACTCATTTCTTTTTCATTCTCCAAAAACAATTCCCCATATGTAATTCCATCAGCATATCGAATTTTCTTGAAGTGATCAACCCCCTGAAGTAGCATAAGTATACGCTCAAGGCCATAAGTTATCTCCACAGATATTGGCGTCAACTGAAGACTTCCACACTGCTGAAAGTATGTAAACTGTGTTATCTCCATCCCATCCATCCAAACTTCCCAGCCTAACCCCCAAGCACCAAGAACCGGGCTTTCCCAGTTGTCCTCCACAAAGCGTATATCGTGTGCAGTCACATCAATGCCCAATGCTGAAAGGCTACGAATAAAAAGTTCTTGTGAGTTCCCTGGATCTGGCTTTAAGATAACCTGAAACTGAGTGTGGCGCTGAAGCCTATTCGGATTTTGTCCATAACGACTATCATCTGGCCGTATACTAGGCTCCACATATGCTACATTCCATGGTTCCGGACCTAGAACTCTTAAGAATGTCAAAGGGTTCATAGTTCCAGCACCAACCTCTGTGTTGCTACATTGCATAACAACACATCCAGCAGATGCCCAATACTCCTGAAGCCGTTGAATTGCCTGTTGAAAGGAAGGAACAGAAACTCTGTTATGAGGTTTCACATCCTCCTCAGATACTGCCGCTTCCGGAATTGCAGAAGTGCTTATTGCTTTAACATTAAATCTGCTTGTTACCCTTAAAGATGAACGATGCCCGCCAAGACATTTATATAACTGATCAGAGTTCCGATATCCAGCATGGAAGAAGGATAATTGTGAACCAAGGGGCTTAAGAATTGTTAAAACCAATGGAAAACTTAACATAGCCATGGCAATAGTGCGTGAGAGTGAAACAAAGGATCAGAAATCCATCCTAAAGAAGTGAACTTGAGCTTCTCACTTATTTGCTGAACTAATTCTTTGCCGAGTTCTCGTGTTCCTTAAATTGAATTGTTGAACATCTTTAACCTGCTGAAAATAATCAAAATCAATTTCCCATTGTAAGTAACAGAATCCAACCTCTTTTCTTCTCATATTTTCTAGCAAAATCGAAACCCCAACAACACAAAAACAAATCTTTGTACAAATACTAGTAAAATTCAGAAGAATCCTTTTCATTGATCAGACTAATAAAGCCACCCACCCATGATCTACTTGAGTGAAAAAATCTAAATTTGAAGAAATCTACAATCAGACTAACTAAATTGTGTTTGTTTTTGCAAATTAAACAACGTTCTTAAATGGTTTATGAACAAAAAGAGGACTGAAGAGCATGCGTTGAAGAAGGTACCTGTGTTGTTGAAGATGACGCTTTAGTGATGAAGAAGATGCGGCAGTAGCAGCAAGGATTGAGTCCTGTGAGGCTGAAAGAGAGGCTGTAGTAAGGTACCTGTGTTTTTGAAGATGACGCTTTAGTGATGAAGAAGATGCGGCAGTAGCAGCAAGGATTGAGTCCTGTGAGGCTGAAAGAGAGGCTGTAGTAAGGTACCTGTGTTGTTGAAGATGACGCTTTAGTGATGAAGAAGATGCGGCAGTAGCAGCAAGGATTGAGTCCTGTGAGGCTGAAAGAGAGGCTGTAGTCGAGAGTCCAATCGAGATAGATAACAGGAGCAATAACAAAGGTGGGGGTGCTTTTCAGGCCCTTCAAAACAAGCCCATACTATAAGGTCTAATAAAAAGCCCACCTTTATTGCAAGTTCAATAACACAACCCACAAATAATGCCAAGAAGATTCGGTGCCTCTTCTTCTTCTATGGCCAAACTTCTGTTACAAAAATGTAGCAGTGGAAGTTTAACCAACCCAATTCAGAGAAACCCCAGACCTATCTATTTTCCTGTTTCTGAAAGAAGTCTCTCTACGCTTACAGAAACCCCTCCATTATCTAAACCTCAAGGTATGTACTCCATTGAATCTGGGGTTCAGTTAGTTGCAAGTATTTGTTTTTCATGTCTTATAGTTTGTAATCAATCTGAAGCAAGTGTTTTTGGTTGATTAGTTTCAGGAAAAGAGAGAGGGAGATTGTCAAGATGGTTGCTTTTCCTTCCTGGAGCTATTACATTTGGTCTTGGAACTTGGCAGATCTTCAGAAGGCAAGACAAGGTGTGTTATTTTCTTTATCTTCTCCAACTTTCAGGGATTCTTTTCATTTTCTGATTGTATATATCAAAACACATCTTTTATTGTCTGAATATTGATAGGGGCAAAAGAGGTGTGTAGTGCACTATGTAAACTTGTGCCTAGAGATGGAATTCTTGAGATTCAATAGGAATGGTTGGTTGTTTGATGAAATTCTGGAAGAGGAGTTTGTCAATTGCAAGGGAATAAGAGTGGGAAGTTATTAGTACTATTAAATATTTAGCATTAGACAAGGTTTTATTTAGTGAGACAGGATAGGTCATCTGCAAAACACAAAGAATGTCAAGATACTATTTATCCAATGCTATAGAAATTTAAGCACTTCAACTACAATGTATTAATTGGTTTGAAATTTGTGGGATGCATTGCATCCATTAGCTGAAAGATTTCAAATCACTATGGTAATGCTAAGTTTCTCACCTTTCTCTATCGTGAAGAGTTATTGGCCCTGTTACTTTGCTTAACCTATGTTATCTCATACCTTCTTTAGCAATATGATGCTTGGTTTTTGTGTACCTAGGATCTAGTATTTGACCCAAGTTTCTTCCTTTCTGTTTGGAGCTATCAGGAATGTGAGATTTTCTAATGCATAAAGAATTTTGTGCTAATACTCTCTAGTACACTCATCCATTGCTTGTCGTTTCAAGTAGAAACTTAAGCCAATGCATCGCTTCTTGTTTGACTTCTTTCTACCTTTTGTCAACTTGAACTTGGATGGAGACATCAAAATTTTTATTTGATCACTAACTTAGTTACTCTATCTCCTCCTTAGGTTTACATTGTTGTCAAACTGTAAGTCCTGTACTTGATATATCATTCCATATGTGTCAAAACTATTTCACTCTTCCCATCAATCAACCATCAGATCCTGGAGTCCCTTGAGTCTGTCTTCCAGTTTTGAAGATTCGGGATTTAACTAATGATATATATGTGTATATACAGTTATACATATTTATCAGGTTGATATAGCGTACTTAGTGTATATATATACACTTTATGAGGAGTGCTTCATAGTGTCGGCTGTTACGCTCCTAGTTAAGTTATTGGCTTTTCGTTCCTTGACAGTCGGGCTTTTGAGGAGCATTGGTTGGTTCTTAAGAGTGCCCCAGTTGAAGCATTGCGGCACTCCAAGACAACCCAATGCGTTTGAGGTCTTAAAAGCTGAAGCAAAATGTTTTTTATAAGAAACAACCCCTCTGTGAGTCAAAACGCCACCACGGCGGGGCTTCAGACAACATAGAGTCTAGGTAAAAGGTTGAAACCCATGCTGCGTTAGTTGCTTTGTGCCAGGTTCTAGTTGAATGTTAGACCTATCCAAGCCACTATATCCAATGTAGCCTCCCTTTTTGGTCAGTAAATCAGTTTTATTTAAGGAGAGGAAAAAAATTAAAAAGGAGGATTACTTAATTATGCATGTGCATGTTCTTTTGGCTCATTGCGTTCTAAATGATTGGTCATAAATTCGTCATCACATGGCTTTCTCGCCCAAGTAGTGCCATCTTAATAGATTAGACATCTACACTTTAGATGCTTATGATCACCAGTTCCAATCAATGCCTAAAATTTGTCATGTTTTCCTCCAGATGGTCAAGCTTTAATAAATAACCATTCCTAATTGTTGTTCTACGCATTGTAGTGTTAGATCTATTTCAACAAGAGTTTCTTGTCTGCTTTAGGTACTGGTTGAAATTTTTTTCAACTCCCAAATGAAAAAAAGGAACCAAAAAATTCTTATAGGTATAGTGTTTCAAATATTTTTTTTAGTTTGGATTTGATATCTGATTTGGTTATGGAATTCCAATGTTGTTATTACCATTTGCTTTTTAAGAAATGTAGTTATATTTGTTTTCTTAGGTTTTTATCAAACATTTTTATAGGTTGAAATGCTAGAACATCGGAGGCTTCGGTTGGAACTGGAACCTCTTACCTTTGACAGTATATCTTCTTTTAGTGGAGATTTGAGTTCATTGGAGTTCAGGAGGGTTGTTTGTGAAGGAGTTTTTGATGAAAGTAAATCAATTTATGTTGGTCCACGTTCTAGAAGCATTTCGGGCGTGACTGAAAATGGCTACTATGTCATTACCCCCCTCATCCCGCTATCAAGCAACCCTATAAGGTCGGTACACTTAGTGCTATGACTTATTAACGGTATATCGTTCTAAATTAAGAATTACTTGTATAACCATGTTTCTACAAAAGCAATCAGTCATAAATTGTGTTATTTGCATGTGAGAAATTGCTTCTTTTAAGATTATTTGTGTAACCAATTTCTACCCGGTAGAAGCTCCTTGAATCTTATTACTTCATGCTTTACGTGTCAACAGAAAAATACTTGTGTGAGAGGGATACTGTTTCTCAGAGTCCATCAACTGGTTATTGGAAATCAAACACTTCAGCATTTTTGTATATCCACTAACTTCTCAAGGAGAGAAGTCATTACCAAAGAGTTCGAAGTGAAGCCTATGTACTGTTACAGTTCGAATATCTCACTATTGTAATTGCTACCATTATACCTAGTTCTAGGTAACAAAATAGACACAAACCTCAAGCAACTTTATATTGTTTACAACACGATTGATTTGTGGGGATTGCCTTTCAGGAAGGGATCTACCATCTTGCTACTTTCCCTTTTCCTAATGATACTGAGGTTCTTATTATTCTTTTTATTTTTCTTCTAGGAAAGCCATGTAATTAAAAGTCGCATAAAAGAAACAGTACGTAAAGCTCCTGTGGTAAAAAAGAAAAGTGCAAGATAAATAGTTTGATCACCAAAAAATTGACTCTAAAAATTGCAAATATCATTGGACAACATATGCTACATTTAGAACTGATAACTTAAAAGGGAAACTGCCACCTCCCTCTATCTAGATTTAAGGAAAGCATTGAAAGAAATTGATTCTTTTCTATGTTGTTTCTTTTGGGGACTGATGGTCAGTGTAGTTGAATACCTGCTCATGATATTGAAACTTACTGTGAGCTTCGTATTGTGTTCACTAATCTCTCTTTCCATTTTTTCTGGCCTTCCTCATGGAGCCAATTGTAAACTGAAGGACATTTGGGGTCTAATTACAGAAAGTTGGCGTCAACTTTCCCGGTATCATGCATGCACTACATGTTTGGGCACTCCTAAGTAGGAGATATTTCTCAGTGTATCGGATGAGTTGATCAGTGTATCGGATGAGTTGATCTGTTCAAATGTTTTCTAATTATACTATTTTACAAGAAAAACGTCCGTGCTTCTTTGTTCTTATACCGATTGATTAAGAAATCTTTTGTCAGTGTGCAGTCGCCAGTTCTGATCAACAGAGGATGGGTTCCACGCAGCTGGAGAGACAAACATAGGGAAGGTTCTCTAGATGGTGAACAACCTTCAAATTTGGAATTTGCCAGTGCTGGAGTAAATGAAGAAAGCACTTGGTGGAAGTTCTGGTCCAGGAAACGTAAAACCACCGAGGTGTATTATTTATTTATTTATTTGTATACTTATTAATTATTATTGTTATTATTTGCTGTTATGTAATACATTTATTAGTGCAGAGAAATAAGTTTTAACCTTGGTGATGGAATTTATAGGTTCAGCAAGATCCTCCTATCACTTCTGTAGAAGTTGTTGGTGTTGTTCGTGGGAGTGAGAAGCCAAGTATATTTGTCCCAGAAAACGACCCCAGCTCTGGTCAGTGGTTCTATGTTGATGTCCCCATGATTGCACGTTCTTGTGGACTTCCTGAGAATACTGTTTACATTGAAGATGTCAATGGAAATGTTGACCCTAGTAATCCATATCCTCTCCCGAAGGATGTGAATACTTTGATCCGCAGTTTAGTCATGCCACAAGACCATCTAAATTACATGTTGACATGGTAAGTGGACTTCTTGAACTGGAAAATTATTTGCATAATGTCCATAGTTTCCTTTTTTCCTTACAACTTTTAATTCCGCCGCCTAAGGGTTATTCATGGTTCGGTTTCAACATGAAACCGCAAACCAAACCATATCGACCGATTTGATAGAAATCTAAACTGAACCTCAAGTAAAACTCAATTAAACCGAAAACCAAACCAACAAAAACTATGCTAAACCAATCTAAACCGAACCGACATCAATTATGTATTATCTATAAATTTTTATATTATATATAATTAAAAATAAATATAGGTATCAGTTCGGTTTCCTCATTTTTTTCAACCTCAAATGGAACCGATCACTTCGGTTTCAAAGTTTTTAAAACCGAAACAAAACCAAACCAAACCAAACCAAACCAAACCAAACCAAACCAAATTGGTCGGTTCGGGCGGTTCATTCGGTTTTTTGTTCTGCTTATCCCCCACAACACACACACCAACATTTATGCTCTATGCATTACTTGTGTACCCATGTGTAGAAATTACCAAGGTAGGTCATAAGGCCTTAAAATGCAATTAACTGAAAATATAGTATGTAGATATTGGAGAAGCATAAGGAGAGGAGGCTCAGACAAAAGTGTATTATCGACCGTGAATTAGTAATTTGGGATGATTGAATCTCAGTTTGTAGGTGGTGGCTTCTCCGAATTATGCCTTTGGTAAGCTAACCTCGAGGATATGAATGCACTAAATCTGAGTCGAAATCCTTGTTATGGAAGGATATTTTCAAGGATGTTATAGGCATAGGTGAGGATATGGGGAAGGAGACCTTTGTGATGTTGATTAATTGGGGTATTCCTTTAGTGATTACTACAAAACCCCCTTCTATGGTAGTAAAACTAGAATTAAAACCGCATATGGAGTTCATTAGCGTAGTTATCGATATCTTATGATATGCATGATATGATACTCGATATTTAGCGGATCTAAGCCTCATCGATACAGTCCATACGTATCTTGTAATATACATTGATATAGGCTGCAGGGGTTTGTCGTCCTTGTAATGAAGTTGACTTATAAAAGCCTTATAAATAAATAAAGGATTTTTTTTAGACATACCTGCTATTCACTAATCGATATTGAGATGCCCCCCTTAAACTAATTGAAATTAAACTTACCCCCTCAATGGATAGAGCCCTTGCCATTGTTGTGAGGGGTAGTTTATGTGACCAAATTACCCTCACGTTCTTTGCACATGTTCATCCACATCCTGAGACAAAAACCCAAATCCATTTGTAATAAACATTGAGATGTAAATGCGTATCCCGATGAACATAACGTGGCCCTAATTATTTATTCCCTAATCACACCACTTCTATTCCATCTGCACATACCCAACCAATATCACCATTCCTCCACCACAAGTCCCATCAAGAAAATGACCATTGTCGTTCTCATCGACCCACCAACATTCAAGTTGGCTTTTATTCTTTTTTAGAGGATCATTAGTGCATAAATTTCAGGGGTTTGGGCTATTAATCTAAGTCATTGCTATGTAAAACCCAATTATGTGTTCATGTGAGTTGAGAGCATTTGATCGATTGTAGATCCAATGCATGTGATGGTAGATATCGCGAGGTAGAAGCCACTGGTGTCGCAATGGGTGTTGATAACAATTAATGTTTTAGGAGGTATTGTTGGGGACATTCTAGATTAATAGGACTAGAAGAGTCGAAGAACGTCTTCATATTGGCCAATCAAGTGTACTGTGGTGATGATTGAATTGCAAGTGAAGACAGTGGTAGTGGGGGAGGGTGTTGGAGTAGATGGCGCAGGCGGGCATGGCGAAGGCGGTGTTGACGTTGGGAGGTAGTCTCGGGCACTCGCCTGTGACATTTTTTTTACTAGTCAAGGTCAATTTGTGACTGTGGAATGCTTTGGATTTCATGTTTTTAGTCCAAATTGTGTAAAATTACTTATTAAAGTGATGTATAATTGCACATATACAGGTCATATAGTTACATACAAGTCATACTTGAAAATGGATTGGAAAATAAATAAATAAATGTCGTTCGCGCTAGGAGCCTGGTTGCCTCGCCTACCTTCCTGAGGCTACATAATTGCTGCCACAGGTGGTGGTCTAGACGATGCTGTGGAGGGAGAGACGAGGGTCGCTAATGTAGTAGGTGGTATCGAGTAGGCGTGGGGCAAAGGGGTTCTCATTCTCAACACTCTCCAAGTAGTCATTGTCATTATTCTAAAACACAAGTAAAAAATTCAAAAAATTTGAACCCCCATTTAGCTTTATGCAAAGATAGTGACTTGACTGCGTGAGAGAAACAGAGAATGGGGAGTTGGATGTTTGACTGGGGAAGAAATGATTAGTGCCAGAGGATGTTCATCTAGATACACATTTACATCTCGATGTATACTACAAATTGGTTTTGGGTTTTTGTCTTGGAATGTGCATAGTGCATGAGGGTAATTTGAGCAGGGTTTTTATTGGATCTCAGAACCATTACACGCCTTCGGCAGCATTCAAATCTTGGACTTGTGATATCATCCACCACAAGTCTACTAGCTGATCTAGTACGCCGTTGGCCAGTGATCCGTGCATAATTCCATTATGATAGAATAAGAAACTTGCCTTACTTATTGAGGAACCAAGTTTATTTATCGCATTTTCTTCAGGCTTGCTTTGAAGGAGAGAAATTTCTAGAAACTTTCCTTCTATGCATAGGAGATTATATGGACTGCCTATCTATGTTATTCCTGGGGGTGGTTTGGAGTGAATTGATTATTTCCTCCACTATTAATAGTCGACCATGTACTTATTTCATGCTTTGAGATGCCAAGGTTTCACAAGGGGACAAGGAAATTCATTTGGTTGCTTGCTCTTGTGCTATTTCAAGAGGGCTTTGGATTGGATTCAAAGGAAAGATGATGAATCAGGATTGGTTATATGTGTGGATATTTTGGTGATTCTTTGGCATTTGAGTAATACTTATAATCTAAAAGGATTCAAGAGTTTTTGATTAATCGGGATGCGATTGATCAATAACCAATTACTATTGACCTTGTTTGTGCTTTTATATCGTTGTGTTTGTAATTATTGCCAGATGGGATAAATTTTTAGCTTCTCCATCTCTCCGTTCCTACTATACAAAGAATTTCTGTAAATGATAACAACTTGGTCTCCAATTATTTCCTAATCAGAGTTTCATTCTCGACAGGTATTCTCTATCGGCTGCTGTGACGTTCATGGCCATCAAGAGATTAAAAACGAAGAAGATTCGAACATAATTGGTCATTGGTGATGCTAGATATTCCTTTTCATTTCCCTTCTACTTTTTCCATTGATTCAAATTGTACTTGAATTCCATACAAGAATCATTCCAAAGGATAAGGGATGATTAAACCACTATCGGTTTCGATTGACTATTCCGATTTTGACATTTTCTACATCTCAGCAATTTCAGCCATCTTTATGTCAAGTTAGATTGAACGTAGAAAGGAAAATTATGGATGATTTTTATATTCATACTCGAGTACTGCATATTGTGAAAATCTCATCTGTGTTATTGGATTGCACAAGTGCCCTATAGTTAGCTGGTTCCTACGATGGTATCACACCTTTTCAGTTCATGAAAGTTCTATTCGAGTCCGTCTCTTGATGTCTTGTTGAAACTTGCAAAAAAAAACTGTATGAACTCCTGAGTGAATCATCAAGGCAATTGGCAAAGCCCAAGGTTTCCTTTGGTTTCTTCTTTTGTATTCTCTTTCCTTCTATACATACATATAAATGTATCCTTCTTTAAAATGTTTTTATATATTTTTGGAACCTCCACTATAATTCAGTCCTTCATATTTTTCCTGAATCTCTCTTGCTGAATCGTGGCTGAATCTGAATTTCGTCAGTATGCCAATTATAAACTGTAATTTCAAAGAATCTTTCTTCCTTCTTGGTTGCATCTGCCTCACTTTTAAGTACAAAGTGAGGAAACTTTACATGCAATAGACTCGGATGCTTCCTGTGCCATCTAATGATTTCTATTGCCTTGCTTGTTTTGACGGGGTGGAAGGCTATCTGCTTAGGTAGTTAAGTGTACATATCAGGTTCTGATGATGTATACATCAGGAGTTAGGGGTGGGCTGTTTGAGGTTCGCTGCAGCTGCGACAATTACTTGGTGTGAAACTATTTGTGCCGGACTTACTATGCTAGAATGCAAGTCATGCCTGCCAGTGATTGGCATTGACCTCGGTTCAGCCAAAACTGTTAGTTCACGTTTGGCAAAGGAAAGCTATGTCAGAGGGTTATGTTGCAAACAGAAAATTACAAGCAGCCTGCTCTATCTTAGTTATATTGAAAAGCTGAAAGTTGAGATGAAAGTCTGAAAAACTTGATTAATTTGCTGAAAATGTCACGAGTGTTTTCGTTTTCATGATAACAGAGAGGGGGAGCAGGAGCATATTAGTTGGTGATGTTACATAGAATGAAAATTCTGAAGTGCACTGGTCTTGCATACCTGGTATCTCGCCTGGATGGTCCCAGCACGTGCCTGGCATGGTACCACGCACGTGGATGGCTTGAAACAATTTTTTTTTTTTTTTTTGCAAAAATTGCCTTCTCGATCTGCCCTAATTTGAGTCGAAAAAAGGGGATCTGAGGGAGAGGAAGGGGAAGAAGAAGAAGAGGGAAGAAAAAAAGAGGAACTCAATCTGATTTTAGTCGAAAAAAGGGAAAGAGGAAGAGAAGGGGGATCTGAGGGAGAGGAAGAGGAAGAGGAAGAGGACTCGATCTGATTTGAGTCGAAAAAAGGGGAAGAGAAAGGGGATCTGAGGGAGAGGAAGAGGAAGAGGAACACTAGGTTCGCTCAACTGAAGGAGAAGCTTAGAGAAAGGCATTGAAGAGGAAGACCAGGGTTCGCTCGAAAAGGAGAACTGGAGGAGAAGCTCGAGAACTGAAGGAGAAGCTTAAGTACTGGTGGAGGACGACAAGGGGTAAGTGGTAGATGGCAATTAGATTACACGTCTCAATTTGTTGGTGGCTTTGTCATGCTACTGTGTTCAAGGAGCTTCCTTCAATATTTTGCTAACCATCTACAATTTCCATTGATTGATAACATTGAACTTAATTAATAAGGGTTTACGATGCATTAAAAGCATTGTTTCTCCTTCTCCTTCTGCTTTCGTTTTTGGATTGTATGGCCGTGAACTTCATTGCTATTTTGTGTGAATTCGTGGCAATTTGTGAGAATTTGGTTTTGTTAGTAAAAATTTGCGAGGCATTTTGCAAATTTGTTAGTAAAAATTTGGTTTTGTTCCTCTTCTTGTGATGTGAGAATTTGTGGTAGTTAGTAAGAATTTCTGCAAATGTGATGTGAAAATTGGTGAGAAATTGTGTTAGTAAAAATTAGGTTTAATGAAATTCACATCCATACAAGAAATAAGGGGCAGATGTTATCAAAAATTGGTAGTGGTATTGATTATTTTCAATTTGCCATGGGGTTGAGGATCTCCACTGTCTGTGTTAGAAATTAGGCGATTTGTGTTAGTAAAAATTAGGCGAAACCGATGGCTGTGTTAGAAATTTTTTTTTTTACTGTGTTATTGGCATCTATAGCTTAATAACATCTTTTTTTTGTATGTTGAAATAAGGATCTTAACCCAACAATGGCATACAAGGCATATGTGGTATATCGCGGTCGTGTCCCTGGAATTTACGATACTTGGCAAGATTGTTCAATCCAAGTAACAGGGTATAGAGGTAGTTTGTTCAAGGGTTTTGCCTCAATTGCCGAGGCTCATACTAGTTATAAAGAGTGGGTTCGCTCAGAAGTGGTGGAATATAACGACGATGCAAGCTCATCATCTGAAGAGGTGATAAATAAATTGAGCAAGAACTACGAGGCAAGAACAGTGATCATTGGGCGTTGACAAGGGATTTTATTAATGCACTGCTAGTAGTGTTTCTTATGATAATGGTAGTTATTTTGTTCAAACTTGTGGCTTTATGAATACTCTGTAAGTGGTATTTCAAACTTGTATTCAGTTATGTTCTGAATGAATGAATATTTTGTTAATATCAGCAAAGGCAAGTTCTTGTTTTTCTACATAAACATGTTCTGAATGAAGAGTACTAGTGCTATGTCCATTGGAGATCATGCATTTGGACTTGTACGAAGTTCTTGCAGGTGAAAGCTTGTATATTGATATGTTGTGTAGCTATGTCCACATATCTTCCAATCCACATATCTTCCAATTGCCGGCATCTCCTGTCTAGAATTTTTGTTTTAGTGGATAATATTTCGGATCAGAATTCCCGTGTTCTTAGCGGATTTGAATTCAAAATTCAGACAATCTAACTAGAATATGATTCTTCTGCTCTCATAATTTGTTTGCATTAATCTCCATACATCAAAGACACAAGGGAAAACAATATAACAATTTAGGTACAACTGCATAAACTAAATGATTCCCCAAATTTACTGTTAGTTCATTCAGGTATGCTCCTTTAAGTGAAAACAACGGTAATTAAAAAATAGTGGAAGACTCTGCAAATATTTTTTGGCACCTGCTAAATAACACCATCACTTCTCCTGATGGACACCACCATTTTTTTTCTTCTCTAAATCTACCGAAGGATACCACCAATATATAATAAAAAATGTTTTTTTCTTCTCCCAAAACCAACGACTCCTCCTCTCCCGGTCGCACGAATCGACCCCTTTCCCACCATCTTCTGCTCCCAATCTCGTCGGAACTAGGACCACCAGCCACCATCATCAGCATCCACTTTCCTTTTTACCCATCCTCATCCTCCATCTCCCCTCTCTACTGCTTCTTTTGCTCTTACTCACGAGAAAACACGTCTTCCACCCTCCTTCATTTTCCATCAAAGTTGTCTTCCATTCTTAGTCTTCTTCCTCCCTCCCAACACCGACTTTAGTCCCCCTCTTCAACATCTTGTTGTCTTGTCTTTTTGTTCATCTTCCTAAGTGAAGGTTTTGGTGAAGTTTGTATATAGAAATGGACGAGTTCAATGAAAGCGAGGTTGGTATGCTTCAAGTTGATAATGCTGCAGTTGAGAGTCAACATTGCAGTCCATTTATAGGTGTCAACGGAGAAGATGGGCATTTTCAAGACGAAGAACGACCTGTTCCACTTGAGGTACACTCTCAACACTCTCAACTTGAGATGAGCTTGCATGAGTATTTTTATTTTTGTTATCATTATCCTAATATCATGTTTAATTTCATTTTTGGTTTATTTGAAGCAACTTTGTTAATTTTAGCGTTAGTTGTTAATATTTGAACCCTAAAATTTGCTTATTTGTAGGGTTAGTTTGATCGTTATTGTTGTTGTGTTGTTATTCTGTGCACATAATGCCATCACCGATCTTATAGATTTCGAGATACCTTGTCATGTAGAAGACCCGAAGGAACTTAAAGCATATTTGGAAGAGACGAATCTTCTAGAGGTAAGCTTTGTCCTTAATGATTTTATTCATTGCCCTACTTATTATATGATTGATTAAAATAATAAATATTTTTATTTACTTAATTTAGAAGGATGATGATGTTGAAGCCAATGATGCATGAGTACTAGAAGAAGTAGTTGATGATGGCTACTTGTTTATGACGGAAGAGGTAAGGTTAATTCTCGTAGGCATACATTATTTAATCTTGTTTCACAAGTTGATTGATTAGCGTTCCTAACGTTATTTTTTTTGTAGGTTTTCACATCAAAGTCATCCTTAGTATCTTGGTGTCAAGGTATTGGTAGGGAGAATAACATTGTTCTGATTATCACAAAGTCGGAACCTACTGATAGTGGATGCAGAGGAAGGCTTCACTTGCGTGACATTGTCAATGCAATGCATGAGCCACTGCGCTTTGTACTATTTTCGTGACATTAGATTTCAGGACCCAAACGCAGCGATCACATCAATTTTCTTTATGATAATCGCAATGGCTCTTGCATTTGCAAAAAAAAAAAAAAAAAAAAAAAGATTTTCTGTTTTATGTCATTTTGTGTCAAAATTTTCATGGATTTTGATAGAATTTGTTACTTTTACTTGGACTATAGTTAACATTACAACAATTACTGAAATATACATAAATACTGATGCATAAATATACATAAATACTGAAATCATAATTTAGTAACATAAACATATAGTCATTACAACAAATAATTGTCTGAAAATTGTTTCTGAAATCACTAACTACATAACAAGACAAAAAATTGTATCTGAAAATTATACATCAATTCCTATGTCTTTTTCTGAGGTTCTTTTTTTAGGCATACTTTTCTCATGCCTCTTCTTGGTTCTGCCCTCAACGCCACCACCAACAAGAACTTTACTATCACCACCACCCCACTACCATCACCCATTTCTCTACCACCACCAACAACACCAGCACCACCATCATTCCTTCCTCTACCAGCATCAACACAACCATCACTCCTTCCTCTACCAGCAGCACCACCACCATCACCCCTTCCTCTACCACCAACACCAGCATCACCGCCACCACACCCTTTCTTCTACCACTACCACCAGTACCAACACTACCATCGCCCATTCCACCACCACCACCACCACCACCATCACCCCTTCTTTTACCATCAGCACCACCACTATCACCCATTCCTCTATCACCACCAGCAGCACCAACACCACCCCTCTCCCTACCACCACCTGTAGCACAACTAGTCTGAGCACCACCACTCAGAGTAACACCAGTTGGAGTACCACCAACATCACCAATTTGACTAGGTTGTTGCTCTTCTTCATTATCTCTTAAGGAAGAGAAATTTTTCGTAGACATTTGTCTTAGCAACTCACTTATTATATTGACCAACACACATTTGTCTTAGCAGCTCACCTATTCTATTGACCAACACACCCTTATCCACATTCTGTTTTTCATTAGAGGCGTCTACCAACTGAAGAGCCTCATCAACCAACTTGTTCTACAAGGAAAACATCGATCTTAGTAAAAATAAATAAATTATGTATTTCAAATGTAAGCTAAAATTTTAAACTATATATCAATTACCTGATTGTGAGATATGAACAATTTATTTCTTAAGGGATTAGTTCTCCTAGTATTTGGATGAACGAATGGCTAATCTCATGAAACCATTTCAAGTAGTCGTTGCTACAATCCTATGGAAGCTTTACTGGCACTCATTGGTTTTCAATTGACAAGAGACTATTCTGCCAAGTTGCACCAAATGAAGACAATATCTAGTGCTTCACCGAGTAGTTGTGGCCAGATCAACCTCTATTATTCATTTTGGCTTGAATGGGTGAATTTGGAATGACCTGTACCCTTCTCATCCGTCTCTTCACTCGATTATGGTAATAGGGTTCTTCAACATCAGGGCATATCAAGCGGCCTTGGAACCATGTAATGCTGTGAAGTGAAGTTCTTTGCTTGGATTCTGCATAAGTGTCCCAAATAACCTGTCAATACAAACATGAACTTATTAAATTTACTGAGATGAAACATGAACTTAAATGACTAACTTTTACCTCTTCAGGAGACCTGTCATCAAGATTCTCCCTAAGAGTCAAAATTTCTAAACTCACGACCCCGCTAAGTTGGGAGCAATCCCACTTAGCCTTGGTGGGGAGGCGATCATTCCACAAGTATCGAGTCGTACCCCAAAGGCTAAAGTGATTGTATATCCAACACTACAAAAGATAGTTAACTAAACAATTAACCTGAAATTGTACCTCCAAAAGCGACAGATATCCATATATTTGTTTGGTACCTGCTTTGCTAGCACAACTAGGTTGATGAAACAAGAACACCAAAGTATCAACTCCCATGTGTACCTTCCAATATCATCCACCTTCGTCAGCAACTTCAAATATTCGGTGCGCATCTTGGTTCCAGTCTCATCAGCGAAGATCATCATGCCCAGAAGAAATAACAAGTAACCTGTGCAATTTGTTGTTTATTTTGAAGAGAATCACTTGTGCTCGCTTTTCCACAACAGTGATCCTTAATAAATGTCATCTCCATGAAACTCTGATACTTCTGGACATGCTTTTGTGCTTCGCTATTTTGAATCTCCAAACCATTAACCAAAAGTTGAATACACCCATCTAGCTTCATTTGAGTTCTCTTCACCATAACCAGCTTACCAACAATTGACAAATGAGTGATATGTTAGACATCATTGATGGTGATGGTCGTTTCACCAAAAAGGAGGTGAAAAGTGTTGGTCTCAGGTTGCCAACGCTCAATGAAAACACATATTGTGACCCTATTGATATGATCCTTACAATTGTCTACCAATGGTCATAGATCACTCTTACAGACCATTGAAATAACCTTCTTTGACTCCTCACGCAACCTCCAATCTGTAAACTTCTTGTACTGATGCCAACATCTCACTCCCCTCGATCGTACAATAAAAAATAAACTAGTAAGTATCCAAATAATGTTAAATTAGTTTGTTTGTATATTGAAAATACTTGAAAATATAATAAAACCTCCTGACCAAACCAAATGGAGTGAGCAACATGGCTATCATAATCTTCTAATATGGATGCATCGTTGGGACCACCAGGATAAGAAACTTTGCTAGGTTCTAGATCTTCATTAGGACCAGGTTCTACAGCAATAACTAGATTTTCATTTGGATCACCTGGGGCCACCACATCCCCTTGAGCCTGTGCATCCCGCTGACCCTGCTCACCTCCTTTATCCCCCTAACCCTACACATCCCCCTACCATGCTCAGCCTCCTCATCCCCCTGACCATGCACATCCCCCTACCATGCTCAACCTCCTCATCCCCCTGACCCTGCACCCTTATCCGCTCCCTCAATGTCACGGGCCACACGTTGACTTTGAGATAGCAATAGGAGTGCCCGAGCTTCAGCCGTGACAATCAAATCACTCCCCATTGCATCTTCTCTCCTCTTCATCTCCATTCTTTTTCCTTCTGTCGTTGGATTTTTTTTCTCATCCATACCAGTTTGTTTGTTTTTTTACAGTTAAGGACTTTCTGAAAGTAGCCATCATCGGTTGTTCTTGCAGTTGGATGACCCCCACCATTACCACCACCATCACCCCCACCTACACTACCCCCAACCTCCTCCACAACATATTTGTTTGTCTTTGCCATACTAAACATTTAAAATAAATATGAAACAATTAAAACAACACAATTGAACACAACGACGGGAAGAGAAGAGAGATTTACCTGAATTCGTTTGGGTTTGGTTGAACAATCGAACACAATGAAGACCACGCACTAAATCGACACCAAATCGAACCAACTGAGCCCTAGAATTCTACAACATAGAAGATCCCCTTGGGATAGTTAACGTAGGCTAAAATTTGGAAGATGAATTTGTCCAGGCGACACACTTGTGTTGGGCAAGCATAGAGAGCAATCTAGGTTTGGGAAGCGTGAACTAGAGGTGGATTAGGCAATTACGGAGATATAGAATGTAGATGAATGTGGATTAGGCAATCAACACGAAATCCTTATTTGGATGGTAAAATTTACACTCCTTGAACTGCAGCAATTATCCCAGTATATTGTACAGTCAATATAAAATCAACCCATATCTGGGTGGCCAGGATATAAAACTCATAAATCATCCCTCAGTATATTTCCTAGTAGAAAGATACAAAGAACATTTGTTTGCAGTTGGACAACAACCGAGGAAGGACTAGGATACTACGTGTAAAAGAACACTATCCAGTAAACGATGATTTAGAAAGTGCTGTTTTTAAAAATTTGAAAAGAAACACATTCCGTAGCTGTAGCACTTATTCAACAGATTAGAAACAAACAATACCGGACCCCTTCAAATCTACTCTGCCATGCTACAAGGCAAGGCCCCACCAATTGGGGGTGAGAAAAATATTGACAAAATCATTGGCAGTCGATTCTTCTATCTAGTTATGTGCATCAAGATTTTTTTTTTTTTTCTTCCAGTTATATCATGTTGCCAAAAAATAAACTAAATTTTCCATGGAATTTCATGTACAGTTAGCCTGATTTCCTTTGCCTGCAATTTGGTGAATAAATTGGAACCCTTCTCATATAATGGATAATATTTACTACAAATTATGGGAGTTGTGCTTTCACATTTCATGATACAAGTTTCACACGCTTTAACTTGAACTGAAATCAATTCAAGACATTAGAATTCTTATCCTTTTCAAGAAAAGAAATGAAAACTGTCCTTTTTTTTTGCACAAACACTACCATGGGGAGGGGGTTAGGCGGACCCCAGAAAAAGGAATGTACCCTCAGGAACCAATGTAAAATCAAGAAACAAAATGTAAATAAAGGATGAAAAAAAAACTCAAATCAAAGATGTAAACATAATTTTGCATTTGCAAATATTACATATCTCATCAAATTTCTTCAATTTCACTATGAGCACCACAAGCATTCCTTAGCTCTGAAATCATCTTGTGTTCTTCCATCAGCAGATGAGGAACACAAACTTGAGTGGATCGATGGGCTGTCACAGCATTTGCAGAATATTGATCATGAGCCAAGTGAGTGATATTTCTTTCACTTGGGAACTCCCACTGAATTATGCCCTCCAACCTTTCAAGGTTAATTAGCTGCTGAATAGCATGTTGTATGATTAGCTGACTATCCCCGAGCTGATTCTCTGACACGCCCTTGATTATAGCCTATAAGAGTGACAAGAACAGAACATAGCATATCAACAAATAATTGTTGTATGTCATAATTCTACTAAATAGCATGTTGTATGATTCGCTGACAATCTCCGAGCTGATTCTCACATCCTTGATTATAGCCTATAAGACTTTGACAAGAACAAAACGTAGGATGTCAACAAATAATTGTTGTATATCATTATTATACTTATCTAATAATATTTAAATTGCTGATTTTTCCTTGCTATATCTTTCTCAAAGATGGAGTTACTCATTTGCTTGTAAATAAAATAAATTACTTCAAAGACTTCATCAAATGCACATATTAGATTCCAGTTTGTTGGCAGCCTTTTGGGTCAGGATGTACGGAACAGAGAGACGAGATTTGTGAGTTTGGTATAATCTGGATGTAATTAGACAATGGTTCTTGAGAAGAGTAAGTTTTGGTCAATAGTTCGATGAGAGAGTTGTATACTTCTTTTTCATTACTTCAGCCTATGTTTCAGTGTCCTCCCTACATTTCCTTTGTGCCAAATCTGTTTTTAGCCACTTTTCCTTTGTGCTGCATAATACCAACACTTTTCATCATCTTACAAAAGACAAGTAAGGTAAAATGAAGATCAATACGATCAAATACAGTAATTATCACAGCTGTCAACATCTTTATGGGTATCTTAATTTATCAATCTGAACAGGAAATCCCATAAACCCAATAAAATGGTTACCAGTATGAGACACAACCATCATCCACACTGACCACTTACAATCTAAATCACCCCTCTATGAAACTGATCTTCTTAAAAACTCGAGACAGAACTAGCACTTCACATAAACCATCTATCTTACAATTCACATAGGTGTTTTTACTATTCATTGCTGACTGGGACAACTATCAAATGAAAATTGTAGATAAAAGAGTGATAGGATTGAAAGTTGGAAAAATGTTGGGGGTTGAGATTCGTTCTCCTCTACAATGACATATTTGTAAATATAAAACATGTAAAAGGGCAAAGAAAATGAAAAAAATTGTGAAAAAGTTGAGTGGAATGTACATGTGGCGGAGGGAGAAAGTATTGTGTTTTCCTTTATTTTAAAATGAAAACTATCATAATTATTTACGTAGTTGTCGGATTTGATAAACTTGGTATCATTGAAATGCAATTTTGAAGAGCTTTCTAACAAAACCAATAATCAATATGAACACTTAAAATTTCAAAATACGTATTTTATTGTTAAAACATCAAGTATTTTTAAGATTTTCATGCTTAAGTATAATATTTTTCAAAGAAACAGATGAACATTTTATTGAACATTCAAACAAAGACTCCGATCATTCAATCGATTTTAATTTTAACCGAGTTTGACTCTAAAAAAGTTACTATTCTAAAATATGATATTTTTATGGAACTGATTGAGGGAAATGGTGGGATGATGGTGATGTGGGTGTCCAGTGTATGATAATTAATAGTAAAAATAAATAAACATATGTGGAGTGCTAACGACACGATTAATATGCTAGTAATACATAATTTAGAAAGCATACTCATGCAATAGTATAAATGATCGACGAAATGATCATCTGTAGATTTTCACAGTAACAATACACATGACACAATCTCAATCGATGCAACATAGTACTTTTTTTAAAAACCTTTGATAGGGAAATTTCTAACTCCATCCAAGAAGTATCCTTCAACTTAGAACCACACAAAAATAAAATATAAAAACCCGACCATAAACATGCGAGGAACAACATGGAAAAATAAGATTAGAGTGTGTTCATGATAGGTAATTGCAGCAATAATTCAAATAAATAAACCAAAATCTTTCACTATCTAAGGTTCATATGCGAGACCCTAATTACACAATAAAATCAAATAAAATACAACTTTATTCAATTCAATTCAAAATCTAAACTCTCAAGCTTTTCTTACAATGGCGAATGACCTCTATTTATAATTGACCCAAGCTTGCTAAACAAGCAATTGTTTCCTAAATAAAATAGAAACCCTAATTTGAAGTGAAATTCCTAATTCTAAATATGAAAGCAAAGATCTAAACTACTAATGTTGGCTTCAGCCAAGTTTCAATAATATTATAATATTTTCCTATATTCTTGTATCCATCATTCTCCTACTCTTAGAAAAGTTCGTCCTTTAGCTTAAAGCCGAAGAAATCATCAATATAACTGAAACACTCCATTAAGGAAAACAATGCAAAGTGAAGCCACAACAAATGGCCACGAAAAATTTTCATGATACACAAATTAGCCAAAAGGTGAAGTACCCATATCCACAGACCACCAAGAGCAGTCAATATTAGCCCAACAATGCAACATACAAAGTCCATGAACTTTGCCTCGATAACTACTCACCATGGACCGAGAAACGAGCTCAAAGTTGCTACAATGTGACCAAAATAATAACTTGTGAAAGAAATTCTGAACATAAGCTCTCTCCACCAATGATTTCGAATACGGATTAAGGAAAACACTGTTACATGTTGTATCTGGCTCTAAATCATCCACCTCATTTCCAATAATTGGGAAAAAAAAATATTGAACGATGCAATATATCGAATCTTGGAACGTGTAATGTACCCATGTCTTCTCCAAAAATTGGGAAGAAATCCAATAAAAAATATTGTTCCAAATCTTGAACTTCCTCAACAGTCTCTTCCTCAAACTTTAGTTCAAGAACTTTCAATTGGTTTATCAACTTCTACTTTGAGTTCCCTTTGAACTTGTTCAACATCTTGAATTAACTGTACTATAGTTGTCAGAATAGGCATCATGATAACGGTAGCAATTTGAGCATTTTGATTAACATACTGGTGTTGGGTAATAGTAACCAGGCTGAGAGACTTAACTTTGTAGATGGTAAGCGCATTATAAGGGTGAAATTCATACGACGATTGTGGAACATTCATCATGGTTGGGTAACCACCATAGAACACACCTGGGTATTGGGTTGGGATGCCCTGCGGGTACCACGTGTGGTAATTCAAATATATATATATTTTAAAGAACTAAACTGGATGCACTTACTGGGGTACAAATAACCTCTCTGGACAGCCACAGATGATCTGCAATAATTCAGAACTTTTGGGGACTAAACAGTTCAGGGACTGAATAAAGTCTATTTAGACTGAGGTGCTCTGACTAAATCATGGGTGAAAGCAGCCTAGTCCTACGGCTGTACCAACTAATTGGGGGGGGGGGGGGGGGGTTGGACGTGGACGTGGGGTTTCACCTTCATTTGTTTAGCTTCTTTTTCAAATCTTCTTCTACACCTTCAAATAAATAAAGAAAAATCTTTCACTACCTAAGGTTCATATGCGAGACCCTAATCACACAATATAATCAGATAAATTACATCTTTATTCACTTTAATTCAACATCTAAACTCTCAAACTTCTCTTACAATGACCTCTATTTATAATTGACCTAAGTTTGGTAAGAAAGCAACTAGTTTCCTAACAAAATAGAAACCCTAACTTGAATTGAAATCTCTAAATCTAACCCACTTATTTAATAATATTCTAATATTTTACTATATTCCTATATCCATCAGTGCAATAATGAAACAAAATATCACTCCGCTACTCATTTGTATACAAATGTTGACAACGACTTCAAAGATTGTCAAGGGCAAGCAATTTGGAAAAGCATTTTGATTTTGACATAGTAAAGAGGGAAGGGGAAAAAAGCCCATCAAAATGCAAATCATGGTAGTGCCAATGAGCTTAAATAAGATCAACAAGGACTTTAGTAGCTACTGCTAGAAGAGATAAAGTAAGTGAATTTACCGAGAAAAGTCTGACAAGGGATCAGTGGCTTCCTATGACGCGGTCCCGACCATACATTAAAACAAACATTAAGAGTGTGCTTAATTCTAAGGAAAATTTACCAAGAAAAATTTGCCAAAAGTGAGAAGGGAGAGGAAAATGGAGTATTTACCATTTTGGCAACATTGACCCTTATCCTAGAAAATGAGATCGAAATATTATCATTTTAGTTTTTAGAATAAAAAATAGCGTAAATAATGAGAAAATAGTAGTTTTAAAATAGGAAAAATCAATTAAAGATTTATGTTCACTAGTAGGATTTAAGCTTTTAAAAAATGATTTTTATGCTGGATCTAATTTCTTTGTCGCACCAAAGAGTCTTAAGGTGTATAGGAACTTCAGGCATCTCCAATAGTAAAAGTTGTATATATAAAATATAGTGATAGTGTTAAGAATTTGCAAAGACATACTCCAGTAGTAGATCAAACCATACACATTTTCAATGAACATTTACCCAAACGTATAAAACTACACCTTCGGATAGACAATTCGGGGATGAAATTAAAGTGTCATCTGAAGAACATCCATATTTTGATGATCACTATCCTCTTGAGGTAGAGTCATCTTCTACCTTAAGATGGATAATTTTTTCCCACTTCCTCTTCTATTTCTTCTTTCTTTTTGTAATCTTCCCATGACAAATTTTCCTTGACATCAAGCACATCATAAGAGAAAACATGCCAAAGTATGAAAAAATTATCCATCTTGAGGTTGAAATATACAAGCCAATTGCACACACTGGAGCAGAGTAATTTGCCATCATATAGCTCTTCCAACAAAATTGGAGAGCTAGTACTTTATTCTTGGAGTGATCGATGAGCAGGATATAGAATATAATTTGCATATAACATTTTATAAAGAATTTTACTAAGAATTTACATCTAATCAAATTAAATGAAATCTAACTTAATATTAATTTCGAATCAAAATAAACCCCCTTGTGAACCAGATATCTGATTTACATGATAATCATCTACCATAAATAAAAGTCTCACAAGAAGAATTATGGAGGATGCATATTATTGGACTACATTCCAACTACCCCGAAATAACACAAGCCAATCAAGAAAACTAAAATGTTCCTATCTATACATACCTCTACCTCCTCATGAGGCACGATTCAGACTCTCCACAATCATTTGAGTCATCGGGGTATTTGAAAAAATCCACAGGATATGTCGAGAATCTGCAATTTTACAAAACATCAATAGATTGCCTTTTTATAAAACTTAAATACATGCAAGGAGAAATAATATTATACCATATTCTATTTAATCTCAAATCGCTTGTGCCATAACAAGGTAGATCTAAAGAATCATAAACATTATAAGGATTTATTCATTAAACAAAATGAGAGAAATTCAAAGAAAAACTAGAAACCCCTTTGTGCTTAGTTTCTGAATCAACAGATTTCACGAAAATTGTCCACAGATAACACCTGCTCTGCAACACGATCACAAGCTACCATAATTGGATGTATCTATATCAAAACAAGGCTGAAAACCGTGAAGCCAACAAAAGCAAACATCGTAACAAAGCGAACATGTAACAAGCACTGTTCTATGTTTGTTTGTACCAGGCAATTGGCACCTCCAAAAATTTCATTGACAAGTGAAGGAATTAAAACCATTTAATAGCACCATCATCAGTTCTTGATAAAAAACTGAATAATCAATAGTTGCAATCAGCCAGAACAATCTCCCTTGTCACGCAATACAATAAATAATATTTAGTAGTATGAAAATCATGACTTGTCGCAGAGATAATGCAGTTTGAAAACACTCGGCTTCCCTGGAGAAGGATGCAATGTCAGTTAATAACATATCAATGCCAATTGAATAAATGACGTAAAGAACCGAAATTATGTTTTGTAGAACAACATACAGAAGTCAAAGATCCATATTCAATTAGAATGATCATTGAAATAAAACATGAAAAAGGTGTTGTGAAGGCACTTTGTATTCCTTTCTCTCCTATGCAGGAGAAGGTGATTGCTGAGCTCCATAGTGGAGGTTTAGGTAGTCATCCTGGTGTCTGGTGTCTGGTGTCTGGTGTCTGGTGTCAGTAAGATGTTTTTATTACGGGAGAACTACTTTTGACCCATGCGACCTGATGTTAATACATTTGTGTGGAAGTTTTATGTGTGCCAGACTGATAAGGGACCGTTGAAGAACGCTGGTTTGTATTCTCCTTTTCCCATTTCAGAGAGGTTGTGTTGTATGTTTCCTTGGATTTTGTTTAAGGTTTCCGACATTCACAGGTTTAAATTTGGTTTTTGTGGTAGTTGACCATTTTTCCAAAATGACTCATTTTATCTCTTGTCGGAAAGATGATGATGCCCCTCATGTTGCTAATATAATTTTCGGAAAGTGGTATGACTTTATGGTGTTCCTCGGAGCATTGTGTCAGATCGTGATACGAAGTTTACAAGGCAGTTTTGGAAGACTTTGACGCAACATTTGCATTGTTCTTTGAAGTTTTCCAATGCATCTCATCCGCATAGTGATGGACATAGAGAGGTTGTTAATAGAAGCTTGGGTAATCTATTGCGTTGTTTGATGGTTGAATATGGTACTTCTTGGCATTCCGTTTTGCCTCATGTAGAGTTTGTGTATAATAATATGGTGAGCAGAAGTACGAGACATTCGCGTTTTCAGATTGTGAAGGATTTTTTCTCCTTATGTCCCACTAATTTAGCACCAGTTAATAGTATGCAGAGTTTGTTCCACCAACATGTTCACAGTCGTTTGACTAAAGAATATGATAAACATAAGAGTACTGTTGATTGCCATAAGTGGTTTTTTCTTTTGAACCAGGCGACTTAGTTGTAGTCTTTCAGAAGGGTAAGCGACGGACAGGAAAAAGCTCCAAACTCATGATGCGGCGCACTAGACCTTTTTCCACAGTGCGGAAGATTGGTGATAATTCTTATGAGGTTGATTTCCTTGAGAGTTTTTGCATGCACCATTCGGTTAACATTGCAGATCTAACTCCATTCCTAGGTGATGTCGCACCACCTATTCCACTACCGGTGGCAAGTACATTTCTTCCTCACGTGATTGATTGTATGGAGAGTATTTTGGAGAGCTTTGATGTTAATCCTTTCGACAGTGTACCCAACCGATTTTTGGATCAATGGAAGGGACGACCTACTTTTGACAACTCGTGGGTTTATCAGCTTTTGTCCTCTATGGACCTAGATCTGTTGACTTCATATGTGAGCACAAACTCGAGGTCAAGTTCTTAATGTAATAGGTGTACTTGTAAATATGGTAACATTGACTGTTATACTTTCCTACATATGGTAACATGAATATATTCCTGCATATTGATTGTTATACTTTCCTATTAACTTGGAAAGATAACAGGAATATGGTGTATAGCAGATTTTGTGGGATATTAGTTCCTAGTTTCCTTTTTTGTAGAACAAGTCTTTGTATATATATATATGGTGTATCATTCTCAAAGGATATAGAAGAAAAGTTTATTCTTTTTCTACATTTGCTTTTATGGTATCAGAGCCATAGGCTTTTTTTTTTTAAAAAAAATCCTGTCTTCTCGTCTTCATCGTCTTGTCAGTGATCATCAAGACAATGAGTTCAGAGAAGGAGACAATCAGTTCTGGTAAGGATGGATCATCATCTACCACATCCAGCCCAGCCATATCATCTGTGGTTGCACAGTCCTTTGGAGAGGGATCTTTGTTGCAGATCACAAATCACAAGTTGAATGGCAAGAATTTCCTCCAGTGGTCCCAATCGGTTCTAATGGTGATCCGAGGGAGAGGAAAAATGGGCTACATCACAGGCGAGGTTCAACGCCCCAATACGATGGATCCAACCTATGAAAACTGGGAACTAAATAATTCCATTGTCCTGGCTGATTAACTCAATGGAGCCACATATCAACCACACTTATTTGTTTCTTCGCACGGCCAAGGCCATATGGGACACTATCAAAGAGAATTATTCAGATCTTGAAAACACCTCACAAGTTTTCGAAATCAAGAATAAACTCAAAGATATTCGGCAAAGAAAGCTGGCTATCACCGAATATTACAACATGTTGCAGACTCTATGGCTAGAACTGGATATGCACTATGAGGCGGACTGGGGTGATCTCAAAGGCAACAAAAAGTTTAAGACACATCTAGACAAGGAACGACTATATGATTTTCTATCCGGGCTCAACAAAGAACTAGATGAGGTACGAGGACGGATTCTAGGTCGGAGACCACTACCTTCCATCGGTGAAGCTTTTGCAGAAGTACGTCGTGAAGAAAGCAGACGCCGAGTGATGCTTGGGGAAAAAAGGGACTCATCCGTGGATTCTATAAGTGAGACCAGGTGAAACCTCTGCTCTTATAACAAAAAATACTGTTAACCGGCCTTATGGTGATCAAAAGTCGAATCAGTGCCCACGGTGTTCTCACTGTAACAAACTTGGCCATATCCGAGAACGATGTTGGGACCTCCATGGAAGACCTGTCGATGCAAAGCCAAGGAAACAACCTCAAAGCAAGGGACTTCAAGCCACTACAGAATCAGAGGAAACCAACAACAATGAGTCAGCTGGAATTTTCTTGAACAAAACTCAATTCGAACAGTTGTTCAAACTTATGAGTCAGCAAACCATGACTAATCCCAGCATAGCAACAAGCAGTTTTGCTCATCAAGGTACTGCCCTTCATGTAGAAAAACAAACTCCTTGGATATTTGACTCTGGCGCATCTGTCCACATGACAGGTAACTCATCCCTATTTTACTCCTATACTCCATGCCATGGGAGCTCAAGAGTAAAAATAGCAGATGGAACCTTTTCTACTGTTGCTGGAAAAGGATCTATCCGCCTGTCCAACACAGTTGTGCTACATTCTGTACTCCATGTTAAAAAATTAACATGCAACCTGGTTTCCATTAGCAAACTCACCCGTGACCTTAATTGCACTGCTAATTTTTCTGTTCTTGTCACATACAGGAGCAGGGATAGAGAAGATGATTGGCACTGCAAGGAGGATGGCGGACTCTACTATTTTGAGAATGGTGAACATGTGAATAAACATGCTGCAATAGCTGAGAATATTTCTTCTCCTTCCAATAAGGATGTAATGATGTGGCATCGTAGGTTAGGCCACCCCAACTTTCATTATCTCAAACATTTGTTTCCAAATTTGTTCCTTAATAAAAATCCTAGCTCCTTTCAGTGTGACATTTGTCAATTGGCCAAACACACACGTGCATCATATCCAACCAAAATATACATTGAGTCTCATCCTTTCACCTTAATTCACAGTGATATATGGGGGCCTTCTCGTGTAAAAAAATATCACGGGAACTAGATGGTTTATTTCGTTTATCGATGATCATATTAGAGCATGTTGGGTCTATTGTTTTAAAGAAAGAACCGAGGTCTCCAAAATCTTTCAAAATTTCCACTCCATGATAAAAAATCAATTCCAGACCTCAATTAAAATCTTGAGGACTGACAATGGATCAGAGTATTACAAGTCCAACTTAGGTGATTATCTAGCAACCAATGGTATCATTCATCAGAGTTCATGCACCAATACACCACAACAAAATGTCGTTGCAGAATGGAAAAATCGCCATTTACTTGAAGTTGCTCGATCCCTATTGTTCACAATGCATGTTCCCAAATATCTCTGGGGAGAAGCTATTTTAACAGCCTGTCATCTTATAAACCATATGCCATCAAAAATCCTCCAATTCCAAACTCCCATGTCTGTCCTTCTACAAAGTACAAACCTACCCAATGTTTTGATCTTTCTCCTCTATTCCCCTCAAAATCTTTGGTTGCACAGCTTTTGTTCATGTACACTCTCAGAATCGTTCAAAACTTGACCCAAAAGCAACCAAGTGTGTTTTCATTGGGTACTCTTCAACACAACGTGGGTATAAATGATACTTACCCTCTCTTCGTCGTATGTATGTGTCAATGGATGTTACCTTCCATGAAACTCAACCGTATTTCCCAATATCCCATCTTCAGGGGGAGATTCTAGAAGAAGATGGATCTTTGGAAGAATTTGATCTTCAAACACCCATGCCCTTACCACTACCTACTTTACCTAGTTTAACCGAGGCCATTATGCCACAATGTGCAAGGGAAAATATTGGAAATAGGGGGAGATAATTCCCAAATACCCCAACTACTCGTTTATTCACACAGGAAGCATTCTCAAAGTAGTAGTAAGCCTGATGCCCAGCAAGGTCAGAAGTCTGAATTAGTCCCTCTCCCAGGTCTTGAGCCTACTAGTAGTCCTATTGATACAGACTTGAGCAACAATTCAGATCTGGATCAGCCCATTGCTCTCAGGAAAGGTACAAGATCGTGCACGCAACATCCAATTTCAAAATTTATCTCATATGAGAAACTGTCTCCCAAATTTTCAGCCTTCACTACTGCTTTAACAAATATCAAGATACCAAAAGATATTAAGGAGGCTCTCGCAGACCCAAAGTGGAGATTAGCAGTTCGGGAAGAAATGGGAGCCTTGGACAAAAATGGTACGTGGGAGATTGTTGAGTTGCCTAGCGGGAAAAAAATTGTGGGATGCAAGTGGGTATTTACAGTCAAGTTTAATGCAGATGGTAGTGTCAACTGATACAAAGCAAGGCTAGTTGCTAAAGGCTTCACTCAGGCTTATGGTATAGACGAAACATTTTCCCCTGTAGCCGAACTCAATTCCGTAAGGGTACTTTTATCTTTAGCTGCTAATCTTGATTGGTCACTTCAGCAGCTAGATATAAAAAATGCCTTTCTAAATGGGGATTTACATGAAGAAGTGTATATGGACCCTCCTCCAGGGTTTGAGAAGAAAGGAAAATTAGTGTGTAAGTTGAAGAAATCACTTTATGGCTTGAAGCAGTCTCCGAGGGAGTGGTTCGAGAAGTTTACTCAAGCTGTGAAGGAACGGGGTTTTACACAAGCACAAACTGACCATACTATCTTCTACAAACATTCTAAGGACGACAAAAGAACAATCCTTATAGTATATGTAGATGATATAATTGTTACTGGAGACGACCAACCTGAGTTGGAATCATTAAAGGGGTATCTCGCTAGCAAATTTGAATTAAAAGATCTAGGCACACTCAAGTATTTCTTGGGTATGGAAGTTGCCAGGAGCAGTTCTGGAATCGTTGTTTCTCAGAGGAAGTATGTACTTGACCTTCTTCAAGAAACATGCTTGTTGGGATGCAAACCACTGAGACACCTATGGAGCCCAATGCCAAACTTGGACTTGAAGGCGGGAAGGAGATTGATCAAGAGCAGTATCAAAGACTAGTAGGCAAGCTTATCTACTTATCACATACTCTGTCCTGACATAGCCTTTGCAGTAAGTGTTGTTAGCCAATTTATGCACTCACCCAAAGAAAGACACCTGGAGGCAGTCTTTAGGATTTTGAGGTATCTGAAAAAATACTCCTGGAAGGGGATTGTTCTTCAAGAAGGGAGATCACAAGGCTGTGGAAGTCTATACCGATACTGACTGGCAGGTTCTTCAGTGGATAGAAGATCGACATCAGGATACTGCACTTATGTTTGGGGCAACCTAGTGACATGGAGAAGCAAAAAACAACCTGTGGTAGCTAGGAGTAGTGCAGAGGCTGAATTTCGGGCATTAGCACACGGTATATGTGAGGGGATTTGGCTTGGAAGACTACTGGAAGAACTAAAAATCTCCAGTAATTCTCCCATAAAGCTCTATTGTGACAACAAAGCAGCAATTAACATTGCTCACAATCCAGTTCATCACGATCAAACGAAACATGTAGAGGTGGATCGTCACTTTATCAGAGAAAATATTGACAATGGGAGCTTTTGCATGTCATACATTCCAACTAAGGAACAAACTGCTGACATCTTGACAAAAAGTCTTCACAAACCGACATTTGAAAACCTTGTGAACAAGCTAGGAATGAAAAATATTTACATTCCAGCTTGAGGGGGAGTGTAAATATGGTAATTGTTACACTTTCCTACATATGGTAACAGGAATATATTCCTGCATATTGATTGTTATACTTTCCTATTAACTTGGAAAGATAACAGGAATATGGTGTATAGCAAATTTTGTGGTATATTAGTTCCTAGTTTCCTTTTCTGTAGAACAAGTCTTTGTATATATATATATATGGTGTATCATTCTCAAAGGATATAGAAGAAAAGTTTATTCTTCTCTACATTTGCTTTTAGTACTTTTTTTTTGAAAGGCAAGCAGGGTTTTTATAGGATCCCAGAACCCATAAAGATGCCGCAAGCTGGGTATGAACCCATGACCTAGTGATACCATCCGCCAAGCTCTAACCGTTGAGCTGTCATGCCATTGGCTGCTTTTAGTACTTAGTAATAAAGAGACCCCGTAGTTAGAGATATTTAAGAAGAGAGGGGTTTATTCTCAGTTAGTTCGGATTGTAACTTCAAGAAAACTAGGGTTCTTAGTATGAATAAACTAGGTTTTCATTTCCTTTTATTACATAGTGTTATCCGCTGCCTCTGATGTATCACGTGTCTAATGTTATTCCCTAACTTTTTGAAAATTTCAACTCAAATGAATTCAAAAAAATTAGTTTAGTATTGTCCTTTAAGTGTAAACGACAACTTGGTCCTAAACGGGCAGTCCAGATGCTTTTTATCTTTAAATTGCCAATGCCTCTTTAGAAATTCAATCCTCATGCAAGCTGAAACTTATTTCTAAAGTGTAATAATACTCCAAGATGTCCTTTTTGGTTATACATCTAGATCTTTATAGCTTAAATCAGGTCACATTTATGAATCTATGAATAATACAGTTGGACCTCTAAACTCAAACATTACACTAACATGGTAAACTTAAGATTTCCTTTCTAAGCTCATAGACCTAGGATCATGTATCAAAATATAAACATGACAATATAGGCAAGCAAGCATTTGATCATATGAACAAGAATAAAAGTGACATCGTGATATCTAACTTCACTATGAATGAAGTTTATACACGTAGATATAAAAAATATCATAAAAACAAGTTAGCTCTACTTCTATCTCCTTTGAAACTCGCCTCCATTAATAAAGTCACTAACTAATTGAAAAACCAAGGAAACTATAGAACACCTGTAGATTGACATTTCTTATAAACATGTAGACAACTATGGATTTAGTTGTAAATCCTGCTAGAAAATGAACAACTAAAAATCCATGAGAACAACCTCGATGGAATGAACAGAACCTATGTTCAATCCACAATATGGTAATAAGTCACAAAAAAAACAACAGTTGAAAATCGTAGAAGAAGAATGAGCCATGCTTCCATATAAAACATAATTAAAACTGAAGCAAGAGATCCAAAAAGAATACAATAAACGTGTACACAAACACAACCATAGTATAATTCCTCGTTGAAGACAATTTGTTTAATGTAGAATTTCTTTCTTAGCCCCCAACAAAGAAGCAAAGGCAATTCAGAAAGCAAGTTTCTTTCATCGAGATGACAATGTCCATGGCAATTTTGTTCTTCTCATAAAAAGAGAAAAGAAATTTGATCTAATTTAACTTAGAGGCCAAAATAGTAACAACAATATGGAGATGCATACTGAGGACCACATTCCAATCACTTTAAAGTTACAAAACACACAATAACACAAACCAATAAATAAAACTAAAACTTTCGATGTCTACACACCTCTACTTCCTCGTGAGACAGGATTTGGACTCTCCTCGGTGTCACTAAGAAATCCGAAACAGCCAAGGTATCTGTCGAGAATCAGCAATTTTACAAAACATTAGTAGATTGCCTTTCTTATAAAACTTAAAATACGTGCAAGGAGAAAACATATAAAACCATAATAAAAGAGAAAATAACATAATTATCTTAGTGAAGGGAACTTTTAAGCTCAAATCCTTTGCTTCTCCCATAACAAGGTAGATATAAAGAATCACAAACTCCATAAAAACTGTCCTAAAACAGAATGAGAGAAGTTCAGAAGCAAAACTAGTAAAACTGCTCCTATAGATTCTGAAAACAGATTTCAAACAAGCTTTGCAAACCCTGAAGCCAACAAAAGCTTATGTGACAATTCAGTTGGAAAAACCTACATGATCAACCAAAGGCGAAGACAACTATCGGATACTCTAACACCAAAGTCCAACTAGCAAATCAACTCCAAGTAATGATTCCACTAAAACAACACAAAGGAACGAACAACCAATATAAACAAAATAACCATATAAGCAAAAAGAGGAAATTTTGAAATTATGTTCTCAAATAGAACTGGTCATCGCACAATGAGAGTCCATGGTATAGTAAATAGCGTAGATACCAATTGAATGAAAACAGAAACGCCCTGCAAATCCACCACTTTGTAAGTGACTTTGAATAATATTAAACAATATGCAAATTTAAAGGAATTATAACATCAGGGAAAAAGGCAAAGAAATTGTACGCTATAAATCATTGTGTAACTTTGTAGTAATATTAAACAATAACAAAAATTCTTTTCACTCTACCTAATTTTTTGATATGGTAGGTCAACAAAAAAGAAATAGGTTCTCATCAAACGTTCATACTGGTTAGTACTTTGTAGGATACCACTTCTTGTTCTTTTTATTTTAACTTATTATTTTTAATTTTTGTGATCAAATTTTGCCAGATAAGGCAAAGTCATATTTCGGAAAATTGTCTGTCCAACAATCCAAAAACCTAGTTGTGATTTTACTATCTTTTCGGAAATTCTGAAATTATGTTATCAAATATAACTGGGCACCGCACAATGACATCAATGGTATAGTAAATAGCGCCGACACCAATTGAATGAAAAACGAAACGCCCTGCAACACCAATCCACCACTTTGTAAGTGAGCTTGAATAATATTAAACTTATGCAAATTTAAAGGAATTATAACATCAGGGAAAATGTAAAAGTCATTGTCATTCTACCCTTCCATTCGGGGCAATTCTTGAAACATCAATCTGTCATAACTCAACTTACTTGAAAACATAAACAGATATAAATAAATAGCTAAGAAGGGAGCATAATGAAGCAACCAAATATTCTTTAGACTCTACCCAAATATTTTGATACGGTAGGTCAACAAAAAAGAAATGGTTCTCATCAAAACATTCATTCTGGTTAGATCTTTGTAGGATACTACTTCTTGTTCTTTAATTAAAATTTTTTTAAATTAAATTTTTTTTTAACTAATTTGATCATAAAAAATTAAAAACTCCAATAAGATTTTGGATAACTGCCTGTCCAACAACCCATAAACCTAGTTGTGATTTCACAATCTTCTTGCGAATGCTACTCAAATCTGAGTCACAATTTAAATTAAAATCATATTCCAATGCATATTAGGAATTATAAAACGTCCAAATTAGACCGACCAAACCATTCCAATTGTTCAAGCTCATGAAAAAATACTGATTCGACATTTTTCCTTTTCCTTAAATTTATCTTTGTTCCCTTGGCATCCCTGAAAATGAGGTATAACTAATTAATCGAACGATCACCTCTTTTCGAATCAAATTGACTCACAACAAACAACCTGATAAGTACAAAAACAAAAAAAAACACCGCTTAATATGTCACGTACACGAAAGCCCACACAACAAGCTCAAACTCATACACACATTTACTTCGAAATGAAATGCAATTCAAGAACTATACCTTGCCACAAGACACAATTCAATCCGCCCTTGATAAATAAAGTCACTAAGAAATGGAAAAACCAAATGAGATGTAGAGAACCTGCAACAAAAACAAAAATAGATTAACTTTTTTTTTTTTAAATAAAACAAAGTATTCATGGAGAAAACCTAAACCCAAAGGAGCAACAAACTTGATAATCACGTGGAAGGGCATTTGTTTAACCTCGAATGCATCCTTTGCTTATGCAATAACAAGTTAAATATGACATGTCATAGACATAATAATTGGATAAATCTAAAACATAAATAAGAAATCTAACACCAAAGATGGAAACATGATCACAACCTAAAATAAATACAAATTCTATGTCAAAACACGTCTGAGAGCTAAGAGGGAACCAACAATATCTATAAAAAGATGAAAACGAAAAATCTAACATCAAAGCTAGTAACGAATGAACTCCAAGCAAACTATTCCACTAAATCAACACAAAGGAATGAAAAAGACGAAAGGTACAGAGACTCAGCGAGTGAACTAGGTTTTAGGCACCCATGATATAATCTCTAATAAAAGACACCTCCCTTGTCACCTAATCGATCGTGGTGAAGTCAACAATGGATTCAGCAGAACCAATATAAACAAAATACCAATATACGCAAAAAAGTAAATTATGGTCTCAAATAGAACTAAGCACTGAACACCAATTGAATGTAAAAAGAAACGCCCTGCCATAACAATCCACCACTTTGTAAGCGAGCTTGAATAAATTTAAACTTACGCAAATTTAGAGAAATTATAACATGAGGGAGAAGGAAAAATAAATTGTACACTACAAATCATTTTGTCACTCTGCACTTCTATTCCGGCCAATTCCTGAAATGTCAATCCATCATAACTCAAGTTAGTTGATACATAAACATGAACAGATATAAATAAACTACTAAGAAGGGAGCAGAAAGAAGCAACCGAATATTCCTGCGACTTTACCCAAATTTTTTGACTTGGTAAGTCAACAAAAAAGAAATAGGCTCTCATCAAAACAATTCATACTGGTTAGTTCTTTGTAGGATACAACTTTTTTGTCAAATTTTGTCAATAAGGCAAAGTCAATTAACAAAACATGCTTAAATAAAAAAATATAATTCCAATATTGTGAATGCTACTCCAATCTGAGCCACAATTTATATTAAAATCATATTCCAATGCATATAAGGGTTCATAAAATCTCCAAATTAGAAACGACCATACCATTCCAATTGTTCAAGCTCATGAATAAACACTGATCCAACATTTTCCTTTTCCCTGAATTTATCTTGGCTTTCCTTGGCATCACTAAAAATGAGGTATAACTAATTAATCGAACAATCACCTCTTTTTGAATCAAACTGACTCACAACCTACAACCTGATAAGTTAAAAAAAAAAAAAGCCCGCTTAATAAGTCACATAAACGAAAGCGTCCACAACAAGCTCAAACTCAGAACATACAGATAACTAAATCATGTTTATCCTGACAATCATAATATATGTAGATGCAATCGAAAGGAAGTGTCAAATCACTAGATGCAATCCAAAGGAAGCATCAAATCGCATGTGAATGTAAACCAAGAATTGGATCATTTGAGTGATGGGGAAGACCAAACATTTGATCCTATTAGCAACATCATAAATCTAATAGGTGCAACACGAAGTAAGAAAGGCCACCGAAGAATACTAAAAGATTGCAACTCACACACACATTTACCTCGAAATGAAATGTAATTTAAGAACTATATGTCTCCACAAAAGACGATTCGAACTGCGCTCGATCAATAAAGTCACTGTGAAATGGAAAACTGAAGGAAACAAAAAATCTAACACCCAAGCTTGGTAAAAAAAAAATGAACTCCAAGCAAATTATTCCGCTAAATCAATACAAAGGAATGAAAAAACCAATATAAACAAAATACCTATATATGAAAAAAATATATATGAAATTATGGCCTTCGATAGAACTGGCCACCGCACAATGAGAGTCCATGGTATGGTAAATAGATTTGCTACCAATTGAATGAAAAAAAAAACATCCTGCCACACCAATCCACCACTTTGTAAGTGAGCTTGAATAATTTAAACTTACGTAAATTTAGAGAAATTATAACATCAGGGAGAATGGAAAAGAAATTGTGGGCTACACAAATCATTTTGTAACTCTACCTTTCCATTCCAGCCAATTCTAGAAACACATATCGATCTGAGCATGAATAATTTAAACTTACGTAAATTTAGAGAAATTATATCATCAGAGAGAAAGGAAAAGAAATTGTACGCTACAAATCATTTTATAACTTTACCCTTCCATTCCGGCCAATTCCTGAAACACCAATCCATCATAACTCAAGTTAGTTGAAAGCATAAACATAAACGGATATAAATAAACTACTAAAAAGGGAGCAGAATGAAGAAATTGAATATTTTTACAACTCGACTCAAATTTTTTGATACGGTAGGTCAACAAAAAAAGAAATAGATTCTCATTAAAACATTCATATGCAAAGTCAATTCACAAAGCATGATTAAATAAAAATGGATAATTCTAATCGTATTTCAGATAAACTACCTGTCCAACAACCCAAAAACCTAGTTGTGATTTCAAAATCTTCTTGCGAATGCTAGTCGAATCTGAGCCACAATTTACATTCAATTCATATTCCAATGCATTTAAGGATTCGTCAAAACTCCAAATTAGAACGAACTATAAACCATTTCAATTGTTGAAGATCATGAAGAATCAGTGATCCAACATTTTCCTTTTCCCTGAATTTATCCTTGCTAACCTTGGCATCCTTGAAAATTGACTCGCAATCAACTCTTTTTTAATCAAATTGACTAACCTGACAAGTAAGCGCAAACTTTCATTTTCCAACATTTTCCTTTTCCCTTTACCTGACAAGCGCAAACTAACCTGACAAGTAAGCGAAAAAACAGTGATCTAACATTTTCCTTTTCCTTGAATTTATCTTTGCTTCCCTTGGCATCCTTTAAAATTGACTCGCAATCAACTCTTTTTGAATCAAATTGACTAATCTGACAACTCTTAAAAATAAAAAAACCATCGCGTACACGAAAGCGTAAACAACAAGCTCAAACTCGGAACATATACCTGAAACATGTTTATTGTGAATGTAAACCAAGAATTGGATCATTTGACTGATGGAAAACCAAAGCTTTAATCCTATCTGCAACATCATAAATCTAATAAGTGCAACATGAAAGTAAGCTAGGCCACCGCAGAAAACTAAAAGATTCCAAGTCATACAGACATTATCTCGAAATGAAATGCAATTCAAGAACTATACCTCGTCACGAAACACAATTCAAACGACTCTCGATCAATAAAGTCACTAAGAAATGGAAAACCAAAGGAAATTTAGAGAAACTGCAACTGCAACTCGACAAAACAACAATAAAATGACTTTCTTAATAAAACATATAATTCATTGAGAAAACCTATACCTAAAGGAGCAACAAACTTGATAATAATGTGGATGGGCATACGTTTAACGTCGAATGCATCCTTTGCTTCTGCAATAACAATATGACATGTCACAGACATAAAAATAGGATAAATCTAAAATATAAAGAAAGAAATCTAAATCAAACCAAAAGAACCCCGCGCATAATAATCAACCGCTTTCAAGAAAAATATTCCAGAGAGCACTGCATTTTGCTCTGCAACATGAACATAACCTACCAGAAATATAAATTCTATATCAAAACAAGCCTGAGAGCCAAGAAGAACCAAAAATATATATATGTATAAAAGGATGCAAACAAAAAATCTAACACCAAAGCTTGGTAAAAAAAATGAACTCCAAGCAAATTATTCCACTAAATCAACACAAGGAATGAAAAATCAAATATAAATAAAATATCAATATAAGCAAAAAAGAATAAATTATGAGATTATGGTCTCAAATAGACCTAGGCACTGCACAATGAGAGTCCATGGTATAGTAAATAGCACCGACACCAATTGAATGAAAAAAGAAACGCCCTACCACAACAATCTACCACTTTCTAAGCAAGCTTGAATAATATTAAACTTACGCAAATTTAGAGAAATTATAACATCAGGGAGAAGGGAAAATAAATTGTATGCTATGAATCATTTTGTCACTCTGCACTTCCATTCCAACCAATTCCTGAAACACCAATCCATCATAACTCAAGTTAGTTGATACTTAACATAAATAGATATAAATAAACTACAAAAAGGGAGCAGAAAGAAGCAACCAAATATTCTTGTGACTATCCAAATTTTTTGATACGGCAAGTCAACAACAAAAAAAATGGTTCTCATCAAAACAATTTATAATGATTAGTTCTTTGTATTTTTTTTTTTCAATTATTTAATTTTTTTATAATGTCGATATCATTAAGGATATGTATGAAGGGGTTGTAACAAGTGTTCGCTCAGTAGGTGGGATGTCTAGTGAATTTCCAGTGACAGTAGGACTACATCAAGGGTCGGCGTTAAGTCCATATCTCTTTGCTTTGGTCATGGATGAGTTGACGAGACATCTGCAAGAAGATGTACCTTGGTGCATGTTATTTGCAGATGATATTGTCTTAATGGATGAGACTAGTGCAGGTTTAGGTCAGAAATTAGTTAAGTGGCAGGAGGCTTTAGAGAGTAAAGGTTTTAGAATTAGCCGTTCGAAGACGGAGTATCTAGTGTGCAACTTTGGGTGTGAACCAAGAGGGAGAAGTCATGCAATTGAGATCGAAGGTGTCGAGGTCCCAGAGTGTGAGGCTTTTCGATATCTAGGGTCTATAATTCAAAAGAATGGGGCTATTGGAGCAGATGTAGACCACAGGATTAAAGCTGGTTGGTTGAAATGGCGAATGGCGTCAGGAGTATTGTGCGATAGAAGGATGCCTGCAAGGCTAAAAGGGAAATGCTATAAGACAATTGTTCGACCAGCCATGCTATATGGTTCAGAATGTTGGGCTACTACGGGACAACATACGCATAGGATGGCAGTAGCAGAAATGCGTATGTTAAGGTGGATGTGTGGTAAAACTCGTAAGGATAAGATTAGAAATGAAAGAATTAGGAGATACTTAGGTGTAGCGCCCATAGAGGAAAAAATTAGAGAAAGACGTTTAACTTGGTTTGGTCATGTGCGGAGGAGACCGAGCACGGCGCCAATTAGAAAATGTTTAGATTGGCAAGTTAATGGAGGGTGTAGACGGAGGGGACGACCGTTGAAAACTTGGATGAAGACGGTGAATGAAGATATCATTGAGCTTGGATTAGGTGAGGAAATGTGGGAAGATCGCATTGCTTGGAGAACCAAAATTCATGTAGCCGACCCCGAAAATCTCGGGAATGGGCTTTGATGATGATGATGATGATGATGATGATGATTTAATTTTTTTCAAATTTTGTCAATAAGGCAAAGTCAATTAACAAAACATGCTAAAAAAAAGATTAACTCCAATCTTGTGAATGCTACTCCAATCTTATATTAAAAGCAATTTCAATGCATATAAGGTTCATAAAAACTGACCATACCATTCCAATTGTTCAAGCTCATGAAAAAACTTTGATCCAACATTTTCCTTTTCCCTGAATTTATCTTGACTTTCCTTGGTGTCCCTAAAAATGAGGTATAACTAATTAATCGATTAATCACAACTTTTTGAATCAATTTAACTCACAACCTAAAACCTGCTAAGTAAAAAAAAAAACACCGCACAATAGGTCACATACACAAAAGCGCACACAACAAGCTCAAACTTAGAACATACAGATAGCTAAAACATGTTTATCCTGACAATCATAATATATAAATACAATTTAAAGGAAGCGTCAAACCGCATGATAATGTAAACCAAGAATTGGATCATATGACTGAAGGGGAAAACCAAACATTTCATCCAATTAGCAACATCATAAATCTAGTAAGTGCAGCACAAAAGTAAGACAGGCCACCGAAGGAATCTAATGGATTGCAACTCACACGCCTTTACCTCGACGTAAAATGCAATCAAGAACTATGCCACGCTAAAAAACACAATTCGAACTACCCTCGATCAATAAAGTCACAACGATAATAACGTGGAAGGGCATACATTTAACCTTGAATGCATCCTTTGCTTTTGCAATATCAAGTTAAATATGACATGATCACTATCAAAAATATAATTTCTATATCAAAACAAGCCTGAGAGTCGAGAAGAACCAAAAAAATATATGCATAGGTATAAAAGGATGCAAACAGAAAATCTAACACCAAAACTTGGTAACAAATGAACTCCGAGTATATTTATCCACTAAATCAACACAAAGGAATGAACTACCAATATAAAAAAATACCCATATACGCAAAAAGAACTTATGAAATTACGGTCTCCGATAGAACTGGCCACCGCACAATGAGAGTCTATGGTATAGTAAATAGCGCCGACAACAATTGAATGAAAAAGAAGTGCCCCGCCCACCAATCCACCACTTTGTAAGTGAGCTTGAATAATATTAAACTTACGCAAGTTTTGAGGAATTATACTATCAGGAAGAAGGGAAATAAATTGTACGCGACAATTCATTGCTTCACTCTACCTTCCATTCCGGCCAATTTCGGAAAACATCAATCCATCATAACTCAACTTATTTGAAAACATAAACAAATACAAAATAAACAGTTAATAAGGGAGCATAGTGAAGCAACCCAATATTCTTTCAACTATACCCAGATTTTTTTTAAACGATAGGTCAACAAAAAAGAAATAGGGTCTCATTAACACATTCATACTGGTTAGTTATTTGTGGGATACAATAATTCCAATCGTATTTCGGAAAACTGCCTGTCCAACAACCCAAAAACCTAGTTGTGATTTGACAATCTTCTTGCGAATGCTACTCCAATCTGAGCCAGAATTTATATTAAAATCATATTCCAATGCATATAAGGATTCGTAAAAACTCCAAAATAGAACCGACCAAACCATTCCAATTGTTCAAGCTCATGAAAAAGCATTGATCCAACATTTTCATTTTCCCTAAATTTATCTTTACTTCCCTTGGCGTCCTTGAAATGAGGTATAACTAACTAACGTATAATCACCTCCTTTTGAATCAAGTTGACTCACAACTTACAACTTAATAATTATAAAAAAAAAAAAAACCACTGTTTAATAGGTGACACGAAAGTGCACACAACAAGCTCAAACTCTGAACATACGGATAAGTAAAACATGTTTATTCTGACAGCCACAATATACATAGATGCAATTCAAAGAAGGGTCAAACCGCATGTGAATGTAAACTAAGAACTTGATCATTTGACGGATGGTAAAACTAAACATTTGATGCTACCTGGAACATCGTAAATCCAAAGGAGCAACAAACTTAATAATGAAACATAGAATTCGTGTAGAAAATTTATACCTAAAGAAGCAACAAACTTAATAGTCATGTGGAACTGCATATGTTTAAATTATGCATCCTTTGCTTATGCAATAACAAGTTAAATATGACATTTCATCGACATCACAAGAACTGGATAAATCTAAGACATAAAAAAAGAAATCTAAATTAAACAAAAAAACCCATCGCATAATAATAACCACTTTCACGAAAATATTCCAAACAAAACCACATTTTGCTTTGCAACATGATCACAACAGACCAAAAATACAAATTCTATATCAAATCAAGCTTGAGGGGCAAGAAGTATATATATATATATAAGCAAATGATTCCCTACTAAATCAACACAAACTAATGAAAAAACCAATATAAACAAAATACCCATTTACGCAAAGAAGAAATTATGTTCTCAAATATAACGAGCACTGCACAATGATAATCCATGGTATGGTAAATAGTGCCGATACCAAGTGAATGAAAAAAGAAACACCCTGCAACACCAATCCACCACTTTGTAAGTAAACTTAACTTAATCTGACAAATTCCTAATCATCTGTGATAACTCAACTTATTTGAAAACATAAACATCATAAACATCTAAGAAGGGAGCATAATGAAGCAACCAATGATTCTATACGGTAGGTCAACAAAAAAATTAGAACTGATAAACCAAGTTATGATTTCACAATCTTCTTGCGAATCCACAATTTAAGTTAAAATGATATTCCAGTGCATATAAGGATTCGTATAAAATCCAAATTAGAACCGATCAAACCATTCCAATTGTTCGAGCTCATGAAAAAACATTGATCCAACATTTCCGTTTTCCCTAAATTTATCTTTGTTTCCCTTGGCATCCCTGAAAATGAGGTATAACTAAATTCATCAAACAATTACCTATTTTCAAATCAAATTGACTCACAACAAACAACCCGATAAGTTAAAAAAAAAACACCGCTTAATAGGTCACATACACGAAAACCCACACAACAAGGTTAAACTCATACACACCTTTACCTTGAAATGAAATTCAAGAACTATACCTCGCCACAAGACACGATTCAAACCGCCCTCAATCACTAAAGTCACTAAGAAATGGAAAACTAAAGGAAATTTACAGAACCTGCAACAAAAACAACAATAGGTTGACTTTTTTTTATTTTAATAAAACAAAAAATTCATGGAGAAAACCTAAACCTAAAGAAGCAACAAACTTGATAATCATGTGGAAGGGCATTTGTTTAACCTTGAAGGAATCATTTGCTTCTGCAATAACAAGTTAAATATGACACGTCACAGACATAATATGTATGGATAAATCTAAAACATAAATAAGAAATCTAAATCAAACCAAAAGAACCGCTCGCATAATAATCAACCGCTTTCACGAAAATATTTCAGAGAGAACCACATTTTCCTAAGCAACATGATCACAACCTAAAATAAATACAAATTCTCTATCAAAACAAGCCTGAGAGCTAAGAGGCAACCAACAATATATATAAAAGGATGGAACGGAAAATTTAACACCAAAGCTAGTAAAAATGAATTCCAAGCAAATGATTGCACTAATCAACATAAAGGAACAAAAAAACCAATATAAAAATATCCCTATATGCAAAAAGAAGAAACTATGAAATTATGTTCTCAAATAGAACTAGGCACTGCACAATGAGAGTCCATGGTATGATAAATAGTTCCGACACCAATTGAATGAAAAAAATGAAATGCCCTGCTGCACCAATCCACCACTTTGTAAGTGAACTTGAATAATATTAAGCTTATGCAAATTTAGAGGAATAATAACATCAGGGAGAGGAGAAAAGAAATTGTACGCTACAAAACATTGTGTCCACTCTATGCGTCAATTCTGCCAATTCTTGAAACATCAATCCGTCATAACTCAACTTACTTGTAAACATAAACGGACATAAATAAACAGCTAAAGGAGAAGAATGAATCAACCAAATATTCTTTTGACTTTCTACCCAAATTTTTTGATACGGTGGGTCAACACAAAAGAATTAGGTTCTCATCAAAACGTTAATAATGGTTAATTTTTTGTAGGATACAACTTTGTGTTCTTTTTTATTTTTTATTTTTAAACTATTTAATTTTTTTTATTTTTTATTATCATAGGAAGGGTCAAATCACATGTGAATGTAAACCAAGAATTAGATCATTTGGCTGATGGGAAAACCAAACATTTGATCCTATCTGCATCATCATAAATTTAATGTGTGCAACATGAAAGTAACATGGGTCACCGAAGAAAACTAAAAGATTGCAACTCATACACACCTTTACCTCGAAATGAAATGCAATTCAAGATCTATACCTCACCACAAGACATGATTCAAACTACCCTCGATCAATAAAGTCACTATCAAATAGAAAACCAAAGGAAGTATATAGAACATGCAATACAACAAAACAATAGATTCACTTTTTTTTAATGAAACATATAATTCATGAAGAAAATCTATACCTAAAGGAGCAACGAACTTGATAATCACGTGGAAGGGCATATGTTTAACCTCGATTGCATCCTCTGCTTCTGAAAAAACAAGTAAAATATGACATTCCACAGACATCATAAGAACTAGATAAATCTAAAACATAAAGAAAGAAATTCAAATCAAACCAAAAGAACCGCTCGCATGATAATCAACCGCTTTCACGAAAATATTCCAGATTTTGCTCTGCAACATATCCACAACCTACAATAAATACAAACAATATATCAAAACAAGCTTGAGAGCCAAGAGGGAATAAAAAATATATATATAAAAGGATGCAAACATAAAATCTAACACCAAAGCCGGTAAAATGAACTCCAAACAAATGATTCCACAATCAACACAAAGGAATAAAAAACCAATATTAAAAAAATACCCATAAACGCAAAAAGAAGATATTGTGAAATTATGTTCTCAAATAGAACTCGACACCGCACAATGATAGTCCATGTTATAGTGAATAGTGCGGACAATCCACCACTTTGTAAGTGAGCTTGAATAATATTAAACTTACGCAAATTTAGAGGAATTATAACATCAGGGAGAAGGGGAAAAAAAATGTACGCTAGAAATCATTGTGTCACTTTACCCTTCCATTCCGGCCAGTTCCCGAAACACCAATCCGTCATAACTCAATTTACTTGAAAACATAAACATATATAAATAAACAGCTAAGAATGGATCAGAATGAAGCAACTAAATATTCTTTCGATTCTACCCAAAAATTTTGAAACAGTTGGTCAACAAAAAAGAAATAGGTTTCTCATCAAAACATTCGTACTAGTTAGTTAAATGACATGTCATTGACATAATACTGGATAAATCTTAAACATAAAGAAATAAATCTAAATCAAACTAAAAGAAAACCCCTAGCATAATAATAAACTATTTGTAAGAAAATATTCCAAAGAGAACCGAATTTTGTTATGCAAACGGAAAATCTAACACCAAAGCCTGGAAAAAAAAAATGAACTCCAAACAAATGATTCCACTAAATCAACAGAAAGGAATGAAAAATCAGTATAAACAAAATACCCATATACGCAAAAAGAAGAAATTCTGAAATTATGTTCTCAAATGGAATTGGGCACCGCACAATGAGAGTCCATAGCATAAGGGAGATGGAAAATGAAATTGTGAAACCATCCTATAACTCTACCCTTCCATTCCTGAAAAACCAATCCATCATAACTAGACTTACTTGAAAACATAAACATAAATAGATATAAATAAATAAATAACTAAGAAGGGAGCATACTGAAGCAACAAAATCATCGTTCGACTCTACCCAAATTTTTTGATAGGGTAAATCAACAAAAAAGAAATTGGCTCTCATCAAGCATCCAGTTGGTGCTTTGATTTGCCCAATTGCTACATATATTGGTGTATCATTACTGATCAACTAGTGGCAACGTCATAGGTATATTTTATACAGATCCAAATGGAAAATATCTAGAACTTTACTGTTAAATAATTTGATTCCCAAAAAATTGTGAGAGCCAACAAGAGTTTTCAGTCGAAAGTAATCAATCACCTTTTTATAATCTTTTTGAGATAATACATATATATTTTAACCAACTAAACATATTTTTTCCACTACTAAACTTACAAGGAAAGATTCATTTTTCTAGAAAGAAATTAGAAAATTAAAGCACCGTAAAAGAGAAATAAACTCGAGTTACCTAGCTGATAGACTAGGAGCTAGAGAAGGGCCTCATAGTATTATTGTTTCTTGTCCCCCTTTGGATAGAGAGATGATTGAAATTGCTAGAACAGATGCAAGTAGTTTCATGTACTTGAGAGAGATGATAAGATTGTTGTTGTTCTCCTTTAGGACTTAGGGTATATCCTCCCTTTTGTTTTTATGTGTTTCTATGGAGTTTAATATAAGGGTAGGGTCCCATCAACCCTTGCTTGCATAGAAAAAAAATAAAAAGGAAAAGAAGAAGAAGAGAGATAATATGCAGTCCAAGGAAAAAACGAATAGTCATATAAAAAATGGATTCCACAAAATGGCAAAAAATTAAAACATGTAGGAAGCTATTATATCAGAATAACTGATTCCAAAAATAAGAAGCCCACAAATGAACACTATCAAATATTAGCTAGAATAAGAACTATCATATATATCAAGCACTAGGTTTGGAATAGGAACTACAAACCGATAACAAAAGAAAATCCAAACAAATCATTTAAAGACTTAAACGTCTCTTGCAACACTAGGTGAATTAGTTGGAGGGTGGGCTTTGCATGTGCTATAGTTGGTGTCCTCAAGAGTGTTGTGACAATTACCTTTCTACGAGGAACATTCTCATCATCACAAGCTCATTCCAGTGCTGGCTTTGTAAGAAAAATTTGAACCACAATCAAATAAAGAAGTATCCCAATTGAAAACTTATTCTTTGTTGAAGATGAAATGCTTCAAGAGTTCCTTTGGTGCCCTTTATGACTGCCCAGACAAAGACCACTAGCAGCGAACCTAACAATAATCATTGATCGAATGGAATAATAAACCAACAAATAGTTAACTTTAAATACAATCATGAAATACTCCCTTTCTTCAATAGCCAGTCAAACAAGAAGAACATTACCAATCTAATCACATCTGATAAAACAGTGCTTTGGAAACCCAAGCCCCAATCATCCCACTTGATTGAGAATTAATGCACATAACATCCACATATGATCTCCAGTGTTATATCATCTGGGAGTTGAAATTACTATATCGAAACAATCACCATAAACCTTGATACAACAAAAATAGACACCAGCCCCAAACACCAACAATGGTATCAGTTGAAAAGGAGAGATGGGGATCGTTTACCATGATTGTGAATGAATATTTAATAGAGCAGATAATGGCAGTTATTCTTCATTGATGACACTAAACTTCCCCCTGGAATTCCCTAAGCACAGAAACAATAAACGACAAACTCATGATATGAATGAAACAATCACTTTCAACATGATATGAATGAAAACAGGTTTCAACTGTAATTGAAGATAAAAAAAACATAAACGACAAACTCATTCTTTGTTGAAGACAATGTGCTTCATCCATATCCTTATCTTGAAAACTTGAGCTTCTCTAGCGAAAAAATATAAAATATAAAATAAAATAAATCTAATAAGTAATAGAAACCAACACAACCAAATTGATTCATAAAAGACAACTCGAATTAGTTTTTAGAAAACCCCCTTTCAAACCCCAGATCCTATCGTGCTGCTTTATTATTATTCACTCATAAAATTGCTCATCCTCGTCTGCAATATAGTAATCATCGGCTACCATAAGGGGAAAACATAAAGTGGGAATGAAACAAAGTGATCACCAAAAAATTATTGATGAGCTCACAATAGTTCCTGATGTGATGATAAACTGAGAGCTGGCTGCTAATAGATGTGCATACAAAACAACCACTTCTTCATCCCAATCGAACAAAAAAGGATTCAAACCCATTAAGAAAACTAGAAAGATGAAAACATCTTAATAAATATTGTAAACAACCAAAGGAAATAAAAAAATCACCCAATAAAAAAATTGACACCAAATAAATAATTATGCTTGATTTCAAAATCATCTGATCATTTTGAGCCTTGTACCTCAGATTTTTTCCGTTACACTTCAAATTCACTACAAAACTGCAAAGGAAATGAGTTACCAGAATTTCTTATCTTTGGAAAAGCTTGAGTCATTCTAAGTTGCAAAGAGGATGAGTTGCCACAAATTCTCATCATTGGAGAAGACGGAGTCAATATTCCAAGAAAAGAGAAGAGAGCATCCTAATCTTTCTCGGACACACCCACCACACCCTGATTCAAAAAAATAAAAATATAAATGGGGTCATTATAAGAATAAGCAAGAAAGTTAATTGGTACAGGTACAAGAAGCAAATCAACAATCAGTTGAACTATTAAGTCCCCGATCATTCAAATTCGCATATATGGATTCAAGATTAAATGTTTAGAAGACCCCTGGGAAAACCAAATATCAGCATTTTGCCACTTCATTAGAGTTATCGTTGGTAACATGAGATATAATCTGAACCAGAAGTTGAAATAACATAACTAGTCTAAATTTATGCAGGGCACACATGCAGTTCCTGATGTGATGATCACTTGAGAACTTTCATAGTATTGGGTTGAACTTGGTAAAGGAAAACAATCCCTCGAACTTGGTAAAGAAAAACCATGAAGAACCAACCCCAATCATAAAAACTGAAGAAAGAAGCATCATCATCATCATCAAAGCCCATTCCCGATACTATCGGGGTCCGCTACACGTATTTTGGTTCTCCAAGCAATGCGGTCTTCCCACATATCCTCGCTTGATCCAAGCTCAAAGATGTTTTCCTTCACCTCCTTCATCCAAGTTTTCAATGGTCGCCCCCTCTATCTACACCCTCCACTAACTTGCCCATCTAGATGTTTTCTAATTGGCACCGTGCTTGGTTCCTCCTCACGTGACCAAACCACATTAAACGCCTTTATTTGTCCTCTATGGGCGCTACACCTAAGTATCTTTTAATTCTTTCATTCTTAATTTTATCTTTACGGATTTTACCACACATCCATCTTAACATACGCATTTCTACTACCGTCATACTATGCGTATGTTGTCCCGTAGTAGCCCAACATTCTGAACCGTAGAGCATGATAGGTCGAACAATTGTTTATAACATTTCCTTTTAACCTTGTAGGCATCCTTCTATTGCATAATAATCCTGACGTCATTCTCCATTTCATCCAACCAGCTTTAATCCTATGGTCTACATCTTCTCCAATAGCCCCATTCTTTTGAATTATTGATCATAGATAACGAAAAATCTCACTTTGGAACCTCCACGCTTTCAATCTCAATTGAATTACTCCTCTCTCTTGATTTACAACCAAAATTGCACACTAGATATTCTGTCTTCAAATGACTAATTCTAAAACCCTTACCCTCTAATGCCTCCCGCCACCTAGCTAATTTCCGTCCTAAATCTTCACTAATCTCATCAATTAGAACCAGTGTAATCAATGCGATCGCTTGGGTGCACCTCAAGGCTTTTTTTACAGAATTTTGCCAAAAAGTGAAGCAATGCGGTGCAGTGAAATGGGGCGTCTGCCTCAGCCGCCTCAACTACCTCAGCCAAAAATGGTTGAAGCCAGCCCATTTACAACCCATGTGCAATCCAATTGCAGCAAAAAGAGGTTGCAAACCACTCTATAATAAGATTTTATGTTTCTTGGTGTAATATTTGATAAAAACAAGATAAAAAGTTTTTTAGTTTTCATAAATTTGTCACTTTTTTTTGGAGAAAACATATCATGTTTTGATCAGTCTGCGATCAACATTAATATTGATTTTTCATAGCATAGTTCAACGATTTTTATGCTTTTGAAATACCAATAGTGATCATACTTGTGGATTTTTACCAACCATTCCAACAATTTCTTCTAACAAATGCTCAATATCCTCAAGTTTCTATTCTTTTAAGATTATTGATTTTTAGTAATGTAGTGGATGTTGCAAGTTACTTGACACTTATGTAGTGAACCTTTTCGCTATGTTGTACAACTTTATTATATTTTCATTTCGATTCTAAGTAGTTGTGTCACTTTTTGTACATATTTGCTTATGATATTTATCAAAATCATGATGTATACTACTATGCTAATATGTTTCAATTTATTATAATTTTTTTTAAATGTTAAGACTGTCTCACTTCACTTGGGCGTCCACCTTGCCTCGTGCTTCAAGCCTCAGGCGTTTTCAGGCCCATCTGCCTCGCCTCCACCTCAATGTCTTAACTATAATGATTAAGACATATCATCTGCAAACATGCAGCAAGGTACATCTTCTTGAAGATGTCTCATCAACTCATCCATGACTAAAGCAAAGAGGTATATGTACTTAAGGCCAACATGGAAGGAGTTAAACATTAAAAGAGATCTCAAATTAGCAACCAACATTTGTAAAAAAATAAAATCACTCTTTTGTCAAGGCAGGGTCCATAAGAATATAATCATCTATCGATCTCTCCTAATAACATAATCTAATTCAAAATCAAATTCAAACCCCCTCCATGTCAACCAACCACGAACCCATCATCCTGACTTGAAGGAAACACCTAGAACCTGCCTATGAGACGATTTAATCCCTACAAAACCATCAAAGCAAAATCAGATCTAAAAACCCCCTTTCAGCAACTCTAATAAAATCATATGTCACTAAAGCCACCTCACAATATGAACCTCAAAGGAAAGTTTTCATGAAAACCCACAAAAGGAATGACCTGTCACGAGATGAAAATGAATATAAATTCATAATATACAAAGGCTAGAAAAGCCGAGGTCATAAACTTTATGATACTTAGCACTAGAAGTCAAGAACAAATGTGAGAAAGGGTAGGCACCAACTAAAGGAAAGAGATCATCTCTTTTAATCAATTAAAACAAGGGTATTGATATTTGTATATATATCAAAAAACGGTGTGAGATCTCTCTGGGTCCTAAAACACACAGACACAAGATGAAGGAAAGAGCTTATCTATTTATTTATTAAGACAAGGGTATTATATTTGTAATAAATTGAAAAAACAACGAAAGATACTGACATAGCCCAAAATACATAAATTTGATGGTGAACGAGAACCAAGATTGAATAGAAGAGCTTATTTATTTATTAAGACAAGGGTATTATATTTGTAATAAATTGAAAGAACAACGAAAGATGCTGACATAGCCCAAAATACATAAATTTTATGGTGAACGAGAACCAAGATCAAATAGTTTGACTTGTGGGGAAATTGTAACACCCCAACCCTAAATAATCACATCTCAACGACATAGTCTTATAGAGAAACATAGACTCAAAATATGGAACCGCCTACGAACTTGACTTATAAAAATCTACTTACTGAAGTGTACATACTACCATTGCCCCCAAAACCTAAAACATATCCACACAAGACGTACAACATATTCACAACTCGAGTTATTACAATATAAATAGATGAGCAATCAGTATCAAATCCATAACAACTGCATACGTGTAATATAATAAAATAAACTACATAAAACCCTAGAAGACGAACTTTGCTCTGGTTACTACAAAAACTTCGCAACATGCACTCCAATAAGAGTACACCCACATGCCAACAAAAAGCAATGTGGGTCATCTAACGCTAGTATGAGCAGACTAAATACAAACAAACATATTAGTCAATTGAAAGGATGCCATGAGGTACCCTAAGTAATATAACTCATATACAAACCTAACTGCGGCTAATGAATCAAATGCGAGATGCGATATAGCAAGACAAGTAACAAGGTATTCGTTCATGATAAAACACCATAACCCAAGAAAACAGTTCTAAACCGTATACACTAATGTCAGTTTCACTTAGACTGTACTTATCAATGCACAGGCCTATGGCTGAAGGTGCAATTCATAATTTCCAATTGAAGCTAGTATGGACAAAGGGGGTACCGTCAATGTGTATTTTTTATGTGGATAGTTCTGTCGAATAGGCTCCCATCCAAGGTTGAGCTGGTTTAGAGGGGTATGGATGTTGAGGTGGGATATAACTTTTGTGAACTACTTTCTGAAAGTTCAGTTCACCTTATTTTCCATTGTGGTTTGGCCCAATACCGCTTCAATAATGAATATTGCGAAGAAGTTGGAAGACACCAAATCATCTTCTCCAAGAGGGAAGATGTTATGAAAGTTGATTCCTTTTGCAGTATCTTGAACTAATTGAAGGAACAGAATAATATATTTTTTACGATAACACATCATTGATTGACTCAGTGATCATGTAGGTCTTATTTACTCTCTGGGGTTGGGTATCTCACCTTCCCTCTTTCAAAGAAATTTTATTTGAGAATTTATTTGCTAATTGGGATGTTGTTGTACTGGGGCGTTAATGCTTTTGAGGTCACCGTCTTGTAATTTCACATTATATTATAAATAAATTTTACCTTTTAAAAAGAACAAATATTGATTATAAACGAAAAATAACAGATAATTAAGAATATTAATCATTCTAGGTAAAGTATCTAGAATTGCATAAACCCCACGTGTCTAACATGTCTTATCCCAACATGCCTCCTATCACACAACCAACAACCACTCAGAGCGAAATGTATTTTTCGAGACAGCGTGATACCAGTCCCAACTCAAACAGTTGATTATGTTAGCTAAAACAAATATGGGAAAAGCACGCAATCAGGAAGAGGAACCTGCTTATGATCCACTGACATCATCCTAGTCTCTAAGGCCGAGGTTGCCACCTTCTCGTGGTCAAGCTCGTTTTAGTTCCTTCAATAGTGGGAAATGGTCAATACCTCGGGACCGAGATTACATGTTGAAGCTCTAGACAAAAGCTCATTTTAGTCCCCAAGGAAAGTCGGACCTTCAAAGTCGAGGTTGCCACCTTCTTGTGGTCAAGCTCGTTTTAGTTTCTTCGTGAGTGGAAAAGGGCCAATACCTTGGGGCTGAGGTTACATGTTGAGCTCCAGATGTAAGCTCATTTTAGTCCCTAGCGAGTGGAAGTCAGACCTTCAGAGCCGAGGTTACCGTTTACATATCTACACAGCGGGCCAACACGTCATAAAACATGGTGTGGGGTCCACATTATCTAAACAACGACGCCATAAAATGTGATGGATAATTGACATGTTGATATTAACAAGGGCATATCTTTCACTATATTAACTCCAAATCAATTACCCTTTGAACCATGAAAACTAGACGAGAACTTTCCAACCATATAAGCCATGTGCCGTGATTATTTCTGGATCAATACAGTTTTCATGTCAGAGTCAGGTCATCTACTGATAATTGGCAATCGGCAGACAGATACCCTGACACTAAAGAAAGTGTCATTCTCTGCACAAAACTTCAATTGCAATTCCGCAAAAGATATAGAAACTAGAATCCTACGACTCTAACGGTATCTCAAATTATAACTAGTAAATACAGGTCTGACTATGAATTCAGAGGTTCTACATTTATAGACAGATCAATAGCATGTTACTTAGATGAACCTAACTTTTACATAAGTTTCAGGTTTTAGACCATTTCAACATACCAAGTGCTATAAATTTCAGGCACAACTTTAATTGAGCTTACATACTCCATGCAAAACATTCAACTCACATAAAAATGCAGATCCAAGCTTTAACAGTGCAAAAGGGTGCCTCAAATCATGCATGCACACCCAATTGACCCAAGATCAACCATTCTTTCTCTAATGGACCCTAATTTTCTAAGTGCTACCACAGTAATCCAATCCAAACCTCACTTGAATTTTTTTTGCCGAATCACACCAAAAAGTGCACGACTACCAAACCCGAGCTAAATAAATTCTGAAGTGCTAGAAATACATGATCGCATGCTCACATGATCCATTGGGTAGTTGCGGGCCCCATTACCCGTCCAAACCCAAAGCTGTCCAATTGTCGAAATGTCATACAAAAACTCACCCGAAACCTCAAATCACATTATACAACATATTTGCCAAACTCATGGGCCACCAGACAAGATGGAGGTATTTAACCTGACAACACAAGCAATCACCGATCGAAAATGAAATTAGGACTTCGAACATTTCAATGGTCGACGAGCATACAAATGAATGAAAAATATTTCTAACATGAGGAAAAGAAAGGGGGCTACAAAACCTAACAATTTGATATTATCTATAAGATAATAATCAAGTCATTGCAAGATGACAACCATTTACCATAAATAGAAGTCACACATACAAAAACCGCAAGGTAGATTAACGAAGACCAAAATAACAACAAAAATGTTGAAGACATACCATCGGAAACATCTTGATCATTATTCCTTCTCATACATCCAAATCACCCTGGAATAACAAATAACAAAAGTCAGACAAGCCACTGAAGGAAACAAAACATTTGCAACACCAATGAGCTAGATAATTTTACAAAAATATAAAAACTATATGAATAACAAACTTAAAACGGGCTACATCTACTACTCTACGAATAACAAACTTTGACCTCTAAACTCAAACATTACACCAACATGGTGAACTTTTCCTTTCTAAGCTCACACATCGAGGATTCATATATCAAAATATAAACATAATATACACAAAGGAAAGTTTATGAAATTATATACTAAAATGGAAACAAGCACAATAACAACCAGAATTCATAGTCAAGGCGCCAATTGAAAGAACTAAGAGAACATCCCACCACATCTATCAGTCAATTGACAAGGAAATTCAAATAGAGCAAAAACCATCAATGAATTTGTACACAACAAACCATCAATGAGTTTGTACATGACAAACCATCAATGAAATCTCTACCCTCTCATTCGTGAAATATAAATCCAACATTACTTGAAATGAACCATGATTATAGTCAATGAACCATAACCATCAATGAGTTTGTACATGACAAACCATCAATGAAATCTCTACCCTCTCATTCGTGAAATATAAATCCAACATTACTTGAAATGAACCATGATTATAGTCAATGAACCATGATTCTGCCAAAAGTTCTGAGCTTCCCTTCACATAAAGTGAAAACTGTTAACATATCCATAGTTTCATTCCCGCCTCAATTTTCTAGGCAAAACCAATTCATAAACTAATTCCATTTCTGAGGTAAAGCCAATTCACAAGCTTGTAAAAAACTGGATGTCCATACGACACAGTAAACGATTACACCCACAGTCTTATTCTTTATTCAGACCCAAATGGGAAGTATTCACAACTTCACTAAATAGTTGGGTTTCTGAAAAACTCAATTTCGAGCATCTGAAAGCACGTACTTGTGATATGGCAATTAGGATTACATTATGAGACATCCAATTTGCAATGTCATAAGCTCCCATAAGAGTACCAAGCAATCAGAGCCAAGAGAGTCCTCAATGGAAATAATCACTTTGCAATGCCGTATGCCCCCATAATAATGTCAAGCAATCAGAGCCAAGAGGGTCCCCAATTAAAATAATCACCAGAAATTAAAGCAAGACTTAGGAGAGAAAATACTAGAGAGAGGAAGATTTGTTCTCTTACAAATCACAAGAGAATCCTTGTGAATAATCATCTTAAATCTTATTGATTACTAGTAGTTAGGGTTTTGACAATTGTTTGTGATGGACATTCTTCGGTTATTGTCTTCAAGTTGCTTCATTGATCTTGAACCTTGACGAAACCTGTCACTGTGAAAGTTAGGGGAGAGAGTCAGTCAAAAGTTAGCAGTTTGAGCAAAAATCAAGAGTAAACACTAGAGGAAGATTTGTTCGTTCTCTTACGACGAGTCAATTCGTGAAACTCACTTCTTGATGATAAAATCTTGATAGACAAAACTGTTCAAGTTTGTTTCTTACTAGCGAATACCAAACGATGTTGTTGATCCATTCAGGTGAAATCCCCTCTTCGTCTTGACCAATCTCGGCTGGTTTTGACTCTCACATTTTCGCTTCCCCCCGCCCCAATTCTGAAACCACCGTTGAAGACCAGCAAATGAGCCTTTCTGAGATTTTAAAAGCAAATGCTTCGAGTCTTTCTATCTATTTTGAACAACAATTTCACAAAATCTACTGTTTTTATAAAACTTTATGATATGCACTGACCTTCTTATGTTCTTGCTTGCAGATTGTAACCTTGTTGTGAAATCAACTCAAGCAATGATGAGGAGCAAGCAACAATTCTGCTATGGAATACTGACTGCAGAAAGAAATGAATTCAAGCAATATCTGTTGTAGAAGACAAACTGAATTGGAGTTGTTGAAGAAAGAAAGATTGTATTGTATTGATCAAATGTAATGAAAGATACAAAGAATGTAATAGCAAATTCGAGATTGCAAATCTCCATTAGAGCGATTCGAGATGCTCCAACTCTCCTTGAGCAGTTTGCTCAATGTACATTTTATTACAATCATGGATAATTCTGTTCTCCCCATGTATTCTTATTTATAGACTAACTGAGCAACAACTCTGTTAATACTAACAGAACACCCTTAACAGAACTAACAGAATATACACATAACCTCTAACCACCCCTTTGACATACTCTTTCCAGAATTCCTAGCATCAGCATTCTTCTAACAGAACTTCCAACATCAGCATTAACTCCTCCCATTCTCTCAGCATCAGCATTCTAATATCAACATCAGCATTTCAGTACCAGTATCAGCATCAGCATTCTTTCAGCAACATTATTCTAATATCAGCATCAGCATTCTTTCAGCAACATTATTCTAATATCAGCATCAGCATTAGCATTCCAGTACCAGTATCAGCATCAGCAATCCATATCAGCCTTCAGCATTCAGCATTCAGCATTCAGCCCTTTCTTTCTCCTCGTATAGGTAAATCTGATAGGAGGCCGAATCCTATCAATACCCCCGCCCAAAAAACTCACCTTGTCCTCAAGGTGAAAAGAAGGAAACTGATGCTGGAATTCACGGAAGTTCTCCCAAGTAGCCTCAAAAGCAGGCAGCCCATGCCATTTAATCAACACTTCCATCGTATCTGAATTGCCCCCAGTCCCATAACGCATGTCAAGCACCGATTCAGGCAGAAATTCCACGTCATCTTCACTGCTGAGTCGAGGAGGAAGAGGAATGACCTGAGAACAATCACCTCTAGCACGTCGCAGCTGAGACACGTGGAAAACAGGATGGATCCGAGAAGAAGAAGGAAGAGCCAGTTTATAGGCTACTGCCCCTATCCTAGCCAACACCTCAAAAGGTCCATAAAAACGAGCCGCAAGCTTCTGATTTGCACGACTAGCCACTGTATGCTGCCGATAAGGACGAAGCTTCAAAAAAACCCGATCACCCACATCAAAAACTTCATCCCTGCGAGACCTATTTGCCTGTGATTTCATACGTTGTTGCGCCCGCAGCAAGTGCAATTTCAGAGACTCCAAGACACGATCCCTGTCCAATAAAAGTTGTTCCACTGAAGATACAATAGCAGAGCCAGTAACATACCTCAACAGGGGCGGGGGATCCCTGCCATAAAGAATTTTGAACGGTGTAAAACCAGTGGCGGAGTGTGTCGAAGTATTATACCAATACTCAGCCCAGTGTAACCACCTCAGCCATTGTTTGGGTCTCTCGGAACTAAAACACCGAAGGTAAGTTTCTAAACAACGGTTGACCACTTCAGACTGTCCATCCGTCTGTGGATGGTAAGCCGTACTATGCTTTAGCTTAGTGCCCTGAACTCGGAATAATTCCTGCCAAAATCGACTCAGAAATACCTTGTCTCTATCTGATATTATCGATAATGGTGTCCCATGAAGCTTACCAATCTCCTTAGCAAAAACCCAAGCTACCTTCTCTGCTGTGTAGGGATGCTTTAGGCCAGCGAAATGCGCATATTTGCTGAGGCGATCAACGACCACCAATATAGTATCCGCCTGCCCGGAACACGGCAAGCCCTCTATGAAGTCCATGGTGACTTCATCCCAGATTTGAACTGGTAATGGAATAGGCTGAAGCAGGCCAGCGGGAGACGTGGCCAAAGACTTGTTGCGTTGACAAACGGCGCATTCACCAACCATTTTTCTGATACACGCCTTCATACCGACCCAAAACACTTCCTTAGCAACCCGCAAATACGTTTTAGTCTCTCCTGAATGACCCCCAATAGCAGACTCATGAAACTCCTTAAAAATCAAAGGTATGAGAGAAGAAGAACTTGGTATGACCAACCTGTTTTTGTAGTGCAACAGATCATGAATCAGACCATACCCAGAAAATACAGAACCATGCAAAATGGCCTGTTTCTTAAGTTGAATCTCAGAATCATCCAAAATTTCCCTCTTAAGCACATCCCAATCACGCCAAGATGGTAAACTCATTGGCGACAACCCCGGAGATAAAGAAATTCGAGAAAGGCCGTCTGCGGCTGCATTCGATGACCCCGTCCTATATTGAATTTCAAATTGAAACCCAAGTAGTTTACATACCCATTTTTTATACTCCGAACCAATGACCCGTTGTTCCATCAGAAATTTCAAGCTTTTCTGATCAGTGCGGATGACGAACTTCCTGCCCAGTAAATAAGCCCGCCATTTCGTGACCGCAAACACGATTGCCATGAGTTCTTTCTCGTAAATTGGTTTGAGTCGTGCTCTCTGTCCCAAGACTTGACTGAAAAATGCTATGGGATGTTTTTCCTGCATCAGAACAGCCCCCACCGCATACCCCGAAGCGTCGGTTTCTACGATGAACTCCTTAGAGAAATCCGGCATTCGTAAAACCGGAGCAATAGTCATGGCGCGCTTCAACTCCTGGAAAGCACTCTCAGCTTCCTGATTCCACGCGAAACCATTCTTCTTCAACTGAGAGATGAGTGGCCCCGCAATTTGACTATAAGCTCTGATGAACTTACGGTAATAACCCGTAAGACCTAAAAATCCCCGTAATGCCGTGATATTCGTGGGTTGCGGCCAATCCAACATTGCCTGAACCTTGGCCTGATCCATGGAAACCCCATTAGCAGAAATGACATGGCCCAAGTATCCTAATTTTGAGCTTCCAAACTCGCACTTCTTCCTGTTTGCATACAAAGAGTGTAGTTGTAATAGACCCAACACCATCTCCAACTGTTCCGCATGCTTCTCGAGGCTTGGACTGTATACCAAGATGTCATCGAAGAAAACGAGCACAAATTTGCGCAAATAAGGCCGGAAAATCGCATTCATCAGCGCTTGGAATGTGGCCGGAGCGTTGGAAAGACCAAAAGGCATTACGAGAAATTCGTAATGACCTTCATGGGTACGGAAAGCCGTCTTAGCCTCATCCCCAGCTCGAATTCTGATCTGATGATACCCTGACCGCAAATCTAATTTGGAGAAGATTACCGCACCATGAAGTTCATCCAGTAGTTCATCAATGACGGGAATTGGGAAGCGGTCAGGCACCGTATGTTTGTTCAACGCTCGATAGTCGACACAAAATCGCCACGCCCCATCCTTCTTTTTGACCAAAAGCACCGGACTTGAGAAAGGGCTGACACTAGTTCTGATGATGCCAGCCTCCAACATTTCAGCAATTAACCGCTCAATTTCGTTCTTCTGAAATTGGGGATACCGATATGGACGAACATTGATCGGTCCTGTTCCTTCTTGCAGAATAATTTGATGCTCATGACCCCTCAAAGGTGGTAGACCTGAAGGTAACTGGAAAACCATATCATACCTTGCCAAAACTTCATTCAACTCCTTGGGAATTTCTGAAAACTCATCAACCGTTGAAGACATACAACCCAGTTCCAGTAAGATGCCTTGACCTTCCTGCTTAATGGTGTGGAGCATGGTTTTGAGGGAAATCAAACTTCGGCCCAGAGATGGATCTCCTTTAAGCGTGAGTGTTTCCGCACCCACCCGAAACCTCAATACTTGATCCTTCCAGTTTATGAAGGTCATCCCCAATTTTTCTAACCACTGTATACCCAAAATCACGTCTGAGCTTCCCAATCCTAACGGAAGAAAATCATCAACAATCTCTATCCCTTGTAAAATTAACTCCACCCCTCTGCAAATCCCACTTCCTTGCACAGAATCTCCAGACCCCATGGTAACACCATACACACCTGTGGAAGATATTGGTAACTTCGCTTGCTCAACCACTTTATGCGATATGAAGTTATGGGTGGCACCACTATCGATCAAAACAACCACCGAATGACCCGATATAGCACCTGCCAGCCTCATCGTCTTTGGATTTGTCAAACCAACAACAGAGCTCAAGGAAACTTCCACTTCTCTACTAATCTCGACCACATCGAGTTCTTTCAGATCTTCACACCCCTGACCATCCTCTTCTTCTTCCTCACTTTCGGCTTGAGCAATGAGAACACTAATTTCTTTCTTCTTGCATCGATGACCTGGCGAATATTTCTCATCACACTTGAAACATAATCCTCTCGCCCTCTTTTCTTGGTATTCGGCATCAGAGAATCGACGAATCTCGCCCCTCGCAGCCGTTTGTCTCTCATTTTCGATCGCAGGTGGTGGCTGGTTGAACTCTCTGGATGAAGATTGATAATGTTGCCCTAAAGAGCCATTTGCAAATGGTCGTGGGTTGTTCACGGGCTTTTGAGTGTAACCCTGAAAATTTGGTTTGGAGAAGCCCAAAGCTCTCTGTTTTTCCTCAACTCGCTGGGCCATGTCCATGGCCCGACCCAAGGACCCGGGATCCAGCATTCGCACCTCTGCCCGGATCGCTGGTTTCAACCCGTTCAAGAATTTGCAGAGGTAAACCTCTTCATTCAAGGACTCTAATGGAGCAGCATGGGAGACGAATCGCCTTCGATATTCCGCCACTGAGCCTTCCTGTTTCAATGCGAGGAACTGCTCACACAGGGATCCTTCTTGTGTCGACCGAAATTGTTTCAAGAGCAATCCCTTGAGTTCTTCCCAAAATATGATGGGTCTGCGCTTGCTTTCCCACTGATACCAAAGAAGGGCATCCCCTTCGAAAGCAATCACCGTGGCTTCAATCTTCTCGTCATTATTGTATCGATTGATTCCAAAGAATCGTTCAGCTTTCATAATCCATCCATCAGGGTTTGAACCTTCAAATGTAGGCATCTCTAACCTTTTAGGTTTCTTATCAAATTGAAACCCTTGTGAAGAAGATCCACCCATTCCACCATTTGGACTATGGGTTTCCCCATTCGTTGGAGGAATTTGTTCCTTTTCGTTTGTAGAAACTGTTTTCGGAGGTTCTTGTTGTCTTTTCAGCATCAATTCCATCATTTGTTTCAATTCTTGGAAACCCCCAGCCAAAGAATCCATTTTCCCTTGCATGTTAATCATAGATTCTTCCATAATTTCCATTCTCGCATTAGTGTTAACACCTTTTCCAGCCATCTCACAGGAATTCGAGTGCTCTGATACCAATTGATATGCACTGACCTTATTATGTTCTTGCTTGCAGATTGTAACCTTGTTGTGAAATCAACTCAAGCAATGATGAGGAGCAAGCAACAATTCTGCTATGGAATACTGACTGCAGAAAGAAATGAATTCAAGCAATATCTGTTGTAGAAGACAAACTGAATTGGAGTTGTTGAAGAAAGAAAGATTGTATTGTATTGATCAAATGTAATGAAAGATACAAAGAATGTAATAGCAAATTCGAGATTGCAAATCTCCCTTAGAGCGATTCGAGATGCTCCAACTCTCCTTGAGCAGTTTGCTCAATGTACATTTTATTACAATCAATGGATAATTCTGTTCTCCCCATGTATTCTTATTTATAGACTAACTGAGCAACAACTCTGTTAATACTAACAGAGCACCCTTAACAGAACTAACAGAATATACACATAACCTCTAACCACCCCTTTGACATACTCTTTCCAGAATTCCTAGCATCAACATTCTTCTAACAGAACTTCCAACATCAGCATTAACTCCTCCCATTCTCTCAGCATCAGCATTCTAATATCAACATCAGCATTTCAGTACCAGTATCAGCATCAGCATTCTTTCAGCAACATTATTCTAATATCAGCATCAGCATTAGCATTCCAGTACCAGTATCAGCATCAGCAATCCATATCAGCCTTCAGCATTCATCATTCAGCATTCAGCATTCAGCCCTTTCTTTCTCCTCGTATAGGTAAATCTGATAGGAGGCCGAATCCTATCACTTTATTTATATCAAAACAAGACATAAAACCTTGGATTCAATAAATCTTATTTGATGATATCGTTGGAAAATCCTACATGATCAACCAAAGATAAGTATAACCAGAGATGAAGTCAACCATGAACTTGTTGCTAAAACAAGCTATAAAATAAGACCAAAATCAGACACCACGAAAACAGCCCCGAATGAAATAACAGAGGACGCATCCACAAAATCTGAATTTAAGCAAAAGGAAAAAAAAGTCTAAATTACATAGTCAAATGGAACTAAACACAAGAAAACAACTTGAATTCACAGTCGAGGCACCAATTAAAAGAAGAAGAAGAAAACTCCAATCAAACCACAACTATCCACTGCTTTGTAAATGAATTTGAATGGAACCCAAATTTAAAGAAGTCAATTCAAACAAGCGAAACAACATAATGAAGACGGAACAATGAGTTTGTACTGAAATAAACCTGGATGAAACCTCCACCCTCTGATCTTAGCCAAGCTTCCCTGAAAAAGATCATGCAAACACAATTATTAAAAAAAATTACCACCAAGTGTAACGAACCATAATTATAGTTAATTGCAAAAGATCAAAGGAGGTGTTTCTTTGCTGAGGATAATTTGTTTCTTCCAAAAGTTCATCTTGGCTTCCCTGACAAAAAGTGAAGGAGGTAAACCCAACTAATAGTGAACAAGAACAAAAACATTGTTAACAAGTAAACTCCAATTTAGGCTCAAAATACTACAATAAATGAAACAAGAAAGCACTTTCATATCGCTTATGAGGATACCCATTCCAAATGCAACACAAAGAAAAACTCCAAATGCAACACATAAAGAAAAACCACGGCCCTTTGGCCAAAGGAATCATACTAGTTCAGAAACATAGAAAAGCAAATAGAGACTTACTTACAATAAACATAATGGTGTTGATCTAATTAAAAAAAAAAATCTTTTTCCCCAACTTTATCTTCTTCTCCTTTCCTCTCCTCTCATCATCACCAACAACCAGTGAAAAGAAGAAAAGAAAAAGAAAAACTAAAAGTTGTCTTCTCCTCCAATCATCCCATCCACCCTCCTCCATCACATCTTCATCACCATAATCACTCATTCCTCACAGCCCCACCACCACCAACAACATGAACAACTCCACCGCCAATGTCGACGATTGGGGGATCATAGGTGAATCAGCCCCACAATCACTCCTTTTCTCTGCAATATCTACCCTCCCTCTCTGCCATGTATTCCAGCTAATTCCCTTTGTTGTCTAATGTGGCACCCAAATCTGTTGTGGTTTGTTTTGGTTTGGTTTCATCCGAGACCATATTTCTCTTTTTTTCTACTTTGTTCCTCAAATCACCATTACCACTTATCATAAATCGAGTGAGTGAGAGCAAAGTAAGAAACTAAGACTGCACTTATGAAGATTTTAGAACAAGAGTTCCATTTTAACAACAACCCTCATTCTTCCATTAGCGGTGATGCTGCTGATGGAGAGAGTTGTGTGTCTTCATTCTCTAATCCAGCTTGCACCGTGATGGCAGGTATGTTGAATCAACTAGAATAAGAGAGACAACAACGTGAGGCATTAATGGTTACCATTGTGGCATCTACAAATGGAATCAACTATTTTGTTGATGGTTTTGCTGATAATGATGGTGGAATGGAGATTACCAGAGCAATCAACAAGGCAAAAAATTAGTTATGATTGGACCCCATGTTCCCACCAAGTGTCTTTGGGCCTTCCTCTCATTCCTCCCATCTCTCTACATTACTTCTCTTTTGAAATATTCAAAAAAATTCCCGATCCCCAATCGCCGACTAATTAGTGGTGCTCTGGTGTTGAGGTTGGTACTTAGTGTCGGTGGTGGGGATGAGGAAGGAGTGATTGTAGTGACAAAGGAGTGATGGAAGAGAGTGGGATGAGATGATTGGAGGGTCAATGACAGTCAATGGCAGTCAAAGGACCAAACTCAAATATGATTTGTATCCTATTAATAGAAAGGACCAACATCAAATTTAACTTATATAAAAACTAACAAATAATACAAACCATACCAGATTGATTCACAGAAGACATAACTCGAAATTAGTTTAAAAAAGACTCTTACAAAACCCTTGCTCCTATCATTCCACTTTATCCGAATCAACCTACGTAACCTCACTCAATCAGAAATATAGTAATCAATACAATAAGGGGCCATGTACTCAAATATATCCACATCAAATTCAAACTCCACTTGTTAACAAGAGGTCTCATTCAAATTCAGCCACCATAAACTATAAACAAAAGTCTCACTTTACAGAAAACCATTTATCTAAAAATGGTTTAAATGATGCTAAAATAACGTCAATATGGAACATGCGTACTCTGGACTAGATTCCAATCACCCTAAAATAATAAATCCACGGAGTAACACAAGAAAACCAGAAAGTTTTGATGTCTACAAACCTCTACCTTCTCATGAGACAAGTTCTAGATTCTCCTCGATCATTAGCAGTAACAAATTCCAAAAAATCCAAGAGATCTGTTTAGACCATCAGTAGATTGCCTTATTATAAAATTGAAAATACATGCAAGAAACTAATAGAGGAGAAAAGAACTGTGTTGAATTGTACAAAAAAAATCCACAGAGGACAACACTTGCTCTGCAATGATCACATCAATTATCCATAAACGAAAGTTTTATATCAAAAGTCAAAGACACCACAAAAACTGCCTCGAATGAAATAACACGGGGCCCATATCCACAAAATCTCAAGATATGCAAAAGGAAGAAGTCAGAAATTATAAAGTCTAATAGAACTAAGCACACGATAAATTCAAGGCAATAGTTGAAGGGGAAAAAGACGTCCAACCCAACCACACTTGTCCACCACTTTGCATGGGCTTCCCTAACAAAGATCAGGCAAAGCCAATTAATAAAACGCTCACCATTAATTGTTATAGTTAATCCTTAATTGCAAAAGATTAAATGAGGTGATTCTTTGTTAAAGATAATTTGTTTCTGCCAAACAGTTAATATATATTGGCATCTTATATGCAATTACTGTTCTATCAAATACCGTAGCTAAATAACCACAGTTATCAATTAGAAACTAAATTTACAAAACCTGGATGAACGTTTGGCCATTTTTTGTGTAACCACACTTCAATTCTTTCTCATCCAAGGCATCCCTCCCTTGCGCAAGCTCCAATTTCACGGGCATAGATTGCTACATCTCTGTACAGGAGAAGAAACAACAGATACGAATCAATCTTGACGGGAAGTATGGTCGTTCGCACATTTGAATTCCATTAATACGATAACATTGACATAGGCTTCTTGAGAACTCGACCATTACCTTTAAATATACGTGAGTATTGTCTGCATTGCTTGCCGTTCATGCGACAGAAAAGAAACAAGTTAACAAAAATAGTAGGCCATTAGGTAAAATAAGGACTATTTCAAGTTATAATGCATAATAACAAATGCACGACTAAAATGTAAACCAACATGATTAAAGAAGCCATATGATAAATCACCAACCAATATAAAAGATTTAGCAAAAAGAGAAGGTGTTGCAATTATGAACCATATTGACAGGAAACAATAATTCTCAACATATCAAACTTATCCGAGAGCAATAGCATTCCACCATAAAGAAGCCACAAAATGCTTTTTTGGCTAACATGCTAAAAGAGTCCAATTCACATACGCGAAAAGCTTCACATAAAAACCTTTATGGTGCAAGAACACTGAGAATAGACAAGGAAAGAACGGGTTCAAGAACAATGAGAACAAAGAAAGAAAGACACGAACCTGAGGGAATTTGTACGGAAATATTCATTCAACAAAACAAGAAAGCTCTTTCATAGGATACCCAATTCATAAACTAGTAAAAATTTGAATTTCCATACTTTACAAAAAAACGAATTCAATCTTTTCGAGATAATCATCTATTCTCAGAAAAAAAAATAACTGATCAGTAATTCAAAACTCCAATTCCACCTCAAAATACTTTCTCATGGCATGTTTATGAGAGAGACAATAGTAGTTGATGATGGAAAGAATGTAACCGTAGTTTACATAAGATAACACATACAATTATCATCAATAATGAATTGCATGGATCCATTTGTTAGCCAAGGGAAAATCGTATGACATAGTACAGACAGAGAAGTTCATTACGCATACTCACGGTCGGAATATATGGATAAGTAAAACCACGGAAGCCTGAACCGAGCTTCTTTCCACCAATTTTGGGTATTTCATGCCGGCAATGAGAATGATGGCTGCCATAAATTCGATCATCTCATTTGCATCTATGAAGGATTTAAAGTCAAAGACATCAAAACAGAACCACAAACAACAAAAATGTAAAAATCAATAGCTAAATAACATGAAATCAATCAGAAAAGTTGTCACATAAATAGGAAGGGAGGGGGGACCATGAGCACAACAAAAAAAAGATAAACTCGAGAGAATAACAGATTCCAAAAAAAGAAGCCCACAAATGAACAATATAAAATATTAGTTGTAATAGGAACTAGCATATGTCAAGCATGTAGACGAATGAGAGAGGAGGGAAGAGAGAAAACCACGCTCTGAAGGGACAACTGAAAACACTGTGATTCTCCTTGGAATTCCCCTAACCAAGTTGCGAAACCAATGAACCAACAGATCAGCACCAAATCAAACTAACTCCAAACCGATAAGAAAAGATAATTCAAATAAAACTTAAATTGATTATTTAAATATTCGAAAATCTATTGCAACACATGTGTTTCAGTTGATATCCTCAGGAGTGTTGTGACGGTTGTCTACCTACGCGAGCAATTTGGTCCTCCAAATCAACTTGATTAACAGTCTCATCAGCACAAGCTCATGCCAGTGTTGGCTTTGTAAGACAAATTTGAACCACAATCAAGTAAAGAAGGTTTACAAATTGAAAACTTATTCTTTGTTGAAGATGAAATGCTTCAAGAGTTCCTTTGGTGCCCTTTACTACTGTCCTTACAAAGACAACAGTAGTGAATTCAACAATTACGATCAGATCGCATGGAAGAAGAACATTACTGATCTAATCACTTCTTAAAAAACAGTGCTTTGGAAACCCATGCCCTAATCATTCCCACTTGATAAGGCAACATGACACCAACCACCATTGGTGTCAGTTGAAAAGGAGAGATGGTTATCGCTTTACCATGATTGTGAATGCATATTTAATATAGAAGACATTGATGAAACCACTCTTCTCCTGGAATTACCTAAGGCACAAAAACAATCACTTTCAACGCGACATGTATCAAAACATGATTGAACTGCAATTGACGAACAAAAAATATAAACGACAAACTCATTATTTGTTGAAGGTGATATGCTTCACGCATGTACTTATCCTGAGACATTGTGCTTCCTAGCAAAAAAAAATTGTAAATCTAATAAATAATACTAACCTACACCAACCAAATTGATTCATAAATGACATACTTGAAATTAGTTTTTAGAAACTCCCCTTTCAAAAGCCCTATCCTACCATGCGACTTTATTATAATTAACCCTCATAATCTCTCATCCAGCCTGCAATATAGTAATCAGAACATAAGAGAGAATGAAACAAAGTAAGCGCCAAAACATTATGTATGAGCTCACCTGATGCTAAAAGATGTGCATACAAAACAACTACTTCTTCATCGTGATCAAATAGAAAAAGATTCAAACCCCATTAAGCTTTTTTTTTTTTTTGGTTAAAATCAAATTTATCTGACCAAAGGGAAGAAGAAATGACCCAGAAAGAAGAATTGACACCAAATAAACAAATAATGTTTGATATCAAACTCATCTTTCTTTTGATGTACCTCAAAGATTTTGATGTTACACTTCAAATGCAAGACAAAAGTTGGAAAGGGAATAAGTTACGAGAATTTCTTATCTTTGGAAAGGCTCGAGCCATTCAAAGTTGCAGAAAGGATGCGCTGCCACAATTTCTTATCATTGGAGAAGACGGAGTCGATATTCCAAGAAAAGAGAAGAGAGCATTCTAACCTTACCTAGACGTACCCACCACAACCTACTTCAAAAAGAAATAAAGAGGGTCATGATAAGAATAAGCAAAAAAATTAATTGCTACAAGCACAAGACGCAAATCAATAGTCACTTAAACTAGGGTTGAAAATCAAACCGACGGTTCGGTTTTTCATCTAAACTGTGAACCGATCCGACTTAGGTCAGTTTCAAAATTTTCAAACCGAAACCGAATCGACCATTAACAAAACTGAACCGATTTTAATTTATGCAAACCGTAACCAAACCGGGATAAAAGTGAACCAACTTAAACCAGAATAAAAGCGAACCGACAGACTATTTAAAACATATTGTAATATTTTTACATAAAATATATATTATTTATTATATATATTCCATCGGTTCGGTTTGGTCGGTTAAAATCACATAGAAACTGAAAACCGAACCGACCATTTCGGTTTTGAATTTTTTAAAACCAAAACCAAACCAAGTTTTTTGTTCTGCCATATCGATAACATATTTTTCTTTGTTTTTTATTCCTAATAATCTCATTTGCTAAAAGCACCACACTTCTTGCTCTCATCAGTGGCCTAAAACTTTATACACTAACTAATTCTTTCTAAGGTGAATAGAAAAATTCCATCTTGCAAATGTTTTTTCATTGTTTCTTTTGACTCATCTTTTCCTACACAAACAAAAAGAAAGTTCTCTTATTCCAATCCTCCCTCTATTCCTTCTCAATCCTTCATGATTTCAACCTCCTACAACTTGGCTGCTATTTTAGATTTCAAGTAAAGGAAATATGGCAATATTAGGGTGAAGTGAAAATATTTACTTAGGTTGTCTTTCATCCATTTCTCCAGTCACTACTTTGGACTGTAATCTTTATATGTCCATGCTTGATAAAGAAAAACAGTGCATGCCACACCACCCTTTTATACTGATAACGATCATATTAATAAAAGCCTAATCAAAATAAAGATTTCATGTCACTAATCCAAAATAATTACAGCCGCTAAGACACACACACATTGAAAGTGCAACAGACCAGAAGTGGTGTATGTCTAGCAGCTCATACAGAAGTCTGACTTTACACAAAGGATGCTATGTTGGTAGCTCACATACTATTTAGCTCAACACCTGTAACATGCAAATAAGAGTTTCCTTGAAAAGAAATGGGGTAATTTCCATACCTCATACAATGGTTCTTATGTTAATATCAGTAACAGAGTGTAATGTTTTATATGCAATGATTTAAAACTTGTTTTCCATTACTAAAAGTATTAGCTCCCACTAATCCTCTTCGCCTTGCCAATTTATGAAATCACTTCAGTATCTAATTTGTCACGCCCCAATTTTCGAGAAAACGAAAATCCTTATATCTACATAAGGTTATCCGTTTCCCCCAAATTTGGGACGTGAAATTCAATAACATAAGAACATTTAGCAACAACAACTGAGATATAATTTAAAAAAAGAAAACAAATCAAAAATAATAAAATAAAGCTCTATACACAAAAATATTTATGAAGGCAATAAAAAAAGTACGAGTGTTAGAGAATATACAACTCAAATGAATCTTGTCCAGAGATTCGATGGAAGGAATAGGTAAATAGTTCTACATTAAAGCTACTACCCATCGAATGAAACATTAGTCCAAACATAGAGCAACTAGTCCTAATTAAATTTTCTAATAACATCCTTTTAAGAAACAACCATATATAACAATAACAAGCAAGTAGCACATGCACATGCACATGCACATGCACATAACTTCATGAAGACAAACACACAAAAGATTCATTATAAAAATTCATTAAATATAAAGTACACGGTGCTACAATATATACAACTCAAAAGGAATTTCGTCCCGAGATTCACCAAAAGGCTAACTAAACACTGGTAAACACAAAACCTCTAAATGGAAAAACTAAAAGAAAAAATGACACCCAATATTAACATATAAAATAAAATACGGTTATTGCCGCACATACAAGTAAAATGAATCTTATTACAAGATTCAATGAAGAAAAAGAAACAATATTAAAAGTTCAAGATTCACCCTTGTCACTTTATCTCTAAACCTCTACACTCGTACTCACCCATATCCACATTTCGAGGATCACCTAGACTCCACCCCGGCCTAAGCTAATCAAATGCTTTGATACCAAACTGTCATGCCCCGATTTTCGAGAAAACGAAAATCCTTATATCCACGTAGGATTATTCGTTTCCCTCAAATTCGGGACGTGAAGTTCAATAGCATAAGAACATTTAGCAACAACAACTGAGACATAATTTAGAAAAAGAAAACAAACCAAAAATAATAAAATAAAGCTTTGAAGGCAATAGAAAAATTATGGGTGTTATAATATATACATCTCAAAGGAATCTTGTCCTGAGATTCGATGGAAGGAATGAGCAATTCTAGATGTCGAGGAAATGGGCGAGGATTATCCAGGGGAAGGATGTGGATGCTGATGTGGAGGTAAATGAGGCTGCATTTGAAACAGAAGAAGAGAAAGCTTTGTGGAGTGCTTTCTTAGTTGTCAAGGGTGATATCCACTCTGGTATTGATATTGGAGATTTTGTGGAATTGTCATCACAACTTCTACAACCACTTGATGATTTCTTTAACAATGTCTTTGTCATGGTAGAGGATGAACGGGTCAGAAAGAACAGGCTTGCACTACTAAAAAACATTGCGGAGCTTCCTAAAGGAATCGCGGACCTCTCTGTTTTGCCTGGATTCTAGGTTCCCTTATTTTATACTTTGTTACTTAGATATAAGCAACACCATTTTTCGCTGGTAATTTTTTCATCATTATTTTTCTGAAACTTTATTCCTCCCCTCTTTGTTGTTCTATAGAGTAGTAGTCTCCTTGTAACTTGGTATATCTCAATCAATTAATACAGTTTTGTTTTATTCAAATAACAAAAGTAACATAGCAGTATCACCCTTCATTATAGTAGATATTTAATAAAAGTTATTGTAATTACCAAATCAACTACTACTTGTTCTTCATCATGAAAAGATTGTCATAGACAAGATTTCAGACATATATTCTACTCTAATTATGTAGCACCCCATATTTTTATACTTACTGAATTTTTATAATAAATCTTTTGTGTGTTTGTCTTCATGAAGTTATGTGCATGTGTTACTTGCTTGTTATTGTTATGCATGATTGTTTCTTAAAAAGATGTTAGTAGAAAATTTAATTAGGACCAGTTGCTCTATGTTTGGACTCTAGTGATGTTTCATTCAATGAGTAGTATAATTATTTACTAGTTATTCCTTCCGAGCAATTCTAGATGCCGAGGAAATGGGCGAGGGATGGTGCGTCGCACGCGAGCAGCTGACGTGGTAAAAAAAAAAAAAAAAATTTGCGAGGGAAATCAAATTTTTGGGCGAGAAGAAGAGGGAATGGAAGCTCTGAAACTAAATTTCATTCCCTCTCTCGCTCCCTCTCCCTCTCCCTCTCCCTCTCCCCATTTTCTTTCGATTCGACATATTCTACCACCCTCTCCCCATTTTCGACAGATTATCCCTCTCCCCCAAACGAAGCTCCTCCTCTCTCCATCATCACTGAAACGAAGGAGAAGAACGAAAATTAGGGAAGAAGAAGGAAAGAAGGAGAAGAGAAGAAGGTCTCCCTCGTCCCTTCCCTCTCGCAAAAAGTAAATTTTCCCTCTCATTTTAGGTTTTAGGTTTTAGGTTTTTGGTTTTTAGTTTTTGATTTCCCCTATACTTGGGTGTTTTAGGTTATTGGTTTCGGACAAGAAGTTGGTTTTCATCGCTCGGACGCAGAGGTAAGCCCTTTCTTCTTCTCTTCGTTTCGTCTTCAGATCTAGGGTTCATTTTTTTTTAAATTTCAGTGTTCTTCAACCGAAGAGCTTCATCTAGGGTTCATTTTGTTTTTTTAATTTCAGTGTTCATGTGGGTTTCTTTTGATGAATTGTGGGTTTTTTTTATTTATAATTTCAGTGTTCATATATGTAGAAATTTTTTTTTTTGTTTAATTTCAGTGTTCATGTGGGTTTTTTTTGTTATGAATTGTGGGGTTTTTTTTTTTTTTTTTTTTTTATAATTTCAGTGTTCAAATCTGTAGATTTTTTTTTTTTTTTTTTTTGGTTTAATTTCAGTGTTCATGTGGTTTTTTTTTTTTGATGAATTGTGGGTTTTTTTTTTTATAATTTCAGTGTTCATAGTATGGGTTTTTAAGAAGTTTGTCAATAGGCTAGGAAATGAAAAAATGGGACTGAATAAATTCTACCTGTTAAAACAAGAAAGCCATTGCCATCTGGAGAGAAACTTTCTCCTGCAGTTGAAGGTACCCTTTGCACCTTGATTTAATACAATTTTTTAATAGCTTAACAAGACCTGTATTTATGCTTCACCTCTTGATGAATGGAGTCTCTTAGGATAAATATGTATTATTATCAATTCTGTCTGGCACTTGGTAACAAATAATTTTTGTAACTTGTCCTCCCCTATGTCTCCTTTTTTGGATTTGGTGGATGCTCAGAGTGGAATTTGTTCATGTTTCTTCGTTTTCTGGTTTAACAATTTTATGAACCTGACAATAATGACATTCCAACTATAGACACAGGTTTCAGATAGAAAAGCTGGTATCTTTGCTGAAAATGAAGTTCTTAGGATAAGAATACATAATTACTTTAGAGGAATTCTAAATGTCGAGGAAACGGGCGAGGAAATGGGCGAGGGAAGCGACATGGCGGGGTGGGGACCGTCCACTCCGCTCGGGATGCACGCACCAAAAACGACGGCACGCATCCCGAGCGGGGTGGACGGTCCCCACCCCACCACGTCGCTTCCCTCGCCCATTTCCTCGCCCGTTTCCTCGCTGTGTAGAATCACTCATTACTTTATCTTTTATATGATTGTTTGTTTGTGAACTTTAGTGAAGTTTCCATATTTACATAACTGAGCAGATGAGCTAACACAATAAGCTTAGCTAATATGTTTGTATAAACAAATTCCATTAACAAAATGTAATTTAAAAAAAAAAAAAAAAAAAAGCTACATTTGTAATGTTTGTTTGAAAAAGTTACTTGTATGATTAGTAAAGTCCATAAAACCACAAAGCAAAACTGATACTAAATTATAATGAACTTGGTGAATCCCCTCAACACACTTTGGCTGGGATTGGATAAACAATTCCTAACCCACTAAAGTTTCAAGCTTTCAGCACTAGTTTACTTTTAATGTTGTTTCCTTCGGTTGAATTTTATGGAGGCATCAAGTTTCTGACAAATTTTTTTGGGGCCTTGGAGATTATTTACTACCACCTGTTTTACATTCCGTTTAAACTGTGTTTTATTTGTTCAGTGGCGATTGTTTCATATAGGAGGCACTGATTTTTTTCATTTGAATTGTTTGGACAGAGTCCACTGCCTTCAAATTACGTGCTGAAGGTATTCAGTGAATTTTTTGTTAAAGTTCATTTCATTTTTTGTTTGGACAGAGTCCACTGCCTTCAAGTTTCATTTTTTGTTTGGACAGAGTCCACTGCCTTGAATTGTTTGGACAGAGTCCACTGCCTTGGAAATGAATTTTTTTCATTTCATTTGAATTTTTTTCATTTGTTAAAGTTCCCTTCCTTGTATTCAGTGAATTTTTTGTTGTATGGTAGAAAATGTTGAGCTGCACAATCATTTGCATTCTTCAGATCATTTGCATTCTTCATTTTACTTCATTCTGTCTTCTATATCAGATCAGAGGTTTGATTTTCCATTCACTGTCAGTCTGTCTTCTGTAGCAGAATCATTGCTTGGCTTCCAGATTGCTTGAGTTAAACACACAGTCAGATCATATCAAAACTCCCAAGCAAGTTCCATTGTATAGAAGTGTATTAGTTGTTGCTATACCATTTTCTATAGAAGTGTATTAGTTGTTGTATTAGTTGTTGCTATACCATTTTCTATAGAAGTGTATTAGTTGTTGCCCAAAGGGAGTTGGACAGGGTTAGTAGTACTCCAATTCAGTGATTCCGCACGCATTTTCATGAATTTCTTTGCATAGTATTGTTGTTTTTGTGCTAGCTTCTACTATTGAATTTCATGATTTTATTTATCCAAATGAAGTAACTGTGGCATAACTTTAGATCGGCATTTTTATCTTCATAGTTGAAATGCTTCAAAATTTACCAGGAACAAAAAATTAAATTTTAAAAATTATGCCGCTAGTGGAAGTTTCTTAAATAAACATTTGATTGTTGCAGGCAAAGCGAACCCTGCTGATGAGACATGAAGCAGAATCAAAGTCAAATGCATATTGGCTTGGATTACTAGCTCATTTGCAAGCTTCTTCTGTTCCGAGAAAGGTAAAATAGAATGAAATAACAGTCTAATTGATGGTATTGAACAGACTGAAGTTTCTTAGTTGAAGACACTATCTTTTACAGTGTTGATATGTCGACTTATTTCTTGCGTTGTCTTTAGGATATTTCTTGCATCAAGGAGCTGCCTTTGCTTAATGAAGCTGCCACGATTGACGACGTATATTTTGCTTATGAGAATTTGAAGATAGATGAAGATTCTTTGTTTTCTTGTATTGGTGTCGCAAGCCAGCGAAATTGTTTCAGGTAAAATATTACTCTTACCATATAATATTTATACAATATGCAGAAATGTGCATCTCTCTAGTTTAGCTATCTGACTTACGTTTCTTTCTACTTTTCAGCTCCCTTGGAAATGGAAGAATTAGATGACGGGCATATGGGAGTTATCCCTGTTGGGCGTGGCTTATCGACAATGACATGGCCTACGACATAAATTGTGGTTTTGACATTGAAATGGAACTATTAAGTAAAGAGATCCTTCAGCATTTGGAGGTAATTCCCTTATCCTTATGGGCATGCATGAGGCAAATTGAATGCTCAGATAAAAGTAAATATCACTATTTTATTCTTTCAACTCCTGCTTCAGTATATGTTTATCTGTTGGTAAACATTTTGTGAAGATGAGAACTGTTTCCATGGTGGACATGTGTGGTGCATTGAAAAGGAAATGGGATGGTTTATTTATAGGAAAACAGAAACTAGCAAACCAGACACATCCTTGGATTCATACCATTTCTATGAATTGTTGCTATGAATTGAATCAGGAAACTGATAAGGTCTGACCTATCTTTATCTTCTTATCTGCAGATTGTAAGCAATGGAAGCAATTCACTCAAGCAAGATCAAGAGGACATACTAAAGAACTGCTGAATTGAAGACTGTATTGCATTGACAGATAAGCAAGATTGATGTGAAGCAAAGAAAGATTTTATTTGATAGAAAAGAACTGTAACACAATGTATTGTAACAAGCCAATTCGAGAAGGCTATTCTCCTAATAGAGCACTTCGAGCGGCTCTTGTTCTAAGAAGGAACTTGAGAGATTGTTTACTTCTCTTTCATTTCTATCAATACAATCCAGTTTTCTTTGTTTTTGTCTGGCCAATTCGTCACCTCTGTGACAGTTTGGATTTGATCCCATTACTAGTGAATACAAAGTTTTAAGAATGGTTTACACAAGAAAAGATAAGTTAGAGGGAGAGATTTACATTGTTGGGTTGGGAAGCTAGAGATGTTTAGGAGATATTCCCTGTCATGTTGAAAACAAGTTTAGAGATGAGTTTCCTAAGGCATACTTGAATGGAAATCTTCATTGGATGTTGATTGAGAACCTAACAGATATGTTTGAATAGCACCTAACAGATATATCTAACAGACATCTAACATCTAACTCACAGAGCACCTAACAGATACACATTCAACTGATAAAACAACTGAGATAAAAGCGACCTCAATATCTGAACATTTCAACTGAATTTACCCATTATCAAACAATGCGACAAATACACATTCAAAGATAAAAACGACTGACATTGCAAACTGAATTGATGTCATAGCCTGCCAACATATGTTTAAGCTTGAATATCTGAACATTTCAACTGAATTTACATCATAGCCTGCCAAAATACATTCAAACATATCTGAACATTTACTGAATTTACGACTGAGACTGCTATACATTCTGAAGATTGCTAACTGATGAAGATTGCTAACTGAGACTGCTATACATTCTGAAGATTGCTAACTGAGACTGCTATACATTCATCAAGCAATCGTCCCGCATGTAACTGCAAAATATGCAAGTGCATAACCTCCCAGCATTGCTCCCATCCTTCTTCCTGCTCTGACCCATGCACTGATAGAAACCAAGAGGGGAGAGTTTCATCAAGGAATGAACAAGACTGGAGCCACCAGATAACCACACCAGTGAAGCCCCAAGAGAAGCCACGAGCTTGACCTTTGTCATTGCTTCAGATAGTGAAACATGCCCATATCTCATTCCGATAAATGGTCGATCACCATCTAGCAAGGTAGAAGGATCAGGTAGATAGAAACTGAAACTGACAAAAATCTCACATCTTTGCAATAAAACTGAAACTCACATCTTTGCAATAAAACTGAAACTGACAAAAAATCTCTTCCTGTTTATTGTATATAGAAATATAACATACAGATCAGATAACAACACTAAAAACTTTTCTGACTAAACTCACCAGTACAGGAAATAAAAAGTGATACCATAGATGCTCAACAACATGGGGAATTATAAATGTCGAGGAAACAGGTGAGGAAACGGACGAGGGAAACATGGGGAATTTATGTCGTAGGCCATGTCATTGTCGATAAGCCACGCCCAACAGGGATAACTCCCATATGCCCGTCATCTAATTCTTCCATTTCCAAGGGAGCTGAAAAGTAGAAAGAAACGTAAGTCAGATAGCTAAACTAGAGAGATGCACATTTCTGCATATTGTATAAATATTATATGGTAAGAGTAATATTTTACCTGAAACAATTTCGCTGGCTTGCGACACCAATACAAGAAAACAAAGAATCTTCATCTATCTTCAAATTCTCATAAGCAAAATATACGTCGTCAATCGTGGCAGCTTCATTAAGCAAAGGCAGCTCCTTGATGCAAGAAATATCCTAAAGACAACGCAAGAAATAAGTCGACATATCAACACTGTAAAAGATAGTGTCTTCAACTAAGAAATTTCAGTCTGTTCAATACCATCAATTAGACTGTTATTTCATTCTATTTTACCTTTCTCGGAACAGAAGAAGCTTGCAAATGAGCTAGTAATCCAAGCCAATATGCATTTGACTTTGATTCTGCTTCATGTCTCACCAGCAGGGTTCGCTTTGCCTACAACAATCAAATGTTTATTTAAGAAACTTCCACTAGCGGCATAATTTTTAAAATTTAATTTTTTGTTCCTAGTAAATTTTGAAGCATTTCAACTATGAAGATAAAAATGCCGATCTAAAGTTATGCCACAGTTACTTCATTTGGATAAATAAAATCATGAAATTCAATAGTAGAAGCTAGCACAAAAACAACAATACTATGCAAAGAAATTCATGAAAATGCGTGCGGAATCACTGAATTGGAGTACTACTAACCCTGTCCAACTCCCTTTGGGCAACAACTAATACACTTCTATAGAAAATGGTATAGCAACAACTAATACACTTCTATAGAATGGAACTTGCTTGGGAGTTTTGATATGATCTGACTGTGTGTTTAACTCAAGCAATCTGGAAGCCAAGCAATGATTCTGCTACAGAAGACAGACTGACAGTGAATGGAAAATCAAACCTCTGATCTGATATAGAAGACAGAATGAAGTAAAATGAAGAATGCAAATGATCTGAAGAATGCAAATGATTGTGCAGCTCAACATTTTCTACCATACAACAAAAAATTCACTGAATACAAGGAAGGGAACTTTAACAAATGAAAAAAATTCAAATGAAATGAAAAAAATTCATTTCCAAGGCAGTGGACTCTGTCCAAACAATTCAAGGCAGTGGACTCTGTCCAAACAAAAAATGAAACTTGAAGGCAGTGGACTCTGTCCAAACAAAAAATGAAATGAACTTTAACAAAAAATTCACTGAATACCTTCAGCACGTAATTTGAAGGCAGTGGACTCTGTCCAAACAATTCAAATGAAAAAAATCAGTGCCTCCTATATGAAACAATCGCCACTGAACAAATAAAACACAGTTTAAACGGAATGTAAAACAGGTGGTAGTAAATAATCTCCAAGGCCCCAAAAAAATTTGTCAGAAACTTGATGCCTCCATAAAATTCAACCGAAGGAAACAACATTAAAAGTAAACTAGTGCTGAAAGCTTGAAACTTTAGTGGGTTAGGAATTGTTTATCCAATCCCAGCCAAAGTGTGTTGAGGGGATTCACCAAGTTCATTATAATTTAGTATCAGTTTTGCTTTGTGGTTTTATGGACTTTACTAATCATACAAGTAACTTTTTCAAACAAACATTACAAATGTAGCTTTTTTTTTTTTTTTTTTTAAAATTACATTTTGTTAATGGAATTTGTTTATACAAACATATTAGCTAAGCTTATTGTGTTAGCTCATCTGCTCAGTTATGTAAATATGGAAACTTCACTAAAGTTCACAAACAAACAATCATATAAAAGATAAAGTAATGAGTGATTCTACACAGCGAGGAAACGGGCGAGGAAATGGGCGAGGGAAGCGACGTGGTGGGGTGGGGACCGTCCACCCCGCTCGGGATGCGTGCCGTCGTTTTTGGTGCGCGCATCCCGAGCGGAGTGGACGGTCCCCACCCCGCCATGTCGCGTCCCTCGGCCATTTCCTCGCCCGTTTCCTCGACATTTAGAATTCCTCTAAAGTAATTATGTATTCTTATCCTAAGAACTTCATTTTCAGCAAAGATACCAGCTTTTCTATCTGAAACCCGTGTCTATAGTTGGAATGTCATTATTGTCAGGTTCATAAAATTGTTAAACCAGAAAACGAAGAAACATGAACAAATTCCACTCTGAGCATCCACCAAATCCAAAAAAGGAGACATAGGGGAGGACAAGTTACAAAAATTATTTGTTACCAAGTGCCAGACAGAATTGATAATAATACATATTTATCCTAAGAGACTCCATTCATCAAGAGGTGAAGCATAAATACAGGTCTTGTTAAGCTGTTAAAAAATTGTATTAAATCAAGGTGCAAAGGGTACCTTCAACTGCAGGAGAAAGTTTCTCTCCAGATGGCAATGGCTTTCTTGTTTTAACAGGTAGAATTTATTCAGTCCCATTTTTTCATTTCCTCGCCTATTGACAAACTTCTTAAAAACCCATACTATGAACACTGAAATTATAAAAAAAAACCCACAATTCATCAAAAAAAAAAAAAAAAAAAACCACATGAACACTGAAATTAAACAAAAAAAAAAAAAATCTACAGATTTGAACACTGAAATTATAAATAAAAAAAAATTCTACATATATGAACACTGAAATTATAAATAAAAAAAACCCACAATTCATCAAAAGAAACCCACATGAACACTGAAATTAAAAAAACAAAATGAACCCTAGATGAAGCTCTTCGGTTGAAGAACACTGAAATTAAAAAAAAATGAACCCTAGATCTGAAGACGAAACGAAGAGAAGAAGAAAGGGCTTACCTCTGCGTCCGAGCGATGAAAACCAACTTCTTGTCCGAAACCAATAACCTAAAACACCCAAGTAAAGGGGAAATCAAAAACTAAAAACCAAAAACCTAAAACCTAAAACCTAAAACCTAAAACCTAAAATGAGAGGGAAAATTTACCTTTTGCGAGAGGGAAGGGACGAGGGAGACCTTCTTCTCTTCTCCTTCTTTCCTTCTTCTTCCCTAATTTTCGTTCTTCTCCTTCGTTTCAGTGATGATGGAGAGAAGAGGAGCTTCGTTTGGGGGAGAGGGATAATCTGTTGAAAATGGGGAGAGGGAGTTAGAATCTGTCGAATCGAAAGAAAATGGGGAGAGGGAGAGGGAGAGGGAGCGAGAGAGGGAATGAAGGGAGCGAGAGAGGGAATGAAATTTAGTTTCAGAGCTTCCATTCCCTCTTCTTCTCGCCCAAAAATTTGATTTCCCTCGCAAATTTTTTTTTTTTTTTTTTTTTTACCACGTTAGCTGCTCGCGTGCGACGCACCATCCCTCACCCATTTCCTCAACATCTAGAATTGCTCGGAAGGAATAACTAGTAAATAATTATACTACTCATTGAATGAAACATCACTAGAGTCCAAACATAGAGCAACTGGTCCTAATTAAATTTTCTACTAACATCTTTTTAAGAAACAATCATGCATAACAATAACAAGCAAGTAACACATGCACATAACTTCATGAAGACAAACACACAAAAGATTTATTATAAAAATTCAGTAAGTATAAAAATATGGGGTGCTACATAATTAGAGTAGAATATATGTCTGAAATCTTGTCTATGACAATCTTTTCATGATGAAGAACAAGTAGTAGTTGATTTGGTAATTACAATAACTTTTATTAAATATCTACTATAATGAAGGGTGATACTGCTATGTTACTTTTGTTATTTGAATAAAACAAAACTGTATTAATTGATTGAGATATACCAAGTTACAAGGAGACTACTACTCTATAGAACAACAAAGAGGGGAGGAATAAAGTTTCAGAAAAATAATGATGAAAAAATTACCAGCGAAAAATGGTGTTGCTTATATCTAAGTAACAAAGTATAAAATAAGGGAACCTAGAATCCAGGCAAAACAGAGAGGTCCGCGATTCCTTTAGGAAGCTCCGCAATGTTTTTTAGTAGTGCAAGCCTGTTCTTTCTGACCCGTTCATTCTCCACCATGACGAAGACATTGTTAAAGAAATCATCAAGTGGTTGTAGAAGTTGTGATGACAATTCCACAAAATCTCCAATATCAATACCAGAGTGGATATCACCCTTGACAACCAAGAAAGCACTCCACAAAGCTTTCTCTTCTTCTGTTTCAAATGCAGCCTCATTTACCTCCACATCAGCATCCACATCCTTCCCCTGGATAATCCTCGCTGGCCGAGAATACGCCTCGACAACTTTTGGAAAAAGTTGCCCTCTTGACAAAGCCTCCATTTTAATTGCTGTTTTTGTAGCCAGGCAAGGCGAATTTGATCGCTCCATAAGGACAGAACGAACAACTTCAGGACCTATACCCTTATCCACAAGATATTGCTCCAGTCTCCTTGTAACAAATTGGTGAGCGTCATCTACTAGACCTCCATCTACTTGTATGGGTTGAAATTCGGCAGCAAGTTCTAGAGCACTTCTTAAATCAATGTCCTGGTCATTTTCCACCAAGATTTGGACAAGACCATAGGAAATTCTCCTTAGACCAAAAGGATCATTACTGGATTTCGGCTGACAACCAACCCCAAATAAGCCAACAAGACTATCTAGTCTATCAGCTACTGCTAATACAATTCCTGCATCAGTTTCTGGAACTATATCTCCGGAAGATCTAGGAAGTGTTATTTCAAACAAAGCCTCTGCAATCTGTTCTGAATATCCATCCTTCAGTGCATAATGGCGTGCCATTATCCCAGAAAGAGAAGTAAACTCAGTAACAACGGCAGTGGTGAGATCAGACATCGCTAAGGCAGCAGCATCCTTAACAACAGATATCTTATCCTCATCCATGGTGAAGGCCAAGCTTAATTTTGTAACAATTCTTTCAACGCGCGTCATCTTATCAAGCATTGTTCCTAGCTTCTCATGGAAAAGAATTCCTTTTAGTTGGCTTTTAAAGTTGGAAAGCTTTTTGCTCATGTCCATTTCATAGAAAAATTTGGCATCTTCGTAACGAGCTCTTAGAACAGCTTCATTCCCTTTTCTTACAACCATCTCATTGATGTTTCCATTTGCCACAGCAATAAAGTATGGCAACAACATTCCATGGTCGTCTCTTATGGAAAAATACTTCTGGTGCTTCTGCATAACCATTACTAACAGATCTTCGGGGAGCTCTAAGAAAGATTCTTTAAACTTGCCCAATATCGGAACAGGTGCCTCCACGAGATTTACGACTTCCTCCAAAAGGTTATTGGACATTATGGGATGACCACCAACAGTTTTTGCTAGAGCTTTGGAGTGATCTAATATTTGCTTCTTGCGCTCTTCAATTTCAATTGAAACCCCTGCATTTTTCATTGCATCAACATAAGCCTCAGCATTTTCTACCTTGACAGTGGTGGAAGAAGTATTGCGCAGACCATGCGACAGGTTGCCGCTCAAAACGCTAGCAAACATGAAGGGAACAACAACATCTCCATGGAGGGCCAAAATCCAGCGGATAGGTCTACTAAACATGACCTCAGAATTCCAACGCATAGACTTTGGAAAAGAGAGTTTAGCGATTGCGCCAGGCAAGTTTTCAGCCAGAACTTCTAAAGCAAGTTGCACAGACTCCTTGACATTAACATAAATGTACTCTGTTTTCCCATCAACTTTCTTGAACAGAGAATCCATGGATACACCATTTTTCCGGCAAAAACCTTCTGCAGCCTTGGTAGGATTTCCTTCACTGTCAAATGCTTTTGTTGCTGGAGGTCCTCGAACTTCAACTTCACTCTCAGCTTGCTTGGAACAAAGCCCTTCAACGAGGACCACTAGTCTCTGAGGTGTGCCAGTAGCAAACACTTCTCCATAACCCAATCTTTGCTCATCTAGCAACCTCAGGATCAATGATTTAAGCTGTAGACTTGCACTGATTACATCTGGAGGTGGAATCTCTTCCGTCCCAATTTCAAGAACGAATAACCTAGGATCCTCTGATACGTTTCTTATCGCTGTTTCAATAACTTCTTTGGGGCACACCAAATGGTTGGGTTTACAAAACTGACCCAATGGATGTCCAAGAGACTCTCGTGTCTTCACCCAAAGTTGAGCACATTGGCGTGCTAAACTGCGCATTTTACCAAAGTACCGAGTCCGTTCAGTTACACCAACAAAACCTCTTGCATCTAAAATGTTAAACGCATGAGATGTCTTGAGAAGCTGATCATACGCTGGGATTGCAAGACCTAGTAATAGTAAGGAACGTGCTTCTTCCTCAAAGAGTTCAAAATGCTTCTGAATATGATCAACACTGGCATGTTGTAAATTATAGGCACTCATTTCTTTTTCATTCTCCAAAAACAATTCCCCATATGTAATTCCATCAGCATATCGAATTTTCTTGAAGTGATCAACCCCCTGAAGTAGCATAAGTATACGCTCAAGGCCATAAGTTATCTCCACAGATATTGGCGTCAACTGAAGACTTCCACACTGCTGAAAGTATGTAAACTGTGTTATCTCCATCCCATCCATCCAAACTTCCCAGCCTAACCCCCAAGCACCAAGAACCGGGCTTTCCCAGTTGTCCTCCACAAAGCGTATATCGTGTGCAGTCACATCAATGCCCAATGCTGAAAGGCTACGAATAAAAAGTTCTTGTGAGTTCCCTGGATCTGGCTTTAAGATAACCTGAAACTGAGTGTGGCGCTGAAGCCTATTCGGATTTTGTCCATAACGACTATCATCTGGCCGTATACTAGGCTCCACATATGCTACATTCCATGGTTCCGGACCTAGAACTCTTAAGAATGTCAAAGGGTTCATAGTTCCAGCACCAACCTCTGTGTTGCTACATTGCATAACAACACATCCAGCAGATGCCCAATACTCCTGAAGCCGTTGAATTGCCTGTTGAAAGGAAGGAACAGAAACTCTGTTCTGAGGTTTCACATCCTCCTCAGATACTGCCGCTTCCGGAATTGCAGAAGTGCTTATTGCTTTAACATTAAATCTGCTTGTTACCCTTAAAGACGAACGGTGCCCGCCAAGACATTTATATAACTGATCAGAGTTCCGATATCCAGCATGGAAGAAGGATAATTGTGAACCAAGGGGCTTAAGAATTGTTAAAACCAATGGAAAACTTAACATAGCCATGGCAATAGTGCGTGAGAGTGAAACAAAGGATCAGAAATCCATCCTAAAGAAGTGAACTTGAGCTTCTCACTTATTTGCTGAACTAATTCTTTGCCGAGTTCTCGTGTTCGTTAAATTGAATTGTTGAACATCTTTAACCTGCTGAAAACAATCAAAATCAATTTCCCATTGTAAGTAACAGAATCCAACCTCTTTTCTTAAAATATTTTCCAGCAAAATCGAAACCCCAACAACACAAAAACAAATCTTTGTACAAATACTAGTAAAATTCAGAAGAATCCTTTTCATTGATCAGACTAATAAAGCCACCCACCCATGATCTACTTGAGTGAAAAAAATCTAAATTTGAAGAAATCTACAATCAGACTGACTAAATTGTGTTTGTTTTTGCAAATTAAACAACGTTCTTAAATGGTTTATGAACAAAAAGAGGACTGAAGAGCATGCGTTGAAGAAGGTACCTGTGTTGTTGAAGATGACGCTTTAGTGATGAAGAAGATGCGGCAGTAGCAGCAAGGATTGAGTCCTGTGAGGCTGAAAGAGAGGCTGTAGTAAGGTACCTGTGTTGTTGAAGATGACGCTTTAGTGATGAAGAAGATGCGGCAGTAGCAGCAAGGATTGAGTCCTGTGAGGCTGAAAGAGAGGCTGTAGTCGAGACTCCAATCGAGATAGATAAGAGGAGCAATAACAAAAGTGGGGGTGCTTTTCAGGCCCTTCAAAACAAGCCCATACTATAAGGTCTAATAAAAAACCCACCTTTATTGCAAGTTCAATAACACAACACACAAATAATGCCAAGAAGATTCGGTGCCTCTTCTTCTTCTATGGCCAAACTTCTGTTACAAAAATGTAGCAGTGGAAGTTTAACCAACCCAATTCAGAGAAACCCCAGACCTATCTATTTTCCTGTTTCTGAAAGAAGTCTCTCTACGCTTACAGAAACCCCTCCATTATCTAAACCTCAAGGTATGTACTCCATTGAATCTGGGGTTCAGTTAGTTGCAAGTGTTTGTTTTTCATGTCTTATAGTTTGTAATCAATCTGAAGCAAGTGTTTTTGGTTGATTAGTTTCAGGAAAAGAGAGGGAGATTGTCAAGATGGTTGCTTTTCCTTCCTGGAGCTATTACATTTGGCCTTGGAACTTGGCAGATCTTCAGAAGGCAAGACAAGGTGTGTTATTTTCTTTATCTTCTCCAACTTTCAGGGATTCTTTTCATTTTCTGATTGTATATATCAAAACGCATCTTTTATTGTCTGAATATTGATAGGGGCAAAAGAGGTGTGTAGTGCACTATGTAAACTTGTGCCTAGAGATGGAATTCTTGAGATTCAATAGGAATGGTTGGTTGTTTGATGAAATTCTGGAAGAGGAGTTTGTCAATTGCAAGGGAATAAGAGTGGGAAGTTATTAGTACTAATAAATATTTAGCATTAGACAAGGTTTTATTTAGTGAGACAGGATAGGTCATCTGCAAAACACAAAGAATGTCAAGATACTATTTATCCAATGCTATAGAAATTTAAGCACTTCAACTACAATGTATTATTGGGTTTGAAATTTGTGGGATGCATTGCATCCATTAGCTGAAAGATTTCAAATCACTATGGTAATGCTAAGTTTCTCACCTTTCTCTATCGTGAAGAGTTATTGGCCCTGTTACTTTGCTTAACCTATGTTATCTCATACCTTCTTTAGCAATATGATGCTTGGTTTTTGTGTACCTAGGATCTAGTATTTGACCCAAGTTTCTTCCTTTCTGTTTGGAGCTATCAGGAATGTGAGATTTTCTAATGCATAAAGAATTTTGTGCTAATACTCTCTAGTACACTCATCCATTGCTTGTCGTTTCAAGTAGGAACTTAAGCCAATGCATCGCTTCTTGTTTGACTTCTTTCTACCTTTTGTCAACTTGAACTTGGATGGAGACATCAAAATTTTTATTTGATCACTAACTTAGTTACTCTATCTCCTCCTTAGGTTTACATTGTTGTCAAACTGTAAGTCCTGTACTTGATATATCATTCCATATGTGTCAAAACTATTTCACTCTTCCCATCAATCAACCATCAGATCCTGGAGTCCCTTGAGTCTGTCTTCCAGTTTTGAAGATTCGGGATTTAACTAATGATATATATGTGTATATACAGTTATACATATTTATCAGGTTGATATAGCGTACTTAGTGTATATATATACACTTTATGAGGAGTGCTTCATAGTGTCGGCTGTTACGCTCCTAGTTAAGTTATTGGCTTTTCGTCCCTTGACAGTCGGGCTTTTGAGGAGCATTGGTTGGTTCTTAAGAGTGCCCCAGTTGAAGCATTGCGGCACTCCAAGACAACCCAATGCGTTTGAGGTCTTAAAAGCTGAAGCAAAATGTTTTTTATAAGAAACAACCCCTCTGTGAGTCAAAACGCCACCACGGCGGGGCTTCAGACAACATAGAGTCTAGGTAAAAGGTTGAAACCCATGCTGCGTTAGTTGCTTTGTGCCAGGTTCTAGTTGAATGTTAGACCTATCCAAGCCACTATATCCAATGTAGCCTCCCTTTTTGGTCAGTAAATCAGTTTTATTTAAGGAGAGGAAAAAAATTAAAAAGGAGGATTACTTAATTATGCATGTGCATGTTCTTTTGGTGCATTGCGTTCTAAATGATTGGCCATAAATTCGTCATCACATGGCTTTCTCGCCCAAGTAGTGCCATCTTAATAGATTAGACATCTACACTTCAGATGCTTATGATCACCAGTTCCAATCAATGCCTAAAATTTGTCATGTTTTCCTCCAGATGGTCAAGCTTTAATAAATAACCATTCCTAATTGTTGTTCTACGCATTGTAGTGTTAGATCTCTTTCAACAAGAGTTTCTTGTCTGCTTTAGGTACTGGTTGAAATTTTTTTCAACTCCCAAATGAAAAAAAGGAACCAAAAAATTCTTATAGGTATAGTGTTTCAAATATTTTTTTTAGTTTGGATTTGATATCTGATTTGGTTATGGAATTCCAATGTTGTTATTACCATTTGCTTTTTAAGAAATGTAGTTATATTTGTTTTCTTAGGTTTTTATCAAACATTTTTATAGGTTGAAATGCTAGAACATCGGAGGCTTCGGTTGGAACTGGAACCTCTTACCTTTGACAGCATATCTTCTTTTAGTGGAGATTTGAGTTCATTGGAGTTCAGGAGGGTTGTTTGTGAAGGAGTTTTTGATGAAAGTAAATCAATTTATGTTGGTCCACGTTCTAGAAGCATTTCGGGCGTGACTGAAAATGGCTACTATGTCATTACCCCCCTCATCTCGCTATCAAGCAACCCTATAAGGTCGGTACACTTAGTGCTATGACTTATTAACGGTATATCGTTCTAAATTAAGAATTACTTGTATAACCATGTTTCTACAAAAGCAATCAGTCATAAATTGTGTTATTTGCATGTGAGAAATTGCTTCTTTTAAGATTATTTGTGTAACCAATTTCTACCCGGTAGAAGCTCCTTGAATCTTATTACTTCATGCTTTACGTGTCAACAGAAAAATACTTGTGTGAGAGGGATACTGTTTCTCAGAGTCCATCAACTGGTTATTGGAAATCAAACACTTCAGCATTTTTGTATATCCACTAACTTCTCAAGGAGAGAAGTCATTACCAAAGAGTTCGAAGTGAAGCCTATGTACTGTTACAGTTCGAATATCTCACTATTGTAATTGCTACCATTCTACCTAGTTCTAGGTAACAAAACAGACACAAACCTCAAGCAACTTTATATTGTTTACAACACGATTGATTTGTGGGGATTGCCTTTCAGGAAGGGATCTACCATCTTGCTACTTTCCCTTTTCCTAATGATACTGAGGTTCTTATTATTCTTTTTATTTTTCTTCTAGGAAAGCCATGTAATTAAAAGTCGCATAAAAGAAACAGTACGTAAAGCTCCTGTGGTAAAAAAGAAAAGTGCAAGATAAATAGTTTGATCACCAAAAAATTGACTCTAAAAATTGCAAATATCATTGGACAACATATGCTACATTTAGAACTGATAACTTAAAAGGGAAACTGCCACCTCCCTCTATCTAGATTTAAGGAAAGCATTGAAAGAAATTGATTCTTTTCTATGTTGTTTCTTTTGGGGACTGATGGTCAGTGTAGTTGAATACCTGCTCATGATATTGAAACTTACTGTGAGCTTCGTATTGTGTTCACTAATCTCTCTTTCCATTTTTTCTGGCCTTCCTCATGGAGCCAATTGTAAACTGAAGGACATTTGGGGTCTAATTACAGAAAGTTGGCGTCAACTTTCCCGGTATCATGCATGCACTACATGTTTGGGCACTCCTAAGTAGGAGATATTTCTCAGTGTATCGGATGAGTTGATCAGTGTATCGGATGAGTTGATCTGTTCAAATGTTTTCTAATTATACTATTTTACAAGAAAAACGTCCGTGCTTCTTTGTTCTTATACCGATTGATTAAGAAATCTTTTGTCAGTGTGCAGTCGCCAGTTCTGATCAACAGAGGATGGGTTCCACGCAGCTGGAGAGACAAACATAGGGAAGGTTCTCTAGATGGTGAACAACCTTCAAATTTGGAATTTGCCAGTGCTGGAGTAAATGAAGAAAGCACTTGGTGGAAGTTCTGGTCCAGGAAACGTAAAACCACCGAGGTGTATTATTTATTTATTTATTTGTATACTTATTAATTATTATTGTTATTATTTGCTGTTATGTAATACATTTATTAGTGCAGAGAAATAAGTTTTAACCTTGGTGATGGAATTTATAGGTTCAGCAAGATCCTCCTATCACTTCTGTAGAAGTTGTTGGTGTTGTTCGTGGGAGTGAGAAGCCAAGTATATTTGTCCCAGAAAACGACCCCAGCTCTGGTCAGTGGTTCTATGTTGATGTCCCCATGATTGCACGTTCTTGTGGACTTCCTGAGAATACTGTTTACATTGAAGATGTCAATGGAAATGTTGACCCTAGTAATCCATATCCTCTCCCGAAGGATGTGAATACTTTGATCCGCAGTTTAGTCATGCCACAAGACCATCTAAATTACATGTTGACATGGTAAGTGGACTTCTTGAACTGGAAAATTATTTGCATAATGTCCATAGTTTCCTTTTTTCCTTACAACTTTTAAGTCCGCCGCCTAAGGGTTATTCATGGTTCGGTTTCAACATGAAACTGCAAACCAAACCATATCGACCGATTTGATAGAAATCTAAACTGAACCTCAAGTAAAACTCAATTAAACCGAAAACCAAACCAACAAAAACTATGCTAAACCAATCTAAACCGAACCGACATCAATTATGTATTATCTATAAATTTTTATATTATATATAATTAAAAATAAATATAGGTATCAGTTCGGTTTCCTCATTTTTTTCAACCTCAAATGGAACCGATCACTTCGGTTTCAAAGTTTTTAAAACCGAAACAAAACCAAACCAAACCAAACCAAACCAAACCAAACCAAATTGGTCGGTTCGGGCGGTTCATTCGGTTTTTTGTTCTGCTTATCCCCCACAACACACACACCAACATTTATGCTCTATGCATTACTTGTGTACCCATGTGTAGAAATTACCAAGGTAGGTCATAAGGCCTTAAAATGTAATTAACTGAAAATATAGTATGTAGATATTGGAGAAGCATAAGGAGAGGAGGCTCAGACAAAAGTGTATTATCGACCGTGAATTAGTAATTTGGGATGATTGAATCTCAGTTTGTAGGTGGTGGCTTCTCCGAATTATGCCTTTGGTAAGCTAACCTCGAGGATATGAATGCACTAAATCTGAGTCGAAATCCTTGTTATGGAAGGATATTTTCAAGGATGTTATAGGCATAGGTGAGGATATGGGGAAGGAGACCTTTGTGATGTTGATTAATTGGGGTATTCCTTTAGTGATTACTACAAAACCCCCTTCTATGGTAGTAAAACTAGAATTAAAACTGCATATGGAGTTCATTAGCGTAGTTATCGATATCTTATGATATGCATGATATGATACTCGATATTTAGCGGATCTAAGCCTCATCGATACAGTCCATACGTATCTTGTAATATACATTGATATAGGCTGCAGGGGTTTGTCGTCCTTGTAATGAAGTTGACTTATAAAAGCCTTATAAATAAATAAAGGATTTTTTTTAGACATACCTGCTATTCACTAATCGATATTGAGATGCCCCCCTTAAACTAATTGAAATTAAACTTACCCCCTCAATGGATAGAGCCCTTGCCATTGTTGTGAGGGGTAGTTTATGTGACCAAATTACCCTCACGTTCTTTGCACATGTTCATCCACATCCTGAGACAAAAACCCAAATCCATTTGTAATAAACATTGAGATGTAAATGCGTATCCCGATGAACATAACGTGGCCCTAATTATTTATTCCCTAATCACACCACTTCTATTCCATCTGCACATACCCAACCAATATCACCATTCCTCCACCACAAGTCCCATCAAGAAAATGACCATTGTCGTTCTCATCGACCCACCAACATTCAAGTTGGCTTTTATTCTTTTTTAGAGGATCATTAGTGCATAAATTTCAGGGGTTTGGGCTATTAATCTAAGTCATTGCTATGTAAAACCCAATTATGTGTTCATGTGAGTTGAGAGCATTTGATCGATTGTAGATCCAATGCATGTGATGGTAGATATCGCGAGGTAGAAGCCACTGGTGTCGCAATCGGTGTTGATAACAATTAATGTTTTAGGAGGTATTGTTGGGGACATTCTAGATTAATAGGACTAGAAGAGTCGAAGAACGTCTTCATATTGGCCAATCAAGTGTACTGTGGTGATGATTGAATTGCAAGTGAAGACAGTGGTAGTGGGGGAGGGTGTTGGAGTAGATGGCGCAGGCGGGCATGGCGAAGGCGGTGTTGACGTTGGGAGGTAGTCTCGGGCACTCGCCTGTGACATTTTTTTTACTAGTCAAGGTCAATTTGTGACTGTGCAATGCTTTGGATTTCATGTTTTTAGTCCAAATTGTGTAAAATTACTTATTAAAGTGATGTATAATTGCACATATACAGGTCATATAGTTACATACAAGTCATACTTGAAAATGGATTGGAAAATAAATAAATAAATGTCGTTCGCGCTAGGAGCCTGGTTGCCTCGCCTACCTTCCTGAGGCTACATAATTGCTGCCACAGGTGGTGGTCTAGACGATGCTGTGGAGGGAGAGACGAGGGTCGCTAATGTAGTAGGTGGTATCGAGTAGGCGTGGGGCAAAGGGGTTCTCATTCTCAACACTCTCCAAGTAGTCATTGTCATTATTCAAAAACACAAGTAAAAAATTCAAAAAATTTGAACCCCCATTTAGCTTTATGCAAAGATAGTGACTTGACTGCGTGAGAGAAACAGAGAATGGGGAGTTGGATGTTTGACTGGGGAAGAAATGATTAGTGCCAGAGGATGTTCATCTAGATACACATTTACATCTCGATGTATACTACAAATTGGTTTTGGGTTTTTGTCTTGGAATGTGCATAGTGCATGAGGGTAATTTGAGCAGGGTTTTTATTGGATCTCAGAACCATTACACGCCTTCGGCAGCATTCAAATCTTGGACTTGTGATATCATCCACCACAAGTCTACTAGCTGATCTAGTACGCCGTTGGCCAGTGATCCGTGCATAATTCCATTATGATAGAATAAGAAACTTGCCTTACTTATTGAGGAACCAAGTTTATTTATCGCATTTTCTTCAGGCTTGCTTTGAAGGAGAGAAATTTCTAGAAACTTTCCTTCTATGCATAGGAGATTATATGGACTGCCTATCTATGTTATTCCTGGGGGTGGTTTGGAGTGAATTGATTATTTCCTCCACTATTAATAGTCGACCATGTACTTATTTCATGCTTTGAGATGCCAAGGTTTCACAAGGGGACAAGGAAATTCATTTGGTTGCTTGCTCTTGTGCTATTTCAAGAGGGCTTTGGATTGGATTCAAAGGAAAGATGATGAATCAGGATTGGTTATATGTGTGGATATTTTGGTGATTCTTTGGCATTTGAGTAATACTTATAATCTAAAAGGATTCAAGAGTTTTTGATTAATCGGGATGCGATTGATCAATAACCAATTACTATTGACCTTGTTTGTGCTTTTATATCGTTGTGTTTGTAATTATTGCCAGATGGGATAAATTTTTAGCTTCTCCATCTCTCCGTTCCTACTATACAAAGAATTTCTGTAAATGATAACAACTTGGTCTCCAATTATTTCCTAATCAGAGTTTCATTCTCGACAGGTATTCTCTATCGGCTGCTGTGACGTTCATGGCCATCAAGAGATTAAAAACGAAGAAGATTCGAACATAATTGGTCATTGGTGGTGCTAGATATTCCTTTTCATTTCCCTTCTACTTTTTCCATTGATTCAAATTGTACTTGAATTCCATACAAGAATCATTCCAAAGGATAAGGGATGATTAAACCACTATCGGTTTCGATTGACTATTCCGATTTTGACATTTTCTACATCTCAGCAATTTCAGCCATCTTTATGTCAAGTTAGATTGAACGTAGAAAGGAAAATTATGGATGATTTTTATATTCATACTCGAGTACTGCATATTGTGAAAATCTCATCTGTGTTATTGGATTGCACAAGTGCCCTATAGTTAGCTGGTTCCTACGATGGTATCACACCTTTTCAGTTCATGAAAGTTCTATTCGAGTCCGTCTCTTGATGTCTTGTTGAAACTTGCAAAAAAAAACTGTATGAACTCCTGAGTGAATCATCAAGGCAATTGGCAAAGCCCAAGGTTTCCTTTGGTTTCTTCTTTTGTATTCTCTTTCCTTCTATACATACATATAAATGTATCTTTCTTTAAAATGTTTTTATATATTTTTGGAACCTCCACTATAATTCAGTCCTTCATATTTTTCCTGAATCTCTCTTGCTGAATCGTGGCTGAATCTGAATTTCGTCAGTATGCCAATTATAAACTGTAATTTCAAAGAATCTTTCTTCCTTCTTGGTTGCATCTGCGTCACTTTTAAGTACAAAGTGAGGAAACTTTACATGCAATAGACTCGGATGCTTCCTGTGCCATCTAATGATTTCTATTGCCTTGCTTGTTTTGACGGGGTGGAAGGCTATCTGCTTAGGTAGTTAAGTGTACATATCAGGTTCTGATGATGTATACATCAGGAGTTAGGGGTGGGCTGTTTGAGGTTCGCTGCAGCTGCGACAATTACTTGGTGTGAAACTATTTGTGCCGGACTTACTATGCTAGAATGCAAGTCATGCCTGCCAGTGATTGGCATTGACCTCGGTTCAGCCAAAACTGTTAGTTCACGTTTGGCAAAGGAAAGCTATGTCAGAGGGTTATGTTGCAAACAGAAAATTACAAGCAGCCTGCTCTATCTTAGTTATATTGAAAAGCTGAAAGTTGAGATGAAAGTCTGAAAAACTTGATTAATTTGCTGAAAATGTCACGAGTGTTTTCGTTTTCATGATAGCAGAGAGGGGGAGAGAGGGGGAGCAGGAGCAGGAGCAGGAGCATATTAGTTGGTGATGTTACATAGAATGAAAATTCTGAAGTGCACTGGTCTTGCATACCTGGTATCTCGCCTGGATGGTCCCAGCACGTGCCTGGCATGGTACCATGCACGTGGATGGCTTGAAACAAATTTTTTTTTTTTTTTTGCAAAAATTGCCTTCTCGATCTGCCCTAATTTGAGTCGAAAAAAGGGGATCTGAGGGAGAGGAAGGGGAAGAAGAAGAAGAGGGAAGAAAAAAAGAGGAACTCAATCTGATTTTAGTCGAAAAAAGGGAAAGAGGAAGAGAAGGGGGATCTGAGGGAGAGGAAGAGGAAGAGGAAGAGGACTCGATCTGATTTGAGTCGAAAAAAGGGGAAGAGAAAGGGGATCTGAGGGAGAGGAAGAGGAAGAGGAACACTAGGTTCGCTCAACTGAAGGAGAAGCTTAGAGAAAGGCATTGAAGAGGAAGACCAGGGTTCGCTCGAAAAGGAGAACTGAAGGAGAAGCTTAAGTACTGGTGGAGGACGACAAGGGGTAAGTGGTAGATGGCAATTAGATTACACGTCTCAATTTGTTGGTGGCTTTGTCATGCTACTGTGTTCAAGGAGCTTCCTTCAATATTTTGCTAACCATCTACAATTTCCATTGATTGATAACATTGAACTTAATTAATAAGGGTTTACGATGCATTAAAAGCATTGTTTCTCCTTCTCCTTCTGCTTTCGTTTTTGGATTGTATGGCCGTGAACTTCATTGCTATTTTGTGTGAATTCGTGGCAATTTGTGAGGCATTCTGCAAATTTGTGAGAATTTGGTTTTGTTAGTAAAAATTTGCGAGGCATTTTGCAAATTTGTTAGTAAAAATTTGGTTTTGTTCCTCTTCTTGTGATGTGAGAATTTGTGGTAGTTAGTAAGAATTTCTGCAAATGTGATGTGAAAATTGGTGAAAAATTGTGTTAGTAAAAATTAGGTTTAATGAAATTCACATCCATACAAGAAATAAGGGGCAGATGTTATCAAAAATTGGTAGTGGTATTGATTATTTTCAATTTGCCATGGGGTTGAGGATCTCCACTGTCTGTGTTAGAAATTAGGCGATTTGTGTTAGTAAAAATTAGGCGAAACCGATGGCTGTGTTAGAATTTTTTTTTTTTACTGTGTTATTGGCATCTATAGCTTAATAACATCTTTTTTTTGTATGTTGAAATAAGGATCTTAACCCAACAATGGCATACAAGGCGTATGTGGTATATCACGGTCGTGTCCCTGGAATTTACGATAATTGGCAAGATTGTTCAATCCAAGTAACAGGGTATAGAGGTAGTTTGTTCAAGGGTTTTGCCTCAATTGCCGAGGCTCATACTAGTTATAAAGAGTGGGTTCGCTCAGAAGTGGTGGAATATAACGACGATGCAAGCTCATCATCTGAAGAGGTGATAAATAAATTGAGCAAGAACTACGAGGCAAGAACAGTGATCATTGGGCGTTGACAAGGGATTTTATTAATGCACTGCTAGTAGTGTTTCTTATGATAATGGTAGTTATTTTGTTCAAACTTGTGGCTTTATGAATACTCTGTAAGTGGTATTTCAAACTTGTATTCAGTTATGTTCTGAATGAATGAATATTTTGTTAATATCAGCAAAGGCAAGTTCTTGTTTTTCTACATAAACATGTTCTGAATGAAGAGTACTAGTGCTATGTCCATTGGAGATCATGCATTTGGACTTGTACGAAGTTCTTGCAGGTGAAAGCTTGTATATTGATATGTTGTGTAGCTATGTCCACATATCTTCCAATCCACATATCTTCCAATTGCCGGCATCTCCTGTCTAGAATTTTTGTTTTAGTGGATAATATTTCGGATCAGAATTCCCGTGTTCTTAGCGGATTTGAATTCAAAATTCAGACAATCTGACTAGAATATGATTCTTCTGCTCTCATAATTTGTTTGCATTAATCTCCATACATCAAAGACACAAGGGAAAACAATATAACAATTTAGGTACAACTGCATAAACTAAATGATTCCCCAAATTTACTGTTAGTTCATTCAGGTATGCTCCTTTAAGTGAAAACAACGGTAATTAAAAAATAGTGGAAGACTCTGCAAATATTTTTTGGCACCTGCTAAATAACACCATCACTTCTCCTGATGGACACCACCATTTTTTTTCTTCTCTAAATCTACCGAAGGATACCACCAATATATAATAAAAAATGTTTTTTTCTTCTCCCAAAACCAACGACTCCTCCTCTCCCGGTCGCACGAATCAACCCCTTTCCCACCATCTTCTGCTCCCAATCTCGTCGGAACTAGGACCACCAGCCACCATCATCAGCATCCACTTTCCTTTTTACCCATCCTCATCCTCCATCTCCCCTCTCTACTGCTTCTTTTGCTCTTACTCACGAGAAAACACGTCTTCCACCCTCCTTCATTTTCCATCAAAGTTGTCTTCCATTCTTAGTCTTCTTCCTCCCTCCCAACACCGACTTTAGTCCCCCTCTTCAACATCTTGTTGTCTTGTCTTTTTGTTCATCTTCCTAAGTTAAGGTTTTGGTGAAGTTTGTATATAGAAATGGACGAGTTCAATGAAAGCGAGGTTGGTATGCTTCAAGTTGATAATGCTGCAGTTGAGAGTCAACATTGCAGTCCATTTATAGGTGTCAACGGAGAAGATGGGCATTTTCAAGACGAAGAACGACCCGTTCCACTTGAGGTACACTCTCAACACTCTCAACTTGAGATGAGCTTGCATGAGTATCTTTATTTTTGTTATCATTATCCTAATATCATGTTTAATTTCATTTTTGGTTTATTTGAAGCAACTTTGTTAATTTTAGCGTTAGTTGTTAATATTTGAACCCTAAAATTTGCTTATTTGTAGGGTTAGTTTGATCGTTATTGTTTTTGTGTTGTTATTCTGTGCACATAATGCCATCACCGATCTTATAGATTTCGAGATACCTTGTCATGTAGAAGACCCGAAGGAACTTAAAGCATATTTGGAAGAGACGAATCTTCTAGAGGTAAGCTTTGTCCTTAATGATTTTATTCATTGCCCTACTTATTATATGATTGATTAAAATAATAAATATTTTTATTTACTTAATTTAGAAGGATGATGATGTTGAAGCCAATGATGCATGAGTACTAGAAGAAGTAGCTGATGATGGCTACTTGTTTATGACGGAAGAGGTAAGGTTAATTCTCGTAGGCATACATTATTTAATCTTGTTTCACAAGTTGATTGATTAGCGTTCCTAACGTTATTTTTTTTGTAGGTTTTCACATCAAAGTCATCCTTAGTATCTTGGTGTCAAGGTATTGGTAGGGAGAATAACATTGTTCTGATTATCACAAAGTCGGAACCTACTGATAGTGGATGCAGAGGAAGGCTTCACTTGCGTGACATTGTCAATGCAATGCATGAGCCACTGCGCTTTGTACTATTTTCGTGACATTAGATTTCAGGACCCAAACGCAGCGATCACATCAATTTTCTTTATGATAATCGCAATGGCTCTTGCATTTGCAAAAAAAATAAAATAAAAAAAAAAAAAAAAAAAAGATTTTCTGTTTTATGTCATTTTGTGTCAAAATTTTCATGGATTTTGATAAAATTTGTTACTTTTACTTGGACTATAGTTAACATTACAACAATTACTGAAATATACATAAATACTGATGCATAAATATACATAAATACTGAAATCATAATTTAGTAACATAAACATATAGTCATTACAACAAATAATTGTCTGAAAATTGTTTCTGAAATCACTAACTACATAACAAGACAAAAAATTGTATCTGAAAATTATACATCAATTCCTATGTCTTTTTCTGAGGTTCTTTTTTTAGGCATACTTTTCTCATGCCTCTTCTTGGTTCTGCCCTCAACGCCACCACCGACAAGAACTTTACTATCACCACCACCCCACTACCATCACCCATTTCTCTACCACCACCAACAACACCAGCACCACCATCATTCCTTCCTCTACCAGCATCAACACAACCATCACTCCTTCCTCTACCAGCAGCACCACCACCATCACCCCTTCCTCTACCACCAACACCAGCATCACCGCCACCACACCCTTTCTTCTACCACTACCACCAGTACCAACACTACCATCGCCCATTCCTCTACTAGCACCACCACCACCATCACCCCTTCTTTTACCATCAGCACCACCACTATCACCCATTCCTCTATCACCACCAGCAGCACCAACACCACCCCTCTCCCTACCACCACCTGTAGCACAACTAGTCTGAGCACCACCACTCAGAGTAACACCAGTTGGAGTACCACCAACATCACCAATTTGACTAGGTTGTTGCTCTTCTTCATTATCTCTTAAGGAAGAGAAATTTTTCGTAGACATTTGTCTTAGCAACTCACTTATTATATTGACCAACACACATTTGTCTTAGCAGCTCACCTATTCTATTGACCAACACACCCTTATCCACATTCTGTTTTTCATTAGAGGCGTCTACCAACTGAAGAGCCTCATCAACCAACTTGTTCTACAAGGAAAACATCGATCTTAGTAAAAATAAATAAATTATGTATTTCAAATGTAAGCTAAAATTTTAAACTATATATCAATTACCTGATTGTGAGATATGAACAATTTATTTCTTAAGGGATTAGTTCTCCTAGTATTTGGATGAACGAATGGCTAATCTCATGAAACCATTTCAAGTAGTCGTTGCTACAATCCTATGGAAGCTTTACTGGCACTCATTGGTTTTCAATTGACAGGAGACTATTCTGCCAAGTTGCACCAAATGAAGACAATATCTAGTGCTTCACCGAGTAGTTGTGGCCAGATCAACCTCTATTATTCATTTTGGCTTGAATGGGTGAATTTGGAATGACCTGTACCCTTCTCATCCGTCTCTTCACTCGATTATGGTAATAGGGTTCTTCAACATCAGGGCATATCAAGCGGCCTTGGAACCATGTAATGCTGTGAAGTGAAGTTCTTTGCTTGGATTCTGCATAAGTGTCCCAAATAACCTGTCAATACAAACATGAACTTATTAAATTTACTGAGATGAAACATGAACTTAAATGACTAACTTTTACCTCTTCAGGAGACCTGTCATCAAGATTCTCCCTAAGAGTCAAAATTTCTAAACTCACGACCCCGCTAAGTTGGGGGCAATCCCACTTAGCCTTGGTGGGGAGGCGATCATTCCACAAGTATCGAGTCGTACCCCAAAGGCTAAAGTGATTGTATATCCAACACTACAAAAGATAGTTAACTAAACAATTAACCTGAAATTGTACCTCCAAAAGCGACAGATATCCATATATTTGTTTGGTACCTGCTTTGCTAGCACAACTAGGTTGATGAAACAAGAACACCAAAGTATCAACTCCCATGTGTACCTTCCAATATCATCCACCTTCGTCAGCAACTTCAAATATTCGGTGCGCATCTTGGTTCCAGTCTCATCAGCGAAGATCATCATGCCCAAAAGAAATAACAAGTAACCTGTGCAATTTGTTGTTTCTTTTGAAGAGAATCACTTGTGCTCGCTTTTCCACAACAGTGATCCTTAATAAATGTCATCTCCATGAAACTCTGATACTTCTGGACATGCTTTTGTGCTTCGCTATTTTGAATCTCCAAACCATTAACCAAAAGTTGAATACACCCATCTAGCTTCATTTGAGTTCTCTTCACCATAACCAGCTTACCAACAATTGACAAATGAGTGATATGTTAGACATCATTGATGGTGATGGTCGTTTCACCAAAAAGGAGGTGAAAAGTGTTGGTCTCAGGTTGCCAACGGTCGATGAAAACACATATTGTGACCCTATTGATATGATCCTTACAATTGTCTACCAATGGTCATAGATCACTCTTACAGACCATTGAAATAACCTTCTTTGACTCCTCACGCAACCTCCAATCTGTAAACTTCTTGTACTGATGCCAACATCTCACTCCCCTCGATCGTACAATAAAAAATAAACTAGTAAGTATCCAAATAATGTTAAATTAGTTTGTTTGTATATTGAAAATACTTGAAAATATAATAAAACCTCCTGACCAAACCAAATGGAGTGAGCAACATGGCTATCATAATCTTCTAATATGGATGCATCGTTGGGACCACCAGGATAAGAAACTTTGCTAGGTTCTAGATCTTTATTAGGACCAGGTTCTACAGCAATAACTAGATTTTCATTTGGATCACCCGGGGCCACCACATCCCCTTGAGCCTGTGCATCCCGCTGACCCTGCTCACCTCCTTTATCCCCCTAACCCTACACATCCCCCTACCATGCTCAGCCTCCTCATCCCCCTGACCATGCACATCCCCCTACCATGCTCAACCTCCTCATCCCCCTGACCATGCACCCTTATCCGCTCCCTCAATGTCACGGGCCACACGTTGACTTTGAGATAGCAATAGGAGTGCCCGAGCTTCAGCCGTGACAATCAAATCACTCCCCATTGCATCTTCTCTCCTCTTCATCTCCATTCTTTTTCCTTCTGTCGTTGGATTTTTTTTCTCATCCATACCAGTTTGTTTGTTTTTTTACAGTTAAGGACTTTCTGAAAGTAGCCATCATCGGTTGTTCTTGCAGTTGGATGACCCCCACCATTACCACCACCATCACCCCCACCTACACTACCCCCAACCTCCTCCACAACATATTTGTTTGTCTTTGCCATACTAAACATTTAAAATAAATATGAAACAATTAAAACAACACAATTGAACACAACGACGGGAAGAGAAGAGAGATTTACCTGAATTCGTTTGGGTTTGGTTGAACAATCGAACACAATGAAGACCACGCACTAAATCGACACCAAATCGAACCAACTGAGCCCTAGAATTCTACAACATAGAAGATCCCCTTGGGATAGTTAACGTAGGCTAAAATTTGGAAGATGAATTTGTCCAGGCGACACACTTGTGTTGGGCAAGCATAGAGAGCAATCTAGGTTTGGGAAGCGTGAACTAGAGGTGGATTAGGCAATTACGGAGATATAGAATGTAGATGAATGTGGATTAGGCAATCAACACGAAATCCTTATTTGGATGGTAAAATTTACACTCCTTGAACTGCAGCAATTATCCCAGTATATTGTACAGTCAATATAAAATCAACCCATATCTGGGTGGCCAGGATATAAAACTCATAAATCATCCCCCAATATATTTCCTAGTAGAAAGATACAAAGAACATTTGTTTGCAGTTGGACAATAACCGAGGAAGGACTAGGATACTACGTGTAAAAGAACACTATCCAGTAAACGATGATTTAGAAAGTGCTGTTTTTAAAAATTTGAAAAGAAACACATTCCGTAGCTGTAGCACTTATTCAACAGATTAGAAACAAACAATACCGGACCCCTTCAAATCTACTCTGCCATGCTACAAGGCAAGGCCCCACCAATTGGGGGTGAGAAAAATATTGACAAAATCATTGGCAGTCGATTCTTCTATCTAGTTATGTGCATCAAGATTTTTTTTTTTTTTCTTCCAGTTATATCATGTTGCCAAAAAATAAACTAAATTTTCCATGGAATTTCATGTACAGTTAGCCTGATTTCCTTTGCCTGCAATTTGGTGAATAAATTGGAACCCTTCTCATATAATGGATAATATTTACTACAAATTATGGGAGTTGTGCTTTCACATTTCATGATACAAGTTTCACACGCTTTAACTTGAACTGAAATCAATTCAAGACATTAGAATTCTTATCCTTTTCAAGAAAAGAAATGAAAACTGTCCTTTTTTTTTGCACAAACACTACCATGGGGAGGGGGTTAGGCGGACCACAGAAAAAGGAATGTACCCTCAGGAACCAATGTAAAATCAAGAAACAAAATGTAAATAAAGGATGAAAAAAAAACTCAAATCAAAGATGTAAACATAATTTTGCATTTGCAAATATTACATATCTCATCAAATTTCTTCAATTTCACTATGAGCACCACAAGCATTCCTTAGCTCTGAAATCATCTTGTGTTCTTCCATCAGCAGATGAGGAACACAAACTTGAGTGGATCGATGGGCTGTCACAGCATTTGCAGAATATTGATCATGAGCCAAGTGAGTGATATTTCTTTCACTTGGGAACTCCCACTGAATTATGCCCTCCAACCTTTCAAGGTTAATTAGCTGCTGAATAGCATGTTGTATGATTAGCTGACTATCCCCGAGCTGATTCTCTGACACGCCCTTGATTATAGCCTATAAGAGTGACAAGAACAGAACATAGCATATCAACAAATAATTGTTGTATGTCATAATTCTACTAAATAGCATGTTGTATGATTCGCTGACAATCTCCGAGCTGATTCTCACATCCTTGATTATAGCCTATAAGACTTTGACAAGAACAAAACGTAGGATGTCAACAAATAATTGTTGTATATCATTATTATACTTATCTAATAATATTTAAATTGCTGATTTTTCCTTGCTATATCTTTCTCAAAGATGGAGTTACTCATTTGCTTGTAAATAAAATAAATTACTTCAAAGACTTCATCAAATGCACATATTAGATTCCAGTTTGTTGGCAGCCTTTTGGGTCAGGATGTACGGAACAGAGAGACGAGATTTGTGAGTTTGGTATAATCTGGATGTAATTAGACAATGGTTCTTGAGAAGAGTAAGTTTTGGTCAATAGTTCGATGAGAGAGTTGTATACTTCTTTTTCATTACTTCAGCCTATGTTTCAGTGTCCTCCCTACATTTCCTTTGTGCCAAATCTGTTTTTAGCCACTTTTCCTTTGTGCTGCATAATACCAACACTTTTCATCATCTTACAAAAGACAAGTAAGGTAAAATGAAGATCAATACGATCAAATACAGTAATTATCACAGCTGTCAACATCTTTATGGGTATCTTAATTTATCAATCTGAACAGGAAATCCCATAAACCCAATAAAATGGTTACCAGTATGAGACACAACCATCATCCACACTGACCACTTACAATCTAAATCGCCCTTCTATGAAACTGATCTTCTTAAAAACTCGAGACAGAACTAGCACTTCACATAAACCATCTATCTTACAATTCACATAGGTGTTTTTACTATTCATTGCTGACTGGGACAACTATCAAATGAAAATTGTAGATAAAAGAGTGATAGGATTGAAAGTTGGAAAAATGTTGGGGGTTGAGATTCGTTCTCCTCTACAATGACATATTTGTAAATATAAAACATGTAAAAGGGCAAAGAAAATGAAAAAAATTGTGAAAAAGTTGAGTGGAATGTACATGTGGCGGAGAGAGAAAGTATTGTGTTTTCCTTTATTTTAAAATGAAAACTATCATAATTATTTACGTAGTTGTCGGATTTGATAAACTTGGTATCATTGAAATGCAATTTTGAAGAGATTTCTAACAAAACCAATAATCAATACGAATACTTAAAATTTCAAAATACGTATTTTATTGTTAAAACATCAAGTATTTTTAAGATTTTCATGCTTAAGTATAATATTTTTCAAAGAAACAGATGAACATTTTATTGAACATTCAAACAAAGACTCCGATCATTCAATCGATTTTAATTTTAACCGAGTTTGACTCTAAAAAAGTTACTATTCTAAAATATGATATTTTTATGGAACTGATTGAGGGAAATGGTGGGATGATGGTGATGTGGGTGTCCAGTGTATGATAATTAATAGTAAAAATAAATAAACATATGTGGAGTGCTAACGACACGATTAATATGCTAGTAATACATAATTTAGAAAGCATACTCATGCAATAGTATAAATGATCGACGAAATGATCATCTGTAGATTTTCACAGTAACAATACACATGACACAATCTCAATCGATGCAACATAGTACTTTTTTTAAAAACCTTTGATAGGGAAATTTCTAACTCCATCCAAGAAGTATCCTTCAACTTAGAACCACACAAAAATAAAATATAAAAACCCGACCATAAACATGCGAGGAACAACATGGAAAAATAAGATTAGAGTGTGTTCATGATAGGTAATTGCAGCAAAATAATTCAAATAAATAAACCAAAATCTTTCACTATCTAAGGTTCATATGCGAGACCCTAATTACACAATAAAATCAAATAAAATACAACTTTATTCAATTCAATTCAAAATCTAAACTCTCAAGCTTTTCTTACAATGGCGAATGACCTCTATTTATAATTGACCCAAGCTTGCTAAACAAGCAATTGTTTCCTAAATAAAATAGAAACCCTAATTTGAAGTGAAATTCCTAATTCTAAATACGAAAGCAAAGATCTAAACTACTAATGTTGGCTTCAGCCAAGTTTCAATAATATTATAATATTTTCCTATATTCTTGTATCCATCATTCTCCTACTCTTAGAAAAGTTCGTCCTTTAGCTTAAAGCCGAAGAAATCATCAATATAACTGAAACACTCCATTAAGGAAAACAATGCAAAGTGAAGCCACAACAAATGGCCACGAAAAATTTTCATGATACACAAATTAGCCAAAAGGTGAAGTACCCATATCCACAGACCACCAAGAGCAGTCAATATTAGCCCAACAATTCAACATACAAAGTCCATGAACTTTGCCTCGATAACTACTCACCATGGACCGAGAAACGAGCTCAAAGTTGCTACAATGTGACCAAAATAATTTGTGAAAGAAATTCTGAACATAAGCTCTCTCCACCAATGATTTCGAATACGGATCAAGGAAAACACTATTACATGTTGTATCTGGCTCTAAATCATCCACCTCATTTCCAATAATTGGGAAAAAAAATATTGAACGATGAAATATATCGAATCTTGGAACGTGTAATGTACCCATGTCTTCTCCAAAAATTGGGAAGAAATCCAATAAAAAATATTGTTCCAAATCTTGAACTTCCTCAACAGTCTCTTCCTCAAACTTTAGTTCAAGAACTTTCAATTGGTTTATCAACTTCTACTTTGAGTTCCCTTTGAACTTGTGGCATTTGTTCAACATCTTGAATTAACTGTACTATAGTTGTCAGAATAGGCATCATGATAACGGTAGCAATTTGAGCATTTTGATTAACATACTGGTGTTGGGTAATAGTAACCAGGCTGAGAGACTTAACTTTGTAGATGGTAAGCGCATTATAAGGGTGAAATTCATACGACGATTGTGGAACATTCATCATGGTTGGGTAACCACCATAGAACACACCTGGGTATTGGGTTGGGATGCCCTGCGGGTACCACGTGTGGTAATTCAAATATATATATATTTTAAAGAACTAAACTGGATGCACTTACTGGGGTACAAATAACCTCTCTGGACAGCCACAGATGATCTGCAATAATTCAGAACTTTTGGGGACTAAACAGTTCAGGGACTGAATAAAGTCTATTTAGACTGAGGTGCTCTGACTAAATCATGGGTGAAAGCAGCCTAGTCCTACGGCTGTACCAACTAATTGGGGGGGGGGGGGGGGGGTTGGACGTGGACGTGGGGTTTCACCTTCATTTGTTTAGCTTCTTTTTCAAATCTTCTTCTACACCTTCAAATAAATAAAGAAAAATCTTTCACTACCTAAGGTTCATATGCGAGACCCTAATCACACAATATAATCAGATAAATTACATCTTTATTCACTTTAATTCAACATCAAACTCTCAAACTTCTCTTACAATGACCTCTATTTATAATTGACCTAAGTTTGGTTTGAAAGCAACTAGTTTCCTAACAAAATAGAAACCCTAACTTGAATTGAAATCTCTAAATCTAACCCACTTATTTAATAATATTCTAATATTTTACTATATTCCTATATCCATCAGTGCAATAATGAAACAAAATATCACTCCGCTACTCATTTGTATACAAATGTTGACAACGACTTCAAAGATTGTCAAGGGCAAGCAATTTGGAAAAGCATTTTGATTTTGACATAGTAAAGATGGAAGGGGAAAAAAGCCCATCAAAATGCAAATCATGGTAGTGCCAATGAGCTTAAATAAGATCAACAAGGACTTTAGTAGCTACTGCTAGAAGAGATAAAGTAAGTGAATTTACCGAGAAAAGTCTGACAAGGGATCAGTGGCTTCCTATGACGCGGTCCCGACCATACATTAAAACAAACATTAAGAGTGTGCTTAATTCTAAGGAAAATTTACCAAGAAAAATTTGCCAAAAGTGAGAAGGGAGAGGAAAATGGAGTATTTACCATTTTGGCAACATTGACCCTTATCCTAGAAAATGAGATCGAAATATTATCATTTTAGTTTTTAGAATAAAAAATAGCGTAAATAATGAGAAAATAGTAGTTTTAAAATAGGAAAAATCAATTAAAGATTTATGTTCACTAGTAGGATTTAAGCTTTTAAAAAATGATTTTTATGCTGGATCTAATTTCTTTGTCGCACCAAAGAGTCTTAAGGTGTATAGGAACTTCAGGCATCTCCAATAGTAAAAGTAGTATATATAAAATATAGTGATAGTGTTAAGAATTTGCAAAGACATACTCCAGTAGTAGATCAAACCATACACATTTTCAATGAACATTTACCCAAACGTATAAAACTACACCTTCGGATAGACAATTCGGGGATGAAATTAAAGTGTCATCTGAAGAACATCCATATTTTGATGATCACCATCCTCTTGAGGTAGAGTCATCTTCTACCTTAAGATGGATAATTTTTTCCCACTTCCTCTTCTATTTCTTCTTTCTTTTTGTAATCTTCCCATGACAAATTTTCCTTGACATCAAGCACATCATAAGAGAAAACATGCCAAAGTATGAAAAAATTATCCATCTTGAGGTTGAAATATACAAGCCAATTGCACACACTGGAGCAGAGTAATTTGCCATCATATAGCTCTTCCAACAAAATTGGAGAGCTAGTACTTTATTCTTGGAGTGATCGATGAGCAGGATATAGAATATAATTTGCATATAACATTTTATAAAGAATTTTACTAAGAATTTACATCTAATCAAATTAAATGAAATCTAACTTAATATTAATTTCGAATCAAAATAAACCCCCTTGTGAACCAGATATCTGATTTACATGATAATCATCTACCATAAATAAAAGTCTCACAAGAAGAATTATGGAGGATGCATATTATTGGACTACATTCCAACTACCCTGAAATAACACAAGCCAATCAAGAAAACTAAAATGTTCCTATCTATACATACCTCTACCTCCTCATGAGGCACGATTCAGACTCTCCACAATCATTTGAGTCATCGGGGTATTTGAAAAAATCCACAGGATATGTCGAGAATCTGCAATTTTACAAAACATCAATAGATTGCCTTTTTATAAAACTTAAATACATGCAAGGAGAAATAATATTATACCATATTCTATTTAATCTCAAATCGCTTGTGCCATAACAAGGTAGATCTAAAGAATCATAAACATTATAAGGATTTATTCATTAAACAAAATGAGAGAAATTCAAAGAAAAACTAGAAACCCCTTTGTGCTTAGTTTCTGAATCAACAGATTTCACGAAAATTGTCCACAGATAACACCTGCTCTGCAACACGATCACAAGCTACCATAATTGGATGTATCTATATCAAAACAAGGCTGAAAACCGTGAAGCCAACAAAAGCAAACATCGTAACAAAGCGAACATGTAACAAGCACTGTTCTATGTTTGTTTGTACCAGGCAATTGGCACCTCCCAAAATTTCATTGACAAGTGAAGGAATTAAAACCATTTAATAGCACCATCATCAGTTCTTGATAAAAAACTGAATAATCAATAGTTGCAATCAGCCAGAACAATCTCCCTTGTCACGCAATACAATAAATAATATTTAGTAGTATGAAAATCATGACTTGTCGCAGAGATAATGCAGTTTGAAAACACTCGGCTTCCCTGGAGAAGGATGCAATGTCAGTTAATAACATATCAATGCCAATTGAATAAATGACGTAAAGAACCGAAATTATGTTTTGTAGAACAACATACAGAAGTCAAAGATCCATATTCAATTAGAATGATCATTGAAATAAAACATGAAAAAGGTGTTGTGAAGGCACTTTGTATTCCTTTCTCTCCTATGCAGGAGAAGGTGATTGCTGAGCTCCATAGTGGAGGTTTAGGTAGTCATCCTGGTGTCTGGTGTCAGTAAGATGTTTTTATTACGGGAGAACTACTTTTGACCCATGCGACCTGATGTTAATACATTTGTGTGGAAGTTTTATGTGTGCCAGACTGCTAAGGGACCGTTGAAGAACGCTGGTTTGTATTCTCCTTTTCCCATTTCAGAGAGGTTGTGTTGTATGTTTCCTTGGATTTTGTTTAAGGTTTCCGACATTCACAGGTTTAAATTTGGTTTTTGTGGTAGTTGACCATTTTTCCAAAATGACTCATTTTATCTCTTGTCGGAAAGATGATGATGCCCCTCATGTTGCTAATATAATTTTCGGAAAGTGGTATGACTTTATGGTGTTCCTCGGAGCATTGTGTCAGATCGTGATACGAAGTTTACAAGGCAGTTTTGGAAGACTTTGACGCAACATTTGCATTGTTCTTTGAAGTTTTCCAATGCATCTCATCCGCATAGTGATGGACATAGAGAGGTTGTTAATAGAAGCTTGGGTAATCTATTGCGTTGTTTGATGGTTGAATATGGTACTTCTTGGCATTCCGTTTTGCCTCATGTAGAGTTTGTGTATAATAATATGGTGAGCAGAAGTACGAGACATTCGCGTTTTCAGATTGTGAAGGATTTTTTCTCCTTATGTTCCACTAATTTAGCACCAGTTAATAGTATGCAGAGTTTGTTCCACCAACATGTTCACAGTCGTTTGACTAAAGAATATGATAAACATAAGAGTACTGTTGATTGCCATAAGTGGTTTTTTCTTTTGAACCAGGCGACTTAGTTGTAGTCTTTCAGAAGGGTAAGCGACGGACAGGAAAAAGCTCCAAACTCATGATGCGGCGCACTAGACCTTTTTCCACAGTGCGGAAGATTGGTGATAATTCTTATGAGGTTGATTTCCTTGAGAGTTTTTGCATGCACCATTCGGTTAACATTGCAGATCTAACTCCATTCCTAGGTGATGTCGCACCACCTATTCCACTACCGGTGGCAAGTACATTTCTTCCTCACGTGATTGATTGTATGGAGAGTATTTTGGAGAGCTTTGATGTTAATCCTTTCGACAGTGTACCCAACCGATTTTTGGATCAATGGAAGGGACGACCTACTTTTGACAACTCGTGGGTTTATCAGCTTTTGTCCTCTATGGACCTAGATCTGTTGACTTCATATGTGAGCACGAACTCGAGGTCAAGTTCTTAATGTAATAGGTGTACTTGTAAATATGGTAACATTGACTGTTATACTTTCCTACATATGGTAACATGAATATATTCCTGCATATTGATTGTTATACTTTCCTATTAACTTGGAAAGATAACAGGAATATGGTGTATAGCAGATTTTGTGGGATATTAGTTCCTAGTTTCCTTTTTTGTAGAACAAGTCTTTGTATATATATATATGGTGTATCATTCTCAAAGGATATAGAAGAAAAGTTTATTCTTTCTCTACATTTGCTTTTATGGTATCAGAGCCATAGGCTTTTTTTTTTAAAAAAAAATCCTGTCTTCTCGTCTTCATCGTCTTGTCAGTGATCATCAAGACAATGAGTTCAGAGAAGGAGACAATCAGTTCTGGTAAGGATGGATCATCATCTACCACATCCAGCCCAGCCATATCATCTGTGGTTGCACAGTCCTTTGGAGAGGGATCTTTGTTGCAGATCACAAATCACAAGTTGAATGGCAAGAATTTCCTCCAGTGGTCCCAATCGGTTCTGATGGTGATCCGAGGGAGAGGAAAAATGGGCTACATCACAGGCGAGGTTCAACGCCCCAATACGATGGATCCAACCTATGAAAACTGGGAACTAAATAATTCCATTGTCCTGGCTGATTAACTCAATGGAGCCACATATCAACCACACTTATTTGTTTCTTCGCACGGCCAAGGCCATATGGGACACTATCAAAGAGAATTATTCAGATCTTGAAAACACCTCACAAGTTTTCGAAATCAAGAATAAACTCAAAGATATTCGGCAAAGAAAGCTGGCTATCACCGAATATTACAACATGTTGCAGACTCTATGGCTAGAACTGGATATGCACTATGAGGCGGACTGGGGTGATCTCAAAGGCAACAAAAAGTTTAAGAAACATCTAGACAAGGAACGACTATATGATTTTCTATCCGGGCTCAACAAAGAACTAGATGAGGTACGAGGACGGATTCTAGGTCGGAGACCACTACCTTCCATCGGTGAAGCTTTTGCAGGAGTACGTCGTGAAGAAAGCAGACGCCGAGTGATGCTTGGGGAAAAAAGGGACTCATCCGTGGATTCTATAAGTGAGACCAGCTGAAACCTCTGCTCTTATAACAAAAAATACTGTTAACCGGCCTTATGGTGATCAAAAGTCGAATCAGTGCCCACGGTGTTCTCACTGTAACAAACTTGGCCATATCCGAGAACGATGTTGGGACCTCCATGGAAGACCTGTCGATGCAAAGCCAAGGAAACAACCTCAAAGCAAGGGACTTCAAGCCACTACAGAATCAGAGGAAACCAACAACAATGAGTCAGCTGGAATTTTCTTGAACAAAACTCAATTCGAACAGTTGTTCAAACTTATGAGTCAGCAAACCATGACTAATCCCAGCATAGCAACAAGCAGTTTTGCTCATCAAGGTACTGCCCTTCATGTAGAAAAACAAACTCCTTGGATATTTGACTCTGGCGCATCTGTCCACATGACAGGTAACTCATCCCTATTTTACTCCTATACTCCATGCCATGGGAGCTCAAGAGTAAAAATAGCAGATGGAACCTTTTCTACTGTTGCTGGAAAAGGATCTATCCGCCTGTCCAACATAGTTGTGCTACATTCTGTACTCCATGTTAAAAAATTAACATGCAACCTGGTTTCCATTAGCAAACTCACCCGAGACCTTAATTGCACTGCTAATTTTTCTGTTCTTGTCACATACAGGAGCAGGGATAGAGAAGATGATTGGCACTGCAAGGAGGATGGCGGACTACTATTTTGAGAATGGTGAACATGTGAATAAACATGCTGCAATAGCTGAGAATATTTCTTCTCCTTCCAATAAGGATGTAATGATGTGGCATCGTAGGTTAGGCCACCCCAACTTTCATTATCTCAAACATTTGTTTCCAGATTTGTTCCTTAATAAAAATCCTAGCTCCTTTCAGTGTGACATTTGTCAATTGGCCAAACACACACGTGCATCATATCCAACCAAAATATACATTGAGTCTCATCCTTTCACCTTAATTCACAGTGATATATGGGGGCCTTCTCGTGTAAAAAAATATCACGGGAACTAGATGGTTTATTTCGTTTATCGATGATCATATTAGAGCATGTTGGGTCTATTGTTTTAAAGAAAGAACCGAGGTCTCCAAAATCTTTCAAAATTTCCACTCCATGATAAAAAATCAATTCCAGACCTCAATTAAAATCTTGAGGACTGACAATGGATCAGAGTATTACAAGTCCAACTTAGGTGATTATCTAGCAACCAATGGTATCATTCATCAGAGTTCATGCACCAATACACCACAACACAATGTCGTTGCAGAATGGAAAAATCGCCATTTACTTGAAGTTGCTCGATCCCTATTGTTCACAATGCATGTTCCCAAATATCTCTGGGGAGAAGCTATTTTAACAGCCTGTCATCTTATAAACCAAATGCCATAAAAAATCCTCCAATTCCAAACTCCCATGTCTGTCCTTCTACAAAGTACAAACCTACCCAATGTTTTGATCTTTCTCCTCTATTCCCCTCAAAATCTTTGGTTGCACAGCTTTTGTTCATGTACACTCTCAGAATCGTTCAAAACTTGACCCAAAAGCAACCAAGTGTGTTTTCATTGGGTACTCTTCAACACAACGTGGGTATAAATGATACTTACCCTCTCTTCGTCGTATGTATGTGTCAATGGATGTTACCTTCCATGAAACTCAACCGTATTTCCCAATATCCCATCTTCAGGGGGAGATTCTAGAAGAAGATGGATCTTTGGAAGAATTTGATCTTCAAACACCCATGCCCTTACCACTACCTACTTTACCTAGTTTAACCGAGGCCATTATGCCACAATGTGCAAGGGAAAATATTGGAAATAGGGGGAGATAATTCCCAAATACCCCAACTACTCGTTTATTCACACAGGAAGCATTCTCAAAGTAGTAGTAAGCCTGATGCCCAGCAAGGTCAGAAGTCTGAATCAGTCCCTCTCCCAGGTCTTGAGCCTACTAGTAGTCCTATTGATACAGACTTGAGCAACAATTCAGATCTGGATCAGCCCATTGCTCTCAGGAAAGGTACAAGATCGTGCACGCAACATCCAATTTCAAAATTTATCTCATATGAGAAACTGTCTCCCAAATTTTCAGCCTTCACTACTGCTTTAACAAATATCAAGATACCAAAAGATATTAAGGAGGCTCTCGCAGACCCAAAGTGGAGATTAGCAGTTCGGGAAGAAATGGGAGCCTTGGACAAAAATGGTACGTGGGAGATTGTTGAGTTGCCTAGCGGGAAAAAAATTGTGGGATGCAAGTGGGTATTTACAGTCAAGTTTAATGCAGATGGTAGTGTCAACTGATACAAAGCAAGGCTAGTTGCTAAAGGCTTCACTCAGGCTTATGGTATAGACGAAACATTTTCCCCTGTAGCCGAACTCAATTCCGTAAGGGTACTTTTATCTTTAGCTGCTAATCTTGATTGGTCACTTCAGCAGCTAGATATAAAAAATGCCTTTCTAAATGGGGATTTACATGAAGAAGTGTATATGGACCCTCCTCCAGGGTTTGAGAAGAAAGGAAAATTAGTGTGTAAGTTGAAGAAATCACTTTATGGCTTGAAGCAGTCTCCGAGGGAGTGGTTCGAGAAGTTTACTCAAGCTGTGAAGGAACGGGGTTTTACACAAGCACAAACTGACCATACTATCTTCTACAAACATTCTAAGGACGACAAAAGAACAATCCTTATAGTATATGTAGATGATATAATTGTTACTGGAGACGACCAACCTGAGTTGGAATCATTAAAGGGGTATCTCGCTAGCAAATTTGAATTAAAAGATCTAGGCACACTCAAGTATTTCTTGGGTATGGAAGTTGCCAGGAGCAGTTCTGGAATCGTTGTTTCTCAGAGGAAGTATGTACTTGACCTTCTTCAAGAAACATGCTTGTTGGGATGCAAACCACTGAGACACCTATGGAGCCCAATGCCAAACTTGGACTTGAAGGCGGGAAGGAGATTGATCAAGAGCAGTATCAAAGACTAGTAGGCAAGCTTATCTACTTATTACATACTCTGTCCTGACATAGCCTTTGCAGTAAGTGTTGTTAGCCAATTTATGCACTCACCCAAAGAAAGACACCTAGAGGCAGTCTTTAGGATTTTGAGGTATCTGAAAAAATACTCCTGGAAGGGGATTGTTCTTCATGAAGGGAGATCACAAGGCTGTGGAAGTCTATACCGATGCTGACTGGCAGGTTCTTCAGTGGATAGAAGATCGACATCAGGATACTGCACTTATGTTTGGGGCAACCTAGTGACATGGAGAAGCAAAAAACAACCTGTGGTAGCTAGGAGTAGTGCAGAGGCTGAATTTCGGGCATTAGCACACGGTATATGTGAGGGGATTTGGCTTGGAAGACTACTGGAAGAACTAAAAATCTCCAGTAATTCTCCCATAAAGCTCTATTGTGACAACAAAGCAGCAATTAACATTGCTCACAATCCAGTTCATCACGATCAAACGAAACATGTAGAGGTGGATCGTCACTTTATCAGAGAAAATATTGACAATGGGAGCTTTTGCATGTCATACATTCCAACTAAGGAACAAACTGCTGACATCTTGACAAAAAGTCTTCACAAACCGACATTTGAAAACCTTGTGAACAAGCTAGGAATGAAAAATATTTACATTCCAGCTTGAGGGGGAGTGTAAATATGGTAATTGTTACACTTTCCTACATATGGTAACAGGAATATATTCCTGCATATTGATTGTTATACTTTCCTATTAACTTGGAAAGATAACAGGAATATGGTGTATAGCAAATTTTGTGGTATATTAGTTCTTAGTTTCCTTTTCTGTAGAACAAGTCTTTGTATATATATATATATATGGTGTATCATTCTCAAAGGATATAGAAGAAAAGTTTATTCTTTCTCTACATTTGCTTTTAGTACTTTTTTTTTGAAAGGCAAGCAGGGTTTTTATAGGATCCCAGAACCCATAAAGATGCCGCAAGCTGGGTATGAACCCATGACCTAGTGGTACCATCCGCCAAGCTCTAACCGTTGAGCTGTCATGCCATTGGCTGCTTTTAGTACTTAGTAATAAAGAGACCCCGTAGTTAGAGATATTTAAGAAGAGAGGGGTTTATTCTCAGTTAGTTCGGATTGTAACTTCAAGAAAACTAGGGTTCTTAGTATGAATAAACTAGGTTTTCATTTCCTTTTATTACATAGTGTTATCCGCTGCCTCTGATGTATCACGTGTCTAATGTTATTCCCTAACTTTTTGAAAATTTCAACTCAAATGAATTCAAAAAAATTAGTTTAGTATTGTCCTTTAAGTGTAAACGACAACTTGGTCCTAAACGGGCAGTCCAGATGCTTTTTATCTTTAAATTGCCAATGCCTCTTTAGAAATTATTCCTCATGCAAGCTGAAACTTATTTCTAAAGTGTAATAATACTCCAAGATGTCCTTTTTGGTTATACATCTAGATCGTTATAGCTTAAATCAGGTCACATTTATGAATCTATGACCTCTAAATTCAAACATTACACTAACATGGTAAACTTAAGATTTCCTTTCTAAGCTCATAGACCTAGGATCATGTATCAAAATATAAACATGATAATATAGGCAAGCACGCATTTGATCATATGAACAAGAATAAAAGTGACATCGTGATATCTAACTTCACTATGAATGAAGTTTATACACGTAGATATAAAAAATATCATAAAAACAAGTTAGCTCTACTTCTATCTCCTTTGAAACTCGCCTCCATTAATAAAGTCACTAACTAATTGAAAAACCAAGGAAACTATAGAACACATGTAGATTGACATTTCTTATAAACATGTAGACAACTATGGATTTAGTTGTAAATCCTGCTAGAAAATGAACAACTAAAAATCCATGAGAACAACCTCGATGGAATGAACAGAACCTATGTTCAATCCACAATATGGTAATAAGTCACAAAAAAAACAACAGTTGAAAATCGTAGATGAAGAATGAGCCATGCTTCCATATAAAACATAATTAAAACTGAAGCAAGAGATCCAAAAAGAATACAATAAACGTGTACACAAACACAACCATAGTATAATTCCTCGTTGAAGACAATTTGTTTAATGTAGAATTTCTTTCTTAGCCCCCAACAAAGAAGCAAAGGCAATTCAGAAAGCAAGTTTCTTTCATCGAGATGACAATGTCCATGGCAATTTTGTTCTTCTCATAAAAAGAGAAAAGAAATTTGATCTAATTTAACTTAGAGGCCAAAATAGTAACAACAATATGGAGATGCATACTGAGGACCACATTCCAATCACTTTAAAGTTACAAAACACACAATAACACAAACCAATAAATAAAACTAAAACTTTCGATGTCTACACACCTCTACTTCCTCGTGAGACAGGATTTGGACTCTCCTCGGTGTCACTAAGAAATCCGAAACAGCCAAGGTATCTGTCGAGAATCAGCAATTTTACAAAACATTAGTAGATTGCCTTTCTTATAAAACTTAAAATACGTGCAAGGAGAAAACATATAAAACCATAATAAAAGAGAAAATAACTTAATTATCTTAGTGAAGGGAACTTTTAAGCTCAAATCCTTTGCTTCTCCCATAACAAGGTAGATATAAAGAATCACAAACTCCATAAAAACTGTCCTAAAACAGAATGAGAGAAGTTCAGAAGCAAAACTAGTAAAACTGCTCCTATAGATTCTGAAAACAGATTTCAAACAAGCTTTGCAAACCCTGAAGCCAACAAAAGCTTATGTGACAATTCAGTTGGAAAAACCTACATGATCAACCAAAGGCGAAGACAACTATCGGATACTCTAACACCAAAGTCCAACTAGCAAATCAACTCCAAGTAATGATTCCACTAAAACAACACAAAGGAACGAACAACCAATATAAACAAAATAACCATATAAGCAAAAAGAGGAAATTTTGAAATTATGTTCTCAAATAGAACTGGTCATCGCACAATGAGAGTCCATGGTATAGTAAATAGCGTAGATACCAATTGAATGAAAACAGAAACGCCCTGCAAATCCACCACTTGGTAAGTGACTTTGAATAATATTAAACAATACGCAAATTTAAAGGAATTATAACATCAGGGAAAAAGGCAAAGAAATTGTACGCTATAAATCACTGTGTAACTTTGTAGTAATATTAAACAATAACAAAAATTCTTTTCACTCTACCTAATTTTTTGATATGGTAGGTCAACAAAAAAGAAATAGGTTCTCATCAAACGTTCATACTGGTTAGTACTTTGTAGGATACCACTTCTTGTTCTTTTTATTTTAACTTATTATTTTTAATTTTTGTGATCAAATTTTGCCAGATAAGGCAAAGTCATATTTCGGAAAATTGTCTGTCCAACAATCCAAAAACCTAGTTGTGATTTTACTATCTTTTTGCAAATGCTATTTCAATCTGAACCACAATTTATATTAAAATCATATTCCAATGCATATAAGGATTCATCAAAACTCCAAATTAGAATTAACCAAACCATTCCAATTGTTCAAGCTCATGAAAAAACATTGGTCCAACATTTTCCTTTTCCTGAAATTTATCCTTGCTTCCCTTGGCATCCCTGAAAATGAGGTATAACTAATTAAGCGAATAATCACCTCTTTTGAATCATATTGACTCGAGACCTATAACCTGTTAAGTGAAAAAAACCCACCGCTTAATAGGTCACGTACATGAAAGCGCAAACAACAAGCTCAAACTCAAAACACACAGATAACAGAAACATGTTTATCCTGACAATCATAATATATAGATGAAATTCAAAGGAAGAGTCAAACCACATGTGAATGTAATCCAAGAATTGAATCATTTGACTTATGGGAAAACCAAACATATGATCCTATTTACAACATCATAAATATAATAAGTGCAACAAGAAAGTAAGACATGCCACCGTAGAAAGCTAAAAGTTTGCAATTTATAAAGTTTGCAATTTATATACACCTTTACCTCGAAATGAAAAGCAATTCAAGAACTATACCTTGCCACAAAACACGATTCAAACTGCCGTCGATCGATAAAGTCACTAAGAAATGGAAGACTAAAGGAAACATAGAGAACCTGCAACTCGACAAAACAACAATAGATTGACTTTTTTTTATTAAAACATAAATTCATGAAAAATTTATTGCTTCTGCAGTAAGACTGGATAAATTTAAAACATAAAAAAGATATCTAAATCAAACCAAAAAAATCCCCTTGCATAATAATCAACCTCTTTCACGAAAATATTCCAGAGAGCACCCCATTTTGCCAGAAATTTTAAATTCTATATCAAAACAAGTCTGAGAGCTAAGAAATACAAATTCTATATATAAAAGGATGCAAACGAAAAATCTAACACCAAAACTGGTAAAAATTGAACTCCAGGCAAATTATTCCACTAAATCAACACAAAGGAATGAAAAAACCAATATAAACAAATTACCCATATACGCAAAAAGAAGAAATTATGGTCTCAGATAGACGTGGGCACCTGGGCACTGCTGAATGAGATTCCACGGTAAAGTAAATAGCACCGATATCAATTGAATGAAAAATGAAATGCCCTACCACAACAATCCACAACTTTGTAAGCGAGCTTGAATAATATTAAACTTACGCAAATTTAGAGAAAAATTATAACATCAGGGAGAAGGAAAAGAAATTGAATGCTACAAATGATTTAGTAATCTTCACTTCCATTCCGGTCAATTCTTGAAACACCAATCCATCATAACTCAAGTTAGTTAATACATAAACATAAACATAAACATAAACGGACATAAATAAGCTACTAAGAAGGGAGCAAAAACAACCAAATATTCTTGTGACTCTACCCAAATTTTTTGATACGGTAGGTAAAAAAAAGAAATATGTTCTCATCAAAAAAATTTAGACTAGTAAGTTCTTTGTAGGGAACAACTATTTTTTTTAATTATTTAATTGTTTTCAAACTTTGCCAATAAGGCAAAGTCAAATAACAAAACATGATTAAACAAAAACCATAATTCCAATTGTATTTTGGAAAACTGCTTGTCCAACAACCCAAAAACCTAGTTGTGATTTAACCATCTTCTTGTGAACGCTACTCCAATTTGAGCCACAATTTATATTAAAATCACATCCCAATGCATATAAGGATTCGTAAAAACTCCAAATTAGAGTTGGCCATACCATTCCAATTGTTCAAGCTCATGAAAAAACAGTTATCCAACATTTTCCTTTTCCCTGAATTTATTTTTGCTTCCCTTGACATCTCCAAAAAAAGATATAACTAATTAATCGAACAATCACCTCTTTTTGAATCAAATTGACTCACAACGTACAACCTGATAAGAAAAAAAAAACCACCAGTTAATAGATCACATACATGAAAGCACATACAACAAACTCAAACTCAGAACATACGAATAACTAAAACATATTTATCTTGACAGTTGTAATATATAGATACAATTCAAAGGAAGGGTCAAACCGCATGTGAATGTAAACCAAGAATTGGATCATTTGACCGACGGGGAAAACCAAACATTTGATCTTATCAGCAACATCATAAATCTAATAAGTGCAACACGAAAGTAAGACGGGCCACCGAAGAAAACTAAAAGATTGCAACTCACACACACCTTTACCTCGAAATGAAATGCAATTGAAGAACTATACCTCGCAACAAAACACGATTCAAATTGCCCTCGATCAATAAAGTCACTGACCAAACAATAATAAATTGATTTTTTTTTTTTAAATAAAACATAGAATTCATGGAGTAATCTTATACCTAAAGGAGCAACAAACTTAATAATAACGTGAAAGGACATGCGTTTAACTTCGAATGCATCCTTTGATTTCGAAATAACAAGTTAAATAGAACATGTCACAATCATAATAGCTGGATAAATCTAAAATATAAAGAAAGAAATCTAATCAAACCAAAAGAACCGCTGGCATAATAATCAATCGCTTTCACGAAAATATTCCAGCAAGCACCGCATTTTGCTATGCAACATAATCACAACCTACCATAAATACATTTTCTATATCAAAACAAGCATTAGAGCCAAGAAAAACCAAAAAGATATACATAAATAAAAGAATGCAAACGGTAGGTAAAAAATGAACTCCAAGCAAATTTATCTGCTAAATCAACGCAAAGGAAGGAATGAAAAAACCAATATAAACAAAATTTCCATATACGCAAAAAGAAGAAATTCTGAAATTACGATCTGAGACAGAACTGGGCACCACACGATGAGAGTCCATGGTATAGTAAATAGGGTCGACACCAATTGAATGAAAAAGAAACGCCCTGCCACACCAATCCACCACTTTGTAAGTGAGCTTGAATAATATTAAACTTAAGTAAGATTAGAGAAATTATAACATTAGGGAGAAGGGAAAAGAAATTGTACGCTACAAATAATTTTGTAATTCTCTCCTTCCATTTCGGCCAATTCTTGAAATAACAATGCATCACAACTCAAGTTAGTTGAGAACATAAACATAAACGGATATAAATAAATTACTACGAGGGGAGCATAATGAAGCAATCAAATATTCTTTCGACTCTACCCAAATTTTTTGATACTGTAGTTTCTCTCATTAAAACATTCATACCCGTTAGTTTTCCGTAGGATACAAATTTCTGTTGTTTTTATTTTTATTTTATTTTTTTCAATGTCGAAATTTTTTCAACGTGATCAAAACCAATGAAGCAAATTATTCCACTAAATCAACAAAAAGGAATGAAAAAACCAATATAAACAAAATACAATATAAGCAAAAAGAAGAAATTATGGTCTCAAATAGAAGAAGAAATTGCACAAGGGGAGTCCATGGTATAGTAAATAGCGCCGATACATCATCATCATCATCAAAGCCCATTCCTGATATTTTCGGGGTCGGCTACATGGATTTTGGTTCTCCAAGCAATGCGGTCTTCCCACATATCCTCGTCTAATCCAAGCTCAATGATATCTTCATTCACCGCCTTCATCCAAGTTTTCAACGGTCGTCCCCTCCGTCTACACCCTCCATTAACTTGCCAATCTAGACATTTTCTAATTGGGGTCATGCTTGGTCTCCTCCGCACATGACCAAACCAAGTTAAACGTCTTTCTCTAATTTTGTCCTCTATGGGCGCTACACCTAAGTATCTCCTAATTCTTTCATTTCTAATTTTATCCTTACGAGTTTTACCACACATCCACCTTAACATACACATTTCTGCTACTACCATCCTATGCGTATGTTGTCCCGTAGTAGCCCAACATTCTGAACCGTATAGCATGGCTGGTCGAACAATTGTCTTATAGCATTTCCCTTTTAGCCTTGCAGGCATCCTTCTATCGCATAATACTCCTGACGCCATTCTCCATTTCAACCAACCAGCCTTAATCCTATGGTCTACATCTTCTCCAATAGCTCCATTCTTTTGAATTATAGATCCAAGATATCGAAAAGCCTCACACTCTGGGACCTCTACACCTTCGATCTCAATTGCATTACTTCTCCCTCGTGGTTCACAACCAAAGTTGCACACTAGATGCTCTGTCTTCGAACGGATAATTCTAAAACCTTTACTCTCTAAAGCCTCCCGCCACTTAACTAATTTCTGACCTAAACCTGCACTAGTCTCATCCATTAAGACAATATCATCTGCAAATAACATGCACCAAGGTACATCTTCTTGCAGATGTCTCGTCAACTCATCCATGACCAAAGCAAAGAGATATGGACTTAATGCCGACCCTTGATGTAGTCCTACTGACACTGAAAATTCACTGGACATCCCACCTACTGAGCGAACACTTGTTACAGCCCCTTCATACATATCCTTAATGATATCGACATAACATTGAGACACTTTCTTCCTTTCAACCACCCACCAAATTAACTCCCTGGGGACCCTATCATATGCTTTCTCCAGATCAATAAAAACCATATGCAAACTCTTACGTGCCTCTCGATATTTTTCTATAGTTTGCCTAAGCAGGAAGATGGCCTCCGTAGTAGACCTACCCAGCATAAATCCAAATTGATTCTCCGAAACCGTGGTTAAACTCCTAAGTCTTCGTTCTATGACCCTCTTCCAAAGTTTCATCGCATGACTCATAAGTTTTATCCCTCTATAGTTCGAGCAATTTTGGATATCCCCTTTGTTCTTATAAATTGGTACCACAATGCTATGCCTCCAAGAATCTGGCATTATTCTAGTTTTCAAAATCCTATTAAAGAGCTTAGTTAGCCATTGAATCCCAACTTCTCCCAAACATTTCCATGCTTCAATTGGTATATCATCCGGTCCAACGGCCTTCCCTGTCTTCATTCTTTTTAAAGCTTCTCTCACTTCTGTGGCACTAACTCTGCGATGGAACACGCGATCTCTCCCTTCCTGTGAAGCATACCCCTCCAAGTTTAACTCCCATACACGTGTTCCATTGAGTAGGTTTCAAAAGTAATCATTCCATCTATCTAAAACTCTTCCATCCTCATGCTTAACACACTTAACATGACTCAAGTCCCTAGTTTTTCGTTCTCTAGCTTTAGCTATCTTGAAAATATCCTTCTCCCCTTATTTCGTACCTAGCCTATTATAAAGATCATCATACGCTCTCTTCTTAACTTCCCCTACTGCTTTACTACTCAACTTCTTAGCCTGCTTAGCGCCGATACATATTAAACGAAAAAAGAAACGCCCTGCCACAATAATCCATCACTTTGTAAGCGAACTTGAATAATATTAAACATACACAAATTTAGAGAAGTTATAACATCAGGGAGAAGGGGAAAAAAATTGTACGCTACAAATCATTATGTAACTTTTCACTTCCATTTCGGTCAATTTCAGAAACACAAATCCATCATGACTCAAGTTAGTTGATACATAAACATAAACTGATATAAATAAACTACGAAGAAGTAAGCAGAAAGAAGCAATCGAATATTCTTGCGACTCTAACCAAATTTTTTGATACGGTAAGTCAACAAAAAAAAATTCTCATCAAAACAAATCATATTGGTTAGTTCTTTGTAGGATACAACTTCATTTAATTTAATTTTTTTTTAAACTATTTAATATTTTTTTCAAATTTTGTCAACAAGGCAAAGTCAATTAACAAAACGTACTTTAATAAAAAAAAAAGATAATTCCAATTTTGTGAATGATACTCCAATCTGAGTCATAGTTTATATTAAAATCATATTCCAATGCATATAAGGGTTTATAAAAACTCCAAATTATAAACGACCATATCATTCCAATTGTTCAAACTCATGAAAAAACACTGATCCAACATTTTCCTTTTCCCTGAATTTATCTTGGCTTCCCTTGACGTCCCTAAAAATGAGGTATAACTAATTAATCAAACAATCAACTCTTTTTGAATCAGATTGACTCACAACCCATAACCTAATTGGTAAAATAAAAGAAAACCACCACTTAATAGGTCACATGCACAAAAGTAGACACAACAAGCTCAAACTCAGAACATACGGATAACTAAAACATGTTTATCCTGACAATCATATATATACAGATGCAATTTAAAGGAAGCGCCAAATCAGGATCATTTGACTGATGGGGAAAATCAAACATTTGATTCTATCAGCAACATCATAAATCTTATAAGTACAACACGAAAGTAAGACGGGCCACCGAATAAACTAAAGGATTGCAACTCACACACACCTTTTACCTCGAAATGAAATGCAATTCAAGAACTAAACCTCGCCACAAGACACAATTCAAACTGCCTCGATCAATAAAGTCACTAAGAAATGGAAAACCAAAGGAAATGTAGAGAACCTGCAATTCGACAAAACAACAATAGATTGAATTTGTTTTTAATAAAACATAGAATTCATGGAGAAAACCTATATGTAAATGAGCAACAAACTTGAATAATATTAAACTTACGCAAACATAGAGTAATTATAACATCAGGGAGAAGGAAAATAAATTGTATGTGACAAATCATTGCTTCACTCTACTCTTTCATTCCGGTCAATTCCGGCAACATCAATCTGTCATAACTCAACTTACTTGAAAACATAAACAGATATAAAAAAACAACTAAGAAGGGAGCATAATGAAGCAAACAAATATTCTTTCAACTATAACCATTTTTTTTTTTTAAATGTTAGGTCAACAAAAAAGAAACAGGGTCTCATGAACACATTCATACTGGTTAAATATTTGTGGGATACAATAATTCCAATCGTATTTTGGAAAACTGCTTGTCCAACAACCCAAAACATAGTTGTGATTTCACAATCTTCTTGTGAATGCTACTCCAGTCTGAGCCACAATTTATATTAAAATCATATTCCAATGCATATTAGAATTCGTAAAAAATCCAAAATAGAACCGATCAAACCATTCCAATTGTTGAAGCTCATAAAAACACATTGATCCAACATTTTCATTTTTCCTAAATTTATCTTTGCTTCCCTCGGCATCCCAGAAAATGATGTATACTAATTAATCGAATAATCACCTTTTTTTTAAAATCAAATTGACTCACAACCTACAACCTTATAAGTAAAAAAAAAAAAAAAACATCAGTTAATAGGTGACACAAAAGTGCACACAACAAGCTCAAACTCGAAACCTACGGATAACTAAAACGTGTTTATCCAGACAATCATAATATACATATATGTAATTCAAAGAAGGGTCAAACCACATGTGAATGTAAACTGATTGGATCCTATCTGTGACTGTAAACAAAATAAGTGCAACATGAAAGTAAGAATTGTCACCGTAGAAAACTAAAAGATTGCAAGTCATACATACCTTTACCTCGAAATGAAATGCAATACAAGTGTACCTCGCCAGAAAACACGATTCAATCTGTCTTCGATCAATAAAGTGACTAAGAAATGAAAAACCAAAGGAAATGTAGAGAACGTGCAAATTGAGAAAACAAGAATAAATTGACTTTTTTTAATAAAAAAAATTCATTGAGAAAACATATACCTAAAGAAGAATTTAACATGATAATCGTGTGGAAGGGCATATTTTTAACCTCGAATTCATCCTTTGCTTCTACAATAACAAGTCTAATATGACATATCACAAACATCATAAGATTTGGATAAATATAAAACGTAAAGAAAAAAAATCAAAATCAAACCAAAATAACCCCTCACATAATAATCAATTGCTTTCACGAATCCAAAGAGAACCGCATTTTGCTCTGCGACATGATCACAACATACCATAAATACAAAATACCCATATGGAAAAAAGACGAAATTCTAAGATTATGGACTCAAATACAACTAGCCACCGCGCAGTGAGTAATGCCGACAACAATTGAATGAAAAAAGAAACACCCTGCGACACCAGTCCATCACTTTTTAAGTGAGCTTGAATAATATTAGACTTGCGCAAATTTAGAGGAACTATAACATCAAAGAGAAGGGAAAAGAAATTGTACGCTACAAATCATTGCTTCACTCTACCCTTTCATTCTGGCCAATTCCTAAATCAATCCATCAAAACTCAACTTACTTGAAAGCATAAACAGATATAAATAAACAACTAAGAAGGGAGCAGAATGAAACAACCAAATATTCTTTCGACTGTACCCAAATTTTTTGATACAGTAGGTCAACAAAAAAGAAATAGGTTCTCATCAACACATTCATACTTGTTAGATATTTTTAGGATACAATAATTCCAATCGTATTTTGGAAACTGTCTGTCCAACAACCCAAAAACCTAGTTGTGATTTCACAATCTTCTTGCGAATGCTACTCCAATCTGAGCCAAAATTTATATTGAAATCATATTCCAATGGATATAAGGATTCGTAAAAACTCCAAAATAGAACGGATCAAACCATCCTAATTGTTCAAGCTTGTGAAAAAAATTGATCTAACATTTTCCTTTTCCCTGAATTTATCTTTGCTTCCCTTGGCGTCCCTGAAAATGAGGTATAACTAATTAATCGAATAATCACCTCTTTTAGAATCAAATTGACTCCCACCCTACAACCTAAGAAGTAAAAAAAAAAAAAAAATTTGTTTAATAGGTGACGCGAAAGTTCACACAACAAGCTCAAACTCTGAACATATGAATAACTAAAACATGTTTATCCTGACAACCATAATATACATAGATGCAATTCCAAGAAGGGTCAAACCACATGTGAATGTGAACCAAGAATCGGATCATTTGACTGATGGTAAAATTAAATATTTGATCCTACCTGCAATATCATAAATCCAAAGGAGCAACAAACTTAATAATAAAACATAGAATTCATGGAGAAAACCTATACCTAAAGGAGCAACAAACTTAATAATCAAGTGGAAGGGCATATGTATGACATTGAATGCATCCTTTGTTTTTGCAATAACAAGTTAAATATTACATGTTAGATACATCACAAGAGCTGGATAAATCTAAAACATGAAGAAAAAAAATCTAAATTAAACAAAAAAAAACTCATCGCATAATAATAACCTCTTTAACGAAAATATTCCAGAGAGATCCGCATTTTGCTTTTCCACATGATCACAACCTACCGTAAATACAAATTCTATATCAAATCAAGCGTGAGGGACAAGAGGGAAGAATATATATGAAAGGATGCAAACAGAAAATCTAACACCATAGCTGGTAAAATAGGAACTCCAATAAAATGATTCTACTAAATCAACACAAACAAATGAAAAAACCAATATAAACAAAATACCCATATACACAAAGAAGAAATTCTGAAATTATGTTATCAAATATAACTGGGCACCGCACAATGACATCAATGGTATAGTAAATAGCGCCGACACCAATTGAATGAAAAACGAAACGCCCTGCAACACCAATCCACCACTTTGTAAGTGAGCTTGAATAATATTAAACTTATGCAAATTTAAAGGAATTATAACATCAGGGAAAATGTAAAAGTCATTGTCATTCTACCCTTCCATTCGGGGCAATTCTTGAAACATCAATCTGTCATAACTCAACTTACTTGAAAACATAAACAGATATAAATAAATAGCTAAGAAGGGAGCATAATGAAGCAACCAAATATTCTTTAGACTCTACCCAAATATTTTGATACGGTAGGTCAACAAAAAAGAAATGGTTCTCATCAAAACATTCATTCTGGTTAGATCTTTGTAGGATACTACTTCTTGTTCTTTAATTAAAATTTTTTTAAATTAATTTTTTTTTAACTAATTTGATCATAAAAAATTAAAAACTCCAATAAGATTTTGGATAACTGCCTGTCCAACAACCCATAAACCTAGTTGTGATTTCACAATCTTCTTGCGAATGCTACTCAAATCTGAGCCACAATTTAAATTAAAATCATATTCCAATGCATATTAGGAATTATAAAAAGTCCAAATTAGACCGACCAAACCATTCCAATTGTTCAAGCTCATGAAAAAATACTGATTCGACATTTTTCCTTTTCCTTAAATTTATCTTTGTTCCCTTGGCATCCCTGAAAATGAGGTATAACTAATTAATCGAACGATCACCTCTTTTCGAATCAAATTGACTCACAACAAACAACCTGATAAGTACAAAAACAAAAAAAAACACCGCTTAATATGTCACGTACACGAAAGCCCACACAACAAGCTCAAACTCATACACACATTTACTTCGAAATGAAATGCAATTCAAGAACTATACCTTGCCACAAGACACAATTCAATCCGCCCTTGATAAATAAAGTCACTAAGAAATGGAAAAACCAAATGAGATGTAGAGAACCTGCAACAAAAACAAAAATAGATTAACTTTTTTTTTTTTAAATAAAACAAAGTATTCATGGAGAAAACCTAAACCCAAAGGAGCAACAAACTTGATAATCACGTGGAAGGGCATTTGTTTAACCTCGAATGCATCCTTTGCTTATGCAATAACAAGTTAAATATGACATGTCATAGACATAATAATTGGATAAATCTAAAACATAAATAAGAAATCTAACACCAAAGATGGAAACATGATCACAACCTAAAATAAATACAAATTCTATGTCAAAACACGTCTGAGAGCTAAGAGGGAACCAACAATATCTATAAAAAGATGAAAACGAAAAATCTAACATCAAAGCTAGTAACGAATGAACTCCAAGCAAACTATTCCACTAAATCAACACAAAGGAATGAAAAAGACGAAAGGTACAGAGACTCAGCGAGTGAACTAGGTTTTAGGCACCCATGATATAATCTCTAATAAAAGACACCTCCCTTGTCACCTAATCGATCGTGGTGAAGTCAACAATGGATTCAGCAGAACCAATATAAACAAAATACCAATATACGCAAAAAAGTAAATTATGGTCTCAAATAGAACTAAGCACTGAACACCAATTGAATGTAAAAAGAAACGCCCTGCCATAACAATCCACCACTTTGTAAGCGAGCTTGAATAAATTTAAACTTACGCAAATTTAGAGAAATTATAACATGAGGGAGAAGGAAAAATAAATTGTACACTACAAATCATTTTGTCACTCTGCACTTCTATTCCGGCCAATTCCTGAAATGTCAATCCATCATAACTCAAGTTAGTTGATACATAAACATGAACAGATATAAATAAACTACTAAGAAGGGAGCAGAAAGAAGCAACCGAATATTCCTGCGACTTTACCCAAATTTTTTTACTTGGTAAGTCAACAAAAAAGAAATAGGCTCTCATCAAAACAATTCATACTGGTTAGTTCTTTGTAGGATACAACTTTTTTGTCAAATTTTGTCAATAAGGCAAAGTCAATTAACAAAACATGCTTAAATAAAAAAATATAATTCCAATATTGTGAATGCTACTCCAATCTGAGCCACAATTTATATTAAAATCATATTCCAATGCATATAAGGGTTCATAAAATCTCCAAATTAGAAACGACCATACCATTCCAATTGTTCAAGCTCATGAATAAACACTGATCCAACATTTTCCTTTTCCCTGAATTTATCTTGGCTTTCCTTGGCATCACTAAAAATGAGGTATAACTAATTAATCGAACAATCACCTCTTTTTGAATCAAACTGACTCACAACCTACAACCTGATAAGTTTAAAAAAAAAAGCCCGCTTAATAAGTCACATAAACGAAAGCGTCCACAACAAGCTCAAACTCAGAACATACAGATAACTAAATCATGTTTATCCTGACAATCATAATATATGTAGATGCAATCGAAAGGAAGTGTCAAATCACTAGATGCAATCCAAAGGAAGCATCAAATCGCATGTGAATGTAAACCAAGAATTGGATCATTTGAGTGATGGGGAAGACCAAACATTTGATCCTATTAGCAACATCATAAATCTAATAGGTGCAACACGAAGTAAGAAAGGCCACCGAAGAATACTAAAAGATTGCAACTCACACACACATTTACCTCGAAATGAAATGTAATTTAAGAACTATATGTCTCCACAAAAGACGATTCGAACTGCGCTCGATCAATAAAGTCACTGTGAAATGGAAAACTGAAGGAAACAAAAAATCTAACACCCAAGCTTGGTAAAAAAAAAAATGAACTCCAAGCAAATTATTCCGCTAAATCAATACAAAGGAATGAAAAAACCAATATAAACAAAATACCTATATATGAAAAAAATATATATGAAATTATGGCCTTCGATAGAACTGGCCACCGCACAATGAGAGTCCATGGTATGGTAAATAGATTTGCTACCAATTGAATGAAAAAAAAAACACCCTGCCACACCAATCCACCACTTTGTAAGTGAGCTTGAATAATTTAAACTTACGTAAATTTAGAGAAATTATAACATCAGGGAGAATGGAAAAGAAATTGTGGGCTACAAATCATTTTGTAACTCTACCTTTCCATTCCAGCCAATTCTAGAAACACATATCGATCTGAGCATGAATAATTTAAACTTACGTAAATTTAGAGAAATTATATCATCAGAGAGAAAGGAAAAGAAATTGTACGCTACAAATCATTTTATAACTTTACCCTTCCATTCCGGCCAATTCCTGAAACACCAATCCATCATAACTCAAGTTAGTTGAAAGCATAAACATAAACGGATATAAATAAACTACTAAAAAGGGAGCAGAATGAAGAAATTGAATATTTTTACAACTCGACTCAAATTTTTTGATACGGTAGGTCAACAAAAAAAGAAATAGATTCTCATTAAAACATTCATATGCAAAGTCAATTCACAAAGCATGATTAAATAAAAATGGATAATTCTAATCGTATTTCAGATAAACTACCTGTCCAACAACCCAAAAACCTAGTTGTGATTTCACAATCTTCTTGCGAATGCTAGTCGAATCTGAGCCACAATTTACATTCAATTCATATTCCAATGCATTTAAGGATTCGTCAAAACTCCAAATTAGAACGAACTATAAACCATTTCAATTGTTGAAGATCATGAAGAATCAGTGATCCAACATTTTCCTTTTCCCTGAATTTATCCTTGCTAACCTTGGCATCCTTGAAAATTGACTCGCAATCAACTCTTTTTTAATCAAATTGACTAACCTGACAAGTAAGCGCAAACTTTCATTTTCCAACATTTTCCTTTTCCCTTTACCTGACAAGCGCAAACTAACCTGACAAGTAAGCGAAAAAACAGTGATCTAACATTTTCCTTTTCCTTGAATTTATCTTTGCTTCCCTTGGCATCCTTTAAAATTGACTCGCAATCAACTCTTTTTGAATCAAATTGACTAATCTGACAACTCTTAAAAATAAAAAAACCATCGCGTACACGAAAGCGTAAACAACAAGCTCAAACTCGGAACATATACCTGAAACATGTTTATTGTGAATGTAAACCAAGAATTGGATCATTTGACTGATGGAAAACCAAAGCTTTAATCCTATTTGCAACATCATAAATCTAATAAGTGCAACATGAAAGTAAGCTAGGCCACCGCAGAAAACTAAAAGATTCCAAGTCATACAGACATTATCTCGAAATGAAATGCAATTCAAGAACTATACCTCGTCACGAAACACAATTCAAACGACTCTCGATCAATAAAGTCACTAAGAAATGGAAAACCAAAGGAAATTTAGAGAAACTGCAACTGCAACTCGACAAAACAACAATAAAATGACTTTCTTAATAAAACATATAATTCATTGAGAAAACCTATACCTAAAGGAGCAACAAACTTGATAATAATGTGGATGGGCATACGTTTAACGTCGAATGCATCCTTTGCTTCTGCAATAACAATATGACATGTCACAGACATAAAAATAGGATAAATCTAAAATATAAAGAAAGAAATCTAAATCAAACCAAAAGAACCCCGCGCATAATAATCAACCGCTTTCAAGAAAAATATTCCAGAGAGCACTGCATTTTGCTCTGCAACATGAACATAACCTACCAGAAATATAAATTCTATATCAAAACAAGCCTGAGAGCCAAGAAGAACCAAAAATATATATATGTATAAAAGGATGCAAACAAAAAATCTAACACCAAAGCTTGGTAAAAAAAATGAACTCCAAGCAAATTATTCCACTAAATCAACACAAGAAATGAAAAATCAAATATAAATAAAATATCAATATAAGCAAAAAAGAATAAATTATGAGATTATGGTCTCAAATAGACCTAGGCACTGCACAATGAGAGTCCATGGTATAGTAAATAGCACCGACACCAATTGAATGAAAAAAGAAACGCCCTACCACAACAATCTACCACTTTCTAAGCAAGCTTGAATAATATTAAACTTACGCAAATTTAGAGAAATTATAACATCAGGGAGAAGGGAAAATAAATTGTATGCTATGAATCATTTTGTCACTCTGCACTTCCATTCCAACCAATTCCTGAAACACCAATCCATCATAACTCAAGTTAGTTGATACTTAAACATAAATAGATATAAATAAACTACAAAAAGGGAGCAGAAAGAAGCAACCAAATATTCTTGTGACTATCCAAATTTTTTGATACGGCAAGTCAACAACAAAAAAAATGGTTCTCATCAAAACAATTTATAATGATTAGTTCTTTGTATTTTTTTTTTTCAATTATTTAATTTTTTTCAAATTTTGTCAATAAGGCAAAGTCAATTAACAAAACATGCTAAAAAAAAGATTAACTCCAATCTTGTGAATGCTACTCCAATCTTATATTAAAAGCAATTTCAATGCATATAAGGGTTCATAAAAACTGACCATACCATTCCAATTGTTCAAGCTCATGAAAAAACTTTGATCCAACATTTTCCTTTTCCCTGAATTTATCTTGACTTTCCTTGGTGTCCCTAAAAATGAGGTATAACTAATTAATCGATTAATCACAACTTTTTGAATCAATTTAACTCACAACCTAAAACCTGCTAAGTAAAAAAAAAACACCGCACAATAGGTCACATACACAAAAGCGCACACAACAAGCTCAAACTTAGAACATACAAATAGCTAAAACATGTTTATCCTGACAATCATAATATATAAATACAATTTAAAGGAAGCGTCAAACCGCATGATAATGTAAACCAAGAATTGGATCATATGACTGAAGGGGAAAACCAAACATTTCATCCAATTAGCAACATCATAAATCTAGTAAGTGCAGCACAAAAGTAAGACAGGCCACCGAAGGAATCTAATAGATTGCAACTCACACGCCTTTACCTCGACGTAAAATGCAATCAAGAACTATGCCACGCTAAAAAACACAATTCGAACTACCCTCGATCAATAAAGTCACAACGATAATAACGTGGAAGGGCATACATTTAACCTTGAATGCATCCTTTGCTTTTGCAATATCAAGTTAAATATGACATGATCACTATCAAAAATATAATTTCTATATCAAAACAAGCCTGAGAGTCGAGAAGAACCAAAAAAATATATGCATAGGTATAAAAGGATGCAAACAGAAAATCTAACACCAAAACTTGGTAACAAATGAACTCCGAGTATATTTATCCACTAAATCAACACAAAGGAATGAACTACCAATATAAAAAAATACCCATATACGCAAAAAGAACTTATGAAATTACGGTCTCCGATAGAACTGGCCACCGCACAATGAGAGTCTATGGTATAGTACATAGCGCCGACAACAATTGAATGAAAAAGAAGTGCCCCGCCCACCAATCCACCACTTTGTAAGTGAGCTTGAATAATATTAAACTTACGCAAGTTTTGAGGAATTATACTATCAGGAAGAAGGGAAATAAATTGTACGCGACAATTCATTGCTTCACTCTACCTTCCATTCCGGCCAATTTCGGAAAACATCAATCCATCATAACTCAACTTATTTGAAAACATAAACAAATACAAAATAAACAGTTAATAAGGGAGCATAGTGAAGCAACCCAATATTCTTTCAACTATACCCAGATTTTTTTTAAACGATAGGTCAACAAAAAAGAAATAGGGTCTCATTAACACATTCATACTGGTTAGTTATTTGTGGGATACAATAATTCCAATCGTATTTCGGAAAACTGCCTGTCCAACAACCCAAAAACCTAGTTGTGATTTGACAATCTTCTTGCGAATGCTACTCCAATCTGAGCCAGAATTTATATTAAAATCATATTCCAATGCATATAAGGATTCGGAAAAACTCCAAAATAGAACCGACCAAACCATTCCAATTGTTCAAGCTCATGAAAAAGCATTGATCCAACATTTTCATTTTCCCTAAATTTATCTTTGCTTCCCTTGGCGTCCTTGAAATGAGGTATAACTAACTAACGTATAATCACCTCCTTTTGAATCAAGTTGACTCACAACTTACAACTTAATAATTATAAAAAAAAAACCACTGTTTAATAGGTGACACGAAAGTGCACACAACAAGCTCAAACTCTGAACATACGGATAAGTAAAACATGTTTATCCTGACAGCCACAATATACATAGATGCAATTCAAAGAAGGGTCAAACTGCATGTGAATGTAAACTAAGAACTTGATCATTTGACGGATGGTAAAACTAAACATTTGATGCTACCTGGAACATCGTAAATCCAAAGGAGCAACAAACTTAATAATGAAACATAGAATTCGTGTAGAAAATTTATACCTAAAGAAGCAACAAACTTAATAGTCATGTGGAACTGCATATGTTTAAATTATGCATCCTTTGCTTATGCAATAACAAGTTAAATATGACATTTCATAGACATCACAAGAACTGGATAAATCTAAGACATAAAAAAAGAAATCTAAATTAAACAAAAAAACCCATCGCATAATAATAACCACTTTCACGAAAATATTCCAAACAAAACCACATTTTGCTTTGCAACATGATCACAACAGACCAAAAATACAAATTCTATATCAAATCAAGCTTGAGGGGCAAGAAGTATATATATATATATATATATATAAGCAAATGATTCCCTACTAAATCAACACAAACTAATGAAAAAACCAATATAAACAAAATACCCATTTACGCAAAGAAGAAATTATGTTCTCAAATATAACGAGCACTGCACAATGATAATCCATGGTATGGTAAATAGTGCCGATACCAAGTGAATGAAAAAAGAAACACCCTGCAACACCAATCCACCACTTTGTAAGTAAACTTAACTTAATCTGACAAATTCCTAATCATCTGTGATAACTCAACTTATTTGAAAACATAAACATCATAAACATCTAAGAAGGGAGCATAATGAAGCAACCAATGATTCTATACGGTAGGTCAACAAAAAAATTAGAACTGATAAACCAAGTTATGATTTCACAATCTTCTTGCGAATCCACAATTTAAGTTAAAATGATATTCCAGTGCATATAAGGATTCGTATAAAATCCAAATTAGAACCGATCAAACCATTCCAATTGTTCGAGCTCATGAAAAAACATTGATCCAACATTTCCGTTTTCCCTAAATTTATCTTTGTTTCCCTTGGCATCCCTGAAAATGAGGTATAACTAAATTCATCAAACAATTACCTATTTTCAAATCAAATTGACTCACAACAAACAACCCGATAAGTTAAAAAAAAAACCACCGCTTAATAGGTCAAATACACGAAAACCCACACAACAAGGTTAAACTCATACACACCTTTACCTTGAAATGAAATTCAAGAACTATACCTCGCCACAAGACACGATTCAAACCGCCCTCAATCACTAAAGTCACTAAGAAATGGAAAACTAAAGGAAAATTACAGAACCTGCAACAAAAACAACAATAGGTTGACTTTTTTTTTATTTTAATAAAACAAAAAATTCATGGAGAAAACCTAAACCTAAAGAAGCAACAAACTTGATAATCATGTGGAAGGGCATTTGTTTAACCTTGAAGGAATCATTTGCTTCTGCAATAACAAGTTAAATATGACACGTCACAGACATAATATGTATGGATAAATCTAAAACATAAATAAGAAATCTAAATCAAACCAAAAGAACCGCTCGCATAATAATCAACCGCTTTCACGAAAATATTTCAGAGAGAACCACATTTTCCTAAGCAACATGATCACAACCTAAAATAAATACAAATTCTCTATCAAAACAAGCCTGAGAGCTAAGAGGCAACCAACAATATATATAAAAGGATGGAACGGAAAATTTAACACCAAAGCTAGTAAAAATGAATTCCAAGCAAATGATTGCACTAATCAACATAAAGGAACAAAAAAACCAATATAAAAATATCCCTATATGCAAAAAGAAGAAACTATGAAATTATGTTCTCAAATAGAACTAGGCACTGCACAATGAGAGTCCATGGTATGATAAATAGTTCCGACACCAATTGAATGAAAAAAATGAAATGCCCTGCTGCACCAATCCACCACTTTGTAAGTGAACTTGAATAATATTAAGCTTATGCAAATTTAGAGGAATAATAACATCAGGGAGAGGAGAAAAGAAATTGTACGCTACAAAACATTGTGTCCACTCTATGCGTCAATTCTGTCAATTCTTGAAACATCAATCCGTCATAACTCAACTTACTTGTAAACATAAACGGACATAAATAAACAGCTAAAGGAGAAGAATGAATCAACCAAATATTCTTTTGACTTTCTACCCAAATTTTTTGATACGGTGGGTCAACACAAAAGAATTAGGTTCTCATCAAAACGTTAATAATGGTTAATTTTTTGTAGGATACAACTTTGTGTTTTTTTTATTTTTTATTTTTAAACTATTTAATTTTTTTTATTTTTTATTATCATAGGAAGGGTCAAATCACATGTGAATGTAAACCAAGAATTAGATCATTTGGCTGATGGGAAAACCAAACATTTGATCCTATCTGCATCATCATAAATTTAATGTGTGCAACATGAAAGTAACATGGGTCACCGAAGAAAACTAAAAGATTGCAACTCATACACACCTTTACCTCGAAATGAAATGCAATTCAAGATCTATACCTCACCACAAGACATGATTCAAACTACCCTCGATCAATAAAGTCACTATCAAATAGAAAACCAAAGGAAGTATATAGAACATGCAATACAACAAAACAATAGATTCACTTTTTTTTAATGAAACATATAATTCATGAAGAAAATCTATACCTAAAGGAGCAACGAACTTGATAATCACGTGGAAGGGCATATGTTTAACCTCGATTGCATCCTCTGCTTCTGAAAAAACAAGTAAAATATGACATTCCACAGACATCATAAGAACTAGATAAATCTAAAACATAAAGAAAGAAATTCAAATCAAACCAAAAGAACCGCTCGCATGATAATCAACCGCTTTCACGAAAATATTCCAGATTTTGCTCTGCAACATATCCACAACCTACAATAAATACAAACAATATATCAAAACAAGCTTGAGAGCCAAGAGGGAATAAAAAATATATATATAAAAGGATGCAAACATAAAATCTAACACCAAAGCCGGTAAAATGAACTCCAAACAAATGATTCCACAATCAACACAAAGGAATAAAAAACCAATATTAAAAAAATACCCATAAACGCAAAAAGAAGATATTGTGAAATTATGTTCTCAAATAGAACTCGACACTGCATAATGATAGTCCATGTTATAGTGAATAGTGCGGACAATCCACCACTTTGTAAGTGAGCTTGAATAATATTAAACTTACGCAAATTTAGAGGAATTATAACATCAGGGAGAAGGGAAAAAAAAAATGTACGCTAGAAATCATTGTGTCACTTTACCCTTCCATTCCGGCCAGTTCCCGAAACACCAATCCGTCATAACTCAATTTACTTGAAAACATAAACATATATAAATAAACAGCTAAGAATGGATCAGAATGAAGCAACTAAATATTCTTTCGATTCTACCCAAAAATTTTGAAACAGTTGGTCAACAAAAAAGAAATAGGTTTCTCATCAAAACATTCGTACTAGTTAGTTAAATGACATGTCATTGACATAATACTGGATAAATCTTAAACATAAAGAAATAAATCTAAATCAAACTAAAAGAAAACCCCTAGCATAATAATAAACTGTTTGTAAGAAAATATTCCAAAGAGAACCGAATTTTGTTATGCAAACGGAAAATCTAACACCAAAGCCTGGAAAAAAAAAATGAACTCCAAACAAATGATTCCACTAAATCAACAGAAAGGAATGAAAAATCAGTATAAACAAAATACCCATATACGCAAAAAGAAGAAATTCTGAAATTATGTTCTCAAATGGAATTGGGCACCGCACAATGAGAGTCCATAGCATAAGGGAGATGGAAAATGAAATTGTGAAACCATCCTATAACTCTACCCTTCCATTCCTGAAAAAACCAATCCATCATAACTAGACTTACTTGAAAACATAAACATAAATAGATATAAATAAATAAATAACTAAGAAGGGAGCATACTGAAGCAACAAAATCATCGTTCGACTCTACCCAAATTTTTTGATAGGGTAAATCAACAAAAAAGAAATTGGCTCTCATCAAGCATCCAGTTGGTGCTTTGATTTGCCCAATTGCTACATATATTGGTGTATCATTACTGATCAACTAGTGGCAACGTCATAGGTATATTTTATACAGATCCAAATGGAAAATATCTAGAACTTTACTGTTAAATAATTTGATTCCCAAAAAATTGTGAGAGCCAACAAGAGTTTTCAGTCGAAAGTAATCAATCACTTTTTTATAATCTTTTTGAGATAATACATATATATTTTAACCAACTAAACATATTTTTTCCACTACTAAACTTACAAGGAAAGATTCATTTTTCTAGAAAGAAATTAGAAAATTAAAGCACCGTAAAAGAGAAATAAACTCGAGTTACCTAGCTGATAGACTAGGAGCTAGAGAAGGGCCTCATAGTATTATTGTTTCTTGTCCCCCTTTGGATAGAGAGATGATTGAAATTGCTAGAACAGATGCAAGTAGTTTCATGTACTTGAGAGAGATGATAAGATTGTTGTTGTTCTCCTTTAGGACTTAGGGTATATCCTCCCCTTTGTTTTTATGTGTTTCTATGGAGTTTAATATAAGGGTAGGGTCCCATCAACCCTTGCTTGCATAGAAAAAAAATAAAAAGGAAAAGAAGAAGAAGAAGAAGAAGAAGAGAGATAATATGCAGTCCAAGGAAAAAACGAATAGTCATATAAAAAATGGATTCCACAAAATGGCAAAAAATTAAAACATGTAGGAAGCTATTATATCAGAATAACTGATTCCAAAAATAAGAAGCCCACAAATGAACACTATCAAATATTAGCTAGAATAAGAACTATCATATATATCAAGCACTAGGTTTGGAATAGGAACTACAAACCGATAACAAAAGAAAATCCAAACAAATCATTTAAAGACTTAAACGTCTCTTGCAACACTAGGTGAATTAGTTGGAGGGTGGGCTTTGCATGTGCTATAGTTGGTGTCCTCAAGAGTGTTGTGACAATTACCTTTCTACGAGGAACATTCTCATCATCACAAGCTCATTCCAGTGCTGGCTTTGTAAGAAAAATTTGAACCACAATCAAATAAAGAAGTATCCCAATTGAAAACTTATTCTTTGTTGAAGATGAAATGCTTCAAGAGTTCCTTTGGTGCCCTTTATGACTGCCCAGACAAAGACCACTAGCAGCGAACCTAACAATAATCATTGATCGAATGGAATAATAAACCAACAAATAGTTAACTTTAAATACAATCATGAAATACTCCCTTTCTTCAATAGCCAGTCAAACAAGAAGAACATTACCAATCTAATCACATCTGATAAAACAGTGCTTTGGAAACCCAAGCCCCAATCATCCCACTTGATTGAGAATTAATGCACATAACATCCACATATGATCTCCAGTGTTATATCATCTGGGAGTTGAAATTACTATATCGAAACAATCACCATAAACCTTGATACAACAAAAATAGACACCAGCCCCAAACACCAACAATGGTATCAGTTGAAAATGAGAGATGGGGATCGTTTACCATGATTGTGAATGAATATTTAATAGAGCAGATAATGGCAGTTATTCTTCATTGATGACACTAAACTTCCCCCTGGAATTCCCTAAGCACAGAAACAATAAACGACAAACTCATGATATGAATGAAACAATCACTTTCAACATGATATGAATGAAAACAGGTTTCAACTGTAATTGAAGATAAAAAAAACATAAACGACAAACTCATTCTTTGTTGAAGACAATGTGCTTCATCCATATCCTTATCTTGAAAACTTGAGCTTCTCTAGCGAAAAAATATAAAATATAAAATAAAATAAATCTAATAAGTAATAGAAACCAACACAACCAAATTGATTCATAAAAGACAACTCGAATTAGTTTTTAGAAAACCCCCTTTCAAACCCCAGATCCTATCGTGCTGCTTTATTATTATTCACTCATAAAATTTCTCATCCTCGTCTACAATATAGTAATCATCGGCTACCATAAGGGGAAAACATAAAGTGGGAATGAAACAAAGTGATCACCAAAAAATTATTGATGAGCTCACAATAGTTCCTGATGTGATGATAAACTGAGAGCTGGCTGCTAATAGATGTGCATACAAAACAACCACTTCTTCATCCCAATCGAACAAAAAAGGATTCAAACCCATTAAGAAAACTAGAAAGATGAAAACATCTTAATAAATATTGTAAACAACCAAAGGAAATAAAAAATCACCCAATAAAAGAATTGACACCAAATAAATAATTATGCTTGATTTCAAAATCATCTGATCATTTTGAGCCTTGTACCTCAGATTTTTTCCGTTACACTTCAAATTCACTACAAAACTGCAAAGGAAATGAGTTACCAGAATTTCTTATCTTTGGAAAAGCTTGAGTCATTCTAAGTTGCAAAGAGGATGAGTTGCCACAAATTCTCATCATTGGAGAAGACGGAGTCAATATTCCAAGAAAAGAGAAGAGAGCATCCTAATCTTTCTCGGACACACCCACCACACCCTGATTCAAAAAAATAAAAATATAAATGGGGTCATTATAAGAATAAGCAAGAAAGTTAATTGGTACAGGTACAAGAAGCAAATCAACAATCAGTTGAACTATTAAGTCCCCGATCATTCAAATTCGCATATATGGATTCAAGATTAAATGTTTAGAAGACCCCTGGGAAAACCAAATATCAGCATTTTGCCACTTCATTAGAGTTATCGTTGGTAACATGAGATATAATCTGAACCAGAAGTTGAAATAACATAACTAGTCTAAATTTATGCAGGGCGCACATGCAGTTCCTGATGTGATGATCACTTGAGAACTTTCATAGTATTGGGTTGAACTTGGTAAAGGAAAACAATCCCTCGAACTTGGTAAAGAAAAACCATGAAGAACCAACCCCAATCATAAAAACTGAAGAAAGAAGCATCATCATCATCATCAAAGCCCATTCCCGATACTATCGGGGTCCGCTACACGTATTTTGGTTCTCCAAGCAATGCGGTCTTCCCACATATCCTCGCTTGATCCAAGCTCAAAGATGTTTTCCTTCACCGCCTTCATCCAAGTTTTCAATGGTCGCCCCCTCTATCTACACCCTCCACTAACTTGCCAATCTAGATGTTTTCTAATTGGCACCGTGCTTGGTTCCTCCTCACGTGACCAAACCACATTAAACGCCTTTATTTGTCCTCTATGGGCGCTAGACCTAAGTATCTTTTAATTCTTTCATTCTTAATTTTATCTTTACGGATTTTACCACACATCCATCTTAACATACGCATTTCTACTACCGTCATACTATGCGTATGTTGTCCCGTAATAGCCCAACATTCTGAACCGTAGAGCATGATAGGTCGAACAATTGTTATAACATTTCCTTTTAACCTTGTAGGCATCCTTCTATTGCATAATAATCCTGACGTCATTCTCCATTTCATCCAACCAGCTTTAATCCTATGGTCTACATCTTCTCCAATAGCCCCATTCTTTTGAATTATTGATCATAGATAACGAAAAATCTCACTTTGGAACCTCCACGCTTTCAATCTCAATTGAATTACTCCTCTCTCTTGATTTACAACCAAAATTGCACACTAGATATTCTGTCTTCAAATGACTAATTCTAAAACCCTTACCCTCTAATGCCTCCCGCCACCTAGCTAATTTCCGTCCTAAATCTTCACTAATCTCATCAATTAGAACCAGTGTAATCAATGCGATCGCTTGGGTGCACCTCAAGGCTTTTTTTACAGAATTTTGCCAAAAATTGAAGCAATGCGGTGCAGTGAAATGGGGCGTCTGCCTCAGCCGCCTCAACTACCTCAGCCAAAAATGGTTGAAGCCAGCCCATTTACAACCCATGTGCAATCCAATTGCAGCAAAAAGAGGTTGCAAACCACTCTATAATAAGATTTTATGTTTCTTGGTGTAATATTTGATAAAAACAAGATAAAAAGTTTTTTAGTTTTCATAAATTTGTCACTTTTTTTTGGAGAAAACATATCATGTTTTGATCAGTCTGCGATCAACATTAATATTGATTTTTCATAGCATAGTTCAACGATTTTTATGCTTTTGAAATACCAATAGTGATCATACTTGTGGATTTTTACCAACCATTCCAACAATTTCTTCTAACAAATGCTCAATATCCTCAAGTTTCTATTCTTTTAAGATTATTGATTTTTAGTAATGTAGTGGATGTTGCAAGTTACTTGACACTTATGTAGTGCACCTTTTTGCTATGTTGTACAACTTTATTATATTTTCATTTCGATTCTAAGTAGTTGTGTCACTTTTTGTACATATTTGCTTATGATATTTATCAAAATCATGATGTATACTACTATGCTAATATGTTTCAATTTATTATAATTTTTTTTAAATGTTAAGACTGTCTCACTTCACTTGGGCGTCCACCTTGCCTCGTGCTTCACGCCTCAGGCGTTTTCAGGCTCATCTGCCTCGCCTCCGCCTCAATGTCTTAACTATAATGATTAAGACATATCATCTGCAAACATGCAGCAAGGTACATCTTCTTGAAGATGTCTCATCAACTCATCCATGACTAAAGCAAAGAGGTATACGTACTTAAGGCCAACATGGAAGGAGTTAAACATTAAAAGAGATCTCAAATTAGCAACCAACATTTGTAAAAAAATAAAATCACTCTTTTGTCAAGGCAGGGTCCATAAGAATATAATCATCTATCGATCTCTCCTAATAACATAATCTAATTCAAAATCAAATTCAAACCCCCTCCATGTCAACCAACCACGAACCCATCATCCTGACTTGAAGGAAACACCTAGAACCTGCCTATGAGACGATTTAATCCCTACAAAACCATCAAAGCAAAATCAGATCTAAAAACCCCCTTTCAGCAACTCTAATAAAATCATATGTCACTAAAGCCACCTCACAATATGAACCTCAAAGGAAAGTTTTCATGAAAACCCACAAAAGGAATGACCTGTCACGAGATGAAAATGAATATAAATTCATAATATACAAAGGCTAGAAAAGCCGAGGTCATAAACTTTATGATACTTAGCACTAGAAGTCAAGAACAAATGTGAGAAAGGGTAGGCACCAACTAAAGGAAAGAGATCATCTCTTTTAATCAATTAAAACAAGGGTATTGATATTTGTATATATATCAAAAAACGGTGTGAGATCTCTCTGGGTCCTAAAACACGCAGACACAAGATGAAGGAAAGAGCTTATCTATTTATTTATTAAGACAAGGGTATTATATTTGTAATAAATTGAAAAAACAACGAAAGATACTGACATAGCCCAAAATACATAAATTTGATGGTGAACGAGAACCAAGATTGAATAGAAGAGCTTATTTATTTATTAAGACAAGGGTATTATATTTGTAATAAATTGAAAGAACAACGAAAGATGCTGACATAGCCAAAAATACATAAATTTTATGGTGAACGAGAACCAAGATCAAATAGTTTGACTTGTGGGGAAATTGTAACACCCCAACCCTAAATAATCACATCTCAACGACATAGTCTTATAGAGAAACATAGACTCAAAATATGGGACCACCTACGAACTCGACTTATAAAAATCTACTTACTGAAGTGTACATACTACCATTGCCCCCAAAACCTAAAACATATCCACACAAGACGTACAACATATTCACAACTCGAGTTATTACAATATAAATAGATGGGCAATCAGTATCAAATCCATAACAACTGCATACGTGTAATATAATAAAATAAACTACATAAAACCCTAGAAGATGAACTTTGCTTTGGTTATTACAAAAACTTCGCAACATGCACTCCAATAAGAGTACACCCACATGCCAACAAAAAGCAATGTGGGTCATCTAACGCTAGTATGAGCAGACTAAATACAAACAAACATATTAGTCAATTGAAAGGATGCCATGAGGTACCCTAAGTAATATAACTCATATACAAACCTAACTGCGGCTAATGAATCAAATGCGAGATGCGATATAGCAAGACAAGTAACAAGGTATTCGTTCATGATAAAACACCATAACCCAAGAAAACAGTTCTAAACCGTATACACTAATGTCAGTTTCACTTAGACTGTACTTATCAATGCACAGGCCTATGGCTGAAGGTGCAATTCATAATTTCCAATTGAAGCTAGTATGGACAAAGGGGGTACCGTCAATGTGTATTTTTTATGTGGATAGTTCTGTCGAATAGGCTCCCATCCAAGGTTGAGCTGGTTTAGAGGGGTATGGATGTTGAGGTGGGATATAACTTTTGTGAACTACTTTCTGAAAGTTCAGTTCACCTTATTTTCCATTGTGGTTTGGCCCAATACCGCTTCAATAATGAATATTGCGAAGAAGTTGGAAGACACCAAATCATCTTCTCCAAGAGGGAAGATGTTATGAAAGTTGATTCCTTTTGCAGTATCTTGAACTAATTGAAGGAACAGAATAATATATTTTTTACGATAACACATCATTGATTGACTCAGTGATCATGTAGGTCTTATTTACTCTCTGGGGTTGGGTATCTCACCTTCCCTCTTTCAAAGAAATTTTATTTGAGAATTTATTTGCTAATTGGGATGTTGTTGTACTGGGGCGTTAATGCTTTTGAGGTCACCGTCTTGTAATTTCACATTATATTATAAATAAATTTTACCTTTTAAAAAGAACAAATATTGATTATAAACGAAAAATAACAGATAATTAAGAATATTAATCATTCTAGGTAAAGTATCTAGAATTGCATAAACCCCACGTGTCTAACATGTCTTATCCCAACATGCCTCCTATCACACAACCAACAACCACTCAGAGCGAAATGTATTTTTCGAGACAGCGTGATACCAGTCCCAACTCAAACAGTTGATTATGTTAGCTAAAACAAATATGGGAAAAGCACGCAGTCAGGAAGAGGAACCTGCTTATGATCCACTGACATCATCCTAGTCTCTAAGGCCGAGGTTGCCACCTTCTCGTGGTCAAGCTCGTTTTAGTTCCTTCAATAGTGGGAAATGGTCAATACCTCGGGACCGAGATTACATGTTGAAGCTCTAGACAAAAGCTCATTTTAGTCCCCAACGAAAGTCGGACCTTCAAAGTCGAGGTTGCCACCTTCTTGTGGTCAAGCTCGTTTTAGTTTCTTCGTGAGTGGAAAAGGGCCAATACCTTGGGGCTGAGGTTACATGTTGAGCTCCAGATGTAAGCTCATTTTAGTCCCTAGCGAGTGGAAGTCAGACCTTCATAGCCGAGGTTACCGTTTACATATCTACACAGCGGGCCAACACGTCATAAAACATGGTGTGGGGTCCACATTATCTAAACAACGACGCCATAAAATGTGATGGATAATTGACATGTTGATATTAACAAGGGCATATCTTTCACTATATTAACTCCAAATCAATTACCCTTTGAACCATGAAAACTAGACGAGAACTTTCCAACCATATAAGCCATGTGCCGTGATTATTTCTGAATCAATACAGTTTTCATGTCAGAGTCAGGTCATCTACTGATAATTGGCAATCGGCAGACAGATACCCTGACACTAAAGAAAGTGTCATTCTCTGCACAAAACTTCAATTGCAATTCCGCAAAAGATATAGAAACTAGAATCCTACGACTCTAACGGTATCTCAAATTATAACTAGTAAATACAGGTCTGACTATGAATTCAGAGGTTCTACATTTATAGACAGATCAATAGCATGTTACTTAGATGAACCTAACTTTTACATAAGTTTCAGGTTTTAGACCATTTCAACATACCAAGTGCTATAAATTTCAGGCACAACTTTAATTGAGCTTACATACTCCATGCAAAACATTCAACTCACATAAAAATGCAGATCCAAGCTTTAATAGTGCAAAAGGTTGCCTCAAATCATGCATGCACACCCAATTGACCCAAGATCAACCATTATTTCTCTTAGTGGTTTGTGTCAGGGAAGGGAACAGGAAGGAAAACGAGGTGGAACAGGGTGGTGGCGGCTGTTGGGCGTGCGAAACAGGGTGAGGATGTGTTGGACGGTGGTCGGCGTTGTTATGGTGGTTCTTTAGTGGTGAGAGATGAAGGTCTCTATGTCTCTGCCAAGGAAGAGAGGAGAGGAGCGGCGTGGTGGCTGGAAAATAATAGGAGAAGGAAAAAGGACCCCCTAGCAAAAGAGAAATCAAGATTCTAAATAGGTTTTTTTTTTTCTTTCTATTCTCCTAAGTTGGGTTTGGGCTTGAGGTTAACTTTCGAACTTGGGCTTAGGTAATGGGTGAATTTGGCTTATTTGGGTAAGGTTTAGATATGTGATCTGTTACTTTGTACCACCACTAGAATTAACTAATTGATCATTCCTCAAATTGTCGCCTTAATGTGATTTCATTGTTTACGCTCAAATTCCTAGAAAGACATGAAACCGAAATAATCAGGATAAAATATAATAATTATTACACTAACATATATAAATTAAGGGATAAATTATGTAATAATTACGTGAATATCATACCACAAGGAGGGAGGCCACGATACCAATGACTACAAGAGTCTGAGGTATGAAGTTGAGTACTGGATCCGCAGAGGCAAACTAAAAGAGTTCCTGAACTCTACAAAGAAGCTATAGTGAATTGGAGACAGGGGGAGTCAGTTAAAGAAATAGCGAAGGAGACTCCAGGGATAATATATGTCCTTCATGGAGTCGGACCAAATGAAGACCAGTCGTACAAGTCTCGCAAGTGGTCCTCACTGGAGATGCGAACACAACCCACGGATGAGGACAACATCTGCCACTCAAGGATTTAGAGCCCCATTCCCACCTTGACCTTTACGGACAAAGACCTTAAAGGAGTCTGAGTGCCACATAATGACGCCCTAGTCATCTCGGTCTCCATAGCAAGGTGGGAGGTAAAAAGAGCTCTGGTGGACATAGGAAGCTCACTCCACGTCCTGTTCTACAATGCGTTCCGCAGTATGGACCTCAAAGATGAAAACTTGACGTCCTCAGACTACCCGCTGATTGGATTCAGCGGAGAGAAGTGTTTCCCGATCGGGAAGATAAGGTTGGCAAAAGTGGTAGGAGAGTCGCGACTAAGAAAGGTCATGTTTTCGGACTTCATGATTGTAGACACACCGTCAACTTACAACCTTATTTTGGGAAGATCGTGGCACCACCGGATGGAGGCAGTAGTTTCCACCCTTCACCAGTGTGTTAAGTACACTGCTAACCACTCAGAATGGACAATACAAGGAGACCAACCTACGGCACGAGGCTACCATTATGTCGCATTGAAACATAGAATATTCCCAGATCTAGCTACACACCGCGGGGCAGCCTGAACAACTGCCAGGCCAAGCAACAAAGGGGGCATCACCTTCAAATAGTTTGGGAGTTGTCTGTTCTTCTGCCTAGCGAAATGGAGAGGTCATAGCAAGCAGGAATGCAACCCCCAACGTTCCGTCGGTATAGAGATTGACCCCTCTACAAGGTTTACTCTTCAGTAACCCTTGAAGCGCCTCGACAGACTGCTGAATGATCCACAAGGGCAATCCGAATTCACTTCAACGCTAGGATCAATTCCTCCCACTCAACAGTTAGTCTACTTCAGTCGTTTGTTTCCCTTTCCATAGTCAATGTAGGGTTTTAGTTCATAAAGACTTATGTGATTTGCAATCATTTAAGAAATAACAGAAGAATTACATAAACAAATTGTATTGATTAGTGGAAAGATGTAACAACAAGCGCTCTGAGGCGGATATAAAAGACTACATATTATAAGCATCTGAGTACAGTGCGACATGAAGTAAAATACTCGCTTAGACAACATAACTACGTAAAGGTGTCTAAAGGAGGACATGCAAGCTATTTGCAAGTGACAACAAAGACATGCAAACAAACTTCGCTCGACCCCTTCCCAAGATAAAGACAAAGTGTCATAGAGGATTGAAAGGACTAAGCGATCAATTGTTCTGTCAAATCACCCCGGAAAGCGATCGTACAAGAGTGTTGTAGACCTTTCAATGGGCTGTTGATTTCATCAAGAGACATTCCACCTCCTTACAAGCTTCCTCAAACGGTTTTCAGCCTCCAAAAGAGGGTGGAAGAAGGCAGATGAGGATAGCCACAAGCGGCAACGTCGACAAGGTCTCCCAGTGTTGTCAAGCAAGGCTTTTTTTCCCATGTGCAATACCAGGAGTGACTGAGAGCTACCACACCCAGAAGCATCGCACATCAGCTAACACTTCGATCAACCATTGGTTAGCAGCGGGGTACACGAACACGCGTGCACAAGTGGCACAGAGTAACACCAAGGCATCTCCCTTGGTAAAAAACTTGTACTACTTCCTGGCAATATGAGAAGAAATTACGAGATCTTAGCAGATCAACTACGTGCCCACCCACAATAGGTGACCACGCATAACAGTGATTATGATCATGCATGATCGGGGAAAATGTCAGAACATTCAGAGACTCCGACAATGGAGATTCATCTTCAGCCTTTGGAAAACCCAAAGCATTTTCTTCAAGCAAGAACATTACTAGAGATGGGCTCTACGAAAGATAGTGCCTACAACGATTGGATAACACCATTATATAGGCGTAATGGTTTACCAAATGGGCCTTCTACATTAACTGCTAAGCATAGAATACCGTGTGGGAAATGAAAAAAAAATGGTGATTCCCGAGGAAAATGCGCAAATCACATTTGCTCAATTAATGGCGTTGGACGCAACCCCATCAATTCAGGGGAGTAACAGGTACTCAATCGTCTCGCAGCCTACGTCGTACACGTGTCACCACGCGATCTATGCCCTACACGTAGTGCAACTTTATAGGAAACCCTAACTCTTCATTTGCGGGCTTCCACTCGATCCACCATTCAAGCAATATTCTGCTACGTGCTAAGCACGAGCGCAAATCCAAAACAGCCTTGACGCAAGGACCGTACCTACGGATCGTTGTTTGTTTTAAGGTAATGTTGTTCGCATAGTGGGCAAGCTTAGTCTGCCTAAGCTGATGATGATGGCTTCTGGTATCACCGACACCTAGTCACTTAGCGCGAATCTCAATGGTCTAGGAAGTAGGACTCTAATCAGCATTATCACGCCTGGTGACGACGACTTGCCAGGGATAATTGCCCCCTTTTGCGATCAATGATCGCTGAACCTAATCAGGTAAGCCTAGCTGGTGACGACTGGCAACGAAAGACCAGACCTATAGCCCCACTGTGCGGGTGTAGATGGTTTGGAAGGTGGGAGCCAAGTCAGTCCCGAACTGATTTCGACGGCTTGCTACAGGGCCACCACTTTTCAGCGTGGCCGCCAAATTACCAACCTTGGACTTGTAGCCCCCACTGCGCGGGGCAGGTGTAAATAGTCTAGAAGATGGGAGCCTAGTCAGTCTCGAACTGATTCCGACGGCTCTCCATGGGATCACTTCTTTTCAGTGTGGCCGCAAAATTATCGACCCTGGACTTGTAGCCCCCACCGCGCAGGGTCGGTGTAGATAGTCTAGAAGATGGGAGCCTAGTCAGTCCCGAACTGATTTCGATGGCTCACCATGGGACCACTGCTTTTCAGCGTGGTCATCGAATCACCAACCCTGGACTTATAGCCCCAATTGCGCGGGAGTAGATAGTCTTGAAGGTGGGAGCTTAATCAGCCGCGAACGGATTTCAACGGCTTGCCACGGGACCACTGTTTTTCTGCGTGGTCACCGAAAACTCCCAAATTTGTAGCTTGATGCGCACAGGTGTAGACGATTTGGAAGGTGGGAGCCTAGTCATTCCCAAATTGATCTCGACAGCTTGCCAAGAAATCACTGCTCTTCAGCCTGGTCGCCAAACCCTTTTTACTCGAACTTGAAGCCCCCACCACACGTGGCAGGTATAGATAGTTCGAAAGGTGGGAGACTAGTCAGTCCTTAACTGATGTTGATGACTCGCCACGGGGCTACTGCGCTTTAGCATAGTTGCCAAACCTTCACTCCTCGAATCTATAGCCCACATTGTTCAGGCATAGATGGTTTGGAAGGTGGAGCCCCAAGTAGCTCGCCACGCGACCACCGCTCTCATTCGAAACAACAGCCGCAAACATGAATCTAGTTGAGTCAGCGTCTTCATGCTCAAACGGAGTGACATTCTAATATTAGCAAAAGCCACTCATGCCGATACAAAGTTCATACGGCCAGTGCCCAGATAAAAGCTACTTAGTATGCCAACCCGAGCTTACGGCGCCTGACTCGGCACGAACACTCTGACACATACGCTCAGCCATCGCAACTCATCCATAACTACAGCCGCAACCGACGATCAGACATGTGAGGCAAGCTTCAAGCAGTTTACCGACATGACTCCACAGTGATGACCCTAAGTCATTCACAACACAAAACGGTCAAGCTCTCTATCGCAAATAGACCAGTCAACATCCTATTGATTCAACCAACATATGCCAAAGCAAGACGATAGGGCGTAACAAAAAACATGCAATAGAGACAACAAGTACGATACGGATAAAACTCTTTTCATTAATGGTCAAAACGGAAAAGGGTACAAACACACAAAGTTTTCTCCTTATCAAGAGAAGGTACAGATGTCGAAGAGCTCAGCTTAGTGGAAGAAGGAGCAGGAGTTGCGTCCACACGTGCCACAGCTTGGAAATCAGGGCCTAAACTGTCTCCCTCGTCCGATGACACAGAGGTAACAGACAAATCTACATACAACATCTTCTTATAACGACCAAGATCCCACTCCGGATGCACCTCATTCATCAGCGCCAATAGCTCCAACTTACCATGTACAACCCTGCGAAACTCGCATTTGCCTTGTTCCTGAAGAAGCTCCTTCCCGTGCACCTTCACCTCAATAAGTTCACGCTCTAACATCTCCAATTTGCCAGTTAGCGCATCGATCTGAGATTGCTATGTGGCAAGACTGCTCTTCACAGCATTAAGCTCATGCCACTTCAATTCGAGCTGGTCCTCATCCTTCCTCGCCTCTCGAGCATAGAACTCCATATCAGATTCTAACTGTTGCTTCTGAGCAGCCCTATCGGCCTCTTTCGAAGCATTCTCTTCAGCAAGCGACCACATATCAAGACGCGCCTTAGCCACAACTTCCTGTGCAACCTCTACATCTCGACGGGTTCAGCCCAACTCCTATTTGAGTCTATCTCTCTCAAACACCGCCTCAGACATATCACTCTCAAGGACTTTCAGACGAGCCCCTTGAGTCTCAGCGGCCACGGTTGACTGATCCAGCCTCTTCTCCTCAACCTGCTTCTATAGCTGATCAATTTCATAAAGCACATCAGAATACAACGTCTAAATGTGCGATAAGACACGCTCCAAGGTGTATACTCTCTCACAAGCCACCTCGACTTTCGTCCTTGTAACAACCACGTGGCTCAACTGAAACATACCCAGCATAAGGTACTTTAAACCCTTGTCCATACACCCTTCCAATGTATCCTCCCCGGGCTTCGGAACACAATCCATCAGCCAACTATGACGCCTGCTTATATGCTTCCTCGAAGCATACTCCACGTCAACCTCTTGGTGCCAGACCTGTGAACTCATCTTTAGCAAGTTCGGTGCAAATAGGTTTATCCGCGCATCCGGATGAAGCCTTCCCGAATCAAGAATCACGCCGGCACTACCCTTTGCGGTTGCTACTATTTTCAGCCTCTCCTCCGTGGCTTTTCTCTTGTCAACAACTGTCGACCCTTTATTGCGAGACGACCCGACAGGATTCGGAGGGAAAGGAAGAAGCGAATTATCCAGAGAACCCTCCAACACAAAAACAAAAACAAAAACAAAAACAAAAACAAAAACAAAAACAAAAACAAAAACAAAAACAAAAACAAAAACAAAAACAAAAACAAAAACAAAAACAAAAACAAAAACAAAAACAAAAACAAAAACAAAAAACAAAAACAAAAACAAAAACAAAAACAAAAACAAAAACAAAAACAAAAAACAAACCTATAAGAAATGTATCAAGACTTTATTTTAAATTTTTCTATGAAAATAAAGTGTAGTTGCTACATAGATTGAGCCTTATATACAACGAGTCTATTTGATAGGGTCTTAATTAATTGTCACTACACTTGTCGGGTTTTGACATGAGCGTTGGGCCATGCTAGGCAAGGTAAGGAAAACATTCTTTCTTCTTTGGAGAAAGGTGTCTAAAGAAACTATCACACCTTATGCTATTTGGGACTGGAAATGGAGCTTATTTTGAGAGATTTCTATTCAACTTCTAGGCCTTCATAGAAGTTTAGAGGTGTTAGATGAGAATTTTGCGGTGAACAAGAAATCCCCCCCCCCCCCCTTCTTGTTTAAGTGGTTCTTGTTGCCTAGTATGTCTTATCATGTTTTGTTCCAAGGCAACCTCAAACTTCTTTGCATGTCTTTTTTAAGAATTAAACATTTTAATATAACAACAACCATAAAAGCATTAAGGTCCCATTACTAGCATGTCCAATTAGCATACAAGTTATCACAAAACAATCCTTTGAAAAAAGGGAGATGGAAGATCCAACACAAAAGAGCATTGAGCATCAGACTATTTCCTTCCACACCGTCCAAGAAATAGGAAATGGAAGAATTTTCCATAAAGCAATTCTTATTGACGAAAGATGATCCAAAGTTATCCAACTTCTAGGAAACACATCCATTTTTTTCAAAGTTGACCAGTGTTTTTATTAGATCCTAGAAGCATTAAACGCATTCGACAGAGTTCAAACCATGGACTTGTGATTCAATCTGCCACAAGTCTACCAGTTGAGCTAGTACACCATTGGCAATAACTGCATCCATGGAGGCAAACACTGTCCAACTCAACCCAAACAATCCAATGAAATGCATCCCCACCCTATTGAGCCATCCACAATGTAGAATGTGAAGTACATCGTCATCACTTACATCCCTTGTTCTAAACGAAGACAATGGTTTTCTCAGAACATACTATTTTATATTCCAAGAATAGATTCAGCTCTAAATAAACATTGACAATCAAACATGCATACTGCATCATCAATGACACACGAGCCATGAGACAAATCTATATAACTTGAATGAATGAGCTAGCTGTGGAAGAGCTATTGAACATTAAATACAACTTTGGCACTCATCTACACACGAGAGCATACCGATTTGCAATGAAACCATGTATGCATAAATAGTGTGAGTTATAAAATTCAAGCTGGAACTAGTCACCCAGTGAACTAAATTAATTGCAAAATAGAAAACATGAGCATATCAAAATATCCAATCAGGTCATGAACGAGATAGATGAGTATAGCAGAATATCCATGAGCATAGAAGAATATACCAATCAAATCATTAAGGAGAGTTCAAAATTATTATTTTTTTGGTGAAGAATATCGCATATATTAAAAGGAACTAAATACGGCTAGATAATTATCTTCCTGCACTAGAAGCCAAAGCATGTGCTTCATGATTAAGTTCTCTAGGGATAAAGTTACAAGACTAACTAGAAATACCTGAAAGTAATGACTGGATGCTACATACTATAGGTCTCCACATCCATCTCAAGTCTGATTATCGATCTCCCATCTCAGAATGCAAAAGAGAATGAATAGCCCCAGAGTCTTCTAGAAGCCGCCCAGTTGGCTAATGTCGTGCTTGAATCAGTAATAAAATGACTTCAGCAACAAAACACCCGGCCATAGTATTGTCTGTTACTCAGCCTAGGATCGTGTCTACCAGTCTAGCACGTACCCTCCCAAAAGCATCCACCGCAAAGACACCAAAAGCTCCCTGCTGAGAGAATGCAAAGAAACAAACATCATAAGAAACCAAGATCATATAAGGGGAAAGAGTAGTGTGAAGGGGCTTGGACCGAGAGTTAAGTCTGTGGGTTCTGACTGCCCTGAGTTGATTACTAATAGTTTGCAATCTGGAAATCTGATCCTCAGAAAAGGGTTCAAGCGAAGGATTGCTGGTTGGGATAAGGCTAGTGGCGTGGGGGGGGGGGGGGGGGGGGGGAGAGAGCGACACATGTAGTCGTTTTAAGGATATGGTGGAAGGGTGTGGGTTGGTCAACTTGGTTATTGGTCTGAGGAGTGAGGAACCACTATTTTTTCCAAGCAAGCCATGTGTGATTGGTATCTTGAAAGAAGCAGTGGACGGAGAATTTGAGTTTTTGAAAAATGATATTGTTGAGGGTTTGCCAGATAGAATCAACTACAACCACAAATTAAGAGTGCATTTCATCCCTGACAAGAGGATGTGCCCCCACAGTTTCCCAAAGGAATTTAAGAAAATCATTGGTATTTTGGTAGGAAAATTGGGGCCGCCCCAATTAAAAGGGATGGGGTAAAAGAGCCAGAGTCTGAGAACAACTAGATAGAAGAAAAAAAAAGGTGATCAACTTCCTCCATGTGATCCTGACAAAAGACGCAACAATTGTCCACTGCACATGGATATGACTCAAGTTAGACATAGTGGCAGCAAGTTGCGATGGACCTTCCATAACAGGAGAGTAGCAGTAGCTGGAGCTTTGATTCTCCATAATTCTCTCAATATCTTAGGATTGAGTTGCTAGTCATGGGGGTTCGAAGATTCTAAGTTTGAAAGAACAAAGGTCTTGGTGGCACTTTTGATTGAGAATAGACATTTTTTGTCAAACTTCCAGATAAGGGTGTCTGGGTAGAAGGAAGGGCGGATGTCAATGACTAATATATCTTTGGCCAGGTTGTGGAAAAGGGATGAGATAAGTTTGTCATTTCATTGGGGTCTGAGATCCTCTCCCAGGATTCAGAGGTCTTTGATTGAAGATAAGGAGCTGGAATGTTGTGGTAAAAGAGAACAGTCAGTCAACAGGAAACCTAGTTTAACCCAGCAATCCTTCCATAAATCAATCTCATTACCATAACGAACTTGCCAAAGGAAATGACCCTTCATTTTTGTGAGAGCCGTAAGATTGCCTCGCCAAGCAAATGAGGCAATGTTCGGAGGTTTCGAGAGTTGAAAAATGTTTTTGTTACGGAAGTAAATTGCTTTAAGTTGAACATTGCATGGGTTGAGCAGTCGTGCAATTACATGCCAAATATTTTTGGCTTTCAAAGCAAGATTCTTGATTATGGTCGAAGGGATGTTGAGACCTCCCAAATGGCGTGGGAGGGCAATTCTATCCCATGTGCATAGATGTTTTGTTTTACCATCATCTGTTCTGTTCCACCAAAAGTTACGGGCCAGGGAATCAATTTGGGTGGTAACCGAATACGGAAGGAGAAAGGTTTGCATATTGTAGACAGGATGGAGTGAATGACAGTTTTGATCATGACTATTCTCCCTGCTTGTGACATGACCTTAGCTTTCCAGGAAGATAACTTATTGTTAATTTTATCAACCAAGAATTGAAAGTCTAAGGCTTTTTTTTTGAGAGAAAAAGAGGAGAACCCAAATATTTATTCTTCGGGTTATATAAGTTAGATCCAAGTATTTTGTTGATCATTTTGGCATGCTTGGGGTGAACATTGGAGCTATGAAAAATTGAGGACTTGTCATAATTGACCGCTTGCCCAGTGGACCCACGGTAATCATTTAAAAGGTCTTTGACTGAGTGAGCCTCCGTGAGCGAGGTTCTACAGAAGAGCAAAAGGTCATCAGCATAGAGTAGATGGCTGATGGAGGGAGAATGTCTGTGGAGTTGGATACATTTTAGGGTACCGTTGGATTATGCTCGAGCTAGTAGGCGGGATAGCGCTTCCGCTACAATGACAAATAGATATGGAGATAAGGGATCTCCTAGGCGGATACCTCTCTCATGGTTTGATAGGATCAAGTGGGGAGCCATCGAGAAATACCCTAAGAGTGAAATGTTAAGATACATTGCTCAATCAGTTTGATCCAATTATTATCAAAACCCAGTTGTTTTAAGATAAGGAGGAGAAAATACCATTCAACCCGGTCGTAAACTTTGGACATATCAAATTTATTCGCCATCCACCCTTGCTTTTTTCTTACGACAATGTTTCATCTGAAAGAAAGCCTCGTGAGCAAGGTTAACATTATCTGAGATGGATCGACCTTTTAGAAAATCTCCTTGATTTGGGGAGATGATATTGTCAAGTAGAGGTTTCAAACGTTGGCCAGGATTTTAGAGATGACCTTGTAAATCACATTACAAATACCGATAGGTTGGAATTTGTCCGGAGTTGTGGGGTTTGAAACTTTAAGGATAAGGGTTAGGAATGTTTCATTAAGTTTGGGGTCTAAAAATTGGGTGGTGAAGAAGTTGGAGACTACCTCAATAATATCCTTTTTGACAATATCCCAGTAGTGTTGAAAAAAGAAGGTATGAAAACCATCCGGACCCGGTGCTTTGTGGTTGCCCATGCCAAAAATTGTTGATCGAATTTCTTCTTCATCAGGAATCTTGAGGAGTGAGATACTGTGGAATCTGATTCCTAGTTGGAAGCAGAGAGCCGTTGTAATTGCCCGTCCGAAGTTGATCCTTGAGATATTTGCCTTAATAGGGCTTACGGGTATTGAGGATAGCTGTGAGAGCGGACTGAATTGGGTGGGCTTAGAACAGCTTGGGCCGGATCAGTGTTGGGCTGATGCTAGGACCTATCTTTCCTAGAGATCATCATGACACGTGTTCGTCACAGATTTGGGGCCATTTTGGTGTATCATCACACGTTGTGAAAAAAGAGACATTCGAGGGCATGCGATGCATGTCGTGAAATAGATCTCACGACATTATAGAGCTCGCTCTGGTATCTATAATTGTAATACATAGTGCATTGCATGTTGTTGAAAAAAACCCATATTATATGTATTAGAGACAACAGAAGTAACTAAGGACAAGTTTTTTTTATTAGGATTCAGATGTGAAGATTTAAAGATTTCATCAATGTATCTGTTAAGTATATGGCCAAGTGAAACTCGGGAGGATTGCCAGTTGTTTGCCTCATCACGGAGAAGAATTTTGGCATCCTTGAGGACCTGAAAAAATTTTAACAGATAGACTTGTAAATATTTCCCGTTTTATTTCTTATGTTAGTATATTTCCCATTTTCACAGATAGACTTGTCAATATTTCCAAGAAGAAAACTCTTGGCATCCTTGAGGACCTGAAAAAAAATTTAATTTTCAGTTTTTCATGATACATCAACTAAATCTCAAGACTCAAGCGAAGAAAAACCTATTAATGTACCTTGGATAGTAGGGGCAGGGCATTCGGAGCGGGTTTAAGAAGGATGGTGCTTGATATCAGAATTTAGCATTTTCTAATTCCAAGACTTTATTTGTGACTTTTTTTGCTGGAAGCAGAAGTTTGAGAGTACCCTATCTAGATAGTAGTGAGCTTGTAAGATAAATTTTCTTTGAAATGATAGCTTAAAGTAAAATGTGTATTTGTTAATATTTCAATAATGATGTATTATGACTATGGTATGTACTTTGTTGAAAGTAAATTGCTCACACCAGTATTGAAATATCAACTAAATTTGTATTTATGATTATTCCTGACAAATTTTAGAAATTACATCAATTTGTTTCTAACCATTTCGTGCAGGATGCTAAGTCTACTAACGTTTCTGTAGGTTAGACTTGTAGTGGTCAACCTCATAGCGTAAATATAGGTAATTACAAATACGATAGGAACTTATTAGAAATACATTTTTGCCTTGTTGAGGAACTACATTATGTTGAGTTGTTTTCTTGTGTACGTCATTTCATGTCATCACATGTAATTTATTCTACTTTATTAGAGATGGGGATTACTCATACTAGCTACATCGTTGATCCAAGTAAGTTTATGCTTCTTGGGTACATTTTCATCGGAACATAACCAATTAGCATTTCTTAGGTTAGAGAGTTTTTGGTAGTGTTAGAGTTTTCTTTGTGGGGTAATCTATGTCAGAGAGTTTTCTGGTTAAGAGTGTTTGTTTACTTTAATATTGTGATAAATGTTACAATTGTTGTTAAATTTGGTTTTGTTGTTGTTGAATTTTCTCGTCCTGAATTTGGGGGAAATGGATAATCCTACGTGGATATAAGGATTTTGTTTTCTCGAAAATTGTAACAAAACTGCATGAAACCTACTAAATGATGGATCTGTTGAAGGAAAGTTTCACCTTCTTGTTAATATTTTAGTATTTTGTAGATTCGTGTTTTATTGTAGCTATTTGTTATTCCAGTCTTTCAGGGTAAGAGCTGGCATGAAATTTGTAGTAAAACTAGGATCATATATGGTCTGTTAGTAACTAGTAATTACATTGTATTTTATGTAAATATGTGATCGCTTGTTGTTAGAACTACATTATAGTTAAAAGAACTACATTGATTTGATAAATAAAAATTTGTTTTTTCACTAATTCTTATTCCTTGTATGCATTTTTTCATGTGGTTGAATTAGTAATCCATGAAGAATGTAGGTGTATGAAGAATGACAAAGTTGAATCTCTTTTTCGTCTTGGTTGGTTACACATGCAAGTGAAGTAACACGTAGAAATTATATGCATACCTCCACTCAACTATAAATAAATCTCGAGGTCATTTTCAAGTGTATTTTCATACAAACACATGGGTTGTTCCTCCAATTGTTGTTGATAACGCATCGACTTTTCCCTCGTTTCCCATGGATAATGAAAATTGGGAGGAAGTTGTGGATGTCAAGAAAGCAATGGGAAACATGATTATAAAAAGTGATCAAGATTTTTCAATATTGGACGCTTTGCCTTGTAAGACAGCAGAAGAGAAGCAAATCCAAGATCCAAAAGGTTTTCTACTTCACAATTTGTTTGTGGATGAATCAACTTCTAAAGTCGTTGCTACAATCCAACAGTTAATTGAGACTATTTCTACAACTTCAACTTGACATTAAGAATAAACTAGAGATTTGAAGATTGCAATCACAAGAGAAGTGCTTAAAGCAAGCACAAGGTACAGTGGCGGACCCAAGATTTCAGTCAAAAGGGGGCGAAATGGTAAGGGATTGTTGGTTGTTAAATAGGAGTTATCAGGGGCGAAGCTAGAAAATTTTGTACTCTAGACCAAGGATTGTGATTTCGTGAAATATTTCTTTTTTTGAAGTCTCGAAATTTAAAGTGTCAAAAAATAAAAGTATGTTACTTCGTTGAGTTATTTCGAAATATTTTGTGTTTTCTTTGTAGATTTCAATATTTTCATGTAAAACCCAAAAAATTATGAAGCAAATTACATTTTTTCGATGAAAATATTTCGTCATTTTTTGTTGATATTTTTGTAAAACCCAAATAATTATGAAGCAAATTACATTTATAGGAATACTCAAGTATGTAGGCTTTATTTTATGTATTTATTAGTTAATTTACTTGTATCTTATTTGTCCATATATTTATATATGTTTGACATACACACAAAATTTTTATGTTTTTTATATACACAAAATATTTCTTAAAATTAGGAGACCAGAATTACTTCGAAAAAAATAATTACAATCCTTGTTCTGCATTGATAATTTGACAACAAATTTTTGTTGATATCTACAGTAAACACTCAAATCAAAAATAAAATTCTCATTGTATCCTTCATGAACTTAATCTAGCTAGTACTGAGCATTTATCTATACAACTATAAAAAGCACATTGTATGTATCAAACTTTATCGGGTATAATATTTGTAGCCAAACTGTGATCAATTCGTCGACAATTCAATAAAACGCAAATAAGCCTAATAACTAGAATACATGATTAAAATTGCAAAATAATTGAGATAAATATGTAAGTTTAATATGAAAAAATTTGAAATGTGCGAATATATTAAAATTCTAATTACAAGTTTATAAAAAAAAGGGTAGGGTCTATAAGCCAATCCAACCCCCATAATTTTATATGAGTTGAATAATGATATATATTCTCATTTGTTCAATAGTTTGTTATCATAGATTTTAATTACAAATTTTTTTTGTGGGTTTTATTTTATGACATTGTTTTTTGTTTGAGTTTCATACTACTTGAGAACATACCAGTCTTTGTTAAACTATAATTTTTTTAATGTATTCATATGATTGCATAAAAATATCTTATGAAAAAAATATTCAGGGATGGTAACATTTAGAGAGAATTAAAAAAATCTTTATATATGTTACAAAGATATTTCTTCAAAGGGAATTGAACTTGGGTAATTAGTAATGAAGTTTTAAAGGCCAACCCTGTACCAAAGAGTTTAAATATCCTTTATTGAATAAAGTTTTATAATATCGTTTATATTAAAAAAAATTAAAAATGCTACATATATACTGATGATACATCAAAATAGATTGATCGTCACAGCCGTACACGTGGCATAGAGACTCATCACGAGGATATAGCGTCCAATCTATTGGCTCATCTCATAAAGCCCAAGAAGAATAAAGACAATTACAAAGGCCAAGACAAGGCTCGCCAAAGAGAAGACATAAACAAAGCTCGAATCCAGCCCCGACACGGTTCCTCTCATAAAGAAGAGGAACATTGCACCCAAAAAAAGTCGTGGAGGGAGTTACGCCTCCATGGACGCATCTCCATTAAGGAGGAGACTGTTATAAGAAACATTTTCTTCCGCTGCGCCTTACATGCTTAAGTCACGCAGAGAATTAACCGCGACCATTATAAAAGGTAAAGGGAACATTCGACACAGGTATGCAACTTTAACTAGTTTTGTCAAAATTTACTTCCTTCTTCCAACAGAGTCGCTGACTTAAGCATCAGAGTACTTTCAGCCACCAAAAAGGTTGTCCTTGGCAGTCTAACATTTGTTTTGCAGGTTAAACTCACAGGAGGATGATTTATGGACGCATCAGTTTGGCGCCGTCCGTGGGGAACGACGAGTTTCCTTTTTAAAAACAAGATCCTTTTTAAATGACGCACCTTGCAGATCCTCCACTACAAGAAAAATGCTCATTAACAGTACCATAGCGTTTTTGAAAACGTTGTGTTTGTCGGAGCTATAATAGATACAGGGTCTATTATAGCGTTTTAAAAACGCTATTGTAAGTTGACTATTTATAGCGTTTTTGAAACGCTATAGTAACAGTATTTATAAAGTTTCTTAAACGATATAGTAAGTCTATTATAGCGTTTTAAAAACGCTATTGTAAGTTGACTATTTATAGCATTTATTGTAAGTTGACTATTTGTAGCGTTTCTGAAACGCTATAGTAACTATATTTATAGGGTTTCTGAAACGCTATTGTATAGTTACCAATAGCGTTCCAGAAACGCTATTGTCTTCTCTCACGTAGCATTTAACAAATGCTATTGTATTAATTTCTATAACGTTTCTCAAGACCCTTTTTTTCTATAGCACTCATCAAGTGCTATCAAATGACTTTTTATAACATCTTATAAGTTTTATTTCTAGAAAATAAAAACCAAAATGTGCCAAACACTTAAACATTTTCATGAACGGGGGTAAATTAATGTAATTAATAAGATAATGTATTACATCGAGTCACAAAATCTATCAAATAATAAAGATAGTGTAATACACTTAGACATTTCTTAACTCTCTTACAGTACGCATCTCCCGTATTTCTGCTTGCAACTTGGCAATAGTCTCAGCTGCATCTTGATTACCTAGTCTATGAAAAACAACCTCTTTCTGTAGTACCTCCAGAGCCCGATTTGCTTCTTCTCCAAGCTGCTCCTGGAGGTGCTTAAGTTTACAAATTTCATGCATAAGTGTGAATGGAGCAGTTGAAGATTGCCTCATTGATTGTCTCATACTCTGCCTCCCCATTGTACTCCTTGTTTTATCAGTGTGAGTAGGTTCCTTGCTGTATTGTTTTGGTGATGATGCACCAGAAAATGAAAGACATTTCTTCACTGTAAGAAGGGATTCAAATGGCTTCATATTTTGAATGACCATCAATTAAAAGAAAGAAATGAGTAAATAGAAGAAGGATAGTGTAGGATATAAGCAAGTGACTTTAGTATGCTAATATGTGTTAATAAAACGCCAATTTTGGTATAATGTGGGTAGAATATGAGAAGTAATTGGCAATGAGGCACACCTGTAATCATCTTAACGCTTACTCCAAGATCCAGAGCTCTTCTAATTGTTTCCGCACTATCATGGCGAGGAGGATCAAACAAAGGGAGAAGGCCAACAAATTCTCAGGGGCCACCAGGACTCTCTTTCGTACCAGCAGGCACTTTTTATAAAAAAAGGGAATACCCGCTTGAAAAAAATTGAATCTGATAATAACATTCTGAAGGAGTTAACTAGTACTCACTACAACACAAAGTCTAACAAGACATTTTATACCGTCTTGATTGAGTAAATTGTTTGTTCCACAACTGCTGCTGCTTCCGAGTAAGCAACTTCCCCACGAGTTGCTAACTTGTTTATGATCACAGACATGAATGCCCCAGAAATCACAAGAAAATGAACAATAGCTACCATAACAAGGGTAAGAAGCCAACCCCGAATAAATGCTATCACAAAACCACCTACAAATGTCGATAACAGTTGAATAGACTTTTATATCGTGAAACAGAGATATGAGAAAATGATGATGTTGTGCTAAGTGATTATAGAATACTTGCAAAATCAATAAGACATAAATAAGACTATCCTTACTCCGTGTACGAAGCATAATATGATTCACTATGTAATTGAGGGTTTCTAGGAGATTTCAACACTCGTGACTTCAGAACATGGAATGTCACATATGTAAACTGAACAAGATGATTCTATATCACAAGACACACACCTGTGATCATTTTAACATTTACCCCAAGGTTCAGGGCCCTATTTATAGTTTTAGCACTGTCATGGCGAGGTGGATCAAAGAGAGGCATAAGACCAATGAACTGCCATGGACCTCCAGGACTCTCTTTCCTTCCAACTGGAACTTCCTGTTTCATACCACGACAAAACACCCTGAAGATTAGTATTCAGTAAACAATGGAAGTTATTGAAAAATAAAACTTACTTACCTGGTATGCTACTGCAAGTGAACGTAGGCCTCGATCAGCAAACTTATCGATCACAGCATGAACTCTTCGCTCTATATCTGACTTGTTGTGAGCAATATTCAGAATTTGCAAGACATAATAGTCAGAACAAAGCATGCATAGACCATACAAAATACTTAAATATATAAATGTTTATGAAAAATACCTGCTCAGGAGCACCTTTGCTGACTCGATGCATTTTTCCTTCACTATCTATATAAGTCAAAGTTGTACGCTTGTCGGTAGGATTAAATGGGAGGAAATGGACCTCTTGAATGCCAACCCTTGCCTGTTGGTAGCATTAATACAAAGAAAAAAGGTTACGCAGATAGGATTGACAGACTCCATAATCAATCAATTTGCAGAGGAGAACTCTTATGCATTCCTTTACAAAAATAAGGTCCGTTGTAGGAAGAAATTCCACTTGGTGTGTCACGTAAATTATGGTCTTATCTTTGAGAATTCCCATGAGGCATTCCTGCATAGAGTTCATATATAATTGAAGAACTTTAGTAAGAAATCATCTGAGTGAGCTTGTGAGCATATCAGTAGGGAATACTCATTTATTTATTTTCATTGGAGACTCGGATTTTCAGAGACAATCTGACCACATTTTGAACCAGGTTCTTTTAGAGGTATTTGATTACTGAGAGTCAAATTATATAGAAAGTAGCATCATTATAGTGCAAATATAATCTCATATGTGATTTGAGTGCTCATGTTTTCACTAGGAAGTGAATAGCAATCATGGGGATGCAATATTTGAATGGATTCACGAACAAACTAACCTCAAATAGTTGAGTGCCTGTATGAGCGTCCACTGCACTGAAAGGATCATCCAGAAGATATATATCAGCATCCTCGTAGACTGCACGCACTATTTGTAGCCTTTGCTTCTGGCCTCCACTCATATTAATACCTCTTTCTCCGATCTCTGTTAGGTCACCACACTGGAAAAGTTCGAAATCCTTTTTCAAAGTACAAGCTCTATATGTTCTGTCATACTTGACACTGTCATAGTGATTCCCAAAGAGAATATTCTCTCCTACATTTCCCGTCATTATCCATGGGGATTGAGGAACCTAAGCTTTTTTCCCACTGATCTTCACCATCCCTGAAAGTTTTGGTATATCTCCAAGTATGAATGAGAGGAGATTATGCTTCCCTGATCCAACGGCTCCACAAACCGTGACTTTCATTCCCCTCTTCACTTTTTAGCGTATCCCTTCAAGTGTTGTGCTACTTGATTCTGGGTCCCAACTGAATTTCCCATTATCAATCTCTACATCAGATTCAGATTCATCCTTTGGAACACACATGACTGCATCTAATTGAATTTCATCTTCTTTGAGATATAATGCTACTCGATCCAGTGAAACTTTAGCTTGTGCAATAACCGAGAGTAAGGTAGATTAAAGATTGCATCTTGTAACATTTGGAACGTTGCCAATCCAGATAACACACTACAAAGAATGCATTGATTGTCGCCTTCTTCCTGACAAACAGATAAATTGAATAACAAGCTTCAATGAACACCAGCTAGAGAAGTATGCTCAACTCTTCCCAAAAACATGGTGAGCTCAGCTGTAATCTCGTTTTCCAATTCTGAACAAGAACTCCTTCAAATGCTGCAGTTAATTAAGAAAAATGATGTTATATGACTTGCATAATATATATACGTTCAAGAAGAGAAGCTATACTACACCTAAAAGATACGTGTATTTTTAGTATATGGTTCAAATGGACCTTCATTAAATAAACACAATTTGTTCTTGGCTTCAATAGAAAATGGCTTCAAATAAAAATTGAAAAAACTCTGAAATCCATTTGTCTATAGTTATGAAGGATGGAAATACTTCCTGTCACTTTAACAAAGATCTTGCTCTACTCGTTGATGCAGTGCATTTTGATGAATACGACTACAAATTTTCATCAATCTTTGGCGACTCTTCCCCAAGAACAAAGGACAGAATAAGCATATCTTAATTTATGGTCTCTAAAATAATTTTTATTCAACTTCAATTCTTAAATTTAGAATTACAAATTGGGGTTATTTTTATAGTTAGGAATGATGGAAATACTTGCTCTAAACACTTGAACATTGATCTTGTTCTAGTTACTTGTATTGGCAGATAGGCTCTTTTTATTTCTTCATTTTTTCTATTTTTTCTTCATTGGAAGATAAGCTCAATGACTTCTAAGTAATAATACGAAAGCATCTCAGGAAAGAGCTCTTAAACCCCAAAATCTCATTATAGTTTAGAACAAGCGAGTATCAGTGCTCCTAAAATCATTGGATTACGAAGTAAGTTTATTACTATGTATGTTAGACCCTGTCTTCCTTATTCCTTGAAAAAACTACCTCAGCGGGGTTTTCTTAGTTTACCTATTTCTAGGAATTTATAACTTGTCCAAATCTCATCTCTTGTTTGCGCTAGTGTTGGTTTAACAAGACGTAGCAGGATACACTTCCAATTCTTTAGAAGTGAATCTCCACAACCATTAAAGTCAAACCTATACATCTCAGATTCCATTCGAGTGTGAAATCAACTCTGCTCAAGTAAGTTCTATGTTGTGCTAACATATAGCATTAAATGTATAAGTAATTAAGGGAAAAAATGTCATCAAAATTAAGATACAAAGTACCACTCTGCATATATAATTCTACCACTGTTGATATGATTTCATTTTGCTATCTCCGAACACAACTAGCATTGTCATAACTGAGAAACATCGACAATAAAATGCCCTTATCAAATTCAAACTATGCCGAATAAACATTAAAAAAATGATTTAATCCTGCAATTTATTGTGAATCTAAATTTTCAAAATAAGAATAAACACTAATGGATGTTCTATTTATGTCGTTTGTGTTCTTTCTGACATAACACATAAATGACAACTTGAAAACACTTTCTAAATAGCAAAAGTGAAGAGAAAAAAATAACCTTGCACACTCAAATTATTGTAGATGAAATAATAAGAAACTAAAATTTAAACAAACCAATTAGGGATATTTCTTTTGTTGGTTTTCTATTGAGCAATTTACATAGTCTATGAACTTTTAGAAATAAAACTTCTAAAAAAGTTGTAAAGCTGTTGCAATTAGAGCATGCTTGATGCATCAGTACTATTAAAACCAAACATGCATGCAATCAGGTGATGCGCGCAGATGAAACTACAAGAAACTCAACAAGGAGTAAATAAGTAAAACACTATGCAAACTTAGATCACAAACAGTTATTGGTTCATCTATCCGCGGTTGAACAAACTATTTACCCATTTAACAACTAAAAATCCAACGTAGTTAGAAACAAATGTTCATTTATCTATATATCCATATAAGCGCAGGGAGTTATATAGAAAGAACCAATATGAAAATAACTCATGGTTATGGCTCGATAAGGTAGGGATACATGCAAACATGCATTCATTACATATTAGTATAGTTAGAGAGGCTTACTTGATCCAACACTATCGAAATCAATCATGTCTGAAAAAACAGATGGAGTCTTTCAACTCCTCTAACTGTGGAGCCTCCAAGAATGATCCTGCTGGTGTACCCTGTGGTAAGTAATCACTCAATGAGTTGAGTGGTGATCAAAAAACCCAATTATATGCAAGAAATCAAAGTCAAGCCAAAGGGGCAACCAATTATCACGAATTAATCAAGCAATTGAAAACCCAACAACAAAATCAAACCCAAAAGCAAAGGGGAAAACTTGCCAGTACTGAACAACTTTACATCTAAAGAACCCGGTGGTGGTAGCGCATTAACAAACAGCACATTGAGTCTGGCGAACAGTGAAAATAGCTCCGTACTCAGATGCAGCTTCAAGCTCGGCCCTTGCCGCCTACTCTGATGCCATGGCCACAAGGCGCATGATCTCCTTTTTCTCGACCCAATTCTGCCATTTCTGCCTGATTAAGAAACTCACAATTGACACAAAGAAGAAGAAGAACATGAAGCTAAGATATGGAAACTCTAGATCTCTGTGAACCAGCATTGATGGTGCACCACCGATGCATCCAATTCTGCCACCATGATCACTCGCGAGTTCTCACCGTCACAACTCCTCCGCTTCGAATCAAATCAACTCACCTTCTCTTCACGTTGCTTGCTTGAAGAGGCGTTTGTTCCCGAGTGAGTGAAATGGAGAAGTGAGAAAAAGAAATTTGAGAGATGAAAGAATGGTAGAATCCAAATCCAAAGGGAACCAAAGCAGATAGAGATAATGGCGATGGATGAGAGAAAAAGAAGATTGAAGGAGCACATACTTGTTGCTTGCAGAAGAAGATGGAGTGAAGGATTGTTGTGTTTTTTCAATTTTGCTATGTTTTAGGGCAACAACAAGAGCAAGATGGAGGGAGATGTCTTTTTTGCTTTTGGTGAGAGAGGTTTTCCGAAAATTTTCAGCAAAATCGAGCTCTGTTTTTTTTTTTAACTCCCGCCCTTTTTTTCCACAGCATTTTTAATATTGAAATGTTACAAAAACCGAGCTTTTGAGTTTTTCATAGCACCAAGTTCAAAAACGCTATTATCAAATGCTATTGATGGCCAAATGTGGTGTAGTGTCAACCAAGTGATGATCACGACAACTCTCCTACTGATGCATCATTGACAGCTCATGAAGAAGAAGCAGCCTGAAACATCAAACCAATAGCAACCGAGAATACGGATCTGCGGCACGCAGTAGTCCAAACAACCCAAACGTCTGGTGGCGCCGCCACAGACCCTCAAGTAGACATGCTCATGGCCCAGATGAACTACATGACAAAGATGCTGGAAAAACTCACCCAGGAGCACATTCAGCCAGTTGACCCTATTCAAGCACCGCCCCAACAAAATTCTGCCAACTGAACTCAAGGAAGCGACGAAGTCCCAGCAGAACTCCAACAAGGAAACTTGGAAAGAAACGAGCTCCCCCAAGCCTAGACTCAACAGTGCGACAGAACGCTTGCTAAAATCCTATTCAGAATTGAAGTCACGAATCCCAACATACTGTATGAATTAGCCAAGCCGCCATTCTCCGATGCACTCATGAAAAAGACAATGCTAAAAAGGTTCACTCCGCCAAAGTTCGAAGTGTATGATGGTACCACTGACCCAACAGATCACTTAAGACATTTCCACCACATGTGTATGATGGTACCACTGACCCAACAGATCACTTAAGACATTTCCACCACATGATGGCCCTAAAAGAAACCACAGAGTCGATCCTATGCAGATCATTCTCAACCTGCCTCACTTCCACAACGATGAATTGGTTCAATAGCCTACCACCGAGGTCGATAGACTCTTTCCAAGCTTTAGCCATCACCAGATTCATTGAGAGCCAACGGATGAAAAAATGATCCACTACCTCCTGCACATCAGACAGAAGCTCGAAGAAATGATACGGGAATATGTCGCTTGCTTTATCAACAAATTGACAATGATTGATGAATGTAGTGACGACACAGCCACTGCAACCTTTGTTGCCAGACTAAAAAGAGGCCCCTTCTTTGATGCCCTTGACCTGGAGCTTCCAAAAGGCATGGCGGTCCTACTGAAAACAACACAGAAACGCATCTCCTTTGAAGATATGAAAGATGCAACGAGAAAGAATGAACTAAAAAAAGGGAGAACCATTCGAGAAAACGGGAAAGAAAAGAAGACGAGATGACTAACCGCGAGAGGATAGCAATCATTCAAAGAAAAATCAAAACGACGGAAGAACTTAGTCCAACTAGCAGGAATCCAGGAAGTCACAATCGACACGGTCCAGTCATGAGTGGATAACCAGCGTAATGAAAAAGGAGTACAACCCGTACCCGGTCCTAAAGATAAGCCATACCAACATCTTGAAACATATGGCGAATTGGGAGAACGTCAACTGGCCACCTATGATGAGAGAAGACCCAGAAGGACGAGACAAAAGTAGGTACTGTTGCTTTCACAAGGACCACGGACATGATACTGAGGACTGCCACAAGTTGAAAGAGGAAATCGAGCATTGGGTCTAAAGGGGATGACTCGATGAATTCATCAGAATACAAGACAAACAACTCAAAGGAAAACAATCAGCATATAAAGCCAAAAGGAATCAGGACACAAATCGGATATGTATAATAAAATTCTGGTCTGATCAACCAACGAAGTAAGAGTTGGATGAACAAGTCAACTTAACGTAAAAACTTCTAGTCGACTGAGACATCAAGTTAATGAAGTAAAAGTTTGACGAACGAGTCAACTAAGTAAAACGACTTCTGGTCGACTAGAGTGTCGAGCCAATGGAGCCAAAGTGGATGAACAATTCAACTTAATGTAAAAACTTTGAGTCAATTGAGACATCGAGTTAATAAAGTGAAAGTTGGACGAATGACTCAACTAAGTAAAATGACTTAAGGTCGACTAGGGCGTCGAACCAACAAAGCCAAAGTGGACGAACAAGTCAACTTAACGTAATAACTTCGAGTCGACTGAGACGTCAAGTTAACAAAGTGAAAGTTGGATGAACGAGTCAACTAAGTAAAACGACTTTGGGTCGACTAGAGCGTCAAACCAATGAAGCCAAAGTGTTCGACCGAGTCAACTTAATATAAAACTTTGAGTCAACTGAGACGTCGAATTAACGAATGGAAAGTTGGACGAACGAGTCAACTAAGTAAAATGACTTCCAGTCGACTAAGACGTCGAGTTAACGAAGTGCAAGTTGGACGAACGTGTCAACTAAGTAAAACGACTTCGGGTCAACTAGAGCGTTGAACCAACGAAGCTGGAGTGGACGAACGAGTCAACTTAACATAAAAACTTCGAGTCGAATGAAACGTCGAGTTAACGAAGTAAAAGTTGGACGAACGAGTTAACTAAGTAAAACGACTTCGGGTCGACTAAAGCGTGGAACCGATGAAGCCGAAGTGGACGAACAAGTCAACTTAACTTCGAGTCGACTGAGAAGTCAAGTTAACGAAGTAAAGTTTAGATGAATGAGTCAACTAAGTAAAAAAAACTTTAAGTCGCTTGAGACGTCGAGTTAACGAAGTAGAAGCCAATCGAACGAACCAAGTAAAAACAACTTCGAACCAACTGAGACGTCGAGTTAACTAAGTAAAAGTTGAGCGAACGATTCAATGAAGTATAAGCAACTTCGAGACAACCAAATCAACAAACCAACTCGAATGAGAAAAATTCCATTTTGATCAAACAAACAAAGTAAAATACGAAGGAACAAGTTAGCACAGCCCAAGAGAGCCTTGGATTAGCTATCAACAAAGTAAAAAGCAATCAGACAAAACAATTTTTTTCGCAAAAGCTCTGAGACAACAAAAGCGAGGTTGAATACAAATCATTCAGACAATAACGAACGAAGTCAACAAAAAAAATAGAGAATTTATGTCCTTCATTCAAAAGCTATTCTATTACATTCAAAGATAATAAAGGAATAGAATATTAAGGGGAAAGATCTATAACATCCTCAGCGATACCATTTGCAGGAAGAGGAGTAGCTGGATCATTGATAGGGACTCTCTCTTCAAGAGGAGAAAGTGGCAGCACCTCAGCCATTAGATCATCCTGAGGGTCTTCAGCACCCTCTTCATCTTTGAAGGTCTGATAGACCAGATGGTGGTATTGAGACAGATCAACATTGAGACCCTCAATATAATCCAGAAGCTCATTCCGACCATCGACAATGCGCTGCCAATCTACCACCTCCATAACACGAAGCCTATCCTTGACAGCAAGCTAACTTCTGGCCGCGATAAGTTGGACCTCAGCAGTAGTAAGCATCGAGTAGGAATCAGCCTTGACCTCGTCAAGTGAAGCCAATAATTGTTCCACCCTTTTTTCGGCAATGTCGCAATTTTTAGAGTGTTATATCATGGCACGCGCGACCTCATCATGAAGTGCCTTCTCGGAAGACAGCTATTTATCCACATCATGCAAACATGCATGAATACCATCTAATTCATCTCTCAAGGACTCAAGCGCGGCCACAGACCGATCCCGCGCACCCTCTACCTCGGCCAACGAAGCTTGAGCAACCCCAGCTGCTTTAATCCGCTCTAAACATCGCATTTTTAGCACGTCGTATAGATAAAGAACATGGGAGAATACCAATAGCAGCACAAAGAGCTTCCTCTCCAAAGAAATCACAAGATTATGATTGACTGATGACCCGAACCCATCACCTCTGCATAGGAAAGATGGATCATCTCGTCTATTACAAGCCTAGGACCATCAAGATGAAGGTTCGGTCCAGCACGGTCATCGAAGGCCTTTCCACCGAATGTCTATGCCACTCATTAATCAGCTTACATGCACCATCCTGCATACCAAGCCGAGAAAACCAACAAAACTTCCCATCTGATTTGAGCTGAATCTCTTCAGGAGTAGGTTTTTTCCAACTGACTCGCGAATGAAGGACGCGAGGATCCGGTAGTATGGAAGAACCACCACCCACGGCTGGAAAAGAAGGAACGATAGGAGAACCATCCTCACCCTCTCGTTGCGCAGAAAAAATGGAATGAATAATAGTCCCAACAAAAGCAGAAGAACCCAAGCAAGCTGCAGAAGGTGGGACCTCCACCCCGTCATCAACAGGAAGAGAAGAAGAAAAAACATACTGCATCTTGGGAACTCGATCATGACTACTAAGCTCCTTAGACTGGACAACATCCAGTTGGAGCATCTTGTCATCTAAAGACCAAGGAGTCCTCGTTAGAACACTTAGCAGTGTCGAGGCCACCATAAGTAGAGAGGAGTTATTTTTCGCAATCTCCCAGCGGACGAATGGTATCCTTTTCACTCCTCTCCAATGCCAACTTAATCTCTTTCACCTCTTGTAGAGATCAACGGTCTTCCATCGAAGGATTTCTATCAACAGAATCCAAGTAAAGAGAAGCACGACGAACAGAGTAAACGAGCCATTTCTTCTTCAGAACACAGTCAGAACGCAGAAACAACCATTTCGACGGACTAACAGGCCTCGGTACTTTTCTATTCCTGGAAGTCGGACCGGTAGCAGGGATAAAAGGAGCATTGCAATTCGTAACATCCGAACTCACTTTCCGATCAACGACAATGTTATCACCTTCAATAACGACAACACAGGCAACAATCTCTGTTGCTTGCCTCTTAGTTAGTAGAGCCCGTTTGGCTTCATTCATGTTGTATAAATCATTGCGCCTCACCATATCATCAGTAAGATAGGTGTCCAAAGGAACTATGGGAAGCGCCAAAAAATGCTCGTCGATAACCTGTTCTTCAACAGTCAATTGCAGATTCCTCAGCTTGATAAGAACTCGAAAATACCTTATTATTTGCTGACCCTACAAATTGAAGTAGCCAGGGTGAACGGACGCATAAAACCAATCCCGCGACCAACCCCTGATGTCATCATAAAGTTGCCAAAACACGCGGGGTAGCGAAGGAAATAGGTGTGGTTTGGTTTCATGCTAAACCCCACCAAAGAATGCAAAATTCCAACAGTTAAAGGAATACTAGAAAGGATGGCCCTGGCATACGTGGAAACCTTAACCCTCCAACCGTTCGGTCTCATCTGAGCAGAAGGGATATCCAGAAAATTTTGATAAGACCATAATAGCTCCAGAACTTGAAACCGAAGACCGACATAAAACATACGAGGGTAAGCGCAATATATCCCTTCCTTAGACGACAATGACTGTCATTTTCACAAGGAAGAACGATCTCAAGGTCAGAAGGCAAAGAGTAGGTGGAACAGACGCTATCCAATGTAGGCTGAGAATCCTTCTTTGGGAAAAAAATGAGCTTCACGGGTAGGAAGCTTCTCACTGTCCAATAGGTCACCAGCAGACATCTTGAATAGGCAAGAAAAGCTGGAAAAGGGCAATAGGAAAGAAAAATAACCCTAATAGCAGAGATGGCATAAAGAAGGAAGCAAAATCATCACAACCCCTTTATACAACCGAGCAACGAAGAGACTGCTCATGGAGCGACATACGGGACATAATGGTGAGCTAAATTCCCACAAAAATATGCGCGAAAACGAACAGACAACGAAGTAATCGAGACGTTCAACTGACCAACAGTTATTAACAACATTAAGATTAGTGCAAAGGTGCAATTGAAATACCAACCGTCACGCAGTTAGTGGATACGTGAACATACCCACTAACTAAAGGGGGAGTAGCTGATGATATACTTTTCTTTTAAATTGGGGGGGAGGGGGGGGGGGGGGACGACTGCCCCTTCTTGCTCTTTTGTAGGTTCGCCCGTGACAAGGTAAGGTGGCATACAGATGAAAGTTAGGTTTTGGGAATGTCGCCACAGGAGCTGGCAATCATAGAAATTTACTTAAAGAGATGAGTGCATATATAGTGTGTATGCATTTTAGACATCTCTTGAAGTCTTTCATTCTTAAATGTTTAATTTGGCTCATTTGCTAGTATTGGTCTAAGATATAGATCACCCATTATCGTTATGTAAAGAGTTTGGTGAATCATAGTAAACTGGTTAACTAATCGAATGATCTGAAAAGAAGGTAGACTAGTCAATTAACATCTTAGAAGTCGAGAGAACAACTTTTCGTCTTCTCACCGCAGACGGTGCCTAGATGTCGGGGCCATTTTTGTACATCCTGACATTCATTAGACTTGAGTGAGTATGCATGCATCGGTGAAATAAATCATTGATTAATAACCAATATAATGGATAAATAAATAAAGATTAGAGACACACATTATTATTTACGAAGTTCCATGAAATCTCTTTAGGTACTCCTCGAGATCATGGAGCCATTATCACCGTGTAGAGAATTTACATTCAATCTTGATGTAAGATGTCATATGCAATTTTATTTTCTAGGTAAAGTTAGATTAGAACAAATATTTTTATTTCAAAAGGACCAGGAATTTAATTGCTAGTATTTATATCATTTAAGTTTCGTTGAATTTGAAAATTCACTGCTTCTCTTGGTCTATAAAAGAGGGATTATATTTGTAATTGAGGAAAGATTATCGTTAATGAAAATTCAGAATTACATTTATCTTTTCTATTTGACTTGTGGATTCAAGTTCTTCATCTCTTCTTTATCTTTCTATTTCTGGATTCAAGCATGGTATGTTCTTCTCCCTTTTCATTTTCTCTTCTCCCTGACACCTTGTGGATTCAAGGATTCTCCGTCTCTTCTTCCTAATACCTTGTGGATTCAAGGTTTATCGTCTTTAAATCTCTTGTAGATACAAGTGTTTTTCATGATTTGTTTGTCATGCCTTGTGAATTTGTGCCCCTTCCTCTTCCTACATGCCTTCTATTTATAGTCTTTAATTAACAATCAAATACAATAAAATGTCTAGGCTAATCCTCCAACTCTCCTTGATCCAAGCCTTACCATTTCCACCATTTATGTTCCATGATGTTCCACGTTTAATCATGGATGTAGACATATTTTGTTGTTGAACAACTCTTTCATATTCTAATGTTCATCTTCATCTAAGCCATTGGTATCATCTAATATATATTGTAGCAAGGACCAAGTAGTTATTTAAGGTTACTAATACTTGAAAAGGCATTTTTTGAAGAAACGGTTGGTAAAACACAATTGTCATGTTGATCATGATCATCATATCAAGAAGAGTATTAATTGCCCCTTGAGTAATCTCTTCATCACTAGGAAATTCTATCATTTAATCATTTTTACTAGATAATTCAAAAGGTGTTTCATAGCGTAGACTAGAAATTTTGTCACGTGATCCATGGATGCCTTTATCTTCACCAACTTGTAGTTCAAGCCATATCTTCATCTCACCGGATCTTGCAATGCCAAAAAAACAATAACAAATATTTATTTATCAATAAATTAATACATTACTCATTGTATTAACTGACAAATAAATAACTCATTTACAATAATAAATTTTCTTATTTATTTTATAGGAGTTTAATTGTACTAACAATCACAATGGTTTTGCCATGATTCTCACAACTTCACAAAATCAAATGCCCCCAAGTGTCTTTAGTTTTGAAGTGTCCAAATCCGGTCTCTTAGAGAACTGACCTACAAACAAGGTTAGATTGCCAAATACCACTTTTTTGGTGGCCGAAGGCACTCCGATGCTTAAGTCAGTTAATCTGTGGAGAAGACTAAACTTGGACAGAGTATAGTTTAGTTAAATTTGAATTGTGTTGATGGAATGTGTTTTTCATACCTTTTCCTTTACCTTATATAATGAATGCATTCAACTATGTGCATGACTTAAGCTCAAATGGCGCAATGAAAAGGGGCCTTTATAATAAATGTCCCCCTTCATTGAGATACGTCCTTGGGGGAGTGATTCCCGCAATGACTTATCTCATTCATAACGGTCCTTTCATGATTGAGATATGTCCTTGGGGGAGTGATTCTCTCTATGACTTATATCCTTTGTAATTGTCGTTTCTTAATTAGGTGCGTCCTTGGGGGAGTGATTCCCGCCACGACTTATTTTATTTGTAATGATCATCTCTAGTTATGATGGTTTGAGCCACGTGTATGGCCACGATCAGATGACAATTTGATGTATCATCAGCCACTAACTTGTCAATCGTGGGAGCCCAAGCAACGACATAATAGCTTTCTCTAGTCATATTGTGAAGTCAGTATGACAAGTCATTGGGGTCGGACTACGTGAGTTCGGACACGATGAAATCATCAAAGTCGGTCTGCATGAGTTCGAACCAGATGAAGATTTTTGTGACAAGTCATTGTACTCGAACTTCGTGAGTTCGGACCAAATGTTATCTGTGTGACAAGTCGTCGTAGTCAGCTACGGGAGTCCATTACTAGGTGAAGTGATCTAACAAATCATCGTAATTAACTGCATAAACCTGTATGAGATGAAGTCATCTGACAAATCATCGTAGTCACCTGCATGAGTTCGGACCAAATGCGGGATTTTGTTTGATAATGTGCTTGATGAAGCTACCTGTGGTCCAGACCAGATGAAGTCAATGTGACTAGTCTCTAGTCGGACTTGCAGACCAGATCCTTGCGAATCTATCTCCTGTCGGGTTAGTTTCCAGTCTGTTCTACAGACCCGCGGACCAGATTCTTATCGATTTCGTCTCCTATCGGACTTGTCTCCAGTCAAGTCTATCTCCAGTTGGTCAAGTGGACTAGCCTATATTTAGGCTAGCAGACCTGCCAAAGACCACAACTGTCAACAAAACTATAAATTGATAACTATGTTGCCAACCAAATTCGAACCTGTGACCTGATGTTCCCGAAGCAACACCTCTACCAACTCAACTGGTACACCATTGATAGAACATTTAGTTATGCATTATTGTATCCACATGTACCTGGATCACCTGTCTAACTGGATACAATTTTAATCATTTAAATAAAATGGAATAGAATATTGGAATCTAAAAAATTGTCAAGAAAAACTGTAAACTAATTCAGTTTTCATATTCTCCATTTTAATAAGATCCACAAGGAAAATGGTTTCAAAATTAGTTTGTCCTTTATAAAATATTTCGCCAAGAAACATACTTTTGTTACCATTGATATTAGAAACAACTCTAGAAAATCGTAACATGTCTGGTCATAGTCAACCACAATGTTTACAACAACCGATGCGATAACGACAACATATCCAAGCACAGGCTCCCGTCTTGTTGCTCAGTTGTGATCAAGCATAGGCTTTTCATTTTTTAAGGAAATTTTTGTTCTCCATGGACGACACCAAACTGAAACGTCCAAATCTAGTCTTCTAGAGATCTGACCAGCAAAACAAGGTTAGATTGCCAAAGACCACCTTTTTGGTGGTCGAAAGCACTCCGATGCTTAAGTTAATTAATGTGGGAGAAGACTAAATTTGGAAAGAGTATAGTTAGTTAAATTTGCATTGTGTTTAAGGAATGTGTTTCTCATACCTTATCATTTATCTTATATAATGAGTGCATTCAACTATATGCATGACTTAAGCTCGAATGGCACAATAAAGTGGGATGTTTATTATAACGGTCTCCTCCTTCATTGAGATGTGTCTTTGGGGGAGTGATTCTCGCCATGACTTATTTCCTTCGTAACGGTCCTCTCATAATTGAGATGTGTCCTTAGGGGACTGATTCATGTCATGACTTATATCATTTGTAACGGTCCTCTCTTAATTGAGGTGCGTCCTTGAGGGAGGATTCCCGCCATGACTTATTTTATTCGTAACGACCATCTCTAGTTATAATGATTGGCGCCACATGTATGGCCACAATCACGTGACAAATTGATGTCTCATTAAGTTTCTCAAGGCTATTCTCACATATGTTCCATCAATGATGTAAGGGTCACATAACCACCACACTCTTTCCCTCTTTTCATTCCATCCATGATCATATCCAGATTCCGTACTAGAGCCAATTCGTAGTATGCCAGACAAACTTACAGATTAGGAAGGACATGTTTCAATCAACAAAAATGCCCATGAAAGCAAAACAGGAATTCCCTATTCACAATATAGAATAAACTCACAATGGGTAATGATTTGAAGAACTGCTGCAAAGGTAACAATATTTGTTTAGAATTTCCTACATATCAATGTCCCAATATAAGATAGTTTTGTTAGGATTACTTTTAACTCATAGCTGCCATGCTAAGAAACAAATTGTCAAAGATTTAACTTGATTAACAAGTGTATATTTTATTTTGTTTTTCCTAAAAGAACTCAATAGTTGCAACTTGTGCATCCAAACGAAGCATAAAGGGACCAACAGTGAGGCATATATCAAGTTTTAGCTGCTTCGTGTCCCGCCTTAGCTTCCTAAAGATAAAATGAACAGTTGAAACAAAGCTTAATCGTAAGACACAAAAGCTATACAATTTGGTGAACATATATAAATAAAACCTTTACTTGATAACTTGACCATAATAATTGCTGTCATGGAACAACAATACCATAAGCAGTAAATAAGATGCAGATAAACTCTTCTAGTTTTGTAATATTACAAATATTTCCAATCTACTGAGGCTATATGTACAAGAGTTGCGAGAACAGGGATTGCACAAGGCATGCCAGAAGAAACTTCTATCTTCGAGCTGCTTCAGACCAACACGGAGAGACATCACATATCATGATCTGAACCTGCAACTGTGTAAAGTAGAACAGTAAGTTCAGAAATCTGTCAAGTCTTGTTGCAATTCATGCAAATGCCACAAACACTGTGCATCATGAAGACCCAGCTTCCATGAAGCAATCCACAAAATTTAGTACAAAGCTGGAAACATTCAGATAAAGGCAACTAAAGGGCCAGCAATCTTTTTTTTTTTTTTTTTTCAAGTCAATTCACCTTGATTAATGATTAGTGGCTGGAACTACCAAGATCGAAGTCCATTGTGTAGTCATATTCAATAGTGGGAATAACAGAAGCCATGAACTTTAAAAATAGAAATAGGTACCTGCAAAAGAAAATAGACCTTTGCTCAGATTGAAATGTCAAGAGTATATCATGCAACCTACAAAAATAGTAAAGATCCTTGAACTATAGCTCTTTTATTCATTTTAATTTCTTAATTACTTTGCTAAATACAATTACCTTGGCATCGAAGATATCTTAGCTTTTCAATAGAAAAATATCTTAGATGGATTCTTGGACCTCTTGATCGCATTTGTTTAGATAGATTCTAAGGCAAAGGAAAGCAAGTCAGATTTGGCGTACAAAATTGACTAGAGCAAGTATTCCTGGACAAGGATTTTCTTGTTTACACATTAAACTACCGGGGTCTATGAGAAAATGGGATACTCAGATTGAGGGCATGTTTGTTAGTCCTATGAGACAATGTATCCCGCATCCCTATATAGAAACATTCGAATTCTGTTTCATTAACCCCGTGGGCCCATAGGATCTTACAGAGTATATCTCAATCCTTTGATTCTTTTCATAAATTTTGAATGTCAAGATGTACTTTTTTCGCTTGCCAAGTAAGGGAAAGACTATAAACTAAACTCTTCAAAAATGACTAAAAATGGGAAAATCGCCATATTGAAATAAATAAATAAATCAATAGATAAAGTGAAAAAATAGAAGGCTGATGATTTGATGTTGTGGCTCGGGATGCATACAAATAATTTTCTTGTAAATTCAGAATGGTTAGTAAAAGATCCCAAAATTCTCTTTTAGGGATCACAGCGCTTGCAAACTTTTGCTTGCCACATGGTTTCAATGAAAACCTCTCTTCAATAATAATAATAATAATGCTTTAGTAGCTGAATTATTATACTTGGATATGTCATAATGCACACTGAATAGGTTGGTAAAATAAGAAAAATTTATACTTGTCAACTTCCGGCTCTACTTCATGTGACATCAGGACATCAATGATCTTTTTCATCACAGCACCATGCCTACAAGGATGTACAGATGCATGCTTCCCAGGCAAATGGGGATGGTCCTCAATGGTCACCTGTAATTTGACAGAATTTAACAAAGATCTAGTCTAGTAAATACATATTAACAACATATCAGGTCCTATAATGAGGAAATAATGTAATGGCTTGCCTAAAATTGCAAAGGCAAAGAGTCAAAGCATAAATATCAGAATAAGAGGTGAAATTACTCTTCCTGGAGCACGAATCATCCATCTCCAGAGTTTCTCCATTCTACCTCAATGAACAAGTCTACTTTATCTTTTGGGATGATCAAGAAGAGGATCACTCTACAGTTTCACATTACTCCAAGATAAAAGTTCAAAAAGTTCAAGGGGACATCAATGAAGCTGATAGACGAACTTTCCTAACACTAAAATTCAACGATGGTTCCCAATGATGAATACAAGACATGAAAAGAGGGTGTGTTGAAATATTATCTACAATTGTACGTCTAAATCAAATTGAGAGAAAGCTCCTTTCCATAAAATCAGAAATTAAAGAAATCAGAAATTAAAGAGCGATTGTAATGGCCTTAATACATGCAAGATAGTCAAATTACTTGCGAAAATTAGCTCACCGTTTTGTGTGCATGATCTTGGCTAACATCTTCAAGTACAAGCTCTGGCTGTAAAAGCATCCTTGACTGCAAAAATGTTGAAGAGAACTTGATAAATGCTGTATATGCTAGTGGCCAATTCAAGTTCAAACTACTGCATAGAAAGATGGGGCAAATAACAATCCTTGAGAATTTTCATCATGGATAGTACGGAATTCACCTGGTCTGCTTAAGGGGGTGTTTGTTTGAGTTAGAGTTCTACCCCTTAAGGGGCTGTTTGGTTGAGTAAGAAATCCAACCTCTTATTAAGAGGTAGTCTCTAACTAGAGGTAAATCTTCTATTCAGAGCTTTGTTTATGTCTAATGAAATGCAGAGCCAGAGCCAATGTCTGGAACAGACATCCAACCAAACAAATCATTCAGACATTAACAACTATAATTTTGAAAATTCAGACATAATGTCTAGTTAAGAGGTGTGACGCTTACACCTCTTAACTCTATAAAAGTTCAATGAATTTAATGTCATCAAAAACAATTTTTTCCTTCTCATTCCTGTTAAAAAAAAGTGCCTAGGGTATGTTTGGTTGCGGGTAAAAGAAAAAAATACATATTCAGGAAAGCCACATTTTTTTATGCGTTTGGTAGCATATTGGATATGGAAATATTTCCAGTCACGCCCTTATCATATACCAACTTGCAGTATTTATCAGGTGAGAGCCTATAGAGAAGTAGTCCTTAAATAATCTCATGAACTAATTTACGAAATTTGTATATTACATGAACGTTAATTCACCAAAACCATTATTTTCATTTTCTGTAATAAGTCAATTTCTTTAAAAAGAGGGTACCCACACAAACAAAGGTCTAAGCCTGCATGTTTTGGTGGGGGTGGGTGGATATACAACTGATATCGCCATCACAAATGTTCCAAAGTTCAATAAACAGTCAAAATCTTGAAGATGGAATTTTAAACAAAGGATAGAAGACAGCTTGAGCCCAATGATGACGAGGTGTCCGGGGTACTATTGTTCTTGTGCAAGATGGTTACTCTGACAGATCATTAGAACATACCACTAGAGATGAAGCTTTGATGCAAAATTCCTTTTGCAACAAGTCACTAAACTGAAGAGAACAATGTTTGGTTGCAGTCTTAAGACAAATTACTTAAAGAGTCTCTTTCAAGGTTATTTAGCATATTAGCACCATCAGATCATAAATTCTGAAACTCTTTTCCAATTATCTTAAACTCTTAACTACAGATCTTATTTAAATTTTACTCATCAACTCATAGCAAGCAATAAATTGTGTGAAAGACAATCAACTAAATGGAAATACTAAAAGGAAGTTTGCATTAGTTCCGTACTTGGTTTGCCAGGTGAATTTGAACATGCAAAACTTAAATATATAAGCCAATTCTTTCATTTGAGAGATCGGAAAGGTGTCTGGCACAATATCAATTGTTGTTTCAATTGATTAAGGTTCAGTCATCTATAATATATAAGGAAAACCCTGATTAAGGAGCTGAGATGTAGTTCACTTAAAAGAGTGTAAATTCAAACACACCTTTTGATCTCATCCATTGATATGGAAATACAACCCTTTCTAAAAGTCACATCTTTTCATGTTTAGAGTGAAATCAACTGAGGAGATTAGACTTCCTAACTCACATTTCCTCTTTAAATACTCCCAAATTACAACCATTCACACCCATGACCCATCGAGAACATAAGAATTTAAAAACATACATCGGTCAAGAAGTATATTGTGAATTCCTCCAAACATAAGCACAACCCGTCGCCTGCAAACGCACATCGCTTCCTTACTCTCTGTTCTCACCATCCATCAGTGTTTTTTTTTTTTTAATCCCTTAACTCTCTCACCCAGATGTTGCCTGTTGAATTCGACCCTATGACCTAGTGATATCATCCGTCACTGCTCAATCACACCTTTGACATCCATCAGTGTTATTACAAAACATTAAAACAATGTTATTAGAAAGATTAAAAAATACGTTATTTCAATAACGGCCATATAACGTCGTTATATCATATCTGTGATAATATCATAACGTAACGGCTCACCCCTGTTAAGTGTTATATCGGAGTTATAATGTCGTCATCACATCAATTTGCTCCGCTTTTAAGTTTTCTCCTAATTCCTCGTCCTCCCTCGACAATTGCTTTGCATATTCAAGAGTCGAGGCAGCAAATATGCCGCAAATCTGATATTGGCCTTACTCTTCAAATGTAATGGTTGTTTGAAGAGTTCATCTCTCCAGTCCACTCTCTCAATCAGCAAGTTCTCACAATTGGAAGGAGTTAAATCAAGTTTCTCTCTCATTGAAGCTGGTTTTTAGATAAATCGAGATCCACGAGTTTGTAAGAGTTTGCAATTCTGCAAGATGTTGAGTTCCTCTCAGTGACATTTTCCTCTCATGTTTTGTTATTTAAGATTATTCTTCTCACTCTCATCCTACTCATTATTCTACGCGTTTGAACCAACTGAGCCATTGATGCAAAGTGCAGATCGCGCCATTTATTTTTAAATAAGATAAGGATTATGAACATGTGATCAAGGTCTGTGCTCCTCTCTATGAATTTTTGTCGGCTATTGCTATTGCAGTTTGAACATTTAGCAGTTTTCATTTTCAGATTTTGGTTTGATAAGACCTTCATCTGTTCTATTACGAATATATAAAATGATGTTCATGGATTGGTAGTTAGTAGTATACCTCAAACTCTTTTTCATGTTTCATTCCAATTTCTACTGTCATCTGTTTTAATTTCATTCTTAGCTCAGAGATTGTTATGGCCAAGAAAACTAATTCCATTGTTCTTATTTTCCATCCACATAGTTTTCTCCCACACAAACTTCAACTGTTGCACAGGAAAGCTCCCCTCCCATAACTCTCTATTCTATCATTTTCTATAAGTAGTATACGAAGAGCAAAGAGTTGTTACACTTCCTTCTTGCACATTGCCATCTGATTTGATTATTAAAGCATTTTCTTTTTGTGCTTATCTGGTATGGACTAAACGAAAAAACTTTTTGCTCAATTCGAAAGATTATTGGAAAGGAAGTATCCTCATCTTTGAGAAGCGAAACAAAAATTTCTCACTTAAACAAGATAATGGTGTTAATTTTTAATGGGGTTAGTATTACATACGATATGATGTGTAAAATCATGTTGTCATCATCATGTTGTAGATGGTTCATCACCGCAATATAATTTGATCCCAATTGTCGTTGGAAGTGTGCATATGAATTCCCTTTTAAACATGATTGATGTCATTAGAAAATTCAGTGAACTTTCTATGGTTATCAAGTCTGTCCCTCCTCTCACTAGGTTTTAGATTGAAAATCAAAATGATATGATGTATGAGGGAAAAAATGAAGGTCTGACTATGAAAGCAAGGAAATGTGTGGTTGCAAAACTTGCATTCTTAAGGATATGACCGGTTCAAAGGATATGTAATTGTATACAATCTTAAACAAAATTTAAAAAAGATTTTCCATTCATCATATGAGACCGACACATGCAATGCACGCGTTTGAATGCTAGTATATATTAGAAGAAAAAAAACTACCAGCAATAAGGCAACTGTAACAGACCAACCTCATCATACCCAGTGAGCCACACACGAGGAGTCTGATAATATTTATCATACCTGCACAAAACAAAGATCTAATTAGCCAGTATGACGATGCCTAGAAATAAGCATGAGAATTTCATTTTATAAGCAGAGATAGACAGTCATTAGGTAAGTTTCTGAACCATGAATATATATTGCATATCAATGTTTGGCTAATCTGCTGCATATGCTAGATTCATGGTTCAGAGTTTCCTGCTTTTTCACCAAATAAACCACTAGCTAACGAAAAATCAGAATCAGAATCCAAGTCCGTGAATGATTCATCAAAACTCAGGAATTCTTCATTTTTATCCTGCAGATTCCTCATCTTCAATATTATTTACTAAATTGCAAAAAAAAAAATATTATACTGAGATGAGACTTACAGATTAAGTTGCCTCCAATGAATACCTAATGGCACCATGTCCAATACATGACAATCCTTGACCACAAACAAAAAACCTCCTCCAGAAGCCTTCAATACGTAGAGGTGCTTAGGCATGGTATCCCAATTCCCAATGAACAAGATTATATGGGCTTACTTAGAAGTCAATTGAAAGATCTTTATCCTTTCTCAGAAAATCCCACCCACAATTCTCCGTGGCCAAGCGAATCTCTTCATTAAGCCATAATATAATACATAATTACATATAGTAATCACTTCTACGCATAGCTGTTTGTGTGACATCAACTGGACCACACCTGATTGTTTTAGAATCCTTAGTCGGTTCTCTCGTATACATATATATAGATATCATAACGTAAACAATTTCCTATCTCTAATTTCCCTTTAAATGCATATCCATTTTGTAATAAACCAGTTTTCAGAATAACAGAAACTAGGGAGTGAACTTTAGAAAGGACAAAACCAATGACCCTAATACGATAAGGTATGAGCTAACTAGTCCTACCAAACTGTGTTTAAGCAACTTTCAGTGAGGCCCATACTTCCAAACAACTACAAAATGTACCCACTTATTTATATTATACTGTGTTGAGTGAATAAAAACAAAAAATAAAAATCATTAATTAAGTGGGAGTCAAGGATCCCACTTTAAGTTCGCACGACAAAAAGTTAAAATGGCAGTAACTTTAACCGCATAATTAATCACCACATCTCAAGAAATTTCCTATAATGAAACGAGGTAAATGAAAATACATGGAAGCTGAGACTCTTGAGAAGTTATACACGTTAAAGCAATAAGATAAGATGCAGCAGAAGCCAGAAAATGTAGGTTAACTTGACATCAACTGTGTAAAACTAGCTACTCTCTTATGAAACTGACTTACGTGATGCTGACATCATATGTTCGTGTCCGTAAAATATTGTCGTCATCTGGTTCATGAGCTACAAGATATGTCGATTGAAGTGTTGCCTGCAATGACCAAACACATGCACATGGTGCTTATTTAGAAATCTTGAACCACACAAGAACACGTGAACCCTATGCTGACTGCCTAGAAAAGCATGAGATAACCTCATTAGACATCTGTTTGTACTGACAAAAGGAGAGTTTAATGACAAAAAGAGAGTTAACAAGGAAAACTTCATGTCTTAAAGCATAAAGCACAATTAAATTCTACCAATTACATGTGTGTATAGTATATTTCCCATGAAGCTTATGCAATAGAGCTCTAACGGATGCTAGAGGCTCCAAATGATGGAACGAAACTCAAATAGACATGACTGTGTAAAGGTCTACAAAAAAATGATTTGGCTGATGATTAAGTCATGAAAAGGATTGTCTTGACTCCTTCATGGATCCATGTATAATTCCCACATAGTGATGTTGAATCAATAACAATGACCAATGGGAGTTCTAAGCAGAGCATCTGAGTTTTGACTTACAGCATCTGTCTCAATAAGACTGTCAGGTTCTTCATACTCTGAAATGTCAGGTATATATTCTTCTTCTTCACCTCCAAAATATGTGTTGATTGACTGAATATTCCTGTTCTTGCTAATTTCCAGAGTTTCCATGGAGGGCAAGTCATCCTCCTCATCACACTTGGTATCTAGAAAAGAAAAAAGAAATGTCCTTACAAATTCATACAACATAAGAGCTTCAATGAAAACATACCTTTTGGCTTCCCATGTGTTGCCAACCAGCCATCATTATCTTCATTATCGAGAAGAACTTCCCCTCCTGCAGCTTCATATTCTTCCTCTATAGAAGCAGCTCTCCGCAAACATGGCACTAAAAAGTAGGTAATAACATATCATGAGTCACATATCAAACAGTTTCACGAATGACAAAGTACAGCAATTAAATTGCAAAACTAAGGCAATTTTAAGAGAATGAAGCTATATCTCCTGTTACATGTACACATGCAGTAAGTCATCACTCATAAGTGGATTCCCACCTATGAGATCTCCTAAAATAAACAAGCCCCAGATTTGATTGTGTGAATCTCATTATTTTAATACTTCACAAGAGATGCAATAAATACATTGAAGTTTCCTATATGGAAACATGAAGCAGGTTGGAAAGCATCTTCAGTGTGCCATCCAGAATAGATGATCCCCTGGCAGCAAATAGCCATAAAGGAAAATTCTTCTATAAATGCCTACTAACTTTATGTATAGATATCTTTTAAATGCAACATTGGTTCTATTAAGTTTTAAGTATAGTATTTCCTGCCAATGGCATGACAGCTCAACGGTTAGAGCTTGGCGGATGGTCACTAGGTCATGGGTTCAAACCCAGCTTGCGGCATCTTTATGGGTTCTGGAACCCTATAAAAACCCTGCTTGCCTTTAAAAAAAAAAAAAAAAAGTATAGTATTTCTTGTTTCAAATATTCACCCTATACTCTTATCCATTGGGTATCGCCATCTTGCCATTACCAACCCCCCCCCCCCCCCCCTAATTTTAAAATTTGACACACCCCCCGGAAGATGGGAAATTAGACATATCCCTAAATCGTCAATTTCCTGCCTGAGATATCTTAGTTTTCTATTTCGCCCTAGATCACGATTGACAAAAATGAGCATATAACTTTAAAAAAATTATTAATTTTCAAATAACCCCACAATTTTAATTTTGAACATGAAAATATGGGCAAGACAAACACGTGAAGAATTTTCAATATAGTGTTGAGGGTGTGTGTGTGTCTAAAAATTCTTAATAATAAACCGCTTAAGCCAGAACCTAATTGCTTTCATAATTGAAACTACTAAAAATAACGAAAAGCGTTTTCCAATATTGAGACTTTTCTCAATGTGAAGTGCCACATTGACGCATAACAAGGCGTAACGAGGCATACACCTCAAATGTTAAGGAAAAAGAAAAATGATGAAAATTTTATAAAAAAAAATCACATGAACCAATCATAAAAGTAGTTGAGGTGTTAAAGAATAAGAACAATCATGTATATTATAGCTAGCATTCAACTTGTATTAACTAAAGCAAATTTTTGCCGCTTCGCATCAATCGCCTTTTAAAACAATGGCTTAAAATATTCATGAAGTCAAAACTTAAAAGTTCTACCCTACCCTTTTTTTAAAAAGGCTTCGCCACGTTGGCGCCTCATTTGCCGTAAAACATAACCCCCCCCCCCATCTCTACCTCTCACATGGGCATATCCAGTGGTACTTACAAGCATCGCGATATGTGCAACCTCCCCTTGGAGATTTGAAGAACTCAATTACAACTTGTGCAACACTTCCCTGTCGTTTGTCCGAGTCTTCTGTACCTACACCCATTATACATATATAGCATCATCCTCCAAAACCCTCATGTTCAGTCTCTTCTATCCCAAAACAAAATATTCACCCAGAACATGCATTGCCATCTTAAGCATTTCCAGTGTTTCTAGTCGCATTCGAGTTTTTAAGACATCGGAATCAGAAAAGCACATACACCCACTCTTAACATGAAACAAAAAATAATCAGCTCCTACTACAAAACAATTTAGGTCTGGTTCAACATTACATGTGAATGTGAACCAACTCTCAGTTTACCACATCTTTCTTCTTCCTTAAACCACCCTCATCCCCTTCACCATTACCACCAAAGATGATGAGCTCAATTATTCTCTGGGGCCTATTGCAGAGCAGAAAGTTGCCAGTGATGGTAGTAGCTCTCAGGGTGGAGTTTAAGATGGAAAGATCCTCTTGGGTCTATCGAATGGGTGCTTGGGTTCGATAAGCAGCAAGACAATTTTCAAGGCAGGGGGGTTTGACTATGAATCTACTGATGGTTTTGGTAATCTTTCTGCTTGTAAGATACCATCTTGCGATTCATTGTAATAAGTTTATTACTGCAAAGAAATAGTACTTTAAAAACAAAAAGTAGTAAGGAGGCGGATGATGATGGCGCTCTTCTTGGTGGAGTCACATGGTAGAAGATTTTAGAGAAAGAACATGCTCTAAGAAAATGAGTTTGGTAAGAAGACATGTTTATGCCCCTTCCTTTAATCTAAATTCTTTAGATATCCTTGTTATATGTATCCAACGAAGACCAAATCACCCCTCACGTGTAGAACATGTATCCATCCAATGGATGATCATTTGGGGCCATATCCTTTGTTTTCAAGGTTCCAATTCATTAAGAATCCATAATGATTACAGTGAAGGCCCGCAAAGACTCCATGGCAGACCTTTGCACAAAGCGCGATTTGCATTACATTGGAGCCCACAAAGAGTGTCGGTCCTAGGAGTTTAGAGGCCATGTGCAAAGACTAAAGTCGAGCCTTTTTAACACAATGAAAATTATATGTTTACTAAAAGAAATTAAATTTCAGGGCACTTCAAATTTGAGGTCTCTTTTCACTACAAAGCAAAACTAAATATTTCATTGCATAATGTGGTTATTACAAAAAAATGAGTTTGGAGCACTTTGAATTAGGGCGCTTTTACCATAAAGGGAACTAAATACATGTGTTTAAATAATAAAAATGGATCATCTTGGATTAGGGAGTAACCTATGACTTTAAAAATAAATAAATAAATAAGGTATCATAGGGAGTAACTCGAACCTATGACCTCTGGGTAAAGAATGGTGACCATTGGAGCAACGATAATATTTTGAATTTTTAAGTGCGGATTATTTTTAATTATATAAAAAAATTCAAATTAGGGTCCCCGTGAGGTCGAGCCTCCAACACATGCCCAGGGTCAGGCCTGCCCACAGTCACCAAGAATGGAAAACTAAAACAAGGCAATTACTCCTACTACCACCATATTACAAGAACCACAAATCAAACACAACTAAAACCAGGACCATATATTAGGTTGCAGATAATTTGTAGGTAATGCAACTCTGCACTTAACTTGGGTGCAAAGTCTAAACATCCCTATTTATTTATTTACTTATTTATTTATTATTAATATTTTTTTTAAAATAAATATTTAAAGACATGATTCTTGCAATGTGTACACTTTTCACGTGAGAATCCAAACATCAACTACTTGCAGATTCCATTCAAGCTACCCACCAAAATTACAGGAAAATTGCATCAGTGGCGTTCCAGACCAAAAGATGAATGGCTTTAGTAAATTTAATAGGCATTCTCATTAATGTTTGTTGTGGTGGACTGAAAAACACATTCATATCCTAATGTCAAAATACAAGAGGATAAAGGAATTCACAAAAGACCTCTAAGATTTTGTCCTATATGGAGAGGTGAGGGGACTTTTGGCTTCCACATGAACTGGTAATACCCATTTAAGATGGAGAATTACTAATCATATCCATTCGTGTTGTTGTGCATAAATGTGAAGAAAGTACTAGAAACCACTTCTCATGCTGATGGTTGAATCACATTTTAGATAATTCAAGACAAAGTTTGGTTACATGCTGGGTAGTTAAATCGCTTCGCGGTCCAGGACCGATTTACAATTAATCGGAAATAGTAAAAAATTATCGGGAATAATCGGAATTTAATTAGTATTTTTTTTTAAACATATATTTTTAAAATTTAATCATAATCATATACAAAAATAAATAATTAATCAAAATACTCTAAATTTGTAATTATATTACTTGACTAATTCATACAATGAACTTAATTTTGCAGGTTGGAACAATTATAGTTACCTGGAGTGGAGATGTTTAGAAACACAACAAAAGCTACAACAACTCAGCAAGTGATAGTAGCAGTAACAAAAAAATGGTCATCCCTACCATCAACAACCTATTAAGGAGGCCACAACATGTTTGGACTTAAATTTTGTGGTGTATCTACTCAGAATCACACAATACGATTGGTCCATTTCAATACACATACATTGTACAGTAGAAGGAATAATTTCATGGTTCCAGACAGTCCACAAATACAAGAATAATTAAGTGCATATTTTTATACTTGTTCATAAACAGATAATTGTCTGAATCATATTTATGTAAGAATTCATACTTCACTTAACTAAAAAAGAGAAGGGTTGGTGTGTCTAGTGGGCTGAAGGGGAGAGGAAAGACTTGTGTTGGCTCAACACCATTTCTTAATTGTTAGGCTTGGCTTCAATCAGTTAATTTAGACCATTGACCCAGTTTTTATATGGTTTCTCAAGAGAGGAAAGAAAAAAAAAATCGAAGAGCTGAAGCCTGAAGGACAGATCTGAACGAAGAAGAGGAGATCTAAAGAAGAGGAAGGATCTTACCTGGACTGGAAGGAGGGAGGAATCAGCACGAAATGAAGAGATCGAAGGAAGGTTCTTCTTCAGTTCTTCTTCTTCTTCCTCTTTTTTCGATCTTCAGTTCTTCTTCTTCCTCTTTTTTCGATCTTCTTCTTCTGTCGTTCCTCTTCTTTCAGTCCTTCTTTCGTTCTCCTTCTTCTCTGCTTTGCAAATGATCGATTCAGATCGAAGATTAGGTTTTTTTTCCAATTTTTTTAGTTGACTCCGCGAAACCCTGCCGTTTTTAACTCAGCTCGGATCGGTCTAGTCCCGATTTCCGAGTTTCCGGTGATTATTCGCCGATTTAATAACTCAAGTTACATGGTAATACTTTTGGAATTATTCATAAGAAATCTTTATCATATCAAGCTTTTATCAAAAAAAAAATCTTTATCATATCAAGCCAAATATATGGAATTTGTGTTGGCTTTCCATGTAAGTAGGCCCTATGTTAATTTCTAGATTCTATATGATTCTCTGTATATGCATGATTTGGTATTTCAATCCCCAATAAAGCATTGTGTTCTCTACTTGAAGAAAATGGGTTGAGAATATCTACAGACATAATAGTTTTTGCAAAGAACTATACCTATTGCATTTATGGCTATATATAAGTATGAGTGTATATGCACATATGACAGCAAACCAGTGAGAAAAAAGAAACACTAGGATGGTTCTTCTTACCATTTCTAGTGATCAGATACTGTTTTTCAAGGGGTAAATAAGATTTCCTCTTGCTCTGCTCGCCCGATTCCCTGATACACGGAAACATACCAGTGAAAAACAAAGTTTGAAAGGAACAACATAATTAGATAACCAAAATCAGATACCTTGAACATGTCAAGGTATGGTTGAGTTAGTAGATGGCAGTCTTAAGGAGTGAAGGGGCGCATATTTTATTCAAGACAAAAAAAGAAAGTCATCTTTCACAGACACGTTTTTTGTTGAAAACTTCTCTATATCCATTAAGGAGTGAAGGGCCCGGTAGGCTCCTTCCTTGGAGTGCAGGTCCTTGCAGAATTGGTTGGGATTGGCAGAGTCAAGATTGCAGACAAATGGGGGCAAACAGTATATAACTATTTAACTACACAACTATTCAACCATACACCTAAGATGAGAGTTGGCAAGGAGCAGACCTCTGGCTTTCTTTCTGGCTTTTTGGTTTTGCGGTAGAAGAACGGTATAATCCAAGTCCAAGGAATAGTAACAATAGTAGTGTAGGTAGTTGGTTTTGCGGTAGAAGAACGGTATAATCCAAGTCCAAGGAATAGTAGCAGTAGTAGCAATAGTAGTGAAGGTAGTGTCTCTTCTCTGGACTGGATGGATTCAAGTGAATTTGTCGGATGACAATTTTATTTTTGAAATCCTCCTTCCCCTTCTCCTCCTGCTTTATCTCTCTGTCTGTCTCTTCTTCTCTCAAACTCACTTGTGAGTCAGAGCCTCCGAGGATAACACTTACACAACCAACTCGCTCTCTTTTATCTTTTTATCGTATTGTTTGTCTTCTCAGAAAGGAAAAATATGTGTGTGTATGGAGAAAGCTTTCTCCTTTTGGGTTAGCTCATGTGAAGCACACAAACAACAGCTTAGTTGAATCGACCTACGACCGACCACCATATTTTCCTAACCGCCCCAAACCCAAATGATTGCTTTTGATTTTGAGATATTAGAAAGAAAGCAAAGCAGATCCAACCCCCCCCCCCCCCCCCTTCCCAATGAATCTAATATGTTAACTAATCTTTTATCACCTTAGCACCATATAGGCTAGCTGAGTCTGAGGTAAAATAATCCTAATTTTTTATAACAAAACAAAAGAAAACCAATGATGATGACGATGTATAATTTCACTTCCCCGGTCCTTGACCCAATTAAAATTTTTAATATGAATATGATCACATGCATCTCAAAGCAAACTCACCATGTATGGGTACCTCTTCTGGTCTTTTTGTTGCTATTCGTGTGTGTAGGGGGTGAATGGATTAAAATGAGTTGGTGGAAATTAAGAGAGAGAGGGAGAGATTAAAAAAATAAAAATAAATAAAAAACGAGAGAAGAGGGCGGGTGGGAATTAAAAATATAGAGAGATTAAAAAAAGAGAAAACGATGGAGTGGGATTGGTAATGGTGAGGGTGTTGTTTAAAAAAAAAATTTGTTGTTTTAATTTTTAGCGGAGTCAGGAGTCAAGATTGCATACAAAGGGGGGCAACATAAAATATTAAAGGGGGTAGTGTAAAAAATACGAGTAACTTAGTGGAATATTTTAAAAAGATAAGGGGGGCAATTGACCCCCTTACCTTACACATAGATCCGCCCCTGGGTTCATGGAAGCAGTCGTAAGGTTTCATTACTTACTGCACTTTAGTAACATGAGTTAAGAGTGGAATGCATAATGAAGATTCTTTCTTCATGATGAGTTTGACTGTCGCCAGGCAGTGAAAGATTTGCCAGGTGTGACATCCCATCTTATTCACGTCTACTTCACCTTCCTAACTCATGAACAGGGGTGATAGTCATGCTGCTAAGAGATGCCTTCATCAGTGGAAAGGAAATTCATCAGTAATGGTCTGACCGCACCTAAGAGCCAACTTCTATCAATAAAAGGAGCTTACCCACTGATAGAAGACAGAGAATGAATGAAACTAAAGACGTGAGCAAAGAATAGAAGGGCAATGGAACGATCAAGAGTACTGGGAATTACGCATGGAGGCAAGCATGATAGGTCTGCTACCACTTAATGCAGTGTCCACGTCGACATAACACCCACCAGGAGATAGAGAATCGGTCTTCTGGTGTGGTGTGCACTTACTTTGATATGTTCTTCCCTCGATCCCTCCGTACAATGCGATTGATTTCCCTCCTAGATAGCCCCAGAAATTACAAAAAAATAAAAATAAAAATAAAAACTAGCAACCTTGGAAACCGCATCTTCCATATATGGTACAGATATAGCCCAACAGCTAGACTGTAATCCAAAACCCGAGAACAGTAGCTAAATAAGGCAGCCAGTATGGCACCTATCTACCAATCTATAAAGCTTAAATGGTGGATTGGAAAGCTAATGAATGGAATGGGATCTATTCCAGTGACATTGGATGAAACAGGTGAGTTATTTGATTAAAGGGTTTGGGCATCCAAGAAGAAAGAGTGACACTAATGCTTGTGGGGTGAAGCAATACAATACTGGAGGCCTATGGAAGTGATGAAGAAGCTGGAAAAAAGGAAACGCCTGGCTATTACTGTAAACAGCAAACTAAAGTCAAATTTACACATGGCATAGGGATGGATGGATGGGGGGATTGCAAGTTTAGGAAAATTTAAGCTTAATGCTTGCTTGGTTTTCAAATTTGGTAATAAACAATTGAAGCTGATAATCGAATTCGAGAAAAAAAATAAAAATTAAATAAATAAAAAAGTTGGAATGAATTGCATGTTATTATGCATACCAAGACCAGGTAGGGCATTTAGAGACGAGATTATCGCCAGCGGTGATGAACTCAGAGATGCTAAGAACACCTTTCTCCTTGAATGCGGAGATAGTGCGAGGCCCTGTAATCCTCTCCACCGTCCCTTTGAAGGCTTCGTGAAGCCTCTGCTTTAAAACCATCTCCTCCTCCTCCTCCTCCTCCTCTTTCTCTCTCTTTAATTCGAAATTCAAATTGCCTGCTGATTGAAAGAGAGAGGTGGAATCCAAACCCTAGAAGAGGGATTGATTGTGGAACTATAGTTCTAGTTCTTGTTGCTGAATATACGACGAGACTAGATGAGTCTTTAATTGCTTCGTATTGTTGTTGGGCTTTGGAAGAGTTTAGCACAAGATTCCTCTCGGGATTCGTTACTTGGCTTTTGGGGTTGATTGCATTACAACTTTACCACTGGCAGGCAAGCAGGCTCATCGACGCTCCTCTATCATATCATCTTATATTTACATTTATAGCCCACCTTAATTTCGGAGACGTCCCACCACTCCAAATAAATAAACAAATATAGAGAGCAACTACTCCACACTACCATATGTACTGACTCACACCACCATGTACTTTTGTTAACCTACTATCTAACCCACATCACTCAAAAAACTGTTTTTGAGGCCACCATATATGTGGAAGAAAATTTTAAATTTTGAGTTTTTATTGGTAGTGTGGGAGAGAAAAATGTTATGTTGTGGTCTAGGACTGTACTTTAGGTGGTGTGAAACAGTCGTTGCCATAAATAAATATCAAAATGTTGGGTATGAGAATCGAATCCATGTACTCTTAATGGGGATTGACGGAAGGTAAGACATAAATGCTAACTTTAATCCCAACCATTAGATTTCATGTTTGGATAAATCTCAGTCGTCTTTTATCTCCCAATTAATTCCCTATGTGGAGCAGTTCATATATGTTTATCACACAACTTTACACACATTGCACATAGGGATGGGCAAACGGATCGAGGAAATGCGGGTTCAAACCGAACCAGACCGTTTTGCTCCAGACGGTAGATTCTTTCCAAGCACTAACCACTGCCTTCATGACAAGGTTCCTCGGGAGTCAACGAATGTGAAAAGGCCCACACATCTGCTTCACATCAGACAGAAGCCCGAAGAGACCATAAGGGAATACATCACTCATTTTTACTAACGAGTTGATCATGATCGATGATTGCAATAACGACATAGCCATTGCCACCTTCACCTTAAGACTAAAAAGGGGACCATTATATGATTATCTGAATCTAGTCCCCCCCAAAGAATATGGAAACTTTATTAAAGACCGCCGAAAAACACATCATTCTCGAATATATGGTAGCTTTCAGGAGGAAGAATGAATTCGAAAAGATACACGCTTCACCTAACTGAGAGGGGAGAGAAAAAGGGCGGAGAAACGACAGCCCTCGAGAGGAAAGTGACCAGACAAAGAAACATCGAACCAGTGGCAGATCCGAATTCGACCAATAAGAATCTGAAAGATCCAAACACGAACGATTGACAAGCAAATTGTTCACGATTTTGAAAACAAGTCGAGCAAAGGTTCTAAAAACTATGGCGAAGTGGGAAGACGTTAAATGACCGCCCAAAATTAAAGGAGACCAAAAGGGGCAAAGTAAAAACATATATTGCTCTTTTCATGAGGACTATGAGCATGACACCGAAGATTGCTACAACTTAAAGGACAAGATCGAGCGTCATATCAAAAGAGGACTATTCGGAGAATTCATTAGGCGGAGAGAGTCTGTAGGAAGAAAAGCTAGGTCAGAGGAGCAATCAAGGGTGCTGATATACGTCTTACATGGCGTAATCGAAGAGAAGGAACTATCCAATCAATCTCGAAAAATGATCAATCCGATATTTACGAACGAATATCAAATACCTAAAGCCTTCTGCACAACGTGCCAAAACAGCGCAGCGAACTCTGACATTCTTTAACGATGATGCTAAGGGAGTCCATTTTCCTTACAATGACGCCCTGGTAATTGCAGTACTGATAGCCAGGTGAGAGATCATAAGGGTACTAATCGACACAGGCAACTCGACCAACCTCCTATACCTCACAGCGTTCTGAAATATGCGGTTCACTGAAGAAATGTTCTCGCCCAATGATCAACCAACGGTAGGTTTCAACGGAGAACAATGTCGTCCGCTCGGAATGATCCAACTGCTAGTCAAAGTGGGAGAACTAGAGAGACAAAAAGTATTGTTGATAGATTTCCCTGTGGTCGACGCTCCATCCGCGTAAACATGCTTCTCGAAAGGCTGTCGATACACGAAATTGGTGCGGTATCCTCCACCATGTATCAATGCTTGAAGTGCCATACAGACGATGGCATCGAAGTAATCAAAGGAGATCGGCTAATTGCATGCGAATGCCACTATGCAGCGATGAAGGCTCTGCACAGATAGCAATTGCTTCAATGACTAATGGTGTCGCTGCAGCAATCTAGTCAAATAGACCCTGACCTTCCGGACGACAATAAGGCCCCAACTAGTCCAAGAGAATGACCAAACACTAGACAACCAGAAGAAGAAATGACATAAGTTTACTTGAACGATGGAGGGGAAACAACAGTTCGGATTGGTACAAAAATCCACCCAGAACTCGCCATGAAACTGGTCCCATTGCTGAAGGATAATCAATACGTTTTTGCCTTGACAATGAAAGATATGGTGGGAATAGATCCGTCTGTCATCACCCACAAATTGCAAGTAAATCTAGACAAGAAGCTATTTCGACAAAAAATAAGACCGGTTTCCTAGGAACGTAACCAAACAAAAAAAATGAGGAAGTGCACCGTCTGATAACTGTAGGAATGATTAGAGAATCTCACTACCTGGACTGGTTTAACTAACACGGTGTTGGTAAAGAAGAAAAACGACAAGTGGAGAGTGTGTAGATTACACTGATGTGATACCCTTGTGTGGGCAGACCCGAGGGGGAGGGTGAGGAAGAAGCCCAATAGCCCATGGATCCCAAAAGGGTTGGCAAGCTACAAAGGGAAGATCATAGTCCCACATCGCCTGGGTGCGGGATGGTGATGTGTTATATATGTACGAGTTTGGATCTACAAAGTATTACGCGTTTTAAAGCCGTGCGGGCCTTGGGTCCAAAGCGGACAATATAGTACTCTGTGGATCGGGTCGTGACAACTGATCTGAACAAAATCTACCCAAAAACAGTTTCCCATTCCCATGCATAGACCAGATATTGGACACCACTACCAGACACAAACTTTTGAGCTTCATGGATGCATACTCCGGGTACAATCAGATACAAATGCACCCTCCTGACAAAAAAAACATCTTTTATAATAGAGAGACGTACATACTGTTACCGGGCAATATCATTCGTACTAAAGAATTGCAGAGCCACGTACCAGCGACTGGTCAACGGAATGTTCAGAGACCAGATCATTCAGATGATGGAAGTGTACATTGATGACATGTTGGTCAAAAGCTTGCGCCGAGCAGACCATAGGCCTTCTCTTAGATTCGAAGATACAAAATGAAGTTGAACCCGGAGAAATGCACAGTTCAAGTAGAATCAGGGAAATTCCTTGGATACATGGTCAACCAAAGAGGAATCGAAGTTGATCCAAAACAGACACAAACACCCCTCAACATGTAGTCACCAACGAACATAAAGGGCATTCAAAGTCTTAATGGCAAGATAACGGCTTTGAACAAATTCATTTCCAAATCATCGACAATTGTCTACCTTTCTTCAAAATCTTAAAAGAAAACAAGACATTCAAGTGAAATGAAGAATTCAATAAGGTTTTCCAAAGCTTGAAGGCGTACGTGGGGAGCACGAAACTGCTGTCAAAATCGAGCACGGGGGAAACGATGTATTTATACTTGTCCATGTCCGATTAGGCGGTAAGCTTAGCACTGATACGAGAAGAAAAAGGAACACAAAAGCTAGTATATTTGTCACGCCCCTGATTTTTAAACAACATAAATTAATAGATTGTCCAAAAACCAAGGCACAACAGGAACAAATTAAATGGTACAGTCATAAGGCAGAAAACAAACTAATAACCTTCATCAATATTCTTTCTCTAAAACTGAGGTCCACAATTATAAATGAATGAAAATTACATAAATCAATCTCCAAATAAATCTATGACAAAACTGAGCATTTATAACTAAACCCTACATCTGATTACCTATGAATAATAATTACTCAAGATAAAAAAAAATGTGTCGAATCCTCAGCTAATACCACCCTTGCGCTCCAATTAACCCTGATAAGTCTCTGGGGCTACGCTCATTAAGAACGCACCCAAATTTGTAAAATAATACAAAATCTGGGTCAGTATATTAATACTGGGGTGAGCAAACTTACAAATCGAGACAATTAAATATAAAATAAAATAAAAACATTTCACCTTAAGGAAGACATGTAGTTTTCATTCGAGATTCGAATGAGCTGATAGTTTCTTCCCTCAAGGTTAACCTAGTACATGCTAAAATAATTCGTACACAATTTCATGTTATGATCAATTCAATGGTTTTATTTATTTTTCCTAATTCTTGACTTCTTTTCCACAATCGCACTCTCTTCCTTTGTCGAACACACCTCACCCAAGTGTGCCTCCCTTGCCATCGAAGCCACTCGGAGCGTACATAACCCAAGTGGGGTGCCACATCGAGTGTCATGTCATCTCACTCGAAGTTCGATACCTGGCAAGTATTTCCTAAATCTACACGTACTACCAAACTCATATGGAACGGCGTACTGATATGCAAGCAAGTCTGCATACCCATAATTTATATCACACGTATACAAGCAAGTATATATGTATACTAAATAAAAAAATTTCGGAGTTGTGGAAAAACCATTTCTATGTATTTAATTTGAGCCATTGCTTTCCCAAATCAATTAACATTACATCACGGTCCCACTACAAGAACCGTATACATATAACATTACCACGGTTCAAGTCATAACATTATAAACTTATAAAAATTATACATTATAACCATAAAACATGACCACTGTTTTAATATTGTAACATGACCACTGTTTTAAAATAAATGAGTTATGATTTATGGGATCACATCTTTCACCATCTACCAGGGGCGGACCCAGGATTTTAGTCGAGGGGGGGCGAAATGAAAAATACTTATTAGTTGATAATAGTAGTTATTAATGGTAAAGCCAAATTTTTTTTCTACTGAAGCTAGTAACTAATAAAAAAAATTCAACAATAAAAAATACAATGCATATATCAAATTGGATCCAAGTGTAGTCCATTTTAAGCCAAAATAAGGTCACTATTGATAACCTTAGCAAAGAGCAAACAAGCATAATAACTAGAATATATAACTAATATCACAAAAGAGTTTGTCTAGGCAGCTAGACTTTAAAGCCATTTTTTGGCCAAGCTAAAGCATTTTTACACATTTACCCATTCTTTTTAAAATACAACCACAAACATTATCTATAGAAGTGTAAAAAACTTTAAACCTGACCAAAAAGTGGCTATAAAGCCTGGCTGTCTAGAATTGAGAATCACAAAATAATTAGGATAAGTTATATGTGAAGCTAAAAAAAATTTGAAATTTGCGAACCTAATATGATCATAATACAATTTCAAAGAAAAAATAGTTTATATGAGACTCAAATTTTATACGAGTTGGCTGATGGTATATATTTTCATTGAATTCTATCGTTATTATTTTAGATATTAATTTTAAATATTTTTTTGTTAGAGGTTTTATATTACTTGCAAAAAAAATTCATTTATTTAATGTTAATAAATTTTTATTAAACTAAACATTTTTTAATTACTAATAAAATTGCATTGAAAATAAAATAAAAAAAATGCACTTGAAGAGTTTCGAACTCAGGTATTTTACAAAAAATGATAAACCTCCAACCACTACACCAACAAAGACTTGTTTGAACATTTGCATAAACAATTGTCATATTGTATTCTACATTATATAATCGATTTTTTTAAGACTAAAATATATATACTAAAAATATTTTAACAGTTGAGGGGGGGGGGGGGGGGCAGCTGCCCCCCCTCGCCCCTTGGTAGGTCCGCCCATGCCATCTACAAAGAGGATTTCTCAACCTATAAGATTTCACACCTTTAACTAGTTATTACTTTAATCGAATTTAGTATAAATAAATGAGTTATGATTGATGGGATGACATCTTTCACTATCTACAAAAAACTTTTTAACCTATGGGCAATGAATGCAAAAGTAGGGGTCCAGAATCACTCATGTTTTCTCTCTTTGACAATAAATGATAATTTTGAATGAGAAGGAGACTTGGAGAGATGAAAAAAAAAATGGAATGTTGGGAACTCAACTGTAGGGTGTCTCCATCAGGAAATAAAAAAAACAAAACAGTTTCAATAAGGATGTCCCCATCCCATCAACAAAAAAAAAACACTTTTCTAAACCTTTTTTTTTTTTTTTCATTCATTAAGTAAAGATGTCGCCATCCACCATTAATCAATTTTTCCTTTGACGATTTCCCATCCCAACAACAGTAAGGAAAACAGTTTTTCATTAAATATAAATGTCCCCATCCATCAATAGTAAAGACACTTTTCATTAAACGGTTTTTCATTAAAAACAATTTTCATTAAATAAAGATGTCCCTATATCAACAGAAAAAAAATCGAATTTCATGAAAGATGTCCATCAACAGTAAAGATATATTTCATTAAAGTGATGATGGCAAGATTTCATCAAGAGGTATTCTCCATGACGAGATGAAAGATAGGGTGATGGCAACATTTATTTGACAAATAGATCTTATACTAAACTCCATAAACAATACAAAAATAAAATAAAATTAGAGATTAGAGTTTTACTCACAACTTTTTTTTTTCTTTTGCAAAGATCCCAAAGTTCTTTCTTCAAAGCGCCTCCCACCATTTTCAACGTAAGTTTTTTTTTCTTTTGTGTGTATACAAAGAGAGAAAAAAAGAGCTAAGGTTTCTTTTTAAATGAATTTTTTTTAATTAGGGTTTCTTTAGCTAAACACAACCATCACTCATCTCTTACCCACCACCAACTTAAACCTAAGTCTCAAATTAAAATCATAAAATGTATAACTATTTGTAACTATTACCAATTAATAAATACTACTTCTTAGATAATAAAAGTATATTGATAAGTGAATTGGGCGGGTATTACAATATTACATCAGCAAAACACTTGTAGATGCGGATACCAACTACCTGGCTTTAAAGAAATTGGCACTTGCTCTGATCGTATATTCAAAAAAGCTACAACCATACTTTCAAGCTCACCCAATCATTGTCATGACTGAACAACCACTTCGGTCGGTATTGCACAAACCAAAGTTATCCGAAAGAATGGTAAAATGGGCAATAGAACTCGGACAGTTCGACATCAATTATGCCCTCAGAACCGCAATGAAAGCTCAAGCATTGGCGGATATCATTGTTGAATTCACGGGCAACAACGACTGCCAACCAGACAGTAACCACAAAGAGGAACAAATCGTTCACGAATGGATCCTCCGTTGCGACGTAACATCCAACAAGGCAGGAAGTGGAGCTGGAATGATCTTGTACAACTCAGAAGGCATAACGTTAGATAAGGCGATAAAATTCAATTTCAAAGCCTCAAACAACAAAGGTGAGTACGAAATAGTAATTGTTGGGCTGCAATTGGCAAAACACTTGGGAATTAAAGAAATCAACATCTTCACCGACTCCAAATTAGTGGTCAATCAGTTGAACGACGAATTTCAAGTCAAAGATGCTCGAATGAAAGCCTACCACCAAAAGATTGCCGAGCTAATAGAAAGTTTCTAGTCTGCAACCATTCGGCGATGTGCAAGGGCGGAGAATAAAATAGCTGACAAGCTAGCGAAAGAAGCATCACGGATTAAAGAAAATGAAAATCCGCTCGTCACGATACTGGAAAATCAAGTGCAAAAAGCATGCGCAACAGGCAAGGAAAACAATTGGATGACTCAAGTTCTCACATATATAATGAACGGAGAGCTTCCAATAGATAAGGTGGAGGCCCAAAAACTACGATTCCGAGCAGCATGGTACACGGTGATTAACTACAAACTCTACAGGAGATTTGCCACTAGCCCACTACTAAAATGCCTCTTACCCGACGATGCTGACTATGTTCTGCGAGAAATTCATCATGGTACACATGGAAACCATCCAGAAGGAAGAACATTAGCCCAAAAAGCCCTAACACTAGGATACTATTGGGCGACGATGCAAGCGGGTGCAAACTCATTCGTACTTGTGACAAATGCCAGAAATTCGCCCCGTATACTCACTTGCCAAACCAAAATCTAATCCTGATGAACAGTTTATGGCCATTTGCACAATTGGGAATGGATACTGTAGGACCACTCCCAATGTCTAACAAAAAGAAATTCCTTATCGTAGCGGTAGATTACTTCACTTAATGGGTGGAAATAGAACTGTTAGCAAATATAGGAGAAGCTCAAGTCGAAAAGTTCCTCTCGAAATACATAATATGTAGATTTGGAATCACAAGAGTAATTGTCACAGACAACGGGAAGCAATTTGAAGGCAAGAAGGTTAGGGCATTGTGCGGAAACCTAAACATCCAACAACACTTCTCAGCACCCGCCCATCCACAAGCAAATGGGCAAGCCGAGGTCACCAACATAACGATCCTAGAAGTAATCAAAAGGAAGCTCGAAACATCAAAGGGATTGTGACATCCAAACTACCCAACATTCTTTGGGCATACAGAACAACGAAAATGACTCCAACAAGGGAAACTCCTTTCTCCCTCGCATATGGGTCTGAAGCAATGATATTCGTAGAAATTGGTATGCCAACATTCAGAACCGAAGAGTTTCGAGCAGAGGACAACAATGAAGCACTGAAAGTCGGACTCGAACTCCTCAAAGAAAAACGAGAAAAGGCTTCTATCAAAGCAATGGCCTACCGACAACGGATGGCCAACTACTATAACAAAAAGGTGAAGCCTCGCACATTCAGTGTTGGCGACTAGGTATCCCTAAAATCCAACTCAATACAAAGGAACCAGGCGCAGGAAAACTGAATCCGAATTGGGAAGGACCATACAAAGTGTCAAAAATTAACATATCAAGAATATACTGGTTAGAAAATAAGGAGGGTGAACAACTACCACGACCATCGAATGTAAAACACTTAGAAAAAATATTATCAATGAAACTTCAAAGTTTACACCCTTTGTTTCGTGTTCAAGCGATAAAGTATAGTCAGGACGACAAAGTTAGACTCACAAACTTACTCGAAAAACACATAACACGACCAAAATATGAGCTGCGAGTAAAGTCTAAATATGTGTATCAGGACAAACAAGTCAGGCATAAGCATGAAACTTCTAGTTTGATCAACCATGAAGTAATAAGTATTTGGACATATGAGCTGGACTTCTTTTTTTGTCGACTAAAATGTACGACATCAAAATACAATGTTAATGGATAAAGTCGGATTAGATAAAGAGCTTTCGCACGACTAATAGTCGAACCGCGAAGCGCACTTATAAAAATTCGGATGAACAAGTCAGAATTCAACCAGGAATGTCAAAATAAAAACACTAAGGGTCTATCAAGTTAAACGAAAAGACACACTGCGTACAAACGACAACAATAAATAAAATGAAATTCTCATTGATTGTCTAATTCGTTACATCAAAAAAAGGTTACACGAGTTTGAGGAGGGTCAATAAGAGTATTCAAGAAGAGGCATGCGGAGGAAGTTGTGCCTCAAGTTCAGAAGACTGTTCCCTGTCGATTGGATCACTCCATATATTCAGAACGGGTTCCTCCTCGTCCTCAAAGACCTACTCGGCACAACAACGATACTTCGAAAAATCCAAGCCTTGTGACTATAGTCAAGGAACTCGTGACCACCATCGACTACTCTTTACTAGTCCACCGCTTTTGCAGTTTTCAATTTATCAGTAATTGCTGCAAGTTTGGGGCGAGTTAATGCGAGTTCGCTCTCAACAACAATGAGCCTAGCAGAAGTTGTCGATTTGGAAGTAACAAACTCGATATTCAACTGAGCAACTCGCTCCATAGAAGCTTTCAGACTGGTAGAATACTCTACAATAGAACACTTGGCCTCGTCGCGATCATCCCTTCCTTCAAACAACTCCTTCTTAGTGATTCTTTGCTGAGAATGCAACTTATTCAACTCCGTCTCAGAGGCCTCGAGTTCGGAAGAAAACTTATTCCTAACAACCTTGACTTCCTTCAGCGAAGCCCGAGCAATTTCAGCAGCCTTCGCATGCTCTATACATTGCACTCTCAGTAGATCAAATTTATGGAGAACATGAGAAAGAACCAAGGCCTTCCCCGCCATCTTTCGTTCATCGAGCGCCACTTGATCGCGCGTGACCTTATAATAACACCAACATGAAACCAGGTGACTCATCACCTCTATGCGATGCTTTAGACCTTCATCGAGGTTATCACATGGCAGATGCATGTGCATAGGAGCCCTCTCAACCACCCACCCGTGACAATCGACGATGAGATTACAAGCGCTATCCTGCACGTCAGCCTCAGAAGACCAGTTGAACTTTTTAAAAGCAACAGCAGGAGGACGGGGAGCAGGGAGAGTAACATGCAACTCCGAGGTACCCACGACAACAGAAAAAACATGAACCTTAGAACTCTGACCACGAGCAATGACTTGATCTTCCCATGAGGAGTCAAACTCAAAATCAGCTAAAGTCTTCGTGCTATTCAGATTCTTAGACAACTCAACACCAAGCTAGAACATCTTGTTGTCGATAGCACGTGAATCATCAACCGGTAAATCAACAAAGCCAAGCACACCATAGGAGGAGACGAGGCTCTTCTCACGATTATCTAGAGGATGAGAAACCTTTTTTTTGCTTCTCTCGATATTTTGATTTATTTCCTTAGCCTCTCGAGTAGTAGGATCGACATCATTGCCACCACCCTTTATGGAAGACACCGAAGCAGGGGGAACCAAGGTAGCACCACAAACAAAGTAATAGACTTCTTCTTCGGGACATGACCAGGACTGATGGCCAATAGCTTAAAAGGACTAGCGAGCCTAGAAACATTCCTCTTTCTAATGCTCGAGCCAACATTAACAAAAGTTCTAGCAATAATAGGAGCACTTCAATCCATAGGCTTCTTAACATAACTCACTTCCCAATCAATGCTCGCACCGCCAACGACAGCCAGAGGAGTAGGCTCTTGCCCCTCGTAAGAAATGATGACATTTCCGGCGTGCGCAATAGTAACTTCTTAAGTACAAGCCATCGTATGCGTTTCATGATCCTCCTCGCTCATAGTGTATATACCACTGCGATCGATGAGATCAATAATAAGGAATGCTTTTACTAGGGACATGGGCAATTTATTAAATCGTTCAAGGAATTCTTGTTCCTCCATAGACAAAAACATTCATTCCTCTTGGGTTCTCGGAACGATCGTACAATATGTATATCGCATAACTTGAAGTAATCAGAAGAACTGGACGCATAAAACCAAGGCCTCGACCAACCCCTATACTCGTCCCTAAGATTCTCAAAACATGACGGACCATAGAGATAGCAAGTGCGGTTTGCATTTACACTAAACCCCACCACGGAGTGCAGAACCTTGATGTTCATTGGAATCCCAGATAAAATGGCCCTCACCAAGATCGCGATCATTACTCTCCAACCGTTAGGGACCAGCTGCTCAAGAGCAATACCCAAGAAATGTAGGGACTCCCAGAAGGTTTCTGGAGCAGGAAGCCTAAGACCTGCTTTAAACATGCCAGGGTACAAGGCAATGTAGCTAGGCCTTGGACAACAAATATTGTCACCCTCTTCAGGTAGGATGATCTTGAGGTCAGATGACAATGAATAGTCGTAAGGAACACTATTCAAAGTCACCCGCTTAGGTGAGTAGTAAGCTTCGCAAGTAGCAAGCACATCACCACTTAGAACCCTAAAAGTAGACATCGGTGTGAGACAAGAACGAAAAAGAAAAAAGTCAAAGCCTGGAAGCAAATAGGACGTAAAGAAGAAAACATTGTATTCAACTGCTCATTTTTAAGGGTTGAACAACAAAAGAACTTCCCATGGGAAAATGTGCGAGACACGATGGCCATGCGAAACCCCAAAAATCACGCCGAACGAATAGGCAGATGAAACATTGGAGCAACAAATGCAGTAACAACTGGTAACAACATTAAATGCACCATGATGGTGAAATCGAAAATCCAACCGTCATACAATTAGTGGCCATGTCAGCATACCCACTAACTAAGGAGAGTAGCTGATGATACATCAAATAAAACTGCTATCACAACCATACACGTGGCAGAGATCGTCGATAACGAGGATCAATTATCCCAAGACTATGCCAATTCATAAAGCCAAAAAAGGGTGAATCCAATCATAGAAGCCCAAACCAGACCCATCAGATCAAATCGTAGTCAGAGGCTCAAACCTAGGCCCAATGGAATTCTCTCATAAAAAGGAGGAACGTTACTGAGAAAAAGAGTCGTCGAGGGAGTTACACCTCTGATGATGAGTCTTCATAAAAAAAGGAGAATGTTACAAAAAACATCTCCTCTCGTAGCGCCTCACATGCTTAAGTCATGCAGAAAATTAATAACGACCATTATATAAGATAAAGGGAACATTCGACAAATGTATGCAATTTTAACTGTTATCTCCATCTCCAACTGAGTTACTAACTTAAGCATCGGAGTGCTTTCGACCACCAAAAAAGTGGTTGACGTAGTCAATTCTTGCTCTCCTTCCTTGCTGCTTACCTAGATTTGCACAGGTAGCATACGTGAGCCAAAGACCACCGTGTGGTAGCCGATGGTACTCCGATGCTTAAGTTAGATAAGGCTTAGGAGAGGCTTAAAACTGTAAAATAGGATTCTGTAGTATTTTTTTAAATCAGCAAGGAAAATTAAATTCAACTAATTCATAAAACACATGTTCAAGGCTTCGAATCTACCCCTAGCTAAAAGGAAGTTTAGCTAGACATATTAATCATGTTTGTATAACAATACATAATTAACTATCAAATTAAAAATAAGAGAATTGGTAGAAGGAACGCTGTCGCCGGATTCATGGTGGTGCAAGTGGAATGTTGGGCTGAAAATAGCTGAAAGAAGAAAGTTTTAGATCTCTTATCTTCCTGACGATCTGATCTATGAGAAAAATAAATCAAATAAGACAGGGAGAGAGATGGATGGAGCGCTGACGAGGTGCGATCGTGGTGATCACTGGGAAGATGGTTGGACGACGACGAGCAGATGACAAAGACTATAGATGGAGACTGGAGTTGTGCAATAGAGAGATCAAACAAGAGAAAAAAGTTTGATGGGAGAGATTGAGGATGATTGTGTGCGTGAATGTGATGGAGGCGATGAAGGGGTCGGTTGAGATGGGGTCTGTGACTGGGTGTTGTGAAAGAGAAGGGGATGATGGTGATGGTCTGTGGCGTTAGCTGCATTGCAAGCGGGGTTGTGGTTGCTGTTGCGAGGAGGAAGGATGACGGTTGTGATTGTGATGATGGGTGATGAAGGGACTCTGTGTGATTGTGATGGCTTGTTGTGGCTGCAAGCAGCGACCTCTTAAGAGCAGATGGTGTTCCCTGTATAGCCATTTTCTCTAGGTTTTCTTCTTTGCATAGTTTCCTTTTGTAATAGGTCTTTTTGATTCAAACTAATTTGCACCACTTAGCTTCTATTTTGGAATCCTGTTATTGCAACCTACACAAACACGAAAATAGTAATTACTACCATAATTTAACAAGAAATAGCCTAGAATATATATAGAAATAATTCAATAAAGTCGCATAAATATGCACATATGTGTGGCCAATGGTACTCCGATACTCAAGTTAGATAAGGCTTAGGAGAAACTTAAAACTGTAAACTGGGATTCTGTAGCTTACCTCAAGTTCATCAACATTATCTCCCTTTTATAATATAGGAGTCCTTGTTGGGCTAGGCCTTTGGTAGCGTAGTTTAGGGAAAAAGATCTTGCTGGAGATCCTTTCCTGATTGGAAGTTGTCTATGTGGGATAGTTTCCTTACACGAATCGCGCTTCTAGATTTGCGAGAGAAGTTTCCCTTACTGAGTGTTGTACATGCAAGGAAGTTTTTTTGCCCGACTTATACTCTAATATATGTTTCCTAGTCGGATCCAATGTGTTTCTGGCCTGCCAGTCTTGGGTAGATCTCTCAGATACTTGTCTTACGAGTATTGGGCCTGACCGCGTGACGTGTGGGCTTAATGGCTCATTGCAAGTCATACTCGATTGTCTGGATCCTACCAATGATGGGCATAATACTGTTTGGACCTCGCTGGATTGAGTATGCAATCAGACATATTTTGTTTTGTTGACGAAATTATCATGACACTTGTACATTGCTAATCAGAAGACGCTTTCATGCAGTGTTCTAAAAATCGGCCTAGGCGCTAAAAGGTAGAAAAATGCCCAGATTAATGGCTGGGAGAGTTCTGGGCGGGGTCTGGGCGAGTTTTTTTTTATTACTATTATTTTTTTAATAAGGCTGATTGTGTTCTTATTTTTTTTTTAGAAATAAACAATTTAATTGTTTTTTATTCAGTATATGTCTAAATGTAGCAAATGATGATTACTTAATGGAATTCTCAAAGGATCTGCCGGTACCAATTTTAGTAATGTAGATTTTATCAAACATGACTGAGGTTATTCATGTAATTTGAAGAAAAATAAAAGAGTACGTTTGGATATTTGTCCACAAATTCAACTTTGTATAAAGTATCCATCATGACCAACTTCAGTCATTTGAGTTTTAATAAATTTTGTTCATGATTGCTAATTTTTCATGTTTTTAAATTTTGCATATGTATCTTGGCATTAAATTGGATGCAATTGATAAGGTATTTTGCTTAACTTTTGTAAATTATTAAAGTTGTAATACAACACCTAAGACCGCCTAGGCCCCTGGGCGCTAGGCACCTGCTCGCCGCCCGCCCACCGTCTAGCGTTTTTTAGAACACTGCTTTCATGTATCATCAGCTACTCCCCCTGAGTTAGAGTGTCGTCTTATTGGTTCACTAGGTCATTTCATGAAGCAACTGTGCAGTCATGATGATTGACTCTGAGTTGTTTCCTCGAGCGGAGAATTGCATTAATTGAGTATGCGCCTGCTTGAAGTAGGAAAGACGGGAGTTCTATTTTCTCTATAGATCTTCTGCTTGTGGAGTATAGCCCCTTTACTTTTTTGATCTCAGAGATTCGATTTTGCTGTATTGTTTTTTGCGCTTTTGACTTTGCTTAACCTTCGTATTCGAAAGCTTGTACTTTCTTTCATGGCGGGCCGGAGTCAGCTTCCTGATGAACTATTCGCTAAGGGCCATAAGCTTTTTGAGGAGAGGTTGCTCCCTGAATCTGATATGGAAGTCCTTCGTAAGACATTCCTAATGATCTAGTGCTTTGTACTCTGGGCGTCGATTTGACGCCATTGTACTCTCCTAAGGGTTTTTTTTGTCTTCACCGAGGTATGCGTCAATCGAAAGTCTGCTTTCCCGTTATCAAGGAGATTTGGGAGTTTGTGCGTACCTCGGCATTGCACCCGCTCAACTTGTGTCGAACGGGTATAGAACTTTGAATTCCATTCTTATTAGGGCTAAGGATGAGTGTCTTCGAGGGTGATGCAATTGCTCACTTCTCATCGGATAAACGAGCATGTTGTGTGTGTGCTAACATCGCCGAACTATTTTGGAGAATTGCCTGATGATTTTAAATCGTGGCAGAAGTTCTATTTCATGGCTCCCACGGACTCGACGTAATCGTCGCTTTCTGTTGAAGGTAAAACAACTTTGGATGCGTTCTGCGACATGCCTCGTCTAGAGGTAGAAGATGTCATTAAGTCTTCTAATATTGAGCACAGTGGACTGTGGGCTCATTGGCACATGGCTCCCACACTTTTTTGGGTAAAAAAGCAAAAATTCGAAGGTGTGTCTGCTTCAAGGAAGAGGAAACTTTTCAAGATCAGGTTTCCAAGCCCTTCGAGGAGGGCAAAAATAGATGAGGCGCTTCCTTCTCTTGTGCATCCGAAGAGGTCTTGCGTTTTGTCTAGGTCTGTCCGTAAGCACCTGGCCTCGTCCGAAGGACGTGATGATATCGGGCAGGATCCTAAAGAAACTATTGTTTTCGAGGGGCATGATGCTCAAGTCGTGGCTCCTATTTTCATTTTTGACTTGGAGAGAGTATTTGCAAATGGTTGGCGTAGAGGATGTGACCAAACTGAGCACCAAACAGGCAGAGTTTCTAAATAAAATGCTACTACAGGCGGGCATGGAAGCTTCAGATGGTCGTTCTTTTTCAATAAAGGACTTTGTGATCCGCCTTTTTCTGTATCATAAACCTGTCGAAGAGTCATTCGATCATCGGTGTCATGGTGAAAGGTCCCCTTCTTATCGCCCGTATTGTGCTCCATGTCATTCCGGTCCCCATATTCAACTGACGACTGGTCCAAGGAATAATTCGCTTCCCAGTCAACTGATTTTGGATCAGTGTGTGAAAGAGAGCTGGTTGTTGCGAGCAAAGGGTAAGTTGTTGATGAGGGCCCTGATTCAGTGAAAACGGCCAAGGGCGGTGCTGGGGTGATTTTGGTCCAGAATGATTTTCATTCGGATGCACAGATTGTGAGTCAAATAGCTGAGTCACTTCCTGAGATAGAGTCAGAAAAAGTCCCTAGCCAACCTATTTCCAACCCAAATGGTCAATTTGAAATTAGTGGCACATCTGAGCCGGACAGTGAAGATGTCCAATTCATTACTACCCTTAGGAGTGAAAAATTGGTTGACAATCAGGTAGGAATGCCTGACATAAGTGTTGCTATATCCTCACCCAATTTTATACAGGTTGCATCCTCCTCTCATAAGAAGGCTGATAAAGCCTCATTTATTGATGAACCTGTAGATTCTGAGACACTACAGACACCTCCTTCCCATGTTGACTCATTAGACATATGTCTTCCTAGTGACTCATGCATAGAATCAAACTGTGAACATTCTTTAGAGTCTCCCCTTGACTGTTTTCATGATACACATGACCATTTAGAGGCTTGTTCGACTCATTTTCGTTTAGACTTTGATGTTGATGATTCCATTAGGGAATCAATGATTTGCTTGACTCAGTCCCCATTGTGGATCCTAGTTATAAATGGAAGTCTAAAGTGGAGCCTCTTCCACTCAGTGAGTCAAAACTAGTCCCATCAGTTGAGCCACCTGAGCTTGACCTTAAACAATTACCTGACACCCTCAGGTATGCGTTTTCAGGTACTGATGATACTTTGCCTGTTATTATTTCATCTATATTGAATTCAAAACAGTTTGTCCCAAAGATGTCGGGAGAGATATCTAGTAAGGGAGTGCAATCCATAAGTAGTGTCAACTCTAGGGTTGGGGGTGTTGTTGAGCTATCCAGCCCAACATCTTTGTGTGATTCATGTGATGAGCCTGTACCACCTGATATATCCATCATCTCATCTACTTGCATCACATTCCCATTTACTGAGGCTACTTTCACCTATCCCTTGTTCTGTAGTGAGGATTTCAGTTTTCACCATTCTGTTGTAAAAATTATTCAATCTTCTGATTTGGAACCAGACCTAGGATGTTCCCTTTTTGGAGCACGCAAGAATCCTCTGTTGTGTATGACTACTGGTCACTTTTGGGACGTCCTAGTGCATTTGGTGCCCCATGTGATTGCTATATTTGGGTGGACTGATCCTCAACTGTTCAGGTTGTTGATATACGACATGGACTAAGTGTTTGTCATGTTCTTCCTCTCCACTTTTCGATACACCATTTTTTAGGAAGAATATTTGTCGGGCTGATGACGTTAAACCAAGCGCTATTGGGAGGCAGCCCAACTTTTGTTGTAAAGAATGCAGGTTGAGTGTGTATTTTATCCATTTCTATTAACTAATCCACAATTCTTTTGTCTCTGAGCTCTCATCGGTGGATTACTTGTGGAAATTGGTAAAATCTTCACCGCGGTAATACTGTTCTAACCTCCTCTCATGTACTTATTTCATTCATTTGTCAGAATTATTTTGTTAAACATTGAGGACAATGTTTGGATTATGTTTGGGGGTAGGGTTCATGAGTCGGTGAATTTTTCGTAGTGTTTTCTTTTCTTATTCTTTAAAAAAAAATGTTTTTCTTTCAAGAAAACTTGGTCTTTTGCGATTATGAAAATGGATTTTAAATGTTTTATGCTCAAGAAAATGCAAGCCAACTTGACATATTGGTATATTGATAAATGACTGAAAGTTTAGTATGATCCTTAAGTTAGATCTAGTTCATAAGATTTTTCAACTCGATTATCTTTGCACCATGAGCCATGTTAGCATAACTTGAAGTTGATGAGTGAAGTATATACTAGAAAACCTTAGAATAATAGTCGAGACTTAACCCTGAAAGTTTTGAACCTTTATATTTTTTCGAGGGTTATACATAAACTCTGATTTTTCTTGAGTCCGTATTATCTTGTTGATGATCTCATTATTCTCATTTTTCCGATCAATTGCTTTGGAAATGACATCAAAATTGAATTATTACACTAGAACTTCTTGGCTTATTCAATTGAGATGTCATAATACTGACCCGAACTTAGGAAATGATCTAGGCATTTTTTTCTTTAGACCATTAACTAGCCTTTTAACTTACCCATAACATTAACCTTTTTGTAGCCTTTTGAGCCTTAGAATAACTTTTATTTGTTAACCCATTAACCTTTACCCAACTTTTCTGGGAATGTGTATGGATGAATATACTTGGTGTAAAAAGGGCATTAAAGAGCAAAATATGAGATATTTCATAAATCCTCTATGTGAAAAAAAAGGTTGAAGAAAAGAAAAATAGTTATAAAAAAAAGAAAAAAAAAGAAAAGAATGTCAATGTGGATAAAGATGTGAGAATGAAGAAAAAATTGATGGTGCACAACATTGGTTTATTCTTGACAGCCCTAATTGTTCGTATAATGGGTGTATACATTCCTAGAAATTTTTGTTAGAATCCTTTGACATTCCTAATTAACCATTACCTAAGCCCCATTACAACCCAACAAAGTCCTAGTTGATCTTAGGTAAAGGTTGGTTTCGTAGATGTGGAGATTTAATAACCAAGACCTATGGTGTTTGATTCAACATTTCCAAAAGTAATTGATATTCCTGTCCATGAGATCATGTTCATTCCATTCTTGAAAAGTCCGTTCTTCATAATACTATATGTGAGATGATTGTTTTCCATTATTTACTCTTTCCTCACATATAAACTGAGTGAAATACCAAATCTCTAAGTGTTTTATTGTGAGTGACATGAGAGGTTTGAAATCAAAACAAACTTTCTATAGGAGATTTAGTCATTGTTTTACTCTAAAATGAAAAGTTATGTTGATAGTGCTATCCACACACACACATTGAGTTGAGGATGATTATGAATTTTTTCTAACTTTTGGAGAATATTAAATTATTTGGAGATTGGTTGATACACTAAAATGACACTGTTGGTTCTTGCATTTTTTGAAGTTTTAAAATAAATATTGTTTGACCAAGTTTTGTTGAGTCAGTAATGTTTGTGGGTAACATTTTCTGGAAACCCTCACGAGACTATAACTCGTCCACTAGAGGTAATCTAGGGGTTCAAAGCCTTGTTGCACGTTTAAGGTAATTAAGTGCAACCGATGATTCCTGCGAAAGTGAGTTAGAATTTTATTTTTATTGTTTTGCTCGAGGACTAGCAAAATATAGGTTTGGGGGTATTTGATATTCACATAATTATTACATAATATATCCGTTAATTTATATATGTTAGTGTTTCGATTATTATATGTTATAGTAATTATTTCGTTTTCATGTCTTTATAGGGATTTTAGCGTGAACGATGAAATCGTATTAAGGCGACAATTTAAGGAATGACAATTGGTCGATTCTAGCGGTGGTACAAAGTAGAGGGTCACATATCTAAACCCTTAAACCCAAAACCAAGCCCATAAACCCAAACCAAATGCCAAGCCCAAGCAAACCCAAAGAATATTCTCCCAATTATCCCATATTTAGTTTTGATTTTTTTCCTTCAATCACTCATTGAATCCTCCCCTTAACTTGTCCATATTCATTTTTTCCTAATTCTCTATAAATACAAAAATTCAATATATGAGAAAGGGAAGGGAAGAAAAGGAAAGAAAAAAATCAGTAGAAAATCAAATCCTCTTTCCTTCAGAGAGTGATTCTCATCTCCATCCCAACCAAGCAAATCTAGGTTTTCTCTCCTTCATCCCTCACCCTCTCTGCCACCTTCCCTGTTAATGTCACGACCACCACCACCTCTGGATAGCACAACCTCCATCCACCATCATCCGAACACCGCCACCACCACAAAACAGGGGCGTGACAACACTGTTTCGTATCAAATCTGTTCCTCCGCCACTGTCCAGATAACTCCGCCATCACCGCCACCAGAGCAAGCACCTTCTCCGCCATCACCCGAGCACCACCACTGCCCACTGTCTCCCTCTCTTCGCCAACAGTAGCCACCACCACCAGCCGCGCAACAGAAACAGGGAGCATCGCCTAATCAGTCACCCGCTCTCGGCCTCTCTTCGTCTCGGCCCTCCATCCTGTCTCCCTCTCTCACGATCACCATTGCAAGCATCATCACCCGAGCACCACCACTGCCACAGGAGCAGAAACAGAGGAGTCCGCTTCGATCTCTCTCTGTTTTTTTTGTGTGTTTTCATCACATCTCTCTCTGTTCTTCCATTCCTCTATCTCTTTTGCAGGTTCCGGAGTATCTTGGAGGACGAAGGAGCTCGCGAGGGGCACGGAAGAAGAAGGAGCAGCGACGCTGCTCGCTGGAGACGACGACCAGAGGAGCGCGAGCGACTGGAGGGAAATAAATGTTTTTCAAACAATTATGTTATTTGCACCCGACTTCTCTTTGAGCACCCACAGAGCTTTTGTAGTTCATTTTCTCGGGATTCATGTCGTAAATCAAGTTGACACTACTGGCACCCATTGGGATCTGCTGAGCCACACTGGACCTGTTCTTGTTTGCTCCCTGCTGAATGCTCTGTTACACCACATTGAATTAAGTCTCAAACTCTAGAATTAATTTCATTTTACTTTATTATTCCATGATTAATATTAATTGATTCGCGATTTATAATATTTTACTTTTACCTAATATGTCATGCATCTTAGGTTGTTAGAAAAATATTATATTATAAATCAAGCATGTTTTAATTGAATAATTAAACTTGTGATTAATTGTGCCCTAGAAAGACAATTAATGCTAGGAGTTTATACATTGCTAGAGTCATTTATTTGAAATTAGAATAATAAGAAAAATTGAATATAATTTTAGGAGCTTGAAAAATATTTTGCAAATTGTCGTTTCCCTTCAATTCTTTTATTTATTGTTATTTTTATTACTTTTGTTTAACTCGGATTTTTAAACACTGTAACCCCCCATCTTCTCCAAATTAGTTTAATTAAATTATTAAATTCAATTTAGTCCACCTTCCTTGTGGGATCGACCCGTACTTGCCGTTGTCTACCAGTTAGACACCATGCACTTGCGGTTATTACAAGTGAGGTTTATTTGCTTATTAATTTAGGTTAATAAAACTCGCAACAATTAGCGTCGATGAGTCTCCTGCATTTGCATTTGTTGTTCAGTCGGCTATGAGTTCTAACATCTCCTATCTCATGACATCATCATACATCACCACGATTATCACTTCATTGGATTACTATATATCCATTGCGGAGTATTCACTCAAAGTGACACATCTGATCCCCACCAAACCATATGTTGAACCACGGGTAATTAGCCTACTTTTTAACTCTACAATCATTTATTTTTCACACCTCTTCCTTTCCCACGAAACCCATGTTTTCATGGTTAACAAAGGAAAAAAATTACTAATCCCCAACGATTTTGTCCTCTTTTGTGAGCTTGCCTACACCCATCCTTCACGTGACAAGACTTGTTGTTATGCGGTATCGCCTGATCCGGGTGGCCACTGGATTGTTCTCATGAGATCTTGTAATATATTCTTACATTTGCGAAGAAGAATTACGGACTTCCTCTTGGGGGTCGGGTTTGTCTTCCATCTTTTAGTGCTCGAGCACTCTCTCATCTGTTTACTGCGGTTGAGGGATGGTCCTCACAACAAGTTTAATGTTGATGAGAGTGTTGGAGGTCGTGACTCTCATTGCAGGGGTGGCACCCCTGCCTCACCGTAGACATTACACGTTTGAGAGACGCCCTCGCTTGGCAGCACTGTGAAACCTCGATCATCTGTTTGTCCGGGGATGTTTTCCCCAGCTTTTTGCTGCTTTCTTTTGTTCCTCCTAATGAGGCAGATTGAATCGAGGTTTCATTCTTTGTGGGGTGATTGGATGGAACGATGAATTGAGTGTGTTCCTTCGCCTTCTGCTCCTGACGCTTTACTTTCACCACCATCTCTTCTGGAGGCGGAATAGCAGATAAGAGTTTCTACCCTTGTTTCAGTGGAAAATGCTTGCATCGGACTTAGATACTTGTAGTGTATAAACTGATATACGAGTTGATCTGCAAGCTTTGTAATAACTCTCATTGCAATCAATAAATTTTGTTTTAATTTTTGGAATGTGTCCTGTACGAACAACTCTTCGACACTGAAATGAAAAACAAAAAACAAGAAACGAAATCAAAGCAACAAATAATTTAACTCCGAGCGGAGACTAAGCTAATCCAGCCCTGAAGGAAGCCCAAATGGCCCTGGCTTGGATTGCGTCGTCTCTCTAACGAAGTTTTTTTTAAAGCTAACGAAGTTACTGAATAGTGAATTTGGTGCTAGCGGGTAGTTCCTTGCTGATGAACAACTCTTGGAGTTGGTGCTCGTTTGCTGAAGTATTATTACTTAGCTTTTTGTTAGTCTGGATTGCCTCACTAGCTTTGACTTCTGGATCTCCGCATAGTTGTTCCTCGGTTATTAGGGCTCCCCCGCTTTGATAGAATAATCCACGTCTTTTGTCTTGACCCGATGTCTGACATGTAGGTTTTGTGGGCATGAGCATTAACTGGCAACAGTTCAGCTGCTTTAGGGATGCATAATGGCAGTCTCTTGCTGCTGGGTGACCTCTTCAGATAGTCCCTTGAGCATGGTTGGCTGTATATTTTATGCATTGGTGTATGGTGAATACCACTGCTTCCACATGATGTAGCCAAGGCCTTCCCAGAATTATATTGTAGGTGGACAGGGCATCAACTACCATGAACTCTGGGACAAGGTACTTTTGTAGCTGTGGCTCTCCTACCACCACCATTAGATTGATATTCCCGATGGGGAAGCATTTCTCTCCGCTGAATCCGACCATAGGGTGGCTTGGCTGGCATTAGGTCCTTCTCTTATAACAGCATGTTGCAGAATGCATTGAGGAACATGACATTTAGCAAGCTTCCAGTGTCCACCAAAGCTCTCTTTACCTCCCACTTAGCGACAAGGATGGAGATGATCAGGGCGTCATTATGAGAAGAATGTACCCCCTGGAGACCCCTCTCCATAAAAGTCAGTGATGGGATCGGGTTGTGAACTCGTGCGTGCTACACTTGTCGGATCTCAAACTAAGATGGTGTCCGCATCTCAGTCAGTATCCTCTTGCCGAACCTGTTTGACTGCTCTCACTCAGGATCGACCCCATGGAGGAAATAGATGACACCAGGAGCTTCCTTTTCAATCTCCTTGACAACGTCCGTTCTTTTCTTTGCTCGACTTTGCCTCCTGTTCGAGCCTAGGAACTCATTGAGTTTACCTTTCCTTATCCAGTACTCGGCTTCTCATCTAAGGTTTCTGCAATCCTTGGTATCATGTCCACCTTCCTTATAGTAGGCCCAGTATTTGTTGTTGTCGCGCCTAGTAGGGTTAACTTGCTACATAGTCGACCACTTCATCTCTTCCCAATCCTTGATAGAATCAAGGATGTTGGACAAACTAGTGTTGAGAGGGGTGACATACCAGAACCCGACGTAATTCGAGACCTTGTCCTACCTAGGGTGGCCTGAGTTTGTCTTGCTGTCTATGCGCTTCTTCTTGTTACTGTCATCGACCTCTTTCTTCTTCCCCTCTTTATTATCCTTCGGGACAGAGGGTTTCTTTTTTGACTCCACCTCTCTTTTGGCAGCCAGCATTTCGTCCAGAGTGATGTACATTTGGGCATCTCTTAGCAAGTCTATCATGTTAGCTAGGGGGTTCAGGATGAGGAAGTCATAGAGTTTGCCTCTTCTCAGACCTAAAGTGAAAGTCGTGACGACGGTGTCATCACTACAGCCGTCGATAAGGGTCAGCTCATCATTAAAACGAGTGATGTACTCCCTTAACGTCTCGTTCTGTTTTTACTTTAGGGTCAGCAGAATAATGTGGGCCCCTCTTGAGCCTTTGGCTGCCCACAAAACGTGTAAGGAACGCCAATGCCAACGACCAAAATGAATCAATGGATTTCGGAAGAAGGTTGTGGAACCACATCAATCCGACGACTTCAGGCTTGCAGGGAATGATTGGCATATTATTGCCTCCGACCCTTCTGTAAGCACCATAACATGTTGGAAGTGGCGTAGGTCATTGGATGGGTCTCCTGTCCATCGTAAAACTCCAACTTCGGAGGGGTGTATTTCTTGGGCAGTGGTTCGTTTATTATATGGTCCATGAACGGAAGGACCGTGAGACTAAACAACACATCTAGGTTTGTGGGCTCGTTGCCAAGGGGGTTGTGAGATACGTGCTTGTCAGTTCTGGTTGGGTCTCTATTGGTCATGCCTCCACCTCTTGTCCATTGAGAAGTTGCTGGGGTCGCGCGGCTCTCCTGAACATACTTTCTGGGGAACGAGCCCTTCGCTGCTCACAGTCTCCATCTGTAGGTGGAGGATTCTAATGTTTGAGAGCCTTCAGTGTCTTTGTGATCTACTACATTTGCGATGAAAATAGGTCCACCCTTGGTCTAATGTGGCCGCTACCCGCACGAGGGTCTGAGGAGGTTCCTCCCGTGGCGGTGGTGGAACTGGTGGTGCTATGCCGATTTAAGGGTTTGAAGGCTCGACAACATCTCCATTGTTGCGAGACCTTGTCGTCACCATCTCGCTGATTATCTAGAAAAGGTGGAACTACTGTTCTTTCTGAGGAACTTTTTCATTCCCTACGGACGACGCTAAACTGATGTAGTTGATTTCTGATCTCCTTCCTGGTTGCTTACCTAGATTTGCATAGGTAGCAAACATGAGCCAAGGACCACCATGTGGTGGCCGATGGCACTTCGATGCTTAAGTTAGATAAGGCTTAGGAGAGGCTTCAAACTAGGTTATATTGCGTACCTTTAGTTCATCGACCTTATCTCTCTTTTATAGTGAATGAGTCCTCGTTCGGCTAGGCCTTTGGTGGCGTAGTTCAGGGAAAGTGATCTTACTATGGAGATTCTTTCCTGATTGGGAGCTGTCCATGTGGGATAGTTTTCCTACACGACATATGCTCCTAGATTTATGGGAGATATTTCCCTTTCTGAGTGTTGTCCATGCAAGGAAGTTTCCTTACCTGACTTATACTCTAATATATGTTTCCTAGTCGGATCCAATATGTTTCTGGCCTACCTGTCTTGGGTAGATCTCTTAGATACTTTCCTTAGAGGTCTTACGAGTATTGGGCTTGACCGCGTGACATGTGGGCTTACTGGCTCATTGCAACTCGGACCCAATTGTCAGGATTCTGCCAATGATGGGCTTGCTGCTTGATTACGCCCAAACAGTACACGCGGTCAATTGCAGTAAAGATTGGGGTGTCGATCCCACGAGGAAAAGTGATCTACAAAACAAGGTCAAGGAAGAAAAACTACGCGAAACTAAATGTAAGAAATTCTAGCAATTTTAAAATATGAAATTGAATTTAGTTTAATAAAAATCAAGTTTAGAAAAGTCACAAGGTTCCAAGAATCCCTCCAAGATTTCTCGCGCCAACTAGTACTGATTCGCTATGATGACTCGATTACGTGTTTCACATCCCAAACAACATAATCGAAAAAATAGTATTTAATGCACCAATATATTCTAATGTAAATGGATTTTAGATTTCCTTTTTTCTAGAAAGTACAAATGTTGGTCATATATGATATCCTAAATTTACGATATATCCGGAGACAATAACGTAATAAAAGACAATCACATATAACTAACCTACCGGAATTAATTAATTCTTAAAAATTCCACACATAAGAAAAGCGTGACTAAACTTAGATGGAGAAGAAAAAGACAACCACCGGAATAATAATCTACGAAGAAGTTGATGAAATCTTTGTCACTAAAATAACATAAACTCCTATATTAAATAAAAGTGAAAATCATAAACACCATTATTCATCGTGAAAGCATAAAACAAATCAAATACTAATTAAGTGCGTTACATCTAGGAGTTCATCTCTTCGCCTTGCGTGGAGTTTAGTGACACATGGTGGATGTGATGACAGCAATAGCGGTGTGGAGCTTCATCGGCATGGCAACGCATAGTGGATCAGTGATGCACACCCCGCTGGACAGCGTCTTCACTGCTGTTCTGGACAGCGTTTCCTGCTGTTCTAGACAGCGTATCCTTTTGTTCTGCTGCTGCATTTTGGCCGCTGTTGATGTATTCCTTGCTGTCCTGCGCACTCTATTTGTTGTTCCTGGACAACGTATTGCCCTCTCTTCCGTCTTTGGCTGCTGTATTTATGGTCAAGAGAAACACCTTCTTTGTTGTCCCCTATTCTATTTTCTGTTGCTATATTTATGGTAAAGAGAAGAACCCTTATTGGCAACTCAATTGGAAACCAAATACCCAATACAAATGGAAACCAAGTACAAATTGGAAACCCAATACAAAAGGAAACAAAAGGGGTCCATATACAATTGGAAACCAAATATAATTGGAAACCACCCCTTTTGTTTAGATTCTTTTCTAGGAAATGTGGGTTTGGCTATGTTCATCCATATCACTTCTTTGTTCCACCAAAATTCAAAACTAATTTCCTTTATTTTTTCATTGGTTCTCTTAATCTTTGGCTTGAGTGTCTCCCGGCCCACTTCGTCAATTTGTCTATGAATTTCCAAATTCGCCACACTAATGCACTTTTGTCATTTAAACTCCAAATTCTACAAATTACAAAAATAAAATAATTAAACTAAAATACGCTATTTGAAACACTAACAAATATAAATTAGGAAGTATATTATGTAATAATTATGTTAACACTGTTGTTTGAGACTTGCTGGATTGATAGTGCAATCGGGCCTGTTTTGGTTTGTAGATGAGATTATCATGACACTTGTACGGTGCTGATTAGAAGACGGTTTGATGTATCATCATCATTAATAAAAAAGTTTACTAAAATAATTCGGCTCAAGAGGCAGACCGGGCTCATCAGGACCATATCCAATAGGGGCAGACGAAGCAGGGCTGACATGAAGCTCTGGAACGTCAGGATCAGCAGCTAACTCTAGGGCATTTCAGTCAGCATTAGGGCCACCTGAAGAAGGAGAAAATTCATTAACTTCTTCAAAGTGCCCGAAATTCAGTGCCCTGTAAATAGGGATGTCCCAGTCTTCATGATCCTGCTCAATTAGATCAAGTAGTTTTTGCCTCTCTGCAACAACCCGATTAATTGAATAGTATCAGCAGACTCGAGGAACTCCTTTTTTTTAGCTTCCCACTGCATTCTTGAATTGGTTAACTCCTCGGTGGCGCTAGCCAACCTGCCTTCGCAATTTGCTAGCCTATGATCAGCTTCATCACGGCTTGCACGCCTCACGAAGATGCCTTTGATGCCTAGCCTTAAATCGGACAGGGTAGCCATCACCTTATCTTGACTCTCTTGAACTTCTTTCAGCTTAGTCCTCAAGTCAGAATGAGCAGCCAACGCCTTCTCTAGATTTAACTAAGCCTCATTGCTTTAGTTGCTGCTCAGTAAACACCTTCTCTAAGGCATAAACTTTGTCTCGAGTAGCTTCTACCTCAGTTCCTACCATACCAGCATAGCTCAAGTGGGTCATGCCCTAATCGAAAAACACATATGAACATATGAAGACTAAGTATAGCAAGAAATGAAACAAAACTTGGACTAAAAGACAATCACTAACTTACCAACATCAGGTCATTCTATCCCTGATCAAGATGATCTCCCGCAGTTCTATCTGCCAGCGTTGCTCGATTGACAACCCTTTAGAACTATTACTTCGTGTGCTAGATGGAACCCACTTTGTAATCCACCTTATGATGTCAAACAGCTTGTCATGAGAGCCAATATGGAGAGCACCCGGAGCAATAAAATTGACTCGAGCGTCAGTTTGGAGGACCTTTGGGTCAGAGATCAGTGCGACTCCTCTTATTGCAATGTCTAAAAAGGGGGGAAACTCACCAGCACCTTTTCCCTTGTTAGCAGCAAAAGGTGGAGAAGTTGGACGAGATAACTCTTGCAGATCAAGATAAAAAATGGAGACTCGAGCAATCCGCGGATCAACCAACATAAGCACAGAGTACGACGAGCTCGGCCTGCCTCACAAACCTTTGGATCCACAGACGAATCATGGGTAGTACCTCCCAAAGCAGATTGTTTTGCTCCGGAGAAACTTTCAGTGCATCTGGAGAAGTTTGTTCGAAGCAATATCAAATTGTTCCACACTATTCTTGTTTGGATCGTCTATCCCAGGATAACGAGACATCTCCTCCTCCATGGCGGTCAGCGAAGCAGGAAGAGCGAGAAAAGGCTCCTCAATAGAAGCTTTTAGAGCTTTTTTTAATAAGACTATCTGACTCGATCATCACCTCTTCGCTCGTCTGACTAGGAACATTAACAACAACAAGCTCCCTTTTCTAGGCAGTCAGCAAGGTGGGATGAGTAGTTTGGACATCTCAAATCTTGATCTTTTTGGACTCCAATCCTTCAAGAGCCTTTCTTTTTGAAGGGCTAGGCATCTTTACAGTTTTCTTTTTCGGTTCAGATACTCGAACCTTGGTCCCAGAAGATGATCCCACCGGAGCAGTTAGATTTTGCTCCACACTACCAGTCCCAATGGAGAATAGGTCGCTCTGCCTGATGTTTTTTGATTTATGGACATCCAAAATAGGCATCATTGGCATAACAACTAATTGAGCCTTTACTTCTTCCTCGTCAGGAGAGAAGGTAATAGAGTCATGCACCCATGATTGTAAGCAATCAACAAGTCAAACAATAACGTAAATTATATCAAAATAAAAAACAAGGGAATATAAGGAACTTACTCAGATTTTTGAAATTGTGAATGATCAGCCGGTCATCAGACATGAAATAGTACTTCTACCAATTCTTAAAAGCGTTCGGAATCTCGTCCAGACATGAAAGCTTCCTCAGAGTGATATCCCATTCGAATTCATCCTGATGGAAGTCAACGAATGCAACACATTTGTTGACAAATGGAGCCCAACCCCCTTAGCCCTGATCAGAGATGCAATCACGATCTCTACCCATTCGGCGACAACTCGGCCAGGGGAATATTGTGATACAACGAAAAATACCAAATAGCGTCAGGGATGGGGAGGTGCAGAATGGCTATGAACATGGCCTTGTACATACAGACATATCCCTCTTTTGACCGAGTTTGAAACTTACCTACCACAAAAAGGGACAACTTCAGATTATGAGGAATCTGATACTATGACAGAGTTCAACCAGGTCCTCCCCCGTCATTAGTGACTCCTTAAAGAAGTCAAGGCATTGCATATCAAGCATGGGAAAACTAACTTTTTCCAGAGATGATTAGAGACGATGAAGGTTTGCACTTAATCCGACTTGGAAAGTTTGGAGACGAAACATAGTTCAAAGCTCTGGGAAGTAAAAAGATCAAAATCCCCAAAACAGGCTTATATAGGCTTGACGTGTGGAAAAAAAGCACTCAACAACCATCAATAACTCTGTTGGAAGAAAGAAGTAAGCCTGGACAAAACTCAGTTAAAGCTGCATACCTTTGTCGAGAGTTCCCTTTACCTTTTATAATGGTCGTTGTTAACTCTCTGCGTGACTTAAGCATGTGAGGCACAACGGAAGGAGATGTTTATGTATCAGTCTCCTCCTTAACGGAGATGCGTTCATAGAGGTGTAGGTTCCTCCACGGCTCTTTCTTGGTGCAATGTTCTTCTTCTTAATAAGAGAACGTGTGACGTGGTTGGATTTGAGCTTTGTCTAATCGGGGCCTGGATTTGGATCCTGCTTATGCCTCCTTAGAAGTGGGACTTGTCTGGGCATCTGGAATTAGCTTTATTTTTAGCGAGCTTCATAAGCTGGCCTAGTGGGTTGTTTGTTGTGTCCTCGTGATGGGTCTTTGTGCCACGTGTATGATCATGATTATCAGTCCATTTTGATGTGTCATCAACTACTCCTCTCAGTTAGTGGGTATGTTCAAGTATCCACAAACCGTGTGGCGATTTTTCTTTTTATCACATCTTTACAACTTGGTTAGTGCCCTTGCTATCTGTCACTACTGTTTTTTATCCCCTGTTCCATTCGCCTGTTCATTTTGACGCGATTTCTGGGATTTCGTGCGTTTGTCATATTCTGCACATTCTCCAAGAGCGGTCCATTCGTTTCCCGTTCCTATAAAAAGGATGGGCTTTGTGTATGCTCTTCTTCCTTCTGCATCTTCTCATTTTTTGGTTGTTTACGTTTTAATTTTTTGAATTCGTCTTTTAGTTATGTCTAACTCTAGAGTTTTGGGTGGTGACGCTCTTGCCATTTGCAAAGCTTTCTTTACGCCCAAGAGGGCGACACGCTCACCTTGGACAACATTCATCACGACTACTCGTTGCCTAATGATTTTGTGATTGTTTTCCCTGGGGATGATGACAGTCCTTGTCATCCTCAGCCTAGATACATTGTTTTGTATCCAGGTATGTTTCATCCTGGTTTCAGGATTTCGGCTCCTTCTATCATCTGGGAGTATTTGGACTTGGTTGGAATTGTTGTGGCTCAACTTGTTCCTAATGGTTGGAAGGTATTGATTTCGACCTTGGCAAGGGCTAATGTTGTTCGCATTCCTATGAATGTTAGGGTTTTTCATTCCCTAGTAGGGTTTAGTGTGTACCCTAGTTACACTTGTCGATTGCGTTCTCCTCCCTGTTTCAAGGACTTGCGAGAAGAGTATGTGGGTTGGTCAAGGTCTTGGTTTTACACCTCTTTTTCTTCTAACCATTTTAGGTTCCGTGGGGATCAGATTTTGTGATCGTTCTGGGTAGGGGTGGGCATGGGACGGGATGGGACGAGATATACCCATCCCTATCCCATCCCGTTCATACGGGATCAGGACGGGACAGGATGAGAAAAACCCCATCCCGACCTCGTCCCATCCCAAACGGGTTCGGGACGGGATCAGCGTGCTGCCTGTGACTGCCGCAAAGATTATCATCATATAATAGCGTGAAAAATAACTTTATTATAATTAGATATAGATGTGGCAAGCAAATATAAGGGTAGCCACTAAATCCCCTAACAATGAAGTCGAGTGGGCTTGACTTTTAGAAAATGACATGATAAATGGGACCCACTAAGAGTATTGTGTTGCTGTGATGGCCTCCCAACTGATTTTACAATTTCATTACTGTGGGAAACAAAATTCATGGTTCCTTGACAAAATGACATTTCATCTTTTGTTAGGGAAGAAATATAGACCTATTGGTGATGCTCTAACATATTCATAATGGTTTACCATCAATACATATATTGTAATTAAAAAAAATTATTTTTACAGTCCGGGGCATCTCAAATTCTTGACTCTGCCCCTGAATGTTCCCTTCTGAATATGTATTACTCAGTTAATTGTCATTTTTCATCTTCACCTGAGTGAGTATTATCAATATTTGGAAGTTAAATAATTGGAGCCACTTTTATTGGGAATCCAAGCAACAGTCTGCTATCTGTCTCTTGCTTAATGAATATTTATTTCTTGAAGTAACATTTTTGTTACCACTGCAAACACCATGAGTTTCTGTCAGTCATCTGTAAGTTTATATGAATAAAAATAAATAAATAAAAATATAAATAATAAATATTAAAAAAATAACTCGGGACGGGACGAGATTGAAAATCTTCATCCCATCCAATCCCATTCTAGAATGGGACAGGACAGGACCGGGATGAAATTATTCAATCCCATTAAGACCCAGAAAAATCGGGACGGGACGGGACAGGATCGGGATGGGATCGGGATCGCGGGATGGGATGCCCACCCCTAGTTCTGGGAGCCTAAGAAGGTTGAGTTGTCACTGTCTTTGGAATAACAGGATTTTCGTCGTCGGTTTCGTGATCTTCCCCAAGTACCGGTAAGTTTCCTTTCTTCGGGCGTCGTCCGGGTAGGCATTTATTCTGAGGTTATCGTTGCGCGCGTTGGCGACGTAGGAGTCTCTGCTTCTGCTCAAGGTCCTAGGAATGTTGTTTCTATTGTTAAGAAAAGGAAAGTTCCTAGGCCTCCTAGTCTCTCCAAGATATCGGCCGTTAGTTCTGACCGTGTCTCGAAGAGGAAAAAACTTGCTTCTGTTGTTTTTGACTCCGCCAGGACCCCTTCTCATCTTGCCTCTCTTCAAAAGGGGGTCATGATTCTGGTGATGATTCCTCTGCCCGTGAGGACGAAGAGGTAAACCGAGTCCTTGAGGTAAGTAAGAAACATGTTTCCTGCCCTCTGGATGATCATGAGAAAAAACTTGTTGCTTTCTATGGCTTTCCATATTATGCTGGCTTGTTGATTGATGATCCACGCATCATCGAAAATAAAATGCTTCAGAGGGGCGTTTGGCTGTCGACTAATCCGAAGGGTACTAAGACTTTGGATGATTTTGATTATGATCCGTCAGTAGAGGATTAAGTTGTTGCTCGTTCTAGAGATCACAAGATTGTCGTTTCTTCTGTTGTTGCTGGAGCTTCGGAAGTTTGTGTTGCTCCTTCTGTTTCTCACCTTTCTACTTCTGATTCTCTCATTGGCCCTTCCGGTTCTCGCCCTGCTCTTCCTGTTCTTGGCGAGACCTTCTGGCCCTCTGAAGCTGATGTTCAGGATAGTGCTCGCAATCTTATTGGTGGTTGTCAAGGGCTAATAAAGCTCCTATGCCCATGTGTCAACCACGTCGTTATATTAACGATGGCCTCCAACATCTTATGGAGGGGATGACACATCTTACTTATTTGGCTATTATGGGGTCAGACGGTAAGGCGTCTCGTGATCAAGCTGTTCATGTCGAGCGGAAGCTTTCGGGACACATTTTGGTTCTCTCTCATGTTCTTCATCGAATGGATTTGTTGAAGGCGCAATGCATGGAACATGAGAGGTCTGTGGATTCTACCCAGGAGCTGCTGATGGAACTCGAGGCTACCCGTGATGCATTTGCTTCCGTCCTTGAGAAGTCCAAGGTTGAATTGAGCAGTTGTGTTCCCGTTTGGTTGTTGCTGAGAAAGAGCTATCTGACCGAAAGGTCGAATGTGACCAGGTTGTTCGCTTCGCCAATGAGTGTTTTGACAAGCTGAAGGTTGCTACCACCTGTATTATTGAGCTGAATTTCAAGTTTGCTGAGACCAAGTCGGCGGTCGCTGCCAAACTTGCCGATTTTGACTTCTACTGAAGCCGAGTTGTTGACTGTTAGGGAGAAACTGAAGGCAGTGTATGCCGCGGATTTTAAGATAGTGGTTGAGGGTCGCCATGATTTTCTAGATATTCTGGAAACACAAGGTTTTAACAAGTCTCCCTATCGTAGCCTTGCTGCGCAAGAGTTCGATGATGTCGAGGAAGTTGTTCCAGATTCGATGGGTGATTCGAATGTCGAGGACGCTTGCCCTATGCTTCCTGAAGATGATGTTCATGATAATGATTCCTCTTAGTTTTCATTTTCTTTTTTCTTTTTGTAATTTCCTTTTTAGAAGATAAATAGAAATTTGTTATTTCAAATTTTTGTGTCCCATATGTCTAGCATGTTTAGCTTTTACTTGCGACATTTATGGGAGATCTCCGACTTCTATTGTTTGGATTTCAGTGGCTTCAATACTCGAAATTCTAGTCGTACAGAAGCTTTACTTTACAGAATCCATTTTCTCATTCGAATTACAATGTCGTACATTACAGTCAACGTAAAAGTCTGGCTCTTATGTCCTGGTACTTTATTACTGCGTGGTTGATCAAGCCAGAAGTTTTTATGTCTAACTCGTTCATCCAACATATTTTTTTGCTTGATACTCTGGCCATGCTGAGTGTTCTCTCGAGTCTGTTTTTATTTGACTTTTGGTCCTGATCGTAATTGTTTGTTTCAAAATTGAGAGCGAAAGACTTTATTGATAATATCTTTTCTAGTGCTCTACATTTCACCCTCTTTGTGTTCCAACCAGTATGTTCCTGGTCTGTTAATTTTTGTCACTCGATAAGGTCCTTCCTAGTTTGAGTTAAGCTTGCCAGCGCCGGGCTCTTTTGTGTTTAGTTGAACCTTTCGTAATACCTAGTCTCCAACATTGAAGTTTTGGATCCGTACCTTCTTGTTCTAGTAACCTACCATGTGTTGTTGGTATGCCGTTGTTTTAATCGAGGTTGCTTCTCAATTTTCTTCGAGGAGATCTAGCCCGATTCTTAATGCTTCGACATTGTCCTCGGTGCAGAATTCTTCAATTCGGAATGTTGGCATCTCGAACACCACGGGTATCATCGCTTCTGACCCGTAAACAAGTGGGAAAGGTGTTTCTCGGACGTCCATAGTTTTTTCGCTGCCTCGAGTCTTCTTTTGATTGCCTCCAAAATTGTTTGGTTAGTGACTTTGGCTTGCCCGTTTGCTTGCGGGTGAGCTGGTGCGGAGAAGTGCTACTGGATATTCATGCTCTTGCATAACTCCCTTACCACTTTGCCTTCAAAATGCTTCCCATTGTCCATAACGATTACTCTTGGGATTTCGAATCTGCAAATGATGTCTCTCCAGAGAAATGTCTCGACTTGTGCTTCCCCTATTTTGTAAGGGGTTACTTCAACTCATTAGGTGAAGTAATCTACTATTACGAGGAGAAATTTCTTTTTGTCGGAGTGGTTCTACAATTTCCATTCCTCATTGTACGAATGGCCATGGGCTGCTCATTGAAGTCGGATTTTGTCTCGGCATGTGAGTGTATGGGGTGAATCTTTGGCACTTGTCGCATCTGCGAACCACCTTCTGAGCATCCACCTTCATCGTTGACCAGTAATACCCTAATGTTAGAGCTTTATAGGCGAATATTCTTCCCTGGGGATGATTCCTGCATGTGCTGTGGTGTATTTCCTCTAGGACATATTCGGGATTTCCTGGTGTAAGGCATCTCAACAACGGGTTTGTGGTAGACCTCCTGTACAAATTTTCATTTATCATTGTATATCTGGCTGCCGAATTTTGTAATTTTCTGGCTTCCATCTTGTCTGTTGGGAGTTCTCCATTTAAAATGTACACCAGGATTGGAGTCATCCAATTAACACCTTGGTTTACGACGCATGCTTCTTCTAGCTGATTTTCCAGTATGGAGTTACCTTGTGTCATGACGAGTGGATTGCCATTATCCTTTGTCGTTGAGGCTTCTTTAGCTAGCTTGTCTGTTCTTTTGTTTTATGCTCGTGCACATTGTCGGATAGTGTCATTTCGGAAGCCTTCTATTAGTTATGTGGTTATCTGGTTGTAGGCTTTCATTTGAGCGTATTTCACTTGGAACCCGCCGCTTAGTTTATTGACCACCATCTTGGAATTCGTAAAGACATTTATCTCTCTTATTCCTAGGTGTTTCGCTAACTGTAGCCCTGCTATCACAGCTTCGTACTCAGCTTCATTATTGGAGGCTTCAAAACTGAATTTTATCGCCTTTTCCAATGCGATGCTTTCTGAGTTGTATAAGACTATTCCGACTTCGCTTCCTAATTCGTTAGATGCCCTGTCACAACGGAGGATCCATTATTCAAGGATCGATTCAGTTTGTTCTGTTTTGTTTTCCTTATCTTCGGGTTGATTGTTGCTTCCTGTGAACTCGCTATGAAATATGCTAATGCGTGAGCTTTGAAAGCAGTTCTGGGGCATAAGTAATGTCAAACTATCCGAGTTCTATTGCCAATTTTACCATTTTTCCTGATAAGTCTGGCTTGTGTAATACTGATTGAAGCGGCTGTTTGATCATGATCATGATCGGATGTGCCTGGAAGTATGGTCGCAATTTCCTTGATGACACGATTAGGGCAAGCGCCAGTTTCTCTAGGGCCGGATAGTCGGTCTTTGCATTTGCGAGTGTTTTGCTGATGTAGTACACTGGTTTTTGTACCTTTTTCTCGTATTAGTGTTGAACTCACTGTGTGGTTAGACATGTATAGGTACAATGTTTCTCCTGTGTTTTGCTTTGTTAGTAGCTTCATACTTCCCATGTATGTCTTAAGGTTTTGAAAGGATCTTTAGCATTCGTCATTCCATTCGAATGTCTTGTTCCCCTTCAAGATCTTCAAGAAAGGAAGTCACTTGTCTAATGACCTGGAATTAAATATGTTTAGAGCTGCTATCTTCCCGTTAAGACTTTGAACACCTTTGATGTTTGTCGGCGACTGCATGTTGAGAAACGCTTGTATCTAATTTGGATTTGCTTCAATTCCTCGCTGGCTGATCATATACCCGAGGAACTTCCCCGATTCCCCTCCAAATGTGCATTTATCTGGGTTTAGCTTCATCTTGTACTTTTGAAGCTGTGCGAAAGCCTGTTCGAGGTTTGCAACATGGTATGTTCTGTGCGAGCTTTTGACAAGCATATCGTCAATGTAAATCTCCATTGTTTTGCCGATATGATCTCTGAACATTCAGTTTACTAGCCGTTGATAAGTTGCTCCTGCGTTCTTCAACCCGAACGACATTACTCGATAATAGTATGTCCCTCTTTATGTTATGAAAGATGTTTTTTCTTAGTCAAGGGGGAGGTACATTTGTATTTGGTTATACCCGGAGTACACATCCATGAAGCTCAACATCTCGTGCTCAGCAGTTGCGTCCACTATTTGGTCTATTCGCGGAAGTGGGAAGTTGTCTTTGTGACATGCTTTATTTAAGTCGGTGTAATCCACGCACACCTTCCATTTCTTGTTCTTCTTATTTACTAGCACCATGTTTGCCAGCCAATCCGGATAGTGTGCTTCCCTTATCATTCCTGCACTGAGCAGTCAGTGTACTTCTTCGTTTATTGCCTGATTAAGCTCCGGGGCCACCGGTCTTCTTTTTTGTCTAACCGATTTCTTGTTTGGATTTACTTGTAATTTGTGAGAAATGATGGATGGATCTAATCCCACCATATCTTTCATTGTCCACGCGAAAGTTATCTTTTAGCAGTTGGATTAGCTTCATGGCGAGTCCAGGTTGGATTTTTGTGCCAATTCGGTTTGCCATTTTAGCTTCATTGTTTAAATAGACCTCGACCTTCTCTTCTTCCGTTTGCCTGGTATTGGGTCGATCTCGTGGAATGGTTGGAGTCATGTTGTCGTTTGGAGAATCCAAGTTTGTTTCATTGGATCGCTGCAATGGCTCTTCTAGTCAGTACGGTAATTGCTATTTGTGAGGAGTCTTTATAGTAGTAAAATGACACTCCCGAGCTGCTGGTTGGTCCACTTTTATTCTTCCAACGCCGTTATCGGTGTGGTACTTTGCGCAATGGTGCATCGTGGAGGATACTGAACCCATTTTGTGTATCTATTGTCTCCTGAGTAGCATGTTGTATGCAGTGGGAACGTCCATGATGAGAAAATTTGTCATTAGCACTCCCTGCTTCCCTGATTCTCCTGCTTCGATTGATTATCGGATCATTCCCAGTGGGTTACATTGTTCCCCACTGAATCCTACCATAGACTGATTGTTTGGTGAGAGCATCTTAGTAATGAACTGCATCCTTCTGAAAGCTGTTAGGTATAATAGGTTTACTGAGCTACCGGTATTGATCAATACTCTTTTGATTTTCCATTTTTCTATCATGAAGGAAATCACTAAAGCATCGTTGTGTGGGAAATTAACTCCATAAGCATCCTCGTTTGAGAAGGTTAGAGTCCTTTGCATTGTCTTTACACATTGTGCGGATGGTTATTGGAATCTGATCTTTGTGCGTAAGTCCCTGACTATGCGCTTTCTGGATCGATTGGATTGCTCATTTTCTCTGCCCGTGCCATGCAAGACGTAGATTGTTTCCTTCGCTTGCTCATTTGAAACGACTGTTTTATTCTTGAGTTTGGTGAACTCTTTGAGTCGTCCCTATCTGATATGGCGTTCGATCTCGTCTCTTAGGCTGTGACAATCTTCAGTATCGTGGTCGTAGTTATTGTGGAAGAGACAGTGTCTGCCCTTGTTTCGCTTTTTCGGATCTCCTCTCATCTTTGGCGGCCTTTTGACATTTTCTCTTCTCACCATCACCTTGAGGATCTCGCTTCGACTTGCTGTCAAAGCTGAGAATGTTCTTTCGTATTTGGGCATTCCCTGATTGCACGTGGAGCTGTTGTTAGCCTAATGTTTCTTAACCGTAAAGATTTCTTCTTGAAAGCTACTGTTTTGTAAGTTTTGGATGATCCTATCTATCATTTTGATCATGTTGTCCATCTGAGTCATAAGCGTCTCCACTCGGGGATCCGAGGGGATTCCCCATTATGTCAGAGACATTTGAACTGTTTCCTGCAGGAGTTCTCTGCCGGTAATTGTCTCGATGGTTGTCTTTGGATCGGTATTGGGCAGCATGTCGTATCTGTCATTGTTAGATCGAATATTTGTGGAGTATTCCATTGATCTTTTGTCAGATTGTGTAAGCTTTTTCACTGAATCTTATTTTTAGGAAAAAATGAAACTCGTCGTTCCCCACGGACGACACCAAACTGATGCATCCAAAAATCATCCTCCTGTCAGTTTGATCTGCAAAACCACTTTTAGACTGCCAAAGAACACCTTTTTGGTGGTCGATGGCACTCCGATGCTTAAGTCAGTAACTCTGTTGGAAGAAGGAAGTAAGTCTGGACAAAACTCAGTTAAAGTTGCATACCTTTGTCGATAATTCCCTTTACCTTTTATAATGGTCGTATTTAACTCTCTGCGTGACTTAAGCATGTAAGGCGCAATGGAAGGAGATATTTATATAACAGTCTCATCCTTAATGGGGATGCGTTCGTGGAGGCGTAGGTCCCTCCACGGCTTTTTCTTGATGCAACGTTCTTGTTCTTAATGAGAGAACATGTGATGGGCTAGGATTTGGATTTTGTTTCGTCTGGGCCTAGATTTGGATCCTGCTTACGCCTCCTTAGAGGTGGGCCTTGTTTGGGCATATGGAATTAGCTTTATTTCTATCGGGCTTCATAAGCTGCCCCAATGGGTTGTTTGTTGTGTCCTCGTGATGAGTCCTTGTGCCACGTGTACGATCGTGATAATCGGTCCATTTTGATGTATCATCAATTCATCCAACCACAGCCAAACACGTGGCACATGTCAACCCTAATGAGAGAATGCCCAAACAGACCATGCCAAAGCCTGGTCCAGATCAGGCCCAAATAAGGTCCAAGTAATTTCTATTGTGCTCGTAAGTCAGGCGCCCAAACCAATACTATGCGAGCCCAATAAGGTAAGAAACTTGGAATTTGGCCCAACAAAATAAGGCACGAATATAGACCTTCGGACTATAGCAGACCCAATGTCCATTTATGCTAATTTTGGTCTAATCAAGCATTGAGTCCTAAAGAGAGCCAAGTGGCAAAATTTGATTCCCACGAGAGCCTATCTAGTTAGGATCCATATCCTCATTGAGGATAACTGCACTTTTTGTCATGCTCATAAGGAAGATGTGAGCATCTTTTCTTCCCCTGCCCTGTAATTTCCCAATTCTGGCTTCTTTCCCTCTTCCTATAAATTGGTTTGGCTCAGATCTCAACCTTTCACTTTGTTCTGAGAGTTTTCGAATTTATGTGGGACACTGCTAAAGCCCACATTACGAAATCTGATGAGATGCTTTCATAGTTTACCGCCATTTTTGTCGCTTTGTAGTATTTGCGTAACCAAACTATTTTCACCAATACCAAAGTTTTCCCAATGACATTTGTATCCCGTTGCAATAATATTTGGAAGTCTTGGTACAAGCAATAGTTCCTTACCATATCTGAGTCAACTACTCCTTATTTTCCATCGATCTCCAAGAGAAACTGTCACGACCCGATTTTCAAAAAAAACGAAATCCTATTATCCACGTAGGATTATTCGTTTCCCCAAAACTCGGGACGTGAAATTCAATAACAAACGTTTAGCAGCAACAACAACTTAAACATGATTTAATTACTGAACAAAGAAAAAAAAACTCTAACCAGGAAAGACTGCCGTTGCTAGCCCCACTAGCGAAACTCCAGTAACACTGTTCAAAAGTCTCTAAACCTAAAAGGTTGATCGACTACATTCCCAAAGGAATGTACCCAAGAAGCAAAAGCTCACTTGGGTCAGCAATAAAGCTGGTGTGAGTAATCTTCATCCCTAAATCAATAAATTCGCACTTGATAACATCAAACTAAGCACAAACAATAAACAACTACACCAACAGGTAGTTCCTCAATGAGGCAAAGGTGTCATGCAAGAAAAACACAGTTCAAAGAATTTAGTTCCTCAACGAGGCAATCATGTCATCATCCAAATTAAGCAAATATGCATTTACTAGTACTTACACTGTAGAAGTTGACTATAGCAAGTCTGACCTGATGAAATATTAGTGGACTTGCCATCCTACATGAAAAGGATTAGAAACGTAATTTATTAATTAAATAGTTGTCTTTATACAATATTTGACTTACACATATTATTCGTTTTTATTTGCATTTGATTCATTTTTAATGGATTGATCACTTAGACAATACCACATTCGCACCACCTCCGTGCCGAACATACATGCCCATATGCCTCTCTCATATAAAGGAGGACTTCTCCGTCATCCATGCCCATGTGGGGACACATCACATACAAACATGCATCACCGGATACTCCTAACTATATGAGTAACAAAAGTCATTCTTGGGCTATCAATGCGCATAAAGTCACGTCACATTTTTTACGGATAAATATCAAGCCTATTCACTACAACACAAATGCTCATTAATAGCGTTTCAAAAACTTGAACAAACTGTTGTCGATTAATGTATTTTTCAACATTGCCACTGGTACCACTTGAACCCCCTTGTAATATATTCCAATTGATATGACAACCAATGAATAAAATCATCGAAAGCAGAGTTCAGGGTAATCAAGTCCTCAGTTTGATTCTTGATTGCCTTGACATCAGACTGTAAACAAAGAATCCAATTCAGAAATGCATTTAAATTGAGAACTGAAGTTAACTGATTAATATGATTGTATCAACCAAATAGGAATTAGTATACTCTACAAAACATACCTTGAACGTACAACTTAACTAGCTGCTCAACACACTCCATCCCCAACTGTCGATGCCCCCAAACTTTCTGATTCTTCGTCATCCGCACTGTAGAGGCATCCATGACATATTGTCTGCCCTTATCAACATCTTCAATTACTTTCTTATTCTCATCAACAGGAAGGGGAATCTGCAATACCCCAAGTGTTAAATGCCAAGACACGAGAAACATATAAGGATTTTCAAAGAAACAAACCTTGATTCTCATTTTATCCGTAAATTTGGAGTTGAGTTCCTTAATCAGAATCTTGTACTTTGCACAGGACAGGGAATGAGGATGTCTAACAACATCATGATCAGTCAAGTTCAGCTCAGTCATGATTTGCGTTGTCTTTGTCTTTCTTCAGATATTCCTGGGTCTACAAGTTCTCGGTCTGCTTATTAGTTTCCTTAAAAATCAGTCTGAAAAACCAAGAATTTATTCAGAATCATGATTTAGTACTAAAGAGGCTAGAATATTAGTAAAAATAATAAAGGAGAATGCACACTAGTTGGATTGAAGCAAAAAGAAATAGAAAAAAGAGAGTGACAGATAGCAAAATATCTGATTCTCGATTGCCTTGAAATTAAGCTGCTTCTAATAACAGATTTGTATTGTTTTTGTTCACTCAGGCTCGTGTTTACTACCAAAGATGATCAAATATAACTGCTTATATATACAAACAAACAAAGAGTAGTAAATGCTAGCAAACCCACGTTGTACATCCAGCCTAGCTGCTCAACACACTGACGCCAAACTTTCTGATTTTTCATGATCCACACTCTTTACCATATCTTCTGACCTTGACATTACCGATCTTCCTGAATTAGAAAGGTGCGTCAAGGGTTTTTCCAGCATCATCCCTGAGGGGCAAGGCATTGCATGACTTACCTGCAGAGTCCAACAAATTTGTCATTACTATAAGCAAGCGGCTCGGCAACCTGAAAATAACCTTAAGTGCATTGGCAAGCTAAAATCGGAGCCAAACACATGATTGAAAATGAGAAATAAGTCTATGTCTACAACGAAAATTGAACTACCTTCTCAAGTGATGGTTTTGTCACTTAATTTAGAGTAATTATACAACCAAACATTCAAATGTCTGGCAGAGTTTGCATTGGTTTTCAACAAAATTTCATTTAGAGTATCTAAGTAGAAGACAATCCAATACTATATTTTGATTTCTTGGTGGACGCAAATTTTTTTTTTGAAAGGCAAGCATGGGGGTTTACATGGGCTCCCCAGACGACTGAAAATAAATAAGAAGAGGTTCGTTACATTCGAGAGTATTGTCTACCCCTAGCATCATCATACACTATTTTCTTAATGTCTTCCACAAAAGAGCTCGAAATGATCTCCAAAAAGTCATGGTTAGGAAGAAGCTTAGCTAGTTTATCTGCTGCCTGATTTGTCTCCCACTGCGTGCCTGACCCTGCATTCCCTGAACTTCTTTATCTCCTCCCTAATGCGTCGAGTAGTATGGATTGCTTCCCATGGAGGAGCTTTGGTGGTGGTTATGTATTTAAAGGCATTGCTTGTATCCATGCTGAAGTCCACTTTCTGATAACCATGTCTGCGAGCTAATTTTATTCCCATATCAATCCCCTATAACTCATGCAAGACCACTGTTTGGGCTTTCTGAGACCCTGCTGCCGCTGCTACCACCATGCCTTCATGGTCCCTTATAAGGGTACCATAGCCCCCCTAGTTCCTGTTAGCGAGCCATCAGTATTCACTTTGACCCAGCCTTGTTCAGGCTTCTCCCATGCATGCCAAGTGCTAGTACTTATATGGTATTGAGCTGCAATTCTCCAGTCATGAAAGAGCCAACGATTATCAGCATTGTCTTCCACCTTAAGATCCAGGACAGATACTCTTAATCGGACATCTACAATCACTTGTGGGACTAGCTCAACTTACAGAGCAGTCAGACTAAACCAAATTCTAGTGTTAATGAAAGGAGATTGTCTCATGGCCATTGGAAATGATTCGTTTATTTTTCCAGAAGCTTTAACATCTGCTCCACATACCTTTCTTTCATCATCGGATCCACTAGCTGTTTCAAGTTCCATTTCAGCGAAAAAGGCTTCCAAGACAAATGCTACCACCTGAAATGAAGTAGAAAAAATCCTAGTTATTTCCTTATATGAAATTGCAAAAACCAGCAGGAATCCAAAGTATATACTTCATATACACCAAAACTAAAATGCTAGAGTTGAAGTTCTTGCCTTGCAGTGATCAATAAAACAAAATATCCTCATATAACAAACAACAATTGAATATTTGACTTCTCATTCTTAGAATCTTAGGTTAGTATGACACTTAAGGTAAGTAATTATTAAACTGTGTCAAAACTACAACATCTATCATGGTAGTTGGTCAGAAGCTGTAACCTTCTATTGGATATGTAAATGACTATATGTAATTAATGTAGAGTACAAGATATTCTTGGAAGTTGTTTGTTCATTTTGGATGTGATAGTGTATGTTAAAGGTAGTTGCTAAAGGATGTGATATGTATTATTGTCACTTAAAGCAACAGATGATATAGGGGCTGGCATACTTTATTAATTACAAAGAAAATTTTAACTACTGATTAATCAAAAACATTATTACAAGATTATATGCTTGAGCACATGAAAAATTTTCTTGGCTTCCTTCCCCAGAAGAAAAAAAGATTGAGACAAAATGGTAAGGTTTTGCAATTAGTTTGAATGTATTATGCATGCCACTTGAAGCATTCTGATAAGAATTATAGAAAAAGAATTTAACAGTTACTTACCAGATTCAAAAGTAGTAACACTGTTATGAGGTAAAAGCTGATAAAGTATACAAGGGTCCAAGAAGTTCCCGTCAATTGCGTATAGCCCTGAAATGGTGCCATATAAGATAATCAATGATTTCCAGTGACAACTTCAATTGCCATTGTTATGAATATAGAGACAAAAATAAAACATGGAAAGTATGGCTATAAAAGTTCAATGACATGGCGCATAAGAATTAAGCATGCTAGTATTTCCATTTGTTTAGAATAGGTTAGCTGTCAAGTATTTCTTATTTCAAATTGTTTCTTCAATTTCTTAGTTTTCTAGTTTAGTTTATTTGATAGAAGATATAATTAAGTACTGGGGCACACATGTAGAGAGAAAAGGTGCAAAGAGAGCTAAAATCTGGAAACTATGGCTGCGAAAACACACTCAATGTGTTGCACATGGGACGAGATAATTTTGTGAGCACCTTTCTTCGAAGTCAAATCTAAGGACTTCTGACATGAAACATAGTATCTATGGCATTTGTAGAGATCACTTACCTTTCTTGCCTTATTTCGTTCTTTAGCCATCGCAAGAAGCTCATTTATGTTCTTCTCCGTAACATTAGTCATGTCCTAAAAGGCATACAAATAATAAGAAATCAATGGTATGTTAATTTTCAGGTCATGGTTTGTTTTCATACTTACAAAAAATAAAAATGTCATACCGGAAGATGGAACTGTGGAGATTCTAGGTAGGTGCTTTTGTAGTTCAGACTCAGCATAGCTTTCTGTACGTGCTCTGCCAATTCCAATTCCTTTTCTACTATAGCAATGAAGTTCCTCACAGATCAAGTGATTGCTCATACTTGGATTTTTCTAGTGCCTACAAAACATTGATACAAGGAAAAATAAGACAAAGAACACCAAAAACAACTACATCTTTAGCATACCTCCTTCAAGTCTACCACCTTAAATTCTTGAATATATGTAGCATGTAACTTAATTCCTTTGCTTATTTGCTTTGCTCACCTGTATTTCTGGATGCATGCCCATATTATATGCAAAGACCAAGCTTGCATACTTTAGTCATCACTAAATATAGAAACAGCTAGACTGAATGAGAAAAAAAATTGACTGACCTTGTTTAAGATGTCACTCTACAAACTTTTTCTATTGTAGAAACAAACTGCTGAATATAAGATACTTATATCCATGGCCTTTAATTGCATTAGAGAATGAGGAGTGATCATCTAAAGCACTCCACCTCTAACTATTTCCATGAACTGGTTCAGCTTTTTAATCATGAAGTGGACTGTCAAGATATTTAAATATCATCATTATGCCCTCTGTATTAAGAAACTGATAAAACTTGCTAAGTATTTGTTCTCATTCTTGCAACCACAAACCAAGGATGGCCTACGAGAAATCAAAAGAGGAAGTTTTAAAAAATATGGGTAGGAGCTAACTATTAAGGAATTTTGCAAATATTATGATTACCTAGATATCTGTGGAAATAGAGGGTCGAGTTTATAAGGCACCAACTACTGTAACAATTTTATGCCATAGAAAATCATAATCATTGGTTGGGTGTATGTCCTATTCACGAGTTATTTTTCAAGTTTTGCTTTTGAAAGAGATAAATTCAGAGCTGGCATTATTTGCACAAAGAAACCAATTCATGTTGTAGTCCATCAGGCACATGATAGAATTGATAAATCCAAAAAAAGCACTCACTCCATGGAACCCATATTGTTATCTTTCAAGATAAGTGAACTGATGCAATCTCTCTGGCAAAGAAACTAGGCACATAAACAACACGATAGAGGTAGTCAAGATGACTTGACAATGATAAACCAAATACAGAAATAACAGAGCAGTGTTCCTAGACGAATATCAAGTCACTGAAGGACTTGAAAGCAAACAATTTGAGAAATCATACCAGGCTAAAAATTCAGATCTAAACTAAAGATTATGAGTCTAAAAATTCAGATCTAAACTAAAGATTACAAGTCTTATTCAATGTGTTGTTGAGAATCATACCAGGCTTCGTCAACAACAGTCTTCTTTGGGAGCGGAGAAATTGATCCATTCGGGGGCGTTGATGTGTTGGTAAAGGTCTTAGAATCTCAAAATCTTGCGTAGACCGAAATTTTGGGGAAAGTAAGACCACCTCACTAGCTCCTCCACTGATATATTGAGCTCCAAAGTCTATTTTCAAACAAACAACCAAATAATCAAAACTCCAATAACACAAGTATCTAAAACTATCTCAACTCTCTGCTCTCCAAACCTCAAATAGCAAATAACCCCTACCAAGATTCAAAATTCACTTATTTAATAGGAAACCTAACAAAGAATCTGTCAGAAAATCTAAGTTTCAACCCCTTAAATTCCTGAAACTAAATAACCATAGAAATCAAGCATGTGGGTGATAAGGGGTTGACTCTCACCTAGCATGTATTATGTGTGACAAAGATCTAAGAAGGCAAGAACAAGAAGAGCAATACCAGAGAACACAACTGTAAGAAGAAAGACAACAAGAAAATATGAGATTCACACTGTGAGAGCAAAATTTATGCAAGAAAAATAAAAATAAAAGATTAGAAGAATATGATGGTGGCGGAGACAGAGGTGTCCTGCTGCTAAGACAAAGCCATAACCATTACCTTCATTTATCAACCCAAACTTTCTCCTTGTTCTTCTTCGTCTTCGTCTTCGAACCATCAAGATTCGTCGATGAAACCAAACACCAGTCATCTGTTGTTGAGGTTTCTTGGCCTTCTCCTGGAAAGTGAGCAATTCATGGCGCTCTTGACGACTCGAATCGCTGCAATATGATCTCTCGAACCTCTGCTGAGCACTGCCTCTGCAGTAGCGTCGTCGGAGCAATCCTTGTTGAATTCATCTTCGGGATGAGGAGACGAGTTGTTGCTATTGCTGCCGCTGCTGAGGCATCGACAGAGAGTGGAGGATTCGAAGACCCTAGAGGAGGAAGAGGAAAATGGGGACATGTTTAATAGCGGAAAATTGTGAGAATGAGGAGACACGAACTTGGATTTGATGTTGTTCAAGAAGAAAATGCTTTCGATCTCGCTCTCTCCATGGATCCCACTCGTGTTTTGTATTGAAAGAAAATGGAGTAAATGCTTTTGGTTAGACAGAGAGGAGGGGCTTTCAAAAATTTCGAGTGAAATCGAGCAGTTTGACTTTTATTTTATCTCCCGCTTTCTTTTTTACAGCGTATGATTTCTAGTGAAATTCAGCGGTTTGTCTTCTACAACATTTCAATATTGTAATGCAATTGAAACATGGTTTTTCATAGCACAAGTTAAAAAACGCTATATTCAAATGCTATTAATTGCCACTTATGGTGTAGTGATTTTAGGCATTTCAAAATCACCACATTTCCGCAAGACTAGCCCAAAAGTTATTTTAGTTTCTCTATAAGAAATGGGTGCCCCACATCCGCAAGACAACCCGCAGGTTATTTAGTTTCTCAATAAGAGAGAGAAAATAATAAACAAAAAGAGGTGTGGTAGTTCTAAGTGATACAATTTCAGGTGATTAAATTTTCAGGAATCAAAGTTTATCAATATCATTTATTTTTGGTATTTCAGTTTTATCTCACAATGACACTTTCCCATTTATAAATCGATTCACCACAATCTCCGCCCATACTTTTGGGGAAACATAGCATTTGAAACCTTGTCAAATCATAAACAATTTAACCAAAATACCCTTCAATTGATTTGAGGAACATCCTAGCATTTTCCTAAACAAGTTTTTCAGAACATTAGCAGAAAATGATAGTTTACTGAGAAGGAAGCCAAGCTAGGAAAAGCTCACACATCAAATAAATCAAAATAGTCACCAAATAAATGCTCATTTTAATAACATGATAACCACATATTAGCAACCCAAATAACCAATTTAATAAAATAGCATATCAAGGTAGGAAGAAAGGACTTCTAAAGAAAAGTTGCAAAACAAAATTATATGCAATTTATTGAGTATAAGAGGATACCTAACTGTAACATCAAACTACAGATTCATTCACCAATCTATTCAACAATCTTGGCACATCTTACTTCTCTCATGTAAGGAGTGCAGAAATACATGGGCAGGTTATGCCACCATATGAATTTGACCTGTCTAGATCAAATTCTTTAAGATGATCGCCTATGTTACACAAGTACTCCTTTTACCCAATACATAATAGCATTGACACCACAAAGTTGACAATCATGACCCCAAATCATGAACTTAAAGAACACCCCAAAGGAACTAATTACAAATGAACCTACATTGACTCTACGGTGGCCATATTGCAAAGGAAATCAAATTAAGCATTTTAAAACTTCATACGCACCATAAAGATCCGTTACACCTATTGGAAGTCTCCACTACATCAAATGGTAATGCAACACTAAAGAAAAAAATAAACTAGTCAAAACCTTAATTGAACACAAACAAGCTAAATCATGCAACTCTTAGACAGATTCTAAAACACGACTCTCCATTTCATCCCAACCACACCATCTAATCCATTGTCCATAGAATTTCAAAGATCACACCACCAGAAACCCATTTCAAGCTTACCACCATTGCTAACAACTTGTTCAAACATTGAACTTTATGCACTACTAAGCATAGTTCCCTTACCTCACTACAAAATCAAGCACAAATTTTCAGTTCTAGATCCCAAAATTTACTCAAATCAACCATTAATCATCAAAATGAACAACACCCAATATTAAAAATAACAAATTTAACTCAACCCACAAAAACAGAAACCTAAATTACAAGTCTTGCCCATCAAGAATAGCTACCCAACCTTCCACCACACCAACAATATATTCGGAATTTTCTATTTGCTGAGTTGGGGGTCGCCTTACAATTTAGGAAAGAATAATCTTACTCATGTAAGACCCAATTCTACAACAAATCATTACTCAAGGAACTTAATTAGTTGATGTACGTTTCTTTGTCCAGTAGATGGCAATTCTTTCCACAAACTTCTATAAGCTTGACCTTATCCTTTACAATGTATATCTAAGACCCAAAATCTGGTCTAATCAGATTCTGCTTTATAAAATATTTCTAATCCTATCAGAATCCAATACCCCTTTATGCTTTAATCAGATAGTGCCGAACTCAACACCTTGTGCCTGATGATTTAATCTTTTAATAGAATATCCATTTAGATTTTTCTTCAAAACCATTAGAGATTCAAAAACGGATATGGTGTGAAAGTACAAGACATGAAATTGCAAACAGAAGAATCTACAATATTTTAGAGAATGATTTTATTAAAGAAAACATGACACAGGTATCAAATTTGGTGTAATGAAACCATGAAGTGTAGTATATATTCAAGTGGATAAAACAGGTTTAAAAACACATGCACCTGCATTCACTCACAGAAAGCACATCTGTTGAATTTTCTTTTGACCCCATCCACTTCATTTATCTGAGGCATCAAATACGCTTTCATGACCATTACAACACCCAACCACAAGCGTAGATCCTATCAAGTTTCAAAACCTTTTCTAGTAGTGGAGAAGGACACCTTGGAGGTACTCGTACACATCACTCAAGAACATTATTTTCATCTTAATAAGAAGTTCCAAAGACTAGGCGGATGTTTATGAAGATTCATGGTTCCTTTTGCATTGGACCTGAACCAACATTACTCCTAAATCCTAATGTAGCTAGTAGCTTTACGACTTGATGTAATTGCAACAGGCTGCAGTTCATATATCAAATATTAGATGCTCTAGCATAGCAATACGAAAGTAACAGACAAGTGCAGAATTAACCTTGCTTCTTCAAGCAAACCGAGAAAGAAAGCAAATCCCAATATAATTGACCCCAATCCATAAAAATTGAAACTTTATGAAACCAGTAACAACTCTAATAAAAAGGATGGAAAGAAACTCACAAGTTCGAAATTTAACTACATACACTGGTAATTTATCAACTTTTAGATCACTTTTTCTTGGAAGAAAATAAAATCACATTTCAAAATCAAATTCTGGGTTTATACATCTGAACCCCATTTTTTTTTTATAACAACTAGCAAGTAACATCATTATGGGTTTGAACCGCACATGAAAAAAAAAGTCATGGGTTTGAATCAAACAAAACCCATTTTTCAATTTCTTCCATTTTGCCCTAAAAACCAAACATTCATTGAAAAAAAATCCAACACAAAAGACACAAACAATATAATAAACAATGAGAAAGAAAGAGAGGGAAAGAGTTGAGAAACTCACCGGTCAGCAACACACAACCCTCGGCACACAAGACCATCACGAAGATCTCTCTCTCATGCAACACCACACACCACACACCACACCGTCAAATCCCTTGCTTGCAAACCTGTTTTTTGGCAATGAAATCAGGTGGAAAGGAGAGGGATGTGAGATGAATGAAAAAGGAAAAGAATGAAACGACTTGGCCGTTGGGGAGCTCTTGCTACACTCGGTCAAAGCCGAGCATGTGGCTGGAGAAGAGGAACAAGTGCAGGAAAAAGAAAGGAAGAGAAGGATTTTTCTTTTCTTTTAAAAGGTGGGTGGCTATTCATCCCCATTGAAAATCTTAGGGCATCCCACCCTTAAAACTCACGAAAATAAAACCCTATCAAATAAATTTAACCCTATTTTAATTAATTCAAAATATTTAAATTAACTTTATGAAATTTAGGGGGTGTTACATTATACACACGTTAAATGGAATCTCGTCCCGAGATTCGAAAAGTAAGAAAGTTAATTGAATTTCGAAAAATACGACTTGCCAAACAAAAGAAGATTTTAAAATACAAATTTCAATTGAATTTTAGGAACATAAATATTTATTGTCATTGGAAAAGTAGGGGTGTTACACAGAATCTGGACACAACCATCACAGACAGACAACTTGTTTTTCGCTCCTCTTTATAACTAAACCTAGATTCAGAGGTCCTTTTTTCCTGGTTCTGGGTCTTCACTGTCTCATCTTATCCACGAACAGATCCACTCAGCTCGTACCCACAGGCTCAATCTCAAAGAAAATCGCGCTTATCCTCTTCCAATTTACTTTGGTAGAGATATTGTTATTGTAACTTTTGATGTTTGCTTCTTTGAGCCGACGAAGCAGGGGGCGTGGAAGTTTCAACAACGACTTGGTTGAAAATGTTCTGGCTTCTATTGCCTGTCAGATAGGCGACAAAGTTTCTGACAACATGATGGCAAAAGGATACGCGGCTGAAGTGGCCTTGCTGCTTATCTAGACTCGATGATGGAGGACCGAATTTCATTTTGACGACTCGACGACCCTTATTGACCTCATACAGGATGGCGAATCACAAAAACTCTCACCTATGCATCGCGTTTTGTGCCCTTTCATTTTTGACATTGTACATACATGTCTAGAGACCTTAATAATAAGACTCACAACTTGGCATCAGTAGCCGACATACTTGGTTGTAATAGTTCTTAGTTTTTAATATATTTTCCATGGCTTTAAAAAAATTAAATTGCGTGTTCCATATCATGTATATGCTTGTACATTCATACTTCATGAGCATGTTTCTAGACCAAAGGGCATCCACTCTCCTTGTGAGAGGTCGCAGGTTCAAGACTCACAGTTAGGATTTTGTGAGCTTTCGCCCGATTATTAGGATCACATTTCCTTCGTCATTGATAAGCCTTCGGGTATTGAATGCAGCTGCTTAGATAGACTAGACCGGAGCGAAGCGAAAGCGAGTTTTCATGCAAGGTGGAGGCGATGGACCAGAGCGAAAACAAGTCTCTATGCAATATGGAGGCGACGAGGATATTAAGTGGCAACAATATTGTAGCCTTCGAGCCTGGTTTGGTTAACCCTATAGGGTCAATCAATAAATAAAAATGGTCATCAACTCAAATTGTCATGTATAGCTATTGCTTTAGAAAACCACAAATTAATGCGTTGCCAATTGCCATTTTTTGCAACTTCTTATGATAAATTGCCTTAATTTGTTAACTACCAAATAATTTCCATAGTTACTAATTTTGACTGACCTAGAATTTTCTTAGCATCCAAAATAAAATAAAATAAAATAATAAATAAATAAATAAATTCATCAATATGAAAATTTTTAACACAAACCGTTGAAGAAGATCCCACACTCACCAAATTTAGAACCATTTTTCAGCAAATTAACTATATGTTAAAATATTCATCAGGAGGTAATGTTGGCACTTGGTAGTCATGACTGAGTGAACATTATATTCAATTGATTGAAAGAGAGTCTATATGGTTCCATCCACAGTCGATCAAATCAAATATTGTCCAACTCTAGACTGGTTTTTGACAGTGTAAGATGCAAATAAAATTAAAATCAAATCAAATCAAATAAAGTGTAAGTTGCAAATACTCAGATAGGTTTTATTACAAAAAACAAAAAATATTTCCAGGCTTGTAAACATGCTCAATTTGTTTTTCAAGTCAAACTATATAAAATTAAATGCTGGTAAGTGTCATTATAATCATGATTTATGAATCCATTTAGCTACACACTGATATTGATCATGTGTTACTTATCATGGCCGGGTGGCCGGGGTTGAAGACAAATTGCTTAATTTGGGTTTTTACAAGCATTTTTAAGAAGATAAATTTCCTCCCTAACATTTTACAAGGGGGGATTTCTTGGTAACAATATATTCTTAAGTAGGGTATAGTTATTGAGCTGTTCTACACAGCGAGGAAATCAGCGAGGGAGGGAGAGAGGGGACAGCCCATCCCCCTCGGGTTCCTGCGCACAAAGGGCAGGAGGAGCTCATGCGCACAGATTTGGGCCGTCGGATCTGATGGACGGTCCAAATATGTGGATTTGAAAAAAAAAATCCACAGTTTTTAAAAGAAATTTATCTCTCTACTGAAAGGTCACTTTGCAGTGTATGTTGGTGAGAAGAGAAGTAGATTCATTGTTCCTATCTCTTTCCTAACTCATCCAGAGTTCCAAACTTTGCTTCAAAGAGCAGAGGATGAGTTTGGGTTTGATCATGACATGAGACTCACCCTTCTCTGTGAAGAAGTTGTTTTCCTCTCTCTTTCCTAACTCATCCAGAGTTCCAAACTTTGCTTCAAAGAGCAGAGGATGAGTTTGGGTTTGATCATGACATGAGACTCACCCTTCTCTGTGAAGAAGTTGTTTTCCTCTCTCTAACTTCCATGCTTAGATAATCTTGGTGTTGGTAAGTTAAGGGAGTCCCCTTAAAGATGGGAGGCCTCTTTAGGAGCTTGTTTGGATGGAGAGTATGGTAAAAGATGAAGCTGCATCATTGCTTCTATTTTTTTTTTTTTTTCCTTCTCTCTTTGATCTTTTTTTTTTTTGGTGGATGGGGTTTTATTTATGACTTTGATCCAAGACCCATGATGATATATGGGTTTTTTAATTTGTATAATTTATTTTTAGGTTTGATCATATTTTCCTCATGATGGTGGTTGTACCACTCTTTGTACCCTGTGAGAGACTAATTAATGAAAAAAAAAAACTAATTGATCTATATATGTTGTTCTCAAAATGTTCTCTCTCTTTCTCTTGCATTCTTGACATGTTCTATTAGCATTAAATATGTTTTGTGAGACTAATTTTATATCTTGATGTACTCTGGGTCTAAAAGGAGTTATGATTTTGATCATGAGAATGATGTGAACAATAGCAATAACGATGATGATTTTGAGAATTATCACCAACACCACCATGGCCACCGGCATCATTCTAGGCCTTGGCATAGAAGAACACCTAGTAGGGAGAAGGATGGAGGAGGAGGAGAACACAAGAGATCTGGAAGCCGAGATCGTGAAGAGAGGAAGAGCAGAAGCAATGGTGGGGGGAGCAGAAGGGTGAGTCGATCTTCGGGTAGAAGGTCAGAAACTCCCACAGCCCCATCAGCTGCTGCCCCAAGCAAAATGGTGGTTGTACCAGCCAGAGATAAGACCTCTTCGATCCCCGAATCCACAACGACTACGGGCATCAAGAGGGTTTCTGTAAAGAAAAGTGGAGATATCGGTGGTGGGAGGACAACAACATCACCTAGATCTCAGTCTCCAGCAAATGTTAGTAGAGGTGGTTCGATTGAGAATGGCCATCATCCTCAACAACAATCCCTCAGCCGAAACTCTTCTAGAAAAGCCCACCATTCCAGCTCCCCTTATAGAAGAAACCCAATGAATGAGATCGATGACAATTGCTTGAAATCTAACACAGTCAAGTCCCAAGACCAGAGTAACAACAAGGTGCAGAGGACCAAAGACATTGATCAGGAAAGAACAAATAAACAAATCCAGGAAAGAACAAATCGTCATCATTCATCTCCTCCACCACCTCCACCACATTCACCACCCCCAACTTTAGCTGAAACAGACGAAGAAGAAGAGCTGAAAAGAAAAACAAGAACAAGAGAGAGAAGAAAAAGAAGGAAAGTTTGGAGAGATGAGATGGAAGAAGTGGGACCCGGAGGCTCAATCAAAAATAAAATAAAATTTAAAGTCCAATCCAGCAGTAAAAAAAACTGTGAAATAAAAATAATGTTTAAAGTCCTCAGATCTGGACCGTCCATCAAATCCGACTGCTGCCCTTTGTGCGCAGGAGCCCCCCGGGTCCGTTGGTGGGGGCAGCAGCAACAATATTGACATTGTCTCCTTGGAAACTAGAGGGAGGAAATGATATGGCCAAGGGACGACGTTTGACAGGACGAGGAGAAGGAGAGGTGGGTTGGTGAAATTGAATTATTGGAGGTAGAGTTGGGGCGGGTTTAGGGATGACAATAAGTGGTGGTGATGAGTTGGTAGCTGAAGAAGATACGGAAGGAGGAGTAGGGACCTGTTGCTGCTCTACTACAACCTGGGGCAGCTGATGTTGGGGAGACATGATCCTGCTTCCCTGCTTCCCGCGCTCACACTCATGTTGGGCCACACAAACGTCCCTTCTGCCTTGCATATCCTGAAACCACTCCTTAGCCTCTCTCTTTCTCTGCTCAACATCTCTGCACTCTCACTCTTCATCTTTCTATCGTCTTTTTCTACGTACTTTCCACTACTATCCTTCTCTACTTCCATTGAACATGTTACCCTCCCCAACTCTTCCTGCCACCAATTCCAATTAGGTAGCTACTAATTAATCCACACCCAAACCTTCATTAACAACATTATGAATGCATGCATTTTAGCAGTTTTAGTAAACCCTGCTAGCTACTAGCTACTCAATTTCACCGATGCCATGTTTACTACCAAAGTTAATTGCCACTAGTTAAATAGAGAAAAGAAATTCCAAGTCCCACAGCACTCACATTTTATTTTATTTGTTTGTCTCTTATAAAATACATTATATATATATATATACCATAAAAGTGAGGGACAGAATCCTAAACTACTTTAAACGACTATAGTGGATTAATTCTAAAATTACATTTCATTTCATTTCATTCATACCTGCATCCCATTCAAGGAATTTGAAATTTCAACTAACTCCTGCTCCAGTTGAAATTTCTTCTTCACCAGGTTCTCATATATTCCTTTCAATGATGAAACTACTTTAGGGTCTACTCAACTCAGCATCCTCATTGCTACAAGTCTTGTTTGGAGTTGCAACCTTATCGGCCTTTTCAATATCATCACTATCCCGTTGTGCCATCTCCAACGCCATCAGCTCCTCCACATCTCTATAATCAACGCATTAATGAAGCACAAAGCAACTAACTACTAACACATTCATATTGATATAGTCATTGTTAAATAAACATTACCAGGGACCGGACGTATGCATTAACTTTCATTAATTACCTTTTAATATCGAACATCTCTTTTTGTAGGAATTTTATCTCTCTGGCGCAAATTGGATCTTGAGGACTATCTCCAGGTACCCATCCCAGTGGAGGAGTCCAATAAGGGTCATTAACACCAGCTTCTTTCCTTATCTTAACCAACTCTGCACTCTCCAGCCAATATTCCATAGCTCCATTTGAATTGAGATGTTGTGATACCATTGTGTGGGCGGACTTAAGGAGGAGGGTGAGGGAAAGGTTCGTGATGGCGAAGCCCAACAGACCCGTGGATCCCAAGAAGAGTTGGGCAAGCTACCAAGGGGAGATTATAGTCTCACATCGCCTAGGTGAGGGAAAGGGATGTGTTATATATATACGATGTTGGATCTACAAAGTACTACGCATTTTAAAGCCGTGCGGGCCTTGGGCCCAAAGCGGACAATATAGTACTCTGTGGATCGGGTCATGACAAAATGGTATCAGAGCCTGACCCAGCCGAAAGTGTGCCGACGTGGACGTTGGGCCTGTGTGGCCAAGGAGGACGTTGGACCCTAAGGGGGGTGGACTGTGAGACCCTGGAGTGGGCGGACCTGAGGGTGAGGGTTGGAGCCCAATAGGCCCAACAGGCCCGAGAGAGATTGAACGAGCTACAAAGGGGGACATAGTCCCACATCGCCTGGGTGCGGAAGGGGGATGTGCTATATATGTGCGAGGTTGGATCCCCATAGTAAGAGGCCTTTTAAAGCTGTGGGGGCCGGTTGGGCCCAAAGCGGACAATATCTTACTGTGCGGATCGGGTCATTACAGAATGGTATCAGAGCCTGACCTAGCCGAAAGTGTGCCGACGTGGACGTTGGGCCTATGTGGCTAACGAGGACGTTGGGCCTGTGTGGCCAACGAGGACGTTGGGCCCTAAGGGGTGGACTGTGAGACCCTGGAGTGGGCGGACCAGAGTTTGAGGGTGAGGGTTGGAGCCCAATAGGCCCGAGAGAGGTTGGACGAGCTACAAAGGGGGACATAGTCCCACATCGCCTGGGTGCGAAAGAGGGATGTGCCATATATGTGCGAGGTTGGATCCCCATAATAAGAGGCATTTTAAAGCCGTGCGAGCCGGTTGGGCCCAAAGCGGACAATATCTTACTATGCGGATCGGGTCGTTACATATTGGTATCAGAGCCGGACCTAGCCGAAAGTGTGCCAACGAGGACGTTGGTCTCCCTTAAGGGGGGTGGACTGTGATACCCTTGTGTGGGCGGACTTGAGGGGGAGGGTGAGGGAAAGGCCCGTGGATCCCAAGAGGGGTTGGGCAAGCTACCAAGGGGAGATTATAGTCCCACATCGCCTAGGTGAGGGAAGGGGATGTGCTATATATGTACGATGTTGGATCTACAAAGTACTACGCATTTTAAAGCCGTGCGGGCTGGTTTGGGCCTAGAGCGGACAATATTGTGTTATGTGGACCGGGTCGTTATAGTAGGCCATTGTATTGGTTCACTAAGTCACTTCTTGAAAAGATACGCTGCTCATGATGATTGAGCCTGAACCATAACTTGAGCGGCCCGCTCCATTAGTTAAGCGTGCTTCGGTTCAGTGGAGAAAAGGCGAGAAGTCAATCCCTATTTAGATCTCCATTTCTGCAGAGATAGACTCTTCCATTTCTTCATTTTTAGAGACCCGTTCTGTTAAGCCTTTCATTGGGAGCATATTCACTTTTTTCATGGACGATGAGCTTCTTGCCACGGGCCTCCACTTCTTTGAAGATAGGTCGGCTTCCGAATCGAGCTTGGCTTAGATTCGAAAGATATGGGGTCCCTGAAGACCTGCCACTCTACACTTTGAGTGATGGCTGACGCTAATGTTTCCTTCTAAAGGATTCGTCTGTTTGCACCACGTCGTGCTTTAAACTGGCATTCGTTATCCTGTGTTTGACGAGATCTAGGGTTTTCTTAAATTTCTTGGAATCCCTTCTTCCCAGTTGGTACCGAATGGGTACAGGGTTATTCTTCTTATATTGATCAGGGCAAAGGATCTTGGTGTCCGCGTGACTCCGAAGGTGATTCAATTACTCACTTCTCCCCGGCTGAACGATCATGCCATGTGCAAGATGACGCCATCAGCTTGCTTTGGAAAATTGGCGGATGACTTTAAGATCTGACAAAAATTATACTTCCTGGTCCCTTTGGATTCAAAGTACTTCAAGTTCAATGGTCGTCTGCTTGAGTGGGAGTACAAGCCACTTCGTAAGTATAGTTTTGCTCCTTTGATTCCGTTGTGTTGATTGTATGTTGATCATTGCATGTGTTCTTTGTAGGGAGATTCCCCACTACTCATCTTTCCCCGAAGGAGGAAGCTGCTATGAAGGCATTCTGTGACATGCCTTGGATGAGTGTATAGAACGTTATCTGCCCTTCCAATTTTAGTCGCAGTGGATTGTGGGTCCACTGGCATGTGGCTCCCACTCTTTTCAGAGCACTGAAGATTAAGTCTGAATGTGGAGACCCTTTTAAGAAGAAAAGGCCTTTAAAGTTAAGGTTCCCACCCTGCCAGACACAGAGGGATTTTTCTGAGATGATTGCCTCCTTCATAAGCTTGAAGAGGTTTCGCGCTAGGGCCGAGCCGTCTTCCAAATGACCCGCTCCATTGAGGGAAGATCATGATTCTGACATGCCTGCGGATGCAGAGGTTGTAGCATCTGGTTTGCAGAAGGACCACATGCGGTTAGCGAGGGTTGATGATGCATCGTAACTGAGTACCGAGCAGGGTGAAGCTTTGAATAAGATGATGCTATCTGTTGTGGCGGCTTCAACCGGTGCTAACCAATCTAGATCTATTTTATTGGAAGGCTCTAATGAAGATTTGTCTATGGTCCCGAAGGTCAGTCGTCTTGCTAGTGGATCGTCTGATGGCGATCGTTGCAGCGTGGACCATCCCTCTTGTAGTCTGCTTTGCCCTTCCATCTCACTCCAAGCCGTACATCAAGATAATGGAGGGTGTGCTAGACAATTCACTTCCTTTTTTCCCTTCGGATTCCACTGAGTCGGCTCGCAACAAAGGGTCGACTGCTTGTGACAAAGGCAAGGTTGTAGATGAGGGTCCAGGTGTGATGGAAACTACAAAGGGTCGTGCTAGAGTAATCCCGCATCCGGGAAAACTTCATCCGGATGCGCGAATGAGTTTGTTTGCTCCAGATGTAGTGAAAATGAGCAACTGGCATGCACCAGGAGGTTGACATTGATTAGGCTTTGAGGAAGCATATAAACAAATGTTATAGCAGGCTGGAAAACTGTGCTCCAAAACTCGAGGAAGATGTGCTAGAAAAACTATGGATAAGGTGCTGAAACATCTTATGATGGGGATGTCGCATCTAAGCCAAGTGGTTGTCACTGGGACGAAAGTTGAAGCAGCTCATAAGAGGGTGTACACCATGGAGCGTGTCTTGTCACATATGCAGATGTTGTATTCTGATGCACTCTTTGAGATTGAGTTGCTGAAAAAATAGATTGAATAGAGGAGGTTGGAACAGTCAACCATTGATGTTGAGGCCTAGAGGGTTCGTTTGGAAGCCCTTGAGTCTGATTTAGTAGAAGCAGTGTCCGCAAGGGATAGATTCAGATATGAGTTGAACCTTGTCCGCCATGATCTGGAAGTTGCGGCTAAGATGCGCTCTGAGTTGCAATATCTTGTTGAGGAGAAAACCATGAAGGAATCCGAGTGGGTTGTCCAAAGACCGCTGATGATACACCAAAATGGTTACATCCTTGAGCCTTACATGTGTCATGATGATCTCGAGGAGTTATGGGCCCTAGCAACAGCCCAACACTGATCCGGCCCAAGCGGTTCTAAGCTCGCCCAATGCAGTCCGCCAAACGGACCCGAATTCTTACAGCTTGCTAAGCCCACATGTCTCACAACTATTCTCAATACCCGTAGGCATAATTAAGGCAAGTATTTTGAGGATTAGCTTTGGACAGACAATTACAACAACTCTCCACTTCCAACTATGAAGCAAAAACGTCCACACAGGGCTAACAAAGAAGTTCCCTTCTACAGCACGACTCCTAATTAGAGAAGAATTTCCAAGAAGATTTCATTCCTAAACTACGCCTTCGATGGCCTGGTAGAACCAGGACTTCTGCACTATAAATAAGACATGAGGTTGGTAAGCTAAAGTACGCTACAAATTTTCTGTTTACAACATTATACCTTCCTTAGATCCCTATCTGACTTTAGCATTAGAGTGCCATCGGCCATCACAACGGTGGTCCGTGGCTCACGTGCGTTATTTATGCACACTACACGACAAATGCTTATTCATAGCGTTTCAAAAATGCTATTGTAGGCTATCATAGCGTTTTAGTAAACACTGTATCTGCCGGAGCTATTATAGGTACTGGGTTATTCATAGCGTTTTAGAAACGCTTTTGTACGTAGGAACATTTATAGCGTTTTTCAAATGCTATTATTTAGCTTGTAATAGCGTTTTAAAAATGCTATGGTTAAACCTGTAATAGCGTTTAAAAAATGCTATTGTTTAACTTGTGATAGCGCTTTAGAAATGCTATTGTCTAGTTACTAATAGCGTTTCTGAAACGCTATTGTCTATTGTATTAGTTTCTATAGCGTTTCTCCAATTGAGTATGGTGTAATTGATACATTTTGTTCCTACTGTTTGAGATGCCTTTCCCCAAAGTTCATAAGAGTCAAGCATATGTCAAGCTCAAAATTTTCACAACCGGAGAAATGTACTGGATTCAATATATTTATGAACATAAATGTCAATTTTCTACAAAAGACATAAGGGATTCAAAATTGCCCTAACAAAAACAGTCTTCTACTGAAATAAAGTCTGCCTTGCATTTTCTCCTAAGAGTTTATAAGGGTAAAAATACAAAATTCAACAAAGAGTTTATAAAGGCATAAACACAAAATTCACCAACATTGCCATTTATAACATCCATTACTTCATCTTACATATGTTGAATCGACAAAAGTTATTGCGAAAATATAACCGCAGAAACCAGAATATAACACAACAGAATGATAATTTGTAACACCATCCCTTTTTTGTTAGTTTTGTAGTTGTTCCTGCAGACGTCTTAGACCAGCAAGAACACTGTCAACATTATGTTTGTTGGTGTGGTGTGTTATTAACAGATTCTATAAACTTGATGTCATTACCCATCATAACTTGCTTGTCAACAGATTAAAGTTGAAATTAAGTTGATATATTTTCCAAATTCGAAGTAGAAAACCAAAAATGAACATAAAATTGGAATTAGACAGTACCTGGGATCATCTACTGAGATTTCGTTCTCGGTATTATGTTTGATTTTGTTGGGTGGATGAATATCCTAGTCAATTCTGCATGAATTATTAGTGTCGCTCCAATGTGAATCTGCACCAATTGATGATGATGATTGATGTTGCGGTCTGATTCATTGTATAAAGATCTTCTGATGTTAATGTTGAATCAATAGACTCCCTCATACACTTTCCCCAAAACAAAAGAGACGAAGAAGGCTCTAGCTGTTCATCTCAAAGTTCATCAAGTGAGACTGTACCAGAAGAAGAAAGCAACATTTCCTGTGCAAAGGAGTTGGTAAATGTAGTGATGGTTTTTCTAATATAAGGGTGCGGTTCTTCAATCCTAGCTTGCCTTGAGAGAAAAAAAAATGTATTTAGTAGTGTCGCTTCATTTAGTATATACAGCATGGCACACATGCTTACCATAGACTTGGGTGGTGTTTGTGAAATTTTCTGATCTAAAGCAATCCTCAAAGAACCTAGATGCAACACCCTTGTTGTTGCCACTGATGACCTTGTTGTTTTTGTTCATTGAGGTTCCATGTGCTGCAAACCAGCTGAAGGCTCCTTTGCTCTTCCTGGTCTCTCTATCAACAAACCTCTTAAAAAGTCATTCGGGTATCACCGTTGGTTGGATACAGGACTCACTCTTCTGCCGGAGTAGCGCCACCTTTCTCCCCGTTATTTAAAGTTGTAGTTGGAGCTCTAGGCGGAGAAATGCTTTCAATCTCACAAAAAAAAACCTGGGTTCATGAAATTATAGTAAAAGCAGTGTTAATCATCAATATATTTGAGCGTATAAAAGCAGTGTTAAACATTACAAGAAACATCACAACTTTTCATTTTGTGTCCAATTCCAAGTGTACACAGTCCAAGGCAACATCTCCTTGAACAAAACATTGGATGTCAATCTTAATCACATCGCAGTCCACCTGAAATTACATAACACTGTGGTAAATTTTTCATTGAAGGGACAAATTACACATCAAGTAAGATCTTTAGGCAACAACCTTACAGTGGGGAACAAAAAACATTTGACATTGTTCATCATACCTAAATTACATTTACAAATCATAAAAATATGTTCAGTACTTAACACTTTCTTATATACTATTGGTGTTACTAAAAAAATATGACAAACAGACCTAATTAAAAGAGTATTAGTTTAGACTAGATAGTTCTCTCACATTGTGCAACCTCCAAAATTTCAGTCAACCGAGCTTAAGTTTTTCTAAACAAATATGACAACTATATGTCACACACATATTGTAAATAGACAAATTTTACAATAAGATTGTGTATAATATAATGAGATGACAACACGCATATGTGCCTGACTCATCCATACATACGTCTAAACTAGGGCTGGGCAGGTCCGGTTAACCGGCCCTAATATCCAAAATCGAGGACCGGACTGAACTTTAAAAAAATGGATTCTCAGGGATCGAGCCCTAACCGATGAGACCGGTTAATCGGAGTCTCGGGTATCCGAGAATTCAAGCAGGTCCGAGCCAGTTCTCGGGCTTGGGCTGTGGTGGGGAACTGAGATAGAGAGTCGGTCGCCGGTTCCTCACAGCGAGGGAAGGGGTGGGGCTCTGCTTCTGGTGGTGGAGCTTTCTACCGGAATCTGACGACATTCAATGGAATTTTGAGGAGAAATTTTAAGAGACAGAGAGGTGGTGGTGAGGGATCAGTGAAGTGTTTGAGGCAAAGAGAGCTCAAAGCCGTCGACTTCCTCCTGGTCGAATTCAAAGGAAATTTTCGACCTTCTCTTGGTCGACGTCCCACTATCGACCTCCTCCTAGTCGAATTCAGAGGAAATTGTGGGGTTTTGAGGGAGAGGGTCGGTGAGAAGAAGATGAGCGAAGTGGGGTTGGTGGTTTTGAAGAAGATGAGAAGAAGGTGGCGTTGGTGGTTTTGAAGAAGATGAGAAGAAGAAGATGAGTGAAGTGGTTTTGGGGTTGGTGGTGATTTGGAGGTGAAAGTACCCTTTGGGTGGGTTAGATATTTTGAGGGGGTGGGCTTTAGAAAAAAATGCTTGGGTTGGGCTTTGGGGAAAATGGTCACTTAATTTATTTAAAATATTCGGGCCAGGCCGGTAATCCATCGGGCTTTGAGAATGGAAACCGATAATCAGACCGACGTATCCGGGCCGGGCTTTGGGACCGGCTAATAAAATAACAATAGAAAACCGGACCAGACCAGACGGCTCGATTTGGTTCCCGGTCGGGGCCGGGTTTTCGGTCTCAAATGCCCACCCCTAGTCTAAACACGCATCTACGTACACACTCAAATGAGAAGACTATCATTAAAAACAATACCATTACACACTGTTGTCTAGCACAACTAGTACTTTTACCCCTGAGCCTTGTAACAGGCAATGACAGTAATTCCCTACCTCTATTAGGTTACTAAGGTCTAAGTTTACCATCTGCAATTTCAAGCCTATAAGCCTATCACTAACAAGGTTTCTCGGCTAAATGACAGTGGGTAGCCTTTCCTCCTTGAGTTTAGAGAAAATCTAAATTGTTCAAAAGAGAAAGCATTATAAATGGTATCAAAATATATCACATACTCAACATACTGTCTCTGAATGATCACTTGTCTTAAAACAAAACAAACCAACAATTCAAGCAAACTCCGTAAATGACCAATAATCATTATTTGGAGAATCCCGATTCATTTTTTTGTCTTAAGGGTAGATCAAGTATGGTTTTTTATAGGTTTGGTACTCAAAAGGTATTACATAACACTTAGCAGAATGTCACAACCTCCTAAGGACAAAATCCCTTTCTGGATGACTGTGATGGTCCAACCAGAACAAGCTGAACCTAGAGGATTTCCAATATATCATAAACCAAAATCAAACAAGCTAATTATGTTATACCAAAATCAAACAAGCTAATACATTGTGATGTCTTATTTAGTTGAGTGTATCATAAACTTACTGTGAGTAAAGTTATATGCTCATAAGCCAAACAAGAAACTTTATAAGCCAACTTCCACATATAAGTTACAAGTTCGGGGAACTTACACAAAAGTGCCATCCATCGAGAACCTAATCCCAAGCAAGGTATCAACTAAATACTTCATCCTTCCACTGAATGATTTGTTTCATTATATTATTATATTGTTGTACTCTAGGAATCCACGTCGAATGAAAATATGTACTCTAGTCACATAAGTCAAATAAATAGGCTGGACCATGGCTAAAGAAGGCCTAACTTCAAAACTGAACTTCATGTGGTCAATAAATCCACAAAAAACAGTAATAAAAACTGAATGATCTTTAAGAGCTCGAATTCTAAAATGTGTCTGTTTAGCTAAGCACAACCAATATCACATAATATAGTTTTTGCATGTTGCGTAAACTGGAAAAATATGGTGTAGTTAATTGATAACGGTTGGTCACACCAGATTGTCTTACCACAGGATGAGATGGAAGGAAATGTGCCAAGTGTTTCTTCACACCAACTGAGCCCATGCCATAAGCGTGCTTCTCAATTACAAAAAAGAAACAACCAAAATAAATAAATGAACACACAAAACCAGTCAAGCTATGCATGTCACATACCTTACAGGATGTCATTGTACCAAATTTAGAAAATAGCTCCTTCAGTTTTTCATCGTCGATGCCATCATCGAGATTTTTTTAATAAAGATTAGCTCCTTCAGTTTAAGTCTCGTCAATCTTCATGGGATCAACCCGTATTTTCCACTGTCTACTAGTTGGACAGCCGTGCACTTTCGGTATTACAAGTAGGGTTTATTAATTTAGGTTAATAAAAACTCCATCATGAGCGAGTGAGAGGGAGATCCAGATCCAGATCTAGGAACTGAGAGAGAGAGGGGGAGAGAGTGAGGGAGATCGAGAGTCAGGAAGATGCACAAACCCATTACAACACACAGTTTCGTCTCCGAACCCTCAACGGTTGAAGTGAAAATGTTGTCGCAAAAGACGTTCATCATGAAAAAGAAGTTGGCGAAGAAGATGAGGCAGAACAAGCCCATCCGTCACTGGATCTGCAATGAGGACTGACAACACCATCAAGTCTACTCAAAATCCAAAATCCCCAAATCTCATTTTTTCGTCTTTTCATCAAACACCTTGTTCAATTGGTTTTCTGAATTGTTGATTTGTTTTGGGCGTTTTCTCGGGTACAATACCAAACACCTTGTGTTCACTGGCGCTGAACCAAGCTTTGGTTCTAAGGTAGATTTGTATATTACTTTTTATCTTTTTAGTTCACCTTTACTTTTGGTTCAATTAGGGGTGACGAACTAGTTAGATGTTGTGTTTTGAGTGAAACTTGGAAACTTAGTGAAAGTTCTCTTTATTAGAAGAAGAAGATTGTTTGTTTAACTTCAAAGTTTAATGAAGGATTTAGCACTCTTATTTAAGGGATTCATTATGTTTACTCATCTGGTTATGATTGAGTAATAGTAATATTTTAGTTTGAAATGATCTGTTTTGTAATTGATTAAGCTCTTCAATGTTGATATTTATGAATTTTTTGTTTTAAAATTGGATTGGGTTAGATTTTTTATGAGAATTATATGTATGTTTGTAGTATAAGTTCTTTCTTGTTTTTTGAATTAAAATTAAATTGCTTGGATGGAGGTTTAGTTCTTGGAACATGCTAAGGACAATTTACAGAGATGGCCCTTCAAAAACTAGATTAGGTTACAGGAAGAGTATCTATCCTCTTCTTAGCAATTGGTCTAGCTAATATTGTTTCTATCAGTTTAGTTGTGGCCTTGTTGGAAACATAAGTTATATAAGACTAGTAGTGAAAGACACTATGCTGCATAGCATTATGTTATGAAGGTTTTGTGTAGATAAAAATGGCGGTCTATGATATATATTAGCAATCATCTATAGTTTATAATATTTTATTTGATGGCATTTGTATATAACATGAAGTTTTCATAAACTGGAATTTTACCATGATAATTTAGTTGTTCAGAAATTTTGTACATTAGTGCATGTTTGCATAACTTGGCATGGGTTGTTCACTTACAAATAAATCCAGAGCTCATATATTATTTTATCATTCTAGTTGTGATTGTTGTTGATGACGAAGATGAAGATGTTCAAGAAGATCTTACCATGCTAACACCTCTTGTAAGCCCCCAAACCATGGCATTCATGGTGTAGCATGGCTCCAGATTTATATCTGTAGGGACGAAATTAAGAAGACGATCTGCAAAGTTTGCAGCTTCCTCTGATGTCACCAACTAATGAGGAAGAAGACGCATCCGCCAATACTTTCACAATCACAGTGGTATGTTGTCATCTTTTATGATCATCACTGGACACTTATTTCAGCCTTGCCCATCATCATTTCTTGATAGATCTAACTGCCTTTACAATTACGAGACTCTGATTTATTACCAGCAATATATGTGCTCAGTCAAGTGTTATTATTTAGTTTTTGTCATTTGGAGTATGTGATCTTACTTGCAGCAACTACATTACATTTTAAATCTTTTGATGAATATTTCAACAGCTCGGGGCTAATACTTATTATTGCTTTGCCAGATCTTGGAACTTCCCTCTCTTATGAAAATGATCTTGGAATTGTTCCTCTTCTTGTCAAAGACATCTTTGAATACATTCAGATGGTATTGCCATTATTCTTGTAAGAGCTGGAAATAGATTTGGTTGAATTTCTGATATTTTGTTCTTACTATATGATGATCTAAATTACCTTCAGATGACTGATTGAGAGTTACTGATTCGAGTTTCATACATGGAAATTTACAATGAGGAAATTAATGTTCTTTTGGCTCCAGAAGAGCAGAAGCTTCAGATTCACAAAAGCTTGGATGTGAGACTCTGCGAAACTTCACAATTTGGGTTTGTAGCTAATAAAGTGTTATACTAGGTTGTACCGATTTCATTATTTTCTAGCGTGGCATTTTTGTTGCAAGGAGGAAATTGTTAATAGTTCTGAGCAAGTACTGAAACTCATTGAATCTGAAGAAGGTCTGGTCAACAATATATAACTACGAATAATTGTTATTTCCTCTCTTGCTACTCAACTAGAAAGTAATATATTACTAATGGGGAAAACTACTGCTTGCAGTTAATCGGCACTTTGGTGAGACAAACATGAATGCTTGAAGTAGCAGATCTCATACAATATTTAGGATGGTAAGGCAAGCTAAAAGCTCCATATTTCATGCTTCTTTATTGCTCTTTTTCCTCCTGATTGTTGTCCTAGTTATAAATGATATATGTATCAGGTTATCCAAAGCAAGGGCAAGGATACAGCTTCATTTGGTGATTTACTCAAGTTTGGATGCCATTCGCGTATCAGTCTTCGTAAGTGATTCTTTCCAATTTATTGATTGTATATTGGTTTTTTATTGTCATTTGAATAAATCATGATGGCTATTACCTTTCTTCTTGCCCCTCATTTCTATCACCCCTTTTATTGGTGTCAAAACAATTAAAAAGATATAACAGAGGTCATATTTTAATCATACTTGGCCTTTTTTTTTTCGAAAGATAGTCAGTCGTTAAAATTTTCCTTTTCTGGTATGAGGATAGAACCTGGTAGATTTAGCTGGATTCGAGCGTATTCTTACAACTAGAGCTGGTGGAGCGCATCTAAAGGATGGAAAACACATCAACAAGAGCTTGTTGGTTCTTGGTAATGTAATCAATAAACTGAGTGATGGTGGAAAGCAAAGGGACATACATGACTATTGTGCAACCATTTTCTGTTTCTTTTATTTAGTAACTATCGAATTTTTTTAAATGGAGTTGAAAACAATCCAGGGCACATATTCCATACTGTGATAGTAAGCTAACGCGCATACTTCAACCAACTCTTTGTGGTAATGCCAAAACTTCAATCATTTGTATAACCAGAAGAGGTACTTTTTTATCTGACTTTGGTTTGCTTGTTATACGATTATTAGATGGACGCTTGGTTAACTTATGTATGTATGATAGATTCACATGGAGGAAACAAGGGGAACCCTTCCGTTCGCTAGCAGAGCTAATTCACTACAAGAAAAAAACACATTAATAGCGTTTCAAAAACGCTGTGTCTGCCGAAGCTATAATAGACCCAGGTCTATTATAGCGTTTTAAAAACGCTATAGTAAGTTGGCTTTTTATAGCATTTCAGAAACGCTATGGTAGAGGCTATGATAGCGTTTCTGAAACGCTATTGTAAGTATACATAACAAATTTTTTATTTTTTTTTGCTATCAAATGACTTTTTATTACATCTTATAAGTTTTATTTCTAGAAAATAAAAATTTTAATGTGCCAAACTTAAACATTTCCATGAATGGAGGCAAAGTAATATAATTAATGAGATAATGTATTACATCGAGTCACAAAATCTATCAAATTAATAATAAAGATCAGCTCTCTGTATTACATCGAGTCACAAAACATTTCCAGCTTTTCAAAACCTAAATAAAAAACTAAATATAAAGTACCACAGCTCCCTGTATTAACACCTTAACCACCTCAACAAAACCACAATCATCTCCATCAGTCCACCTCAACAGAGCGCTCCATTTTCCAGCAGGAGCTCGACCAATCAGCAACTTGATCACAACGCATCTTGCCAGCCTCGCTTAATCAGCAAAGTCCCTGAAAATAATGTATAAGACTATCAAATAATTAAGGGAAAAGTTAATAGAAAATTTTGTAACAAAAGTAACCATCTAAACAAAAATCTGAAGAAGCAACCAACAAGTTTTATAAAAGCAACGGGACTTGTCTTGTAAGAAATATCATGACAATGTCATAAAGGACTAGGTATATGCAGTCTCACCACGAACTAAAACATTTGTGACTCGATGTAATACAGAGAGCTGATCTTTATTAAACATATATTGAGAAACCATTTTTTTTTCATATATTAAACAACAAAAAGACTCAAGTTAACAAAGGTTGCAAATAGCTAGGCAATATGTAACATGATAGCCTATCCGACCAAGAGAGTGATAGAATATTTCAATTACCCGGGACCTCTTTGCAAAAGTGGGTGGTGGGGAAGCATTTGTCTTATTCACATCACCAGGAGTAGTTTCAAACCAAGTAGGTTGAGTTCCAGAGGAAGCACGCTTTTCGGTAGCCAAAGCAAATGGTTGTGGAACAGTATAATTTGATCGACCATTTCATGGAAATTTAGCAAGTAGATATAAAAAAAATTACTTAAAAGAGTATGCAATGTACCTGATAAGTAAGCAGGAGAATGCCCTCTCTGAACCACAAGATCGTAATGACTGCAGACGGAAAACACAGTAGGGGACATAGGATACAAAGCCACCACCGGTATGTTCCTCCGGTTCCCGACTGCTACCACCCATGACAAGTGCATATCAGTGACAATAGTAGTAACAGGCAACAGAATGCGGTCCAAGACCTGCTCGAATGGACCCTCTAATTTAGTCATGACAACTTCTACAAATCCAGGTATGTCATCAGCTCGAACCAACTCTGAAGGTATGACATTCAGGATGGTTTCAAAGCGTATGGAGGGTGGCATGTGAGCTGAAGCTAAGAAACCACGCCACTCCTCTATGACTACGAAGGAGACTATGATGTTGTTGGATTTGGAGACTAGGAGCTTGCAGAGATTCATCATGGGGTTTATGTGGCCTCGCCCTGGGTATGGCATTGCCACCACATGGCAGTTGCGAGAAGCATCTCCACCACCTCCTCTCATACTCTCCATAGAGATTCCAAACATATCTGTTAAACAGAAAGCATATATAAGGGATGCGTAACCTTTATGAGCTTCAATGACATCAGCTCTTACACACTTACTTGCAATGCAAGAACCAGAAGAAAATCAAGGTACTAAATTTGAATAATCCCTTTCCAGACAAACACACAAAGTCATATTTTATTGTAAGATTTCTGATTTAAAAAAGATTATTTTCCTCAGGTATTGCGGCATCAACATTTGTGCTTTTAACACAAAGCAGATCATGTTTCTCCTCGTGACCATTCTCAACTTGATATGGCACAGTCACTTCAATTGAATATTCGGTGGTGCATTCCTTCACCTCACACTCGTTTGCAAACAACATGTTTGCAATAAACAAAACATGTTTTAGCAATAAACAAAACAACATGTTTTAGATTTGTTACTGCCAGCATGTTATCATAGATTTCTTACTGGCAATAAACAAAACAGCATGTTTGCAATAAACAAAACAACATGTTTTAGATTTCTTACTGGTAGCATGTTATCATGTATTTATCAATAAACAAAACAACATGTTCTTAATTCTAGATTTCCTGCTGGCATAAACAAAACAACATATATTAAACAATAAACAAAACAACATAAACATGTTATTATGTATTTAACAATGAACAAAACAGCATGTATTAGATTTCCTGCTGGCAGCAGGACATGTATGAACAAAACAACATGTATTAGGAGTTACAGCATGTATTATGAACAAAACCATGCATGTATTAAACCACTTAACAACTAAAAATCTAACGTAGTTAGAAACAAATGTTCATCTATCTATATATCCATATAAGCGCAGGGAGTTATATAGAAAGAACCAATATGAAAATAACTCATGGTTGTGGCTCATTAAGGTAGGGATACATGCAAACATGCAATCACTACATATTAATTTAGTTAGAGAGGCTTACTTGATCCTGCAGGTGTAAACAGATGGAGTCTTTCAACTCTTCTAACTGTGGAGCCTCCAAGGATGATCCTGCAGGTGTACCCTGTGGTAAGTAACCACTCAATGAGTTGAGTGGTGATAAAAAAACCCAATTATATGAAGGTCTTTTTGTAGATCGAACTCATTGTAATCCTCTATAGGGACTTCCCTAGGTTGCGAAGCTGAACACAAAACACACATAATGAGTCCCCTGAAGCACTTGATTACTTTAATATAATCCATCATAAGTTTATCAACATGACTAGCGTAAGCAACAAATTACTTGCAATAAACAATAACATAACATAAGCAAGTGTAAATCTGACCTTATTTGGGTGGACTTCATAAAAAACATGAGCCTGGCCAGCATAAAATATTGTCATCTGTCCACTAGCAGTAGCCGAACCATGTCGACTGAACACCATAAGAATAGGATAGTGAGCAAAGACTCTTCTGAACCAGGAAAAAGAACTATTCGGTACACAATAGGAAAGAATTAAATGAGACATTACCTAGGTGGAGTAGAAGATTCGGGGTTAACACTTTGAGGCCCAGAGTTTGGTCTACTGCAACTTAGGAGCACTGCCGATGAGTTTCTTTCAGATGCTCCACTGCTGGCATTCACACTACTCAAGATTCTAGACCCTTTGATTCCTGTTCTAGAGCCTTCATCAGCAGCAGGCTGAGAAATCACTGAAACACCAGCATTGCTATCCTTGTATTTGTTTGAAGAGACCTTCTCAACATATTTAGCAAAATGAGCCAGGCATGGAGGGTACTGCATTGACAACCCAGGATTCATCATAACAGACTCCCACTTAGAGGAAATAGAATCAGGCATGTGACCAGGAAAAGACTGCAATGGGAGATGCGAAGCGGAAGCTAACTTTGGTGGTTGCATGCCAAATGATAATTCTTCATCATTAGACTTTCTAAGTCTTTCTCCCCCCGCACCACCAGCACCGCTTCGGAGCATCTGAATCCCAATACGCCAACAAAACCAAGTAAGGAAAGGCCAAAGACGTGATGATAGTCAACTGTCCCACAAAAGAAGAGTCAAGAGAACAACAAAAATGGAGAAGATTTTCACAATACCTTCATTAGGTGCAAGTTTTCAAGAGACTCGGATCCTATTTGCGACATCCTATCTCTTGACAACCCCATAAAATGAGAATCTGAGTTGCTCCTCTTTCTTCCTGCAAATCTATTACTTATCTCAGCCCCTGAGAAATCACTCCTTAGACCATGTACTGGAACTCCCTCAAAATGGTTCGCCATTCACCTTTCTACCATGTTTTGTGATAAAATGCATATTCCATTTCAATACATAAAACTTAGCCAAAAATTCTACAAAAATATTAAATGATCCGTTCAAACATTATAAAACAATGCCTAGCTCAACAGACACTTCATACAATGCCCACAACCATAGCATACAATTCATTGAAAGAACAGTTGAACTAAGATCATACATTATTCCATGAACAAAAAACCATTTTAATCAAAACTAACCAGCATCCTATTTAAAAAAATGTTCACAGTGTGTCTCATTAGCAAGCTCCCAGTCCCAGAACTTCTCAACTATTGTCTTAGTTTTTTTTTTCTTCTGCTTCAAGCAAAAAAAAAACTCGCCAAGAGTTAATCCAAACTGTTGCATGCTAACACTAATCAAAGGATAGTGGATGAACATAACTAAAGGAATGAAAGTTGAACATGAATTTTGGCATAAACATGACTTGAGGTCGATTGATTTTCTATTTTCACTGTGAGTCCATACAAAGGCACAGGGCACAACGTGTGCTAAAACAATGAGCTAAAAGAACTCTTGTAACAAATGACCAGTAATGTCAATGCGTCTTCAAAAAGATTCACTCTATGTCAAGAACCTAGAAAATAAATATTCTTTGTCTAAGTACCTTTTGGCCTAATAGCAATAGCATCTTCACACTCCATTTGGGGCAATTTTGAGTGTCCGGCAGAGCCATTCCATGCAGAAAGGTGAAATTAATTTACAAGATACAATAACCAAGAGAAAAAAATTTACAAGATATAAAATGATTAAACAGTGGGATTTATATTTTTTTGAGAAAACTTACTCATTTTGGACGATCCCTTCGCCTTTCCATAAGCAAATTCTTCAATGTCTGGCAATTCTATCAGGTCAGCAAATAATGTTAGTGATCACTCTCAGTCATAAACATGTGACAAATTCCTGATTTACGGAAGTAAAAATATATAAAGATATTATATAGTTTCTTGTTTATTATTTCTTTTCTGAAAAAAGAGGTAACATTCTATTAATTAGAGAAGATGATACAAAGAAAGGATAAACAACGATAAAACCACAACCCCAAAGAGAGTTTAGGGTTTACATGATGTTTAAAACATCAAATCCAAATCACAAAATGGACCATGTGAAGCAAAGGAAAGATCGGGTCCCAATGCCAAAACTTCCATCACCAATTTCCTTGTGTCACTAGCCACATTCTCGAAGTTGCAAACCAAATTGAGCATGCTCTGTCAAACATGTAGCCTCAATTTGTTAGAAAATGTGCAGTAGTTTACTGGATATACAAATATACATAGAAGAAATAACCTAAACAGAAGAAGCAAAGGAAAAAAGCAAAGAGAAAACTCTTCTTGACATACTTCATTCTATCTCAAAAACAACACGCCAACAAGTTCCTTTGAACTATACTTGATGACTGCTTCCCTTATGTTTCAAGACGAGAACTCTCCTCCATAACTTAAAGTTTCTCCCATATGCAACAAGCACTAGTTCATGAGCACTGATTCACATCTTGGTCTTTGATCCATAAGAATTCCAATCTCTTACCACTTAAACCCAATTTACCAAGTGATATCTTGACCATCGCATCTCTTCTAACTTATATGAGAATAGCTGCCTCAAAAAGTGAAAGGGGAGTATACTGGCAAACCAGGTATTAAGGTTTTCGTCAGTGTCACTCTACTCACTTTCTGAGTTTTCTCATTCAACTACATTAAAGCTTGAACTTTAGTATTTTATGCCTTCTTAGGAACATGTATAATGGACTCCCAATTTACCACCAAGTCTGAATGATGAATGTGGTGGCACCCAATGCCATGTCAATGCTAAAACTCCATCACTAACTTACCCAAAGCCGCAATGACTTTGTAGTGCCATTGCTTGTGAGTATAATATTGGATGTGTCTAAAAACCAACATCATCTACATTTTGTGAAAGTTTTCACACACGCACACACACAAAAAAATGGCCCTTAGTCATGAATTTGACCAATAATATTGGAAAGGAAAGATTGAAATTTAAAAGTATCTAAGCAGACAATAGCATATTAGATTCACATCACATCCATATCAAAACATTAAATTTTACGGCATTCTAATGTTGTAGCTAACAATACCTGTACTTAGTTCAGGGTAATTTCCATTACCTAAAAGCCAAAGCATGGCTGACATCCGCCCCTTTCCAAATGTGCATACCATTGACACCAAAGAAACCTAAATATTATACACAACCATCAGTTACCACGAAATATTCAAAAAGATAACCAATTTCAACCACAAGTTAGACAAGCCCCTAAATATTGAAACGTTGTCACCGAACAGATATCATGATTAAATAATAAAGGCACACTACAGGGCTTCAATTGATCACGTGGCTCAATTCAAGTCATTTATATTTTATAGGGTCGCCAAACATTTCAGCCAAGACATCCTAGAATTTAGCCAGAACAAAACGAAGCAAGGTGGAAAATAGTTGAACAAGCACAAGCTGATCTGGAATGTATCACTAGAAATTACAGTCTAAGGAGTGTATTTTAGATTAAAAATTGTTCAATTTTCAGCCTATTAGTTTTATAGGATGTGTATAAGATTGTGGCTAAGAATTTTCATCAAAAGCACTTAAGGGCCCATCATAAATATGTAAATAACTGAAAGCTAAGTACATAGCAATAGTAGTTATAACAAGTTAGTTCAAGAAATAACCTTCAAAAAGATAACTATATCTTACCTCTAAAATTTTTGTAATAGCCAAAGATAACTCATGATTTCCTCTATCCAATTAAATGGAACATATAAGGTGCCTATTTGACTATTCATCAATACTCATCACTAACTTGTAATGTTAGTGTGAAAGAGATAAAACCAACACTCGATCAAACTCCTGAATGACACCCTAAAATAAATAAATATTCACAGCGATTTCAACCTCAACAGTGACCAGCATTAAAATGACACACTCGTTGATCTCCGACTCTTGTGATTCTCACCACTTGGACCATAAGAAGACGCGGATACCAATATGTTAAAAACACATCTTGCAGGTCACGACTTTGGCATTATTCAAATTTTTTTTAAGCCAAGTGTGCTGCCGGTGGGTATAGAACCGAAGATGTGGGGTTAAACCACCACAATCTTAACCATCCAACTGGACTACCATTGGCGCATTATTCAGCTTTGGGGGGGGGGGGGGGGGGGGTGGGAGTACAATATTAAATTTTAAGTAAATAAGCTATAAGGGAGATCCCAACATTAAATTTGAAGTACCTTGATCTCCTTGTTAATTTCTAAACATAGATCCCAACTGCCAACAACAACAATGGCATCCCATTGTAATTATTCTGCCACTGCAAGTCTGCAAAAAACATGAACGTACCATTCCACCAGACAATAGTTTTTTGTTAGAAACAAAACGATACCAAATAGTCAAATACATAAACTAAGAAACAAAATAGTAAATTACAACTACAAATATACTCACCTTCTTAGACCATCTAATATTACTAAGCCCTGCCCTCTTTCGCCAACAAAATGTAATTCAAGCTACATCTCTGAAGATTGACAATAATTCACGAAATCAAAGATCGCTAAGAGAAACATTAACCACACCTTCATAATTCATATGCAAAATATTTCTAAATCAATAATCACGTAAAAGCTCCCTAAAAAATGATCAATTCAGAATGAACAATTCAACAATGCTGAATCAGAAATGTTCAAAGTTTCTACATTGCTACCTGACTTTACAATTCCAAAACCCTAACGAGAAGCGAATTTGAACAATAAAAACCTAAGCCAAACCAAAATTTTGAAACAATGAGAAGTTCACCTGATTCAACAAAAAAAATCAACTGAAACAATGCCGCACTAAACATTCAATTTGTGTTGAATGCAATAATCAGGTAAAAACGCCAAGAACGATGAATTCAGAAGAGCACGTCAACAATGCTGAATCAAGAATCATCCATAGTTTCTACATTGTTACCTAACTTACAAATCTGAAACCCTAACAAGAAACTGAACACCTAAAACCATCAATTTGTCACAACTCTCTTCAGATTGTAAACGCCTAAAACCATCAATTTGTCACAACTCTCTTAAGACATCACTAATAATGTCTTGATTGTCACAACTCTCTTCAGATTGTAACAACTAGGGAGGACAAATGTTTCAACATTTGTTCATTTAGATTGGCTCTGAATTTAAACGGGGGGGTTTTATAAAACAATCCCCATAGAAGACAATATTAAATAATTGAATGGGGTTTTGTAAAACAATCACCATAGAAGATAGTATTGAATAATTGAATGAATAAAAAATAAAAATAAAGGGCATAATAAATTACTTGCCAAGATCGATGTGCGCTTGGATACTGAAACCAAAGCATCCAATCTTACTGAAGTTCCTCCTCAACAGGTCGTACTCCTTCACCTTCAATCCACTCTCAAGAAGTTGCATCCCCTTGTCACCTCGACGGTGACATAGCAAGAAATCTTCTCATTACACCCAATTCTGAAAAAAAATTGTTAACAAAAATAAAATAAAAATCAAAGGGTCAAAACCCCCATCAACCAAATCAATGTAAAATCAAATGAACAAAAAACATAAAAGAGAGAAACCCTTTTTGTTTGTTAGATACATACCTTTGGAGAAAACTGGGGTTTGTCTACTCAACAACTCCAACACCTACAAATAAAAATAAAATAAAAATAAAATAAAAATAAAATAAAAATCAGTGAAAAATGATGGGGGTTTAGGAGGAAAACATGTGCAATGGGGTTTAGGGGGTAAGAGAGAGATAGACTTAGTATACATACCTTGGAGGCCTTGGTGAGACGATCTTTGTTCTTGCCGACGGAGATGTTGAGGACGAGCTTCTGCACCTAGATATCTATTTCTCGATCTCTCGATTTCTCTCTCCCTCACTCTTTCCCTCTCCCTGGATCTCTCTCACTCTCGCTTGAGCGGCGTGCCTTTGGTTTGAAGAAAAGCGGCGTGCCTTTGGTTTGAAGAAGAGCGACGTCCCTCTCCCTGGATCTCTCTCACTCCCACTCCCACTCTCCCTTGATCTCTCTCACTCTCGCTCGATTTCTCTCTCCCTCACTCTTTCACTCCCGCTCTTAATTTCTCTCACTCTCCCTAGATTTCTCTCTCCCTCACTCTCGCTTGTAGAGCGGCGTACTTTTGGAGAAGAAAAATGCCTCTCCGATCTGCTGCGATTGATGGGGGAGGAGAGCGAGACTGAGAGGGAGAAAGACGTAGATGTTGAAGTGGAATAGAGCGAGGTCGCTCTTTTTTTATTTCCCGCCTACTTTGTCGTAGCGTTTTATCAATGTAACACTATTAAAATTTGCGCTTTGTGAAGCAATTGTGGAGCGCACATTTCTTTTTTCACTTCCTGCGCGAGGCTTTTGGTCAATAGCAGTTTCATTATTTTTAATTGTTCGTGAATTCAGTCAATTATAGCGTTTTTTACAAAAACGCTATAAACATATGCTATCAATGAACACTTTTCTTGTAGTGTAAGCATATTACAAATTGTGCACAAGTTAATAAAGTCAGTGCAATTACTCTATCTTGACCATTGTGTGTTTAAGATATTTTTTTATCCTTGATGAGTTACAAATCTTGATTCTGTTGTAACTTGCTTGTCTATATAATCCAACCTAGCATGTGTCCAAGCTTCAATGACTACTGCCTTAGATTTTGCTGCATTGCATTTCTGTTCTAAAAATTAAGTCCATTAAATAGCCAGATATAAAAAAGCTTATTTGGGAATAACAGTTTTACGCATTGCGTATTTGGTTTCCCTTCTGGCTGTGGTTTGTGTTTTCACATTTTGATGAATCCATATTCCTATGTTTGATTGGTACCGGGAAGATGTGGGGAGGGAGAGACAGGGATATGAAAGTCTTCAAGGGAAAAAGGGACTATTACGACCCTATGAAAACTTGATCTTATGTTTCCACATTATTTAAACATGATGTGTTCCTGGAAAGCATTTCTTTTTCCTACAGCTTCCCATGAAACAGGCAGTCTAAAATCAGTCACCTCTGATTCAGGTTTATCACTTTATACTTTCTTACCACATGCTTTCATTGTTTTCTTATTGTGGTTTTTTTTTCTCACAGATTCTGACAGATGCTGCCCTATTGAAGCGACAAAAGCTAGAAATTGAGTAACCGTCAGAAACTTCAGGTAATGAGCGAGTTAGTTTTGTTTACATTACTAAGGCTAGAGTACTAATTAACAAACTTACTGTTTAGGGATCCCGGGTAGAAGTGTTGGAGCAAGAGATTCTGAAACTGCGAAATGACATGCTTAAGGTAGACAAAGGCTATGTTATTCTGAAAAAAGATTCTTATTAGTTATCGAACATTGTACCCAGTAAATTAACTAAGTAGCTTGTATAACCTTACGCATAAATATCTATAAAATTTGAATAGTTTGAATACTATGATACAAACTATATTTTTTTTTAAAGTTGGGTGATCAAACTTCTCAGAGTCTTAAACTCTTCATCAATGAAAAGAAGCATAATATATTTTTAATTATTTGTACATATGAGACTTTCTTATGTAGTTTAAACTGTGTCTATATTCTTATGTGGAACTTTTTGGTTCCTGCTATCTGTGTTGTTTTTATTGTGATTTGATTAAATGGCTCACCATATCACCATGTTCAATGGCCCTCACCATATCACCGGTAACAAAATAATTCCCAGTTAAGATATTAATATATAATAGTCATGTATCAGTGTCTTGTTTTAAGGTTTTCATGTGTTTTGTTTTTGGGGTTTGCATTTGATTTATTTAGTACTGTGTTGGTTGTGTTTCTAGTAATACTTCTACCTTCTTCTTACTCTTGGGGAATCACTTGACTTGTTTTAGTTTCACTGTGGTATGAATTACTAGTAACCTAAATTCTGTCTAATTATTACTGTTTTGGCTTACTGGGTCTAAATCTTTATTACTGTGGTATGAATTTAGTTAATTTACTGGGTTTCTAGTAATGCTTCTAAACTCTGTCTAACCATTAATCTTCTGGATTGTTTTAGTTTCAATGTGGACATTGGTTAGAATTTATTGGCTTTGAGTTTAAGGAATATGAGGTACATATTAGGGTAGTCTGAGAAGGATTGAGTGTATTGTATTTAACTGTGGTCTAAATTTAACTTTTTTCTTTGTGTTTAACATTTATGCTGCCAGGTTGTAATGCTTTCAGAACTTATATGAATATCTATTTATTATGAAATTGGACTTGTTTTCAAGTACTGCTTATATATATATATATATATATATATGAAACTTTCAATTACCCCATGAAGGTTTAAGTAGTTATTTGTTTGAATTTTAAAATTTGTTGGGTTGAGTACTACAGAAATTTATGAAGCTAGATAAAGGTTGGGTGGGTCTTCACAGGTACAAAATTAGTTGTGCGTAGTTAGATATTTATTATAGAATTAAAAAATTCAGAGGTCTTAGAGCAATAGGTTTTTCTTGTCTTTCTTATCATAGAGCCGATCCCGAGTACGAGAAATGAACATCGAATTTTGTTAAAATGGTTACAAACAACTTGGGAAATCTTGAAATTATCTTATGCCCTTGCATAGATTGTCGTAATGTAGAGCATCAGTGTGGCAGTACTATTGTTGAACATTTGCTTCCAAGGGGAATAAATGCCAAGTACAAACAAAGTAAAGATTGGTATGAGCATGGGGAGCAGATAATTACTGATGACAACTTTCCTAAAAAAATGGGGAACGACAAGGCATATAACTTATATAGAGCTGCCCATTTTTTTGATGAAGAATATGTGAAGCCTACTCAGTTGGTTAATGAAGACTACATTGAGCCTACTGGATACATACATGCTGATAATTTTATAGCAAAACTAAAAGATGCAGAAACCCCTTTGTACCCAAACTGTTCAAATTGTAACAAGCTATCAGCCATTGTAGCTTTATATCGACTTAAAACTCAAAGTGGATGGTCTGATAAAAGTTGTAGTAAGCTTCTTGAGACAGACATCATTGGTAGGGATGATCCCACAGGACAATGTATTTTTGAAGTCGTTAAAAAGTTTCTCAAGTCATTTGAGATCGGTTATGAAAAGATTCATGCTTGTGATAACGATTGTTGTTTATTTAGAAAAGAGTACAAGGACTTGAACAATTTTCCTAAATGTGGTGCTTCAAGATGAAAGAAAAATAAGAGGACAAAAGAGATTAGAAAAGGTATTCTAGTTAAAGTTTTGATGTACTTTCCTATAATTTCAAGATTCAAAAAGATGTTTAGGTCTGAAAAAATGGTTGCAGATTTAAGGTGGCATTTCAATAATAATAGTTGAACTTGCTTAAATCTACTGCTAATTGGTATGCTGTGATCAAATTACTGTATGCTTTCAAGCTTCTCAGCACTACTTGTAAGTTCAAGCCAAAAGTAATACTTGTGTGACTTGTTTGCTTTTGATGTGTTATTTTTTTTTTCAAAAGTGTATGTTCAAACGGCAGTTGGTGCACTTTGAATAATGTTGGCATGCATATGATGTGTTTTTTTTTTTTTTATATTCTGATGGAAGATCAAGTGTATTGGGGTAGAACTATATATATATTCAAGAATCTATTAGTAAATTGATTCCTTAGTTTAATGTATTTGTCTTGTTTGACTTGTTGTTAGAGTGTGAACACCGTCTCAAAGAAAAAGTGCAAGTTGTTGGATGTTAGTGGTTCGGGACAAGTAGTTGTTGAAGGATGTTGGTCTTCAAGTGTTCCAAATCAGGTTGTTCCTTTTGTTTCCTTGGGTCCTAATGCTATTAGAGTTTGGGTAGATAGTCCAAAAGTTCCTACTGCATCTCTTTGGAGGCCTACATCTGAGCTGGAATTTATTGAAGATGCCATTGGTACTAGAATAGCATGACCAATAGACAAAGTTGTTATGATTTAGAGCTTCGGTAAGCATTGATCGAGACTTGTAATATATATTTGAATGCCTGAATGAATATCTCTCTTGGTTTTGAATTCATGAATATATGCTTGAATTCAAACATGTTTGTCTTAGTAAAAAACTTAGCAATTATTTCATGATCAGGAGTAGGTTCTTAAAAGCCTAAGTGGTGAAATCCTTACACAAATTAAAAAAAGGTGAACTACTACCAATTTTGTGATCCACTTGTATCCATGCATGTGTACGTCTCTGTCCATCTTGCTTTATAAATGCAAGCTGGTGATAAATCATATCATCTTTAATTATTTGATTCATTTTAGGAATAACTGAATTGGAGATGGATTATCTTAATTCTGGTTTTGGTGGACTAGTCTAGTTTGTCAATTTATTTATTTATTTTTTGTAGGTTCAGATCGATAATCTAATGATGGTGCAAAATGATTATCATTCAAGTTTTAAACTCTTCTAAATTTGGTTTTGTATGTGGCTGAAATGTGCTTTATAAATACTTTTATTGACCTCAATAAGGGATTATTGTTTCTACAATCACCACGGTAGCAATTATGAGACTGCCCAACGACTTTATGTCAAATTTTTGTAATGGTGGGAGTGAAGAAATCAATTTTCATTGAGATATAGTGTAGTACTTTTGAGACAAATGTTGTCATTGAGATAATATTTTTATCGTATTGTATTCAAATCGTGATGGTAGTTCATATGTTTATGAGATGATTAATATCTATGTTTGGATCATTTGAATGCTTTACATATAATATATGCAATATTATCTTTTAAGGTTAAAGAAATCAGTGTTATAAAAAGTCATTTGATAACATTTTATAACACTTGATGAGTGCTAAAAAAAAAGGGACTTGAAAAACGCTATAGAAACTAATACAATAGCATTTGTTAAATGCTACGTGAGGGAAGACAATAGCGTTTTTGAAACGCTATTGGTAACTAGACAATAACATTTCTTAAGCGTTGTCACAAGCTAAACAATAACACTTTTTACACGCTATTACAGGTTTAACCATAACATTTTTAAAATGCTGTTACAAGCTAAACAATAGCACTTGAAAAATGCTATAAATGGTTTACGTACAATAGCCTTTCTGAAATGCAATAAATAACCCCGTACCTATTATAGCTTCGGTAGACACAGCGTTTACTAAAGCGCTATGATATCCTACAATAGCATTTTTGAATCGCTAAGAATACGCATTTGTGGTGTAGTGGTTGTTTGTTTCCCTTTCCATAGTCAATATTGAGTTTTAGTTCTTAAAAAGCTTATGTGATTCGCAATCATTTAAGAAATAAAGGAAGAATTACGAAAAAAAAACTCTATTGATTATTGGAAAGATGTAATAACAAACACCTTGAGGCATATACAAAAGGCTACATATTGCGAACGCCCTGAAGCGGATACAAAGACTGAGCATTATAAGCGCCTGAATACAGTGTGAACTAAAATAAAATACTCGCTTAGACAATTCTGCTATGGACAGTGTCCGTCGAATACTTGCAAACCCTCTGATGCGAGCAATCTGCAAGTGACAACAAAGGTAAAAACAATAATAAAAGTTGTTCGACCCCTTCTGAAGACAACAACGAAGTGTGAGAGGGGATTGAAAGGACTGAGCAGTCAGATTGCTCTGTCACATCACTCCGAGGATATGCTCTCCTTACAGCGTTGTAGACCTTGCAACATGCTGCTGATTTCCTCAAGAGACATCCCACCATTTGTCCAACCTCCTCACAGGGCTTAGAAGAAGGAAAATGAGGATGGCCACAAGCAGCGACATAGTTACGATCTCACAACATCGTCAAAAGTGACCACTTTTCACATATGCGATGGTAGGTGCGACTGAGAGCTACCACACCCGAAAACACCGCACATCAACCAACACTTCGATCAACCATTGGTCAGCAACGGGATCCGAGCACACGAAGACACAAGTGGTATAGTGGAACACCAAGGCATCTACCTTGGTAGGAAATCCGTACTACTCCGCGAAATGAGAAGAAATTATGAGATCTCAGCAAATCAATGATAATCACATAATTATAACATTTTTTACCTCTTATTATATTTTTGTTAATCCTTGTTTTATTTTATTTTAAATTAATTATTAAATTTTTGTGTTTTTGTAGAATTCGGAGCAATAACGAAGAAATCAAAGAAAAATGCAATGAATAAATCACAGACGGTGACTTCAGAGGAAGTGGAGGTGAGAATAGCCTAAGCCCATAACCTAAACTCAAAACCAAATTCGTAAACCCAAACCCAATGCCAAACCCAATCAAACCCAAAGCATATTCTCTTAATTATCCAATATTCTAGTTTGATTTAAGCCTTAAATCACGCATTGAACCCTCTCCTTAACTTGTCCAAGTTCATTTTCTCAAACCCAATCAAACCCAAAGCATATTCTCTTAATTATCCAAGATTCTAGTTTGATTTAAGCCTTAAATCACTCATTGAACCCTCCCCTTAACTTGTCCAAGTTCATTTTTTTAATTCTCTATAAATACAATAAGAAATGAATAAGAAAGGGGAAGAAGAGAAGGGAAAGAAAAAAAATACAGAATACCAAAACCTCTTCTTCACATTTTGTGATTCTCATCACCATCCCAACCAGGCAAAATCACCACCCACAGCCTATCCATCTCTGTTTTCTCTCATTCACTCCACCGAAATAGGGGCGTGACAACCCTGTTTCACTTCATCTTCAACCACCGTCACCGGCTGCACCATGCACCACCACAAAGACTTAAATCAAGTTGAAGCTACTAGCACCCAGTGGACCTTGCTGAGAGCACCTCGGCTGAGAAAGATCAGAACTATTTTCACCCACTGGGATCTGCTGAGCCACACTGGACCTGTTCCTGTTTGCACCCTGCTGAATGCTCTGTAACACCACAGTGAATTAAGTCTCAAACTCTAGAATTAATTTTATTTTACTTTATTATTCCATGATTAATATTAATTGATTCGCGATTTATAATATTTTACTTTCACCTAATATGTCATGCATCTTAGGTTGTTAGAAAAATATTATGTTATAAATCAAGCATGTTTTAATTGAATAATTAAACTTGTGATTAATTGTGCCCTAAAAAGACAATTAATGCTAGGAGTTTATACATTGCTAGACTCATTTATTTGAAATTGGAATAATAAGAAAAATTGAATATAATTTTAAGAGCTTGAAAAATATTTTGCAAATTGTGGTTTCCCTCCAACTCTTTTCTTTTATTTATTGTTATTTTTATTACTTTTGTTTAATTCGGATTTTTAAACACTGTAACCCCAATTTTCTCCAAATTAGTTTAATTAAATTATTAAATTCAATTTAATCCATCTTCCTCATGGGATTGACCTGTACTTGCCGTTGTCTACCAGTTAGACACCGTGCATTTGCGGTTATTACAAGTGGGTCAAATTAGCCTGTTTATTTAGGCCGGTTAAACCCGCAACAATCAACTACATGCTCACCCATAGCAGACGACCACGCATAACGACAACTATTAAGGAGCCTGACCTTTGCAAATGTCAGAACATTCGGAGACTCCAGGGGCAAAGATTCAGCTTCAGCCTTTGGAAAACTCAAAGTGTCTTTGTCAGCTTTTGGAAAACTCAAAGCATCCTCTACAAGCAAAGACATTACAGAAGATAAGCTCTGCAAAAAATAGTGCCTACGACTATTGGAAAACATCATTATATAAACATGATGGTTCACCAAGCAGGTACTCAAGCATTAACTACCAAGCATTGAATACCATATGGGAAACTGGAAGACGATGGTTCCCAAGGAAACATGAAGATGACGGTTCCCAAGGAAACTGCAAAGACAACGTCAATCAATTAATTGCGCTACACGCAACCCCATCAATTGAGGGGGAGTAATTGATACTCAACCATCACGCAGCCTACACCGTACACGTGTCACTGCGCAATCTATGCCATACACACAATGCACCATGCAGGAAATCCTAGCCCTTCCTTTACGGGCCCATGGGCTCAACTTATAATTCAAACAACACTCTGTCACGTGCTTGGCACGAGTGCTAGAGATTCTAGTCAACTCCGACATACGGATTATATTTTTAGATACCCAGCTGATTTAAGGTAACTTCATCCACTCCATGCGACATGCTGATGGATTAGGTTTGCACGACCCTTAATAGGCATAACTTCTATGCAAACTAAATAAGCTTAGTCAGCCAATAATGATTACGACAACTTTTGGTTCATCCCGATACCTAGTCCGCTTAGCACGGGCATCGACGGTTTAGGAAGTGGGAGTCTAATCAACGCTATCAAGCCTAGTGACGACGACTCGCCAGAGATCGTTGCCCCCTTTGCGATCAATGATCATCAAACCTAACTGGTGATGACTAGCAACGAATGCTTATGATCAAAACCTGGACTTGTAGCCCCCACCGCGAGGGTGTAGATAGTCTAGAAGGTGGGAGCCTAGTCAGTCTTGAACTAATTCCGATGATGGGACCACTGCTTTTCAGCGTGGCCGCAAAATCACCAAACCTGGACTTGTAGCCCGCGCTTCGAGGGTATAGATAGTCCAGAAGGTGGGAACCCAATCAGCCATGACCTGATTCTGACGGTTTGCCACGGGACTACTACTTTTCAGTGTGGCTGCCGAACCCTCCTAAATTTGTAGCTTGGTGCACTCAATGTAGATAATTTGGATGGTGGGAGCCTAGTCAGTCCTGAACTGATTCCGATAGTTTGCCATAGGACCACTGCTTTTTAGCCTGGTCGCAAAACCTCTCTCGAATTCATAGTCCCAACCGCACAGGGAGGGTGTAGATAGTTCGAAAGGTGGGAGCCTACTCAGTCCTGAACTGATTCTGACGGCTTGCCATGGAACCACTACTTTACAGCTTGGTCGCCAAATCTTTACTCCCCAAATCCGTAGCCCAATTTACTGGGTCATACACGATTCAGAAGGTGGGAGCCGAGTCAGTCCTGAATTGATTCTGACTGCTTGCCACAAGACCACTAATCTTCAGCCTGGTCGTCAAACTTTTACTCCCTGAATCCGTAGCCCACTTTACTTGGTCATACACGATTAGGAAGGCGGGAGCCTAGTCAGTCCTGCACTGATCCCAACGGCTTGCCACGGGACCACTGCTATTCAGCCTAGTCGCCAAACATGAATCTAGTAGAATCAACGTCTTCACGCTCAAACAGACCGACATTCTAATTTTGCGAAGGTCATTGCGCCGATACAAAGGTCGTACGACCAATGCCCAGATAAAAGCTATTTAAGATGCCAGCCTGAACTAACGGCGCCAGACTCGGCACAAACACTCTAACGTATATGCTCGGCCATTGCAACTCGCTCTTAGCGGCAACTGCGGCCGACCGGTAGGACAAACATGATAAGCCTCAAGCAGTTTACCTCGGGAACAAGACACAGAGCGAGCAACCCCCAGCTAAATTGTTCAAAATGGCTACGCAACGACCCTGAGTCATTCAAAATACAAAGCAATCAAGCTTTCTATCGCAGATAGACCAGTCAAACGTTCTATTGACTCAATCAGCCTAAGCATGACGACAAGGCAAAAGGAAAAACATACAGACAGCAAGCACGGTACTGATAAAACTGTTTTCATTAACGGTTAAGACTAAAAGGGGTATAATCACACAAAGGTTACTCCCTATCAAGAGAAGGTACAAAAACAGAAGAGCTAAGCCTAGTGAAAGATGGAACATGGATAGTATCCACATGCGCCGCGACCTGTGTATCAAGGCCCAAATTGTCATCCTCATCCGACGATGCAAAGGCAACAGACAAATCAACATATGACATCTTCTTATACCGGCCAAGATCCCATTCCAGTCGCTCCTCCTTCATCAGTGCCAATAGCTCTAGCCGACCATGTACAACCCAGCGAAACTCACATTTGCCTTGCTCCTGAAGAAGCTTTTCCTTTCGCACCTTCGTGTTAACAAGTCCACCCTCCAGCAGGTCCAACTTGCCAGTCAGCGTGTCGACTTGAGACTGTTCTTCATAGCACTAAGCTCATGCCACCCCAATTCGAGCTAGTCCTCAGCCCTTCTCGGCTCACGGGCGTAGAACTCCACAACGGATTCCAACTGCTGCTTCTCAGCAGCATAGTCAGCTTCCTTCGAAGCGCTCTCTTCAACAAAAGACTGCAGCTCAAAACACACCTTAGCCATAGCATCCTGCGTAACCTCGACTTCTCGGAGGATCCGGCCTAACTCCTGCTTGAGTTTGTCCCTTTCGGACACCGCCTCTGTCAGACTACGCTCGAGGTCCTCTAAACATCAACAACCACGGTTGACAGATCCAACCGCTTCTCCTCGGTCTGCTTCTTAAGCCACTCAATTTCACGGAGTGCATCAGAGTATAGCAGCTGCATGTGCAAAAAGACGCGCTCCAAGGTATATACTCTCTCATGAGCTGCCTCGACTTCCGTTCCAGCAACGGCCGTGTGGCTCATGTGAGACATATCCAACATAAGGTACTTCAGACCCTTATCCATACATCCTTCCAACGTATCCCTTTTGGGTTTATGAGCATGATCCATCAACCAACTGTGACGCCTGCTTATATGCTTCCTCCAAGCATATTCTATGTGCACCTCTTGGTGCCAGACTTGTGAGCTCATTTTCACCAAGTCTGGTGCGAACAAGTTTATCCATACACCCGGATGAAGCTTCCTCGAATCAGGGATTACGTCAGCGCCGCCCTTCGCGGTCGCCACTGTCCTCAAACTCTCCTCTGTGGCCTTTCCTTTGTCATTAACAACCGACACTTAATTATGAGGCGACTCAATGGGATCCGGAGAAAGATGAAGGAACGAATTATCCAAATGACCCTCCAACACTTCTAGCTCTGACCTACAACAAGACGGTGAGCAATGCGGACTACAAAGCAACATGGCCGGTACCGCGACCACCTTCAAGCGAATCAATAGTAGGGCGATCAGATTCTACCACCTCAGGCAAATCTTCACAGGAGTCTCCTATAGCAATGGTCCCACACGAATCAGCACCATCGAAAGCTGCCATTGCAACCCGTACTAGATGGTCATTCAGAGTCATAACCTACGCGTCACTAAGGTTCGACCTGTCCATGACTCCTGCCAACCGCATGTAATCTTTCTCCAAAATGGAAACATAAGTCTCCGCTTCAACAAGCCCAGCAGCCTCGTTCTCTTCTATTACTAAAGCAGCTCGTGCCGAAGATGGCCCAACTCTAACACGAGACCTCTTTCTCACAAAGGAAGCAAGCGTCTAGGACGACTCTTCTGCATTGGACAGAACGAAAACTTTGGCCCCAACAACCTTCCTCTTCCTGGAAGGGGCCCCATCTTCCAAATTAATATGCGACTCTTGATACAGAGTGGGGGTGACGTGCCAGTTGTCCCACAGCCCATTACGGATGAAGTTGGAAACTCTTATGACATCGACCGCTATCCTTTTGACAATAAAAAGAATGTCTCCATGGTATTTTGCTCTTCCAGAGTAAGAAGAGTAGTAGGAAACCTTCCTGCAAGGGAACACAAGTAATGATCAGTCGGCTCGCTATCAAGCATATCAAAGTCGCAAGAAAAGGGTTTAACTTACGAAACGGCCTGAACTGTCACTCAAGCGGACGACCCTTGCAGTGAAAATACTTCGAATCTGCAGGAGCAAAGAAGCAGTAAACTTGAAATCATCAAGCAGTTTACCGAAGCACTTCAGAGACTTCATTTTACAAACAACATTGCTCTTCAGTCGAGGAGAGGTCAGAAACTGGATCACCAGCATAGTCACGCCAACACTAACCTCCTTAGCACTGAGCAGAATCATGAGAATGATCCTCTATCCATTAGGCCCCAACTGAGCCGGAGGAATCCCTAAGAAATCCAAGAACTCCCAAATCACACCCAGGACCGAAAAACACACTATAGTTTGAAGCATCCCATGATGTAAACAGATTAAACCGGCAAGAGGTGACACGAGCGTTTGGTTGCCCGTTAGGAGAAACAATGGTAGGTCCTCAGGAACTCCAAACTTCGTACGAATTTTTGCAAGACCAGGCTCGGACAACAACCTGTCTTAAAAAAACTCCAGAGCCTCAGCCAAAACAGCATCATCAAGAAGGTTTTCTTGAGCCATGAAGAAGAACGATCTTTTCAGATCAATATCTTCGAAAACAAACAAATAAGAAGAATCAGACTCTGCACTGCGGATGACCTAACCACCTCTTTTCCGCCGAATCAACACACGTGACATTAATGCGACGTGCGGCTCAAGCAACAATTCAGACTCAATCATCATGAGCGACGCATCCCTTCAAGAGACGACGACTTAGCGAACCGATGTGACGGCTTACTAACTCGGGGGGAGTAGTTGATGATACATAAAAAACGGTCACACCCCTAAGCCGTACACGTGTCATGATGATCTCAAGGAATTATAGGCCCCAGCATCAACCCAACATTGATCCCCACAAGCGATTTAAGCCCACCCGACTTCACTCCGCCAGGCGGACACAGACTCTCACAGCATGCTAGGCCCACACGTCTCATAATTGTCCTCAATACCCGTAAGCCTTCCTTGGGCAAGTATCTCGAGGATCAGTTTCGGACGGGCAACTACAACTGTTATTTGCTCCCAATTAGGAAGCAAACACCAGAGTATCTTCCACACAGGGAAACTCTCCCTTCTACGGATTGCTCTTGGACTGGAAACAATCTCCGATGTATCTAGGAGCACAGAGCTAACAGAGAACTTCCCTGCTACAACACGACTCCTAATTAGATAACGATATCCATGAAGATCTCCTCCCTAAACTATGCCTACGATGGTCTGGTTAAACCAGGACTCCTTGCACTATAAATAAGACACGAGGTTGGTAAGTTAAGGTACGCAAAAAAATTCTCTGTTACAACATTACACTTTCCTCAAAGCCCTGTCTGACTTTAGCATCAAAGTGTCGTCGGCCACCCCACGATGGTCTGTGGCTCACGTGTGCTACTTATGTAGGTCAGCTGGAACTAGGTTAGAGCAGGGAGCAAAAAACAACTGCATCAACTCCATTGTGCATCTGATTATCAATTATCCAAGACAAAATTTATAAAAAATAACCAGCTACCATTCATAATAAACTTGAGCTTGATCATCACCCATCCCTCCATAGTGGTACAATAAACAAAATCCTGGAAGATTCAACATGTGCGTCTGCCTCTTCTTTTGTATGGCATGTAACATAAGAATCCATCTACCAAAAAAAAACAAAAAAAATCCAGTACGCTCAATTTAACAGAGTGGTAATTGAACCCATTAATAGTATGGCGCGTACTGCATCGGCCTCCTGAATCTCCGAGTTTTGCTGCAAAAGAAGGATCATAAACATAACTACCATTAAAACCATTTATTATCATCAGTGTTCTAAAAATTGCTAGGCGCTGGGCGGGCGGCGAGCAGGTGCCTAACGCCCAGGGGCCTAGGCGGTCTTAGGTTTTGTATTATAACTTTAATAATTTACAAAAGTTAAGCATAATACCTTATCAATTACATCCAATTTAATGTCAATATACATATGCAAAATTTAAAAACATGAAAAATTAACAATCGTGAACAAAATTTATTAAAACTCAAATGACTGAAGTTGGTCATGACGGGTACTTTATATAAATTTGAATTTGTGTACTCTTTTATTTTTCTTCAAATTGCATGAATAACCTCAGTTATGTTTGATAAAATCTACATTAGTAAAATTGGTACCGGCAGATCCTTTGAGAATTGCATTAAGTAATCATCATTCGCTACATTTAGACATATACTGAATAAAAAACAATTAAATAGTTTATTTCTAAAAAATAGGAAAGAAAAATAAAATAAGAACACAATCAACCTTAAAATAAAAAAAAAAAAAAAAAAAAAAAATCTCCCAGACCGCCTAGACCCCGCCTAGAGTCCGCCTAGACCCCGCCTAGGCCCTCTAGACCGCCTAGCCCGCCTAGACCCCGCCTAGGCCGCCTAGACCCCGCCTAGGCCGCCTAGACCCCGCCCAGACCCGCCTAGACTGCCCAGAACCTCCCAGACTGCCCGCCCAGGCATTAATCTGGGCGGTTTTCCACCTTCTAGCGCCTAGGCGACCGCCTAGACCGATTTTTAGAACATTGATTATCGTTAGAAAGGTAGTCATAGCGTGAAGCGAAGACGAAACAATTTGTCATAAGCAAAAAACGAAGTGCAAAGCGATGACTTTACGCAAGTAAAGCCATCCTAAAAATATGATTTTAATATTATATAAAAAATATGAATATATGCATTTTGCTTGTATCTAAGCTTCTAAATATATGCATTATATTTTTCTACTAGATTTAGAGGTGTTAGCTGAAGTCAATGTAAGTATTCATATTGTTTCATATGTTATGATGTTTGTTATCATTCACTGCAACACCATACTTTCAACCATTGTCTTCCCGAAAATTACTCACCCTTGCCCCACAATTTTCTTCTATAATCAGTTACCTCACTCACCTTAACTAAACAAAAAAAAATCATTATTAATGTATAAATGATTAATGCGTAGATGATCAATGTATAGTTGTAGGTTCCTTCTAGGTTATGAAGGTGAAAATTCTGGTGAAGCTCTGTTGAAGGTAAGAAGATTCGTACCTCGAACAAGATCTCCAACTCCTGCTCTGATGAACCTCTCTGATTAGCAGTGAAGCTCTAAAGAGAGAAAGAAAAAAGTATGTGAAGAAGAAAAACAAAAAATGCAAAAATTAATTAATAATAAATGTTTTTGTTTAATAAAGTCATGGCTTTGGTGGCTTCATGCTTCAACAAAAAAACACTAAAAGCGGTGGCTTTTGTAGCTTCAGGGTAGTGGCATGACTTTGACCAAGGTGAAGTAAGATGTCATGGTTTGGCTTGGCTTTTGGCTTTAAGCAGTGGCTTTGAATGACTTTGACTACACAAATCATTAGCATATATAAAATTACAATTGTTTCATGAGAAATACAATTTAATTGAGATATGTCAGTGTGTATAAAACTTGGTACGATCTTCCATGGAAAAAATGCATTCAACTTGATAACAGTAAAAACAGCTCGTGAACATTCATGTATTACTGAGTTTTGTACATACTGTATAAGATAAATGCATTTAGGTAAAGGTGTGCATAGGCATGTACACGATTATATACGAACGCATATTGCATGTAACTGGTAATATAGTATTACATAATAGGATGACAATATAAATAAATGGGTACACTTGGTATGGTCCAGATGGAAAATTAAATAGCTGATATACTGAAGATGTAGATATCTTTGCATTCCCCACAAAATCTCACACATTCTTGGTGTACCTACCCTTACTGTAGGTTTCTCTACTCTCCCAGGCACATTGCAGTTCTAAACTGAGTCTACCACAAACCAATCATAAAACGGGATAAGTTGCGACAAAAGTTAAGAGAGACGACTGAAAATAACGACAGATAATGCTAATCGCTAAAGTCAAAACCTCAATTTACATCACCAATCATATCCCTATAAACATCTTACAACTCTAAAACACTCAACCTCAAGAGAAACACAATACATTAACCTTTGAAACTGACTCTTGGAAGAAAAACGCCAACTTTTCTTGTATACATTTTTCTCTTTAAAACAACTCAATTTGCTCCTTGCATTTCAAGCACTAGGCAATTCACTCTTTGAACAACTTAATTGCTCCTTGCCTTTCACTATTTCTATTGCTTTAAAAGTAATGAACGTTTACAAGGACCTTTTCCCATAAAATGCTACAACCTAGGCAATCAATAAACTCTCCCAAGCACTACCAAAAAGATACAGGCTGCAATGCAGCACTAAGTTGTTTCAACGTTCAAGTTACAAGTTAGGATAATCAGTAAAAGCTAGGATGGTAAACCTAAATTGATGCAACAGTTCCATATATGCTTCTTAGCATTGTCATAATTTTGTCCCAACAGATAATAGAGTAGAGAACAAAGAAGATGAAAAAAAAAATTCAAAAAAAGATAATTATAATTGCAATCTAAATTTAAACGCCCACAAGCCACAAAAGAACAAAATGAGTGTGCATACCCATATCCATAAGGAGAAGGATAGAAGGGAGCTCGCATATATGGTCTTCGACCTCGAAAGCCAAGAAATGGGTTAGGACACCATCCTCAGTGCTGCTTCACCCCAGGAACATTGGTTCTCTTAGCCAAGAAACGATCTTCGATACTGCAATGGATACTTCTTCCTCGATTCCTGCCAGAAACGATTCTGAAAAAACAAGCCCCCTTAATTCTAGGTGGTCATAGCATACAACTAGAGTGAAGCAATTGTCTCTAAAAGGGTACACAATAGATTTAAACACAAAAATTAGGATGCAACAAGCAGAAGTACTTATCTAGTGCTAGGTAAACTTGAAGAAGAGCCAAACCATAAATTAATAAAGTGGCTGAAGGTGCCTAATTCTAGTTGTTAATACCATACAACTAGAATCAAACAATTGTTTTTAAACAAGTGGAAAACAACCGAATTACATAACATTTGTAACACCAATAATGGGAGGGCTTACTTCAATTATGCAATAGAACTACAGATTAAACACAAACATAGATGTATGAAGATCCAGATAAGCATCTGATTCAAAGAATTGCAGACACGATGACAGAAAATACATTCATAATTCAAACCACTCCTTCCTCCCAAAGAATGAAACCCAACTTCAATTTAACACCCTCTGACATCAACAAAATCTGAAATGAGATGAAAATAAAATAAAAAGCAATCATTTCACCATGAATTATTAAATCAAACAACTATAGGGCAATCACAATCCCATCCAATACTTGAAGTTGCAGGCACAAAAATTCAAAAGAGGTTACAATTCTACCTCCACCAACAAGTTGACAAGAACAACAACTAACCAAACACAAATACATCCAAAACACCCAAATAACTAATATGAAGATCTTCACAGTCATCACCATTTTTAACATGAAGAGAGTTTAGACAATACAATATACAAAAAGAAGAAGTACCAAAAATGTATAACTGGAAGAAGAACCAAATTTAGTTTTGCATTTTACTTTTGGTTAAAAAAACCACAATCACATCCACAAAACACCTGAACTCTGTGGTCTAAAATGTTTGAACAATAGAGACCAAGATATTGAACTAATTTTACTCAATTTCAAAAAATTAAAAGCCAATCACACAAACATCAACCAAATTTTACTTTGAATGACATATATATGTACTTGATGAATATATAAGTTATTGTCGCTCGATGATATACATATTTCTTAAATGGCAGTTTTTTCTACTGCAAAATGTTATATGCCAATATCTCTTACTTAAAGAAGTTAGTATTAAATGGATATTGAGAAGTTATGTGGATAGCTAATTAATTCGAAAAAAAAAAGGATCTCACTGTCACAATTATTCGAAGAGGGAAAATCCAAGTAAATTGGGAGGTTCTGCAAATTCACTGGCACAACGCATTAGTGATGATGGAATCTTCGAGGTGTGGCGAGTTGATCACTATCACGTTAGTCCCCGACTTGCTTCCAATCAGGTTTCAATGTAATCATTAGTGTTAGTCGAGCAAAACAAATAAGATCATAATACACTAATCATAGAATTCATAAAGGGTTCACATGAAGTTGTTATTGATGAGTATACATACAAGTAAGCTAGATTTGGAATTTTCACTCTGCACTCAAGTACAAATCTTGTTGTTTGATATAAGTAGATAAAATAAAAAGTTTACCTTACTATTGATGAACTGATCTGATTTGGCACCAATTCATCTACCACCTTGATGTTACTCTTATAGAATATATGAATTTAAGTTTAAATATCAATGCAATAGAGCTAATTCATCATTGGCATGGGTGATATCTAGTACGAAACCTGCTGATAGTATTGATTACCAATGGCATACTGTATGGAAGTCATTTCTAAAACATTGGGGTATTGAGGTGAGATATCATTTATCTGCATCAGTTGCATTTGTGTTTACCTTTGAACATTGGGGTATTGGGGTTTCTATAATGAAGAACTTTTTGCTAAATGTCGTATGTTTAAAAAAACAAAACAAAACAAAAAGGACCATCAACATTCCCAATACCTTATATTCAGTTAAAATGTCATCAGACGAGATGTTTCTCAACGTATTTTCAATCTCTCCTTATGCATACAACACTATAATCTCTACATATTGTCCTGACCTGGAGAATAATTCTTTTTGTTTTAAGCATTTAACTACTTTTACTAGTTTCCCTTCTTAGAACCAGGGTCTTTTCAGTCCTCTTGAAAGTTAAAACATCTATAAGCTCCCAAAGCTACACATTGAGCTATTTGTGCAAAATAAAGTTTTTGAAAAAGAAAAAGGACATACAGACAGACATCACAAAAACAATTGATTGATGAGCTCATAGACTTGGTTTTACTTAGGAAAGGTAAGTAGTCTTTGCAAAGAATATAAGAAAATGATTTCTACAAACTGAAAAACAGAAAAACACTGAGGAGCTCGTTATTGCTTTCCATACAATATAGTTCTGGACGTGAGGACAACAAACCCATACCTTTTAACAATGTTTCAAAATTTCAATGGCTTAAGACTTTATGTGCAAAAATCGCATACATAAACTTGATTCCATTTCAAAGACAACAGATCAGTATAGCTAATTTACTTGATCACGCAAAATGGACCTATGATCTCTGCATAGATAAAACGATAAATATTAAATAGCATATTGGAAAATTTAACAAATAAGAAATGCCCAAGAGGAATTATTTCATTTACTTTTTCTCTATTGCTTCAATAATAAACTTGTCATCCAAAAAAGCATACCTGCTCTCCGATCCATGCTCCAGGAATATTAAACGATTCAAGTAGATCAAACCCACATACAAGCATGAACTTGAGGGATTCTACATAGAGAATAAAATTAATAATATTTATAAATGAAGAATCATAACAATTATACTTTCCTCAACACGAATTATCAAACCAAAACAAAATTATAAACAAAACAAAAATAATATTCTAAAAATAAATTATCTTCAGAAGGAATTAGTGAATGGATATGATGTCCTTCAAATAATAAAAGATCCAAGGTCACGGAGATAGAGAAAAAAATTAATATTCTAGAATAACCATAAAAATAATTGTTTGACCAACATCGCAAATGGATAAGGAAATCATGAAAAGATATTTCTAGACTTATCTGCATGGTTATATTATAACCTAGCTTTTTGTTTGCACTAATCTTTCTCGTTTTTGTTGGTTTCAAATTTCATGTTGATACATTTCACAAAGCTAACAACTAAGATGGGCCATCGATGCATCAACTGACGAAGTGAAATGGAGTATATTGAATAGAGGTTGTTGCAATTCTTATGTACATCAAAAGTATAAAGGTTGAAAGATTACCTCTAATGGTGTGTTTGATTTTTGGATATGTGAGTAAAAAAAATAAACTTTACCACCAAAGTCTTATTTTTCAGTATTTGATTTTTTAGAGTCAAGGAAAAAATATTTACTATGAAAACTTTACCCACTTTCATATAAAAAAAACTTAGGATTTAACTGTGAAAAGTTTTCATCCTCTCACGCCTTTGTCCCTGTCTCTCCACTCGACCTCATTTCTAAGATATCTCCACTCAACCTCGTCATCTCCTCTTTCTCCAATCTCCTATCTCCGATCTTGTATCCTCGATCTCTTTCTCCTCTCAGATCTCGTTTCTCAAATCTCCTCCCTCGGGCCAGTTGTTGTAGCTACCAGCATCTGTAGATCCAGTGCTTCCCCCATTCTGGCTTGCCATGAGCCTCAGCTGAGGCTTTCAAGCTACTCAACATGTACTAAGAATCAAAATTGATGATGCATAAAAACGATTACACCCCTGAGCCGTACACATGTTGTGATAATTTCGAGGAAATGTGGACCCCAGCATCTGCCCAACACTGAACAAGCCCAAGTAGTTCTAAGCTCGCCCAATTCAGTCCGCTAGGCGGACCCATACTCTCACAGCAAGCTAGGCCCACACGTCTTATAGTTGTCCTCAATACCCATAAGCCCTCCTTAAGCAAGTATCTCGAGGATCTGCTTCAGACGAGCAACTACAGCTACTCTTTGCTCCCAACTAGGAAGCAAACACCAGAGTATCTTCCACAGAGGGAAACTCCCTTCTACGAAATGCTCAACTCTCTCCCGCGTATCTAGGAGCGCAAAGCTAACATGAAATTTCCCTCCTACAACACGACTCCTAATTAGAGAGGGATCTCCACGAAGATCTCCTCCCTAATCTACGCCTACGATGACCAGGTTAAACCAGGACTCCTTGCACTATAAATAAGACATGAGGTTGGTAAGCTAAGGTACGCTACAAATTCCCTGTTACAACATTACACCTTTCATAGAGCACTGTCTGACTTTAGCATCGGAGTGTCATCGGCCACCACAACGGTGGTCCGTGGCTCACGTGTGCTACTTGTGCAGGTCAACAGGTCAGCAGGGAGCGAAAAACAACTGCATTAGTTTGGCGTCGTCTCCTTACACTAAGCGTCGTCTCCTTTCAAAACACAGAGAAATGGTGACATCTAGGTCACTTAACAACAAATAACCAGGGGACACGTCGAATGTTTCGACCGTCCCTATACCGCCTCATTCAGCAGCTCCTATCTGGCACGCGTAGCCAAATCATGCTCTCGTACCAATGGCAGCAGTGACAGATCCCATAATTGATACGCTGGCGTCCCAAATACAGCAGATCGCCAAAGCGGTGGAAGCTCTCATGCGACAGAATCCACCACCCGCCAATGGAGACCAGGAGCAGCATGAACCTCCACCTCCGGCAGATGATAGGGAGCAAGCGCAGGAAAGCCAAACACCCACTAGTTCCTATTGGACTAAAGGAGGTTGTGCGGCTAACATTGAGTTCAACGCTAGGGCAGAGAGGCTCGACCCTGGGAAGCCCCTCGGTAGAGGGGCGCACGGCCTGGATGTATTGTATCGCCTCTCCGCCCCACCATTTGTGGATCGAATCATGAATGAGGCCCTATCGAGGAAGTTCACTCCTCTGAAGCTCGACTCCTACGACAGAACCACCGGTCCCTTCGACCACCTGCGCCATTACCACCGCGTAATGCCCTTAAAGAAGGATCTGAAACCGTAATGTGCAGGACCCTTCCCACTAGTCTAAAAATCTCCGCATTGACGTGGTTTCACAGCCTTCCGTCGAAGTCCATCGACTCCTTCAAAACACTGGTGAAGAAATTCCTGGCCCGTTTCATCGGAAGCCAACGCTTCCGAAAAGGCCCGCACTACATATTTTCCCTGAGGCAAGGGTCCGGCGAGACACTCTGAGAATACGTCACACGTTTCAAGAATGAGCTGACTCTCATAGACGGGTGCAATAACGATACAACTGTGACAACCTTCACTGCGGGCCTCAAAGAGGGAAAGCTCTACGAAGATCTCACCCTGGAGCCCCCTCTGGACATGGCAGAGCTCCAGAGACACATCACCCTAGAAGAGTGGAGGACCTCAAAGAGGGAAACCGAAGGGGACAAGAAGCTTGTCGCCTCCAGAGACAAGGAGGGAAAGAGACCCCCAGACGAGAAACGAAGCAAGAGGAAGCGCGGTGACAACAGGCTAGACCTTGGTCTGTTTAGGCCGGAGAAATCGTCCAACTACGTTGGATTCAGAGCAGTGACTCCCCTAAACGCTAACCTGTCCAACGTACTCAAATCAATGAAAAACTGGGAGGAACTGAAGTGGCCCCCAAAGACACGCGGAGACCCCGCCAAGCACGAACGACAAGTACTGTGCGTACCACAAAGAAAGTGACAACAATACCAATGAATTTAGTCTGAGGTACGAGGTTGAGTACTAGATCCACAAGGGCAAACTGAAATAGTTCCTGTAATCCGAGAAGCTAGCGGAGAAGACAAAATACAGGGGGAGTCAGTTAAAGAAATAGAAAAGGAGACTCTAGAGATAGTATATGTCCATGGAGTCGGGCCAAATGAAGACTAGTCACAAAGGTCCCGCAAGCGGACACTACTGGATATGCGGACACAATCAGCGGATGATGACAGACATCTGCCACCCACTCAAGGGTCCAAAGCCCTATTCCCACCTTGACCTTTACGGACAAAGACCTCGAAGGAGTCCGAGTGCCATATAACGACGCCTTAGTCATCTCGGTCTCCATAGCAAGGTGGGAGGTAAAGAGAGTTCTGGTTGACACAGGAAGTTAACTTAATGTTCTGTTCTACAATACGTTCCGCAGAATCGCAACTCAGAAAGGTCCTATTTCTGGACTTCATGGTGGTAGACGCACCATCATCCTACAATATCATCCTGGCAAGACCATGGCTATACCAGATAGAAGCAATGGTCTCCACCCTTCACCAGTGTGTTAAGTATACTATTAACCACTCGGAAGGAACAATACGTGGGGACCAAACTACGTCACGAGGCTGCCACTACGTCGCACTGAAACAGATAGAGTGCTCTCAGATTTTGCTTCATCATGCAGAGCAACCTGACCCAGTGCACGCAAGACCCAAAGACAAAAGAGACCATTTTCCAACGGTACAGGAGCAATCAGCTCACCCGTCCAGCGAGTCGTAAATGTAAAGGCAAGCGGGAACACATCCGCCCCTCTGCAAGGTTTACTCTTCAGTAACCTATGTAACGCCTCAACAGTCCGCTAAAACGATCCGCGAAGATCAACCCAAATTCACTTCAAGGCCAGGATCAGTTTCTCTCAATCAACAGTGAGTCTGCTTTAAGTTGTTTGTTTCCCTTTCCATATTCAATATTGAGTTTTAGTTCTTAAAAGGCTTATGTGATTAGCAATCATTTAAGAAATAAAGGGAGAATTGCGAAAAACAAACTCTATTGATTATTGGAAAGATGTAACAGCAAACACCTTGAGGCAGATACAAAAGACAACATATTACGAACGCCCTGAGGCAGATAAAAAAGATTGAGCATCTGAATATAGTGTGAACTAAAGTAAAAGACTCGCTTAGACAATTTCGTTCACACTATATTCGTTCACAGACCACTTGTCTAGGCTGACATCACAGTCATCTACTAATATATTGCCTATTCAAGAGGACTTCCCAGATGAACAACTTCTCTTGGTAGAGCAAGAGCTTCCTTGGTATGCCGACATTGTCAATTTTCTAGCAACTGAGGAACTCCCTTCACACTGGTCTAAGCCAGATCGTGACAAGTTTTTGTGTAAGGTCAAGTATTATTCTTGGGATGAGCCATATTTGTACAAATACTGCCCTGACCAACTTATCCGAAGATTTGTTCCAGACGATGAACAGTTGAGCATTCTCTCATTTTGCCATGATCAAGCTTGTGGTGGGCATTTTAGTTCTAAGCAAACCGTGGAAAAGGTTTTCCTATCAGGTTTTTATTGGCCTACCCTTTTTCGAGAAGCCTATGAGTATTGTAAAGCCTGTCACCGATGTCAACAACTTGGGCGAATAACTCGTCGACACATGATGCCTTTGAATCCTATTCTAGTGGTTGAAGTTTTTTATGTTTCGGGCATCGATTTTATGAGACCGTTTCCATCTTCCTATGGGTATCAATACATCCTTCTTGCAGTGGATTACGTTTCTAAATGGATAGAGACCATTGCCACTAAGACCAATGATCACAAAATTGTTATTTCATTCATAAGGGAGTTTATCTTTAGTAGATTGGCACCCCCAAGGGTATCATTAGTGATGGGGGTAAGCATTTATGTAACCGCGTCTTTGAGCATCTTGTTAAAAAGTATGGGGTTACTCACAAAGTTGCCCTTTCCCATCATCCTCAAACAAGCGGTCAAGTTAAAGTCTCGAATTGTCAAATCAAGAACATCATCGAAAAGACTATCAATCCAAATTGAAAAGATTGGTCTTTACGTCTTTTGGATGCCTTATGGGCATACCGAACTGCATTCAAAACTCCTTTAGGGATGTCTCCCTATAGATTGGTCTTTGGTAAACATTGTCACCTTCCTGTCGAACTCCAACATAAAGCTTATTGGGCTACAAAGAGTCTAAACTTTGACCTCGACATGGCTGGTAAAAAACAAAAACTTCAGCTCGATGAGCTAGAAGAATTGAGGTATGATGCTTATGACTTATCCAAAAACTACAAAGATGAAATGAAGTGGATACATGACAAAAACATCATGAGAAAAGAGTTCCATTTTGGTCAGAAAGTCCTATTCTACAACTCTAGTCTTCATCTTTCCAGGTAAGCTAAAAACTTGTTGGTCTGGTCCATTCATTTTACGTGATGTTAAAAACTACGGTGCCATCACCGTAGAGAACCCTACAAATGGTAGTCTCTTTCAAGTAAATGGACAGTGACTGAAGCATACCATGAACTTCCCACAAGGTCAGTGGAAACCATTCAATTGATTGATCCTAACTATGAGGATTAGTCACGCCTACAAATTCCTACTCCACTAAGCCTGTTTGGGTGTGGTATCCACCACCCCCATTACGTCCGACAATGACATTAAACTTTGCGCTACTGAGAGGCAACCCAATCCGTTTATGCATTCATTCATTCATTCATAAAATAATAATAATAATATAAAAAAATAATTAAAAAATTAAAAAAATTAATAATACCGCCAATTCCTGTTTGGGGGTAATGTATTTTAATAATACATCACACCCACCAACTCACTCTTTTTTCATTGCAGGGACGGTACAGATGTTCAACAAATCACCTGAGGTAATAAATTCTACTTTTTATTTCTAACTTTTCATTTCATATGTTTAACACTAGGGACAGTGTCCTATTTGTAAATCTTTTTCTAAAAAAATAAAAAAATAAAAGAAAATGGTGTGGTATCCTAGCTATGATGAGATTGGATTACTTGATTCATTACATTTAGGCAAAAAGATGTTGGAAGTTTATTACTAGAGTAAATATTGCATTTGAGCATTCAGGAATAAATAATTTTTTGCATATTGACCACAGATGTAGTTTGGAATACAAAAGTAAGCTACTTCCTGAGAATCTAGAGGAATAATAGTGGAGACTTTAACCTTGTGAGCTATCAGGCCTTTCATTTTATTCAGAGTGTTTTTACACAACTCCGAGTCATATGATGACTTAAAATTTCATTGGACATTAACTTGTTGTGAAGTCTCATTATTCTTTTTTTGGTTGATCACTGAGGATGACTTTTTTTTCGAGTTAAGAGAAACATAGGTCTTATAGTCTATTTGAGACTTATAACCATACCAAACCTTAGAAGGTAAATTAGACATCTCTTGTCTATCTGAACCTTCTCAAAACAATCTTGCTAAACATTTCATCCAATACCAATGTGAGTCTTTGTCTTGCTTTATTATATATATATATATAAATAAAAAGTAAAAAACCTATTTTTCCCTTTATGTTTCTGAAAAATGTTAGGAAGATTTATGAAGAAAAATGGGAGTGCAAAGTGAAAATCCGAAGTCTAAGGTACTTAAAAAAAAAAAAAAAAAAAAAAAAAGGTTTTGAAGAAAGGAGAATTGATGAGTCCCCTGTTAATCTATTTGAGACCCTACATTTTTAGAAACATTCTTTACTTACCATCTACCCCATTCTTTATCACATATATATATATATATATATATATATATTGCCTTTTAGAAAAGTTCTAATTAACCCTATGGTAAGGTATGGTAAGAAGTGGAGAGTAGATGAGAAAACGCTATGGTGGGTTACTCGACATTCTTGCAAGTGATCAACATTCCTTCCATGAAACTATTATTCTCTTTCATGTCCGTTTATTCTTATGAGCGTGTGAGAAGTTTGAATTTTTGCATTTCCTCTTTTCCTCACATGCAAGAGAGAAAATAGTTTACCCAAACTCAAAGTGATCATTTCAGAGAGATTAACTGGTGAGTTTTGAAATCAAAACGGTTGTTCCAAAGGTAGATTAGGATGTATGTTACTTTGACACGAAAAGTTGCATTTGTTGGTCATTCACATACACACAGCTTGTTCCAAAGTTTCTCACTTATAATGTGCATTTTAGTAAGAAGTTACATATATCTCTTGTCTTCTATGTGGTTGAAGAATAAGGACATTCTCTGAGAAAAATAGGACAATCATCAATTTTGTTTCATATAAAAAAATGTGTTTGTGGGTGTCATCCTGGATAACCCTCAGGAGGCTAAAACTCCTCCTTTAGTGTCATGCTAAATGTTTAAGGCGTTGTTGCATATTGTAAATGCAATCAAGTCATACCAGCGTTTACGACAAATAAAAATATTTTGTTTTGTGTTCTTATCTTTCTTTTCGTTGTTCTTTGCTAGAGGACTAGCAAAATGTTGTTTGGGGGTGGTGTGATAAGCACCCAAAACATCGATTTTACACCCCTAAATATACAATTGTTAAGTCCAATTATCAGATAAAATATCTCATTACGTGTATTTTGTGCATTTTGTAGGAATTCAAGCACAAATCTCAAATTATGCATAAAGTGGCACAATAAGGCTAAATTTATCAACTAGAAGATCCAATGGGAATTCGAATGCATTCATCAGAATTAAAGAATTTCAATCTCAAGACCCATGAAGTCAAGCCCACAAAGCAACAACAACGGGTCTAGAGAAAATCAATATGAAGATTTGGACGTCCACATGGCCAACTTTATCATAAAACAATCTCTACAAGACATGTTTCCTTATTCAACTCCAACACCATTCCTTGTTTCACTCAACCATTTCTTGTTTCATTCAACCATGTTTCATTGTTTAACTCAAACCATGTTTGCTTGTTTTACTCAACCATTAATTGTTTCATTCAACCATGTTTCACTGTTTAACTCAAACCATGTTTCCTTGTTTCACTCAAACCCTTTTTACCGATAAAAACCCCATACATGGAGTTCATAAGAGATAGTTTTTCTTTGATATTTTTTTTTACAGAGTTTTTTAGTTGTAGTTCTCGGCTTTATATTTTTATTTGGGAGAAAAGTGTTCCATGGAAGAAGTAAGTTTTAACTTTGTTTTTCTTTGTTCTCTAACTTTTAGTTTAATATATATTTTCACCACCCATTATTCTGCTATTCTTTAAGTTGAAAATCAAATATTGTCTTCTAATCCAAGTGAAGTAGTCGATAACCCCTACTTCCACTATGCATTGTTGAAGTGTATTGCAGGTTGAAGGAAAAAAATAAATAGAAACAACTAATATTTCTTTGATTGATGTCGAAAATCTTGCAACGACATTAATGTCAGTTTTTGGCATCAATCGGTGCACTCAGGTGTAGATAATTTGGATGTTGGGAGCCTAGTCAGTCTCGAACTGATTTTGATGGCTTGCCATGACACCACAGCTCTTCAGCCTGGTCGCCAAACTTTTACTCCCCAAATTCGTAGCCCACTTTGCTTGGTCATACACGATTTGGAAGGTGGGAGCCTAGTCAGTCCCGCACTGATCCCAAAGGCTTGCCACGAGACTACTACTCTTCAGCCTGGTCGCCAAACACGAATCTAGCCGAATCAACGTCTTCACGCTCAAACAGACTGACATCCTAATATCCGCAAAGGCCATTCACGCCGATACAAAGATCGTACAGCCAGTGCTCTGATAAAAGCTATTTAGGATGCCAGCCCGAGCTTACGGCACCTGACTCAGCACGATCGCTCTGACACATGCGCTCAGCCATTGCAACTTGCTCTTAGCAACGATTGCGCCTGACCGGTCGGGCAAACATGATAAGCCTCAAGCAGCTTACCTCAGGAACAAGAGACAACGTGGGCAACCCCCAGCTAAACTATACGCAACATGCCAACTATCGAACATGGCTACGCCACAACAATCCCGAGTTATTCACAATACAAAGCGGTCAAGCTCTCTATCACAGACAGACTAGTCAAGCGTCCTATTGACTCAACCAGCCTATGCATGATGACAAGGCAAAATGAAAAACATACAATAGAGATAACAAGCACAGTACCGATAAAACTATTTTCATTAACGATCAAAACTAAAAGGGTGCAATCACACCAAGGTCACTCCCTACCGGGAGAAGGTACAGAAACAGAAGACCTATGCCTAGTGGAAGATGGAGCAAGGATAACATCCACATCCACCGCGGTCTACGTATCAGGGCCCACATTGTCTTCCTCATCCAATGACGCAATGGCAATAGACAAATCAACATATGACTTCTTATACCGGCCAAGATTCCGCTCCGGATGCTTCTCCTTCATCAGTGCCAACAGCTTTAGCCGACCATGTACAACCCACCAGAACTCACACTTTCTTTGCTCCTTAAGAAACTCTTCCTCTCGCACCTTCGCATCAACAATTTTGCGCTCCAGTAGCTCCAACTTGCCATTGAGCGTGTCAACCTGAGACTGCTCTGTGGCCAGGCTGCTCTTCACAACACTAAGTTCATGCTACCCTAGTTCAAGCTGGTCCTCAGCCTTTCTCACCTCATGGGCGTAGAACTCCACATCAAATCCCAACCGTAGCTTCTCAGCAGCCCATTCGGTTTCCTTCAAAGCACTCTCTTTAGCAAAAGACTGTAGCTCAGAACACGCCTTAGCTGCAGCATCCTACGGAACCTCGACTTCTCGGCGGACTCGACTCAACTCCTGCCTAAGTTCGTCCCTTTCAGACACTGCCTCCGTCAAACTACGCTCGAGGTCCTCCAAACGAGCCTTTTGAGCCTCAGCGGCCACGGTTGATTAATCCAACCACTTTTCCTCAACCTGCTTCTTAAGCCACTCGATTTCACGGAGCGCATTAGAATATAGCAGCTGCATGTGAGATAAGACACACTCCAAGGTATATACTTTTTCATGAGCTGCCTCAACTTCTGTTCTAGCAATAATCACATGCCTCATATGAGACATACCCAGCATAAGGTACTTCAGACCTTTGTCCATGCATCCTTCCAACGTATCCTCTTCGGGTTTCGGAGCATGATCCATCAACCAGGTGTGGCGCCTGCTTATGTGCTTCCTCGAAGCATACTATACATCCACCTCCTGATGCCAGACTTGCGAGCTCATCTTTACCAAGTCAGGTGCAAACAAGTTTATCCGTGCGTCTGGGTGAACTGATCGGGAACTACGCCAACGCCGCTCTTAACGGTTGCCACTGTCCTCGGACTCTCCTTTGTGTCCTTTCCTTTGTCAAGAACAACCAACCTTTATTGCGAGACGGCTCAATGGAATTCGGAGTGAAAGGAGGGAGCGAATTATCGAAAGGACCCTCCAACACTTCCAATTGTGGCCTAGAACGAGACGGTGAACAATGCGGACTACAAGAGACACGACCGGTACCAAGGCCACCTTAAGGCGAATCAACAGTAGGGCGATCAGATTCTACCACCTCAGGCTAATTTTCATAGGAACCTCCAACAACAATGGACCCACGTGAATCAACACCAGGGAAAGTTGTCATTACGACCCGCACCAAACGGTCGTTAAAAGACTTGACCTGCACGTCACTAAGGTTCGATCTATCCATGACTCCTGCCAACTGCATGTAATCTTTCTCCAAGACAAAAATATCAGTCTCCACCTCAAGAAGCCCAGCAGGCTCACGTTCCTCTCTCACTGAAGTGGCTCGTGCCAAAAATTGCCCAACTCTAATGCAAGCCCTCTTCCTCACGATGGAAGCAAGTGTCTCAAACGGCTCCTTCGCATTGAACGGAACAAGAACTTTGGCCTTAACAACCTTCCTCTTCCTAGAAGGGGGCCATCTTCCAACTTAATGCTCGACTCATGATACAGAGTGGGGGCAACGTGCCTGTTGTCCCACAGCCCACTACGGATGAAGTTGAAAACTCTTATGACATCGACCGCCTTTCTTTGCGGCACGACACAGAATGTCTCCATGGTGTTTTGCTCCTTTAAGGTGAGAGGAGTGGTAGGAAACCTTCCTGCATGGGAACACAAGTAGCAATTGGCTCACTACCAAACATATCAAAATCGCGAGAAAGGGATTGAACTTACGGAGCGGTCTGAACTGTCGCTCGAACGGACGACCCCTGCACCGAAAATACTTCGAATCCGCCGGAGCCAAGAATCAATACTTCTGCCATAACTTGAAATCATCAGGCAGTTTACCAAAGCACTTCGATGACTTCATCTTACAGACAACATTTCTCTTCATCTTACAGAACAACAATGATCCTATATCTATTAGGCCCCGAGTCAGAGGAATCCCTAAAAGATCCAAAAACTCCCAAATCACATCCAGTATCGAAAAATGCACTCCAGTTTGGAGCATCCCACGATGTAAACAGATGAAACGGGCAGGAGGTGACACAAGCGTTTGGTCGCCCATTAAGAGATATAATGGTAGGTCCTCAGGAATCCCAAATTTCGTACGGATTTCGGCAAGACCAGGCTCTGACAACAACCTGTCTTCAAAATATTCCAGGGCCTCAACCAAAACAACATCATCAAGAAGGTTTTCTTGAGCCATGAAAAAGGCGAACGATATTTTCAGAACAATATCTTTGAAAGCTAACAAAGTAAGAGAATCAGACTCTGCACTATAGACGACCTAAATAGATGACGGTTTCCCGCCTTTTTTTCGCCGAACCGATGCACGTGCCATTAATGCGGCGTGCGGCTTAAACAACGATTCAGACACAATAATCATGAGCGGCGCATCCCTTCAAGAAATGACTTAGCGAACCGATGTGACGGCCCACTAACTCGGGGGAGTAGCTGATGATACATAAAAATGGTCATACCCTTGAGTCGTACACATGTCGTGATAATCTCGGGGAAATACGGACCCCGGCATCAGCCCAACACTGAACAGGCCCAAACGATTCTAAGCCCGCTCAATTCAATCCACCAGACGGACCCAGACTCTCACAACAAGCTAGGCCCATACGTCTCATAGCTGTCCTCAATACTCGTAAGCCTTTATTAGGCAAATATCTCGAGGATCTGCTTCGAATGGGCAATTACAGTTACTCTTTGCTCCCAACTAAGAAGCAAACACCAGAGTATCTTCCACACAGGGAAACTCCATTTTACGAAATGTTCTTGGATTGGGAACTATCTCCCGCGTATCTAGGAGCGCAGAGTTAACAAGGAACTGCCCTCCTATAACACGACTCCTAATTATAGAGGGATCTCCACGAAGATCTCCCTAATCTACGCCTACGATGGCCATGTTAAACCGGGGCTCCTTGCACTATAAATAAGACATGAGGTTGGTAAGCTAAGGTACGCTACAAATTCCCTATTACAACATTACATCTTCCCCAGAGTCATGTCTGACTTTAGCATCAGAGTGCCATCGATCACCACAACGGTGGTATTTGGCTCACGTGTGCTACTTGTGCAGGTCAACAGGAACCAGATCAGAGCAGGAAACAAAAAACGACTGCATCACAAATCATATAAGAAATTTAGGTTTAAAGCAAATCAAAGCAAACTGAACTGTGAAAACATTCCATTGTACTGACCTTGTCCTTGCATTGGGAAGTTCCAATTCCTTTGTAATATAAGGGTCGATTTGATCTCCTTTCAAGGCTGTCTCAGATCTTCGATTTCAGGTGAGACATCCTTACATACTCATTGGATTGTTTTTGTGTTTTTGTTGGTAATTTGTGTTGGATATGTTGAGATATTGGATGGGTGTGAATTTGAATATATGAGTTTGTGAAAAGTTTGGATCTTGAAGAGATTTGAGTTAGATTGGTTTTTTATAGGGTCTGTAATGATTTGAATAAACAGAACTCATCGGTCCAATTGATGGTAGGAAGTAGTGGTGAGAACAATTGATAAAGACCATTTCAGTGTGTAAAGAATCCAGTTCGATACCCCTTTCTCAAGAGTTTCATATAAATCTAACAACATTCATTGTAGTGGGCACTATGTTATTTTTTACTAATTTTTAACCCAAATCTTCTTACCCTACCTATAATGTGTGTGATATACAGTGAACAAGAGCTCAAAGTTACAAAGGGTTTTTTGTAGCTTTGCCTAAAAGAATCATAACAAAATCAACACAAACTATACCAATTCTACTACTTAATTTGGTATTAAATAAATTTTAACAATTGTTCAGTGATAGGTGGAAAGACAATCACACTCAGTGATTCAACGCAACAATTGAAACAAAAACACTCTGATTTTACTGAATTCTTTAACACAAACACAAAACAGAGAACTATTTGTTCTCTTGATCTCTCAACAACTTTCTTCCACTCATACCATACAATACAAGCTACAATCTATATTTATAGATGAATAAAGCGGTGGGAAAGACTGTATTCTAGAAAATTCTGGCAGTGGAAGTTGCAACTCATATCTAGCTGGCAAAACCGTCTCAGTTTTCTTCTTCATGAAGCTTCAGGTTCTCTTCGGTAATCAAAGATTCTAGATAACTTGAAGATGTTGCTGGATCTTGCTTGAATCTTCTGGATCTCTATCGAGCTTAATTTCCAACATCCCCCCTTAAGCTTGATCATCGGGTTTTGTGATTCCAAGCATCACTTTCATTCTGATGAATGCATCTTGTTTGAGGGGCTTTGTAAATATGTCTGCAGCCTGATCACATGTCTTGTAATAAGTTAGCTCAACTTATTTATCTTTAACATGTTCTCTAATGAAATGATATTGTGTGTCGGTATGCTTGCTCTTTTTATGAAACACTGGATTCTTAGCTAATGCAGTTGCTGAGCGATTGTCGATGTAGATTTCTGCAGACATTTCTTGTGGAAATCCCAAATCCTCTAGCACCTTTCTTAACCATATGGCATGACAAACAACTGAGTTTGCTGCAACGTACTCAACATCACATGATGACAATGTCACAATTAATTGTTTCTTGGATGACCAGGTAAAAGCAGTATCTCCATTAAAGAAGACAAATCCCCTCGTACTTTTCCTTTCATCTAGGTCTCTTCCCTAATCACTGCCAGAATATCCAGTAAGATCTATGTTACCACCTGATGTATATAAAAGTCCTTCGTTATAAGTACCTTTATATAGCGAAGAACTTTTTTGGCTGCCAAAAGATGTGACTAATCAGGAGTCTCCATGTATCGACTGATCAGTCCTACTCCATAGAGTATATCTGGTCTGGGACATGTCAACTATCGCAAACTTCCAACTAAGCTTTTGAAGTAAGTTGGATCAACATTACCAATCTCACTCCTCTTGAGTTCCAATCTGCTATCAACTGGGGTTGTTACTGGATTACAGTTTTCCATGTTGAACTTCTTCAATATTTGTTTCGCATATCTTGCTTGGGAGATAAATATTGTATCTTCCTTTTGCACCACTTGTATTCCAAAGGAAATGTGACATTAGCTCGATGTCTGTCATTTCAAACTCGTGTTCCATGTTTTTCTTGAATTTTTCAAACATGACTGGATTGTTTCCGGTGAATATTAGATCATCCACATACAAGCACACATATGATATGCTTCCATCAGCTTCCTTCTTAACATATAGTGCATGTTCATATGGACATTTTTCAAATCCATTATCTTGAAAGTATTTGTCAATTCTGGTATTCCATGCACGAGGGGCTTGCTTGAGCCCATACAGGGCTTTTCTCAATCTATACACCTTATCTTCTCGACATTCCTTTTTGTATCCCAACGGTTGTTCTACGTAAATCTCTTCCTCCAGATATCCATTTAGGAAGGCTGACTTAACATCTTGCTGATATATCTTCCATTGTCTTTGAGCTGCTATTGAGATCATTAGTCTAATGGTCTCTAGCCTGGCAACAGGAGCAAAAGCTTCTCCATAATCGATACCCTTTCTTTGTTTGTAACCTTTGGCTACAAGTCTGGCTTTGTATCTTTGGACTTTACCTTCTGCATTTCTTTTGGTTTTATAAACCCATTTGACTCCAATGGGCTTGTGACCTTAGGGTAGATTAGTTAACTCCCACGTCTTGTTTTTCTCGATGGCATTGATTTCTTCATCCATGGCCTTTCTCCATTTATCTTCTTGGTTAGCTTCTTGAAAGCTAACTGGATCATTGTCATATCATCCAACCTTTCCGTAGCTTCATATAGGTCATATCTTCTTGGTTAGCTTCTTGATCATCCAACCTTTCTGTAGCTTTCAAGAAGATCAAGAAGATATGACCTTTCTTGATCTTCTTGATCGTCCAACCTTTTTGAAAGATATGACATTTCTTGAAAGATATGGCCTTTCTGTAGCTTCTTGATCATCCAACCTTTCTTGAAAAATATGACCTTTCTTGATCTTCTTGATCATCCAACCTTTTTGTAGCTTCATATAGGTCATCTATGGTCCTTACTCTTCTAGGTAAGTCACTTAAACTGTCTGAAGATGGCAAGGATGAGGAATCATTCCCTTGTGGTGAGGGACTTTGTGGATCTTTTGCACCTTCTCTGGGTTGTTTTGTTTCTTCATTTTCAAGGATAAGTTCCACATCCTTGATAGCTTCAACTTGATCCCAATCCCAAGCTTGACCTTTTTCAAAGATTACATCTCTGCTCATAATTGCCTCTTTGGTAATGGGATTGTGTAGTTTGTATCCCATGGCTCTTTCTCAGTATCCAACAAAGATACATTTCTTACCATTATCATCCAACTTGGTCCTTCTGACTTCTAGGATCTTTGTGTAGGCAATGCACCCAAACACTTTAAGGTGTTTCACACTCGTCTTGTGTGAACTCAAAACCTCTTCGGGCGTTATGAATCGAAAACTCCTGATGGGACATCGATTCATTAGGTAAATGACACGTGACACTATTTTAGCCCAAAATTCCTTGGGCAACTTCTTGTCCTTCAACATGCTTTTGGCCATGTCGAGGATTGTGCGGTTCTTCCTTTCCGCGATACCATTCAACTGCAATGTGTATGATGGTGTCACTTGATGCTTGATCCAATGCTCCTTGCAGTATGACTCAAAATCATTTGACGTGTATTCACCTCCTTGGTCTGATCGTAACGTCTTGATTAACATAGCCACTTTGTTTCTCTACATGAGATTTGAATATTTTGAAAGTTGCCAATACTTCAAACTACCTTTTTAGAAAGTAAACCTATGTCTTCCTGCTGTAGTCATCAATAAAGGTGAGGAAGTATTTGTTCTGTCCATTTGATATTGGTTTCAACGGACCACACACATCTGTGTGTACGAGCTCTAGTGGCTTTTTTGCTCTCCAATTCACCGTCTTTGCAAAGTTGGTTCAATGATGTTTTCCAAGAATACAACTTTCACAGACTTCATTTGGATGTTGAATATAAGGCAAGCCTTTCACCATATTTCTGCTTGCTAGTAGCTTCAGACCTTCGAAGATAAGATGTCTGAATCTCCGGTGCCATAACCAGTCTTTGTCGTTTACCACAGCGTTTAAACACTTTGGCGTATCATGTTGAACGTTGAAAGCAAACATTCTATTCTTGAACATCTTTACACATGCAATTAGATTATTACTCGTGTCCTTAATTGTGAGATGAGAGTTTTTCATGCTGATGTCGTATCCTTTTTCTAGGATTTGGCCTAAACTCAAGATATTATTTTTCATATCAGGAACATAGTAGACATCAAATATGTATCCATGATCTTCATTATTTTACTTGATCAGATTTTCCCCTCTGCCTTTGGCTGGAATCTTGGAGAGATCTCCAAACGTAATTTGGCTTTGAACAGACTCGTCTAATGTGATGAACATATCCTTTCTTCTGCACATGTGGTTGCTAGCTCCGGTGTCCAAAAACCAGACATTTTTATCTTCTGGAGTTTCATTGTTGGCCATTAGCACCATGGATCTTGGTTCATTTGCAGAGTTATTTACAAAGTTTTCTTGTTCACCGTTGTTCACATTTGGCCTTGATTTACACTCACAAATATAATGACCATGTTTATGATAGTTATAACATTCTATGTTATACTTATCATATGGTTGTTGATGGTTGTATCCTCCTCTTTGATGGTTGTTGTAATTCCCTCGTCTAGTATTTCCTCTTCATCTTGGGGCAAATGATTGCTGACCTCTTCCTCTTGTGTATGTACCTTTTTCACTTCTACCTATGGCCGATCCACTTCCTTGAGATCCACGTCCTCGTCCTCTTCCTCTTTGCGTTCTTCCTTATTTTCTTTAAAAGTCAGTTTGGATTAAAGTGCATGTTCTAGGGAACTTGACATGGCCTTCTGGTTGATCATTTGTTCGTGTATTTCTAGGGTGGCCACTAACTGATCAATGGTCATTTCATGGAGGTCTTTGGATTCCTTAATTGCAAATGCTCAAATTTTGAATTGAGCGATGGTAGTATTTTTTCCATTATCCAAACGTTTTCAATCTTTTCTCGGTATCATCTGGATTGATTGACAATGGTTAATGTTTTGTTGAAATAATCAGAAATTGAATCATTGTCATTCATTTATAATAGCTCGAATTCACCCCTGAGCATTTGAAGTCGTGCCCTCATTGTCTTTTCAATTCCTCGATATGAATTTCGAAGAATTTCTCAGGCTTCTTTGGAGAAGGTGGCGACGGAGATTTTGTTGAAATTGGTTTCATCAACGCCTTGATAAATTAGATACAAGGCTTTCTTATCCTTCTTTCTGGATCCTTTAAGTGTTGCCTTCTTGGTTTCTGTCGACGCATCTTCATCCTTTTGTGAAGTTTGTTCTGGATAGCTTTTATTGACGATATCTCATAAGTCCTGTGAACCAATTAGCACTTTCATCTGGATGCTCCAATTTTCATAGTTTTCCTTGCCCAACTGCGAAAGTTGGGGTTCAAAGAAATTGTTTGACATTGCCATTGGTAGTCTTGGATGCTTGTATTAATGATACAACACTTTTTGACAAGGATTTAGCTAAATCTGAGCCAACAGTTGAATTGAGAATGGCCCAAAACCTTAGGATGGACTTAATTGCAAGTTTCAACAAAATTCAAGGACTATAGTGGAATTTTAGAAAATATAGGGGCTTAATTGAATTTTCAGAAACGGCAGGGACTGAATTGCCTTTTCAGAAACTTAAAAGAATATTCCTCGTCTTCAACCTTTAGCTTGAGGAAAAACAATAGATTTTTCCGTCGACTCGTGTGGGCTGCTCCGTTGTTGGATGAGGGCGCGGCCGGTGGCGTTGGATGAGGGCGCGGCCGGTGGCGTTGGATTCGTCTTGAAGAGTGATTCTAAAAGTATCCTCAATAATCAGTTTTACTGACTTTGATCTGGCTATAATTTGAGAAAGCTTTGATTGGGGCTTTCAATGGCATCTCATGTGCTCGGATACCAATCAAAACAACAATTGAAACAAAATCACTCTGATTTTACTGAATTCTCTGACACAAACACAAAACAGAGAACTATGCGTTCTCTTGATCTCTCAACAACTTTCTTTCACTTATACCATACCATACAATACAAGCTACAATCTATATTTATAGATGAGTAAGGCAGTGGAGAAGACCGTATTTCAGAAATTTCTAGCGGTGGAAGATGCAACTCACATCAGACTGGCAAAAACGTGTCGGTCTTCTTCTTCATGAAACTTCAGGTTGTCTCCGGTGGTCAAAGCTTCTAGATAACTTGAAGATGTTGCTGGATCTTGCTTGAATCTTCACATTCAGTAAACTTCAAAACTTGTAGTGCTTTGGTGGTTATTGCAGCAAATTGTTAGGAAGAAGATGACTGCAATGAATTTAGTTTTATTAAGTTTTGAAACTATGGGATTATTATCATAGTTTCACTAACCAAGGTAATCTCGTTTATATAAAATAATGCAAAGCTTTCATCAAGTACTTACTGTTTCAGGGCACTTGTACATGTGTTTATGTGCTTCTGCTATTGTGTACCATGCAGTATGTTGTCTTTTCTTTTGCTTCATATCATTTGAATGTTTTAATTTTAGTACATGGACATATATGTTTGCTGGATATACAGTAATAATATTTCAAAAACTATCGGTATTGTTATAGAGTTCATTTATTGAGAGCTCTCCTTGAAATTTATTTTTTTATTTTTTTATTTTTTTATTTTTTTATTTTTTTATTTATCAAGATTAGCTTTCTATGATTAATCCCCATTTCTGAAGCACATTCAGCCTGAAGTAAACTTATTACCAAATTGAAAGTTTCCAATAACCTACAACATGGTGTTGGTCACCATCTCAATTCTAGCCAAGTACATGCACCACCCTACAGATCTTGAGCCAACGTTTTCAATTTCCATTAAAATGGCAACTGAACGATAAATCCAGGTGAACTCAGATCCGTACCACCTGATTCCTGTGACACCCTTATCGTAGTTGGGGCCCCGTCTACCCGTCAACCTACCGCAGGGAACCTATTACTGGCACAGAAGCAACCATGTTTGTATAGATGTTTGGTTTGAATCTGATTTGGGTGGAATCAAGGTCCCAAAATTCTTACAAACCGAAATCTCAAGTGATGCACCATTAGATGGGTGTTTGAAGTGTATGACTATCAATGGAGCACTTGACAAAATTCAATCGGTTGTTGGTTCATGCTCAGATATTCATTTTATATGAATATCTTGGTTTAGATTCTATCATTTGATCAATAAACTAGATTACTTTCAATTAATTTACAACCACGCTGAATAACTGGTTTTTGTTTTTGTATTGAAATACACTGTATTAGGACAGTTCAGATAAGTTATCTTATACCTTCTTATGTATTGTTGACAAAATTGATTTCTTACAAGCTCATTTTGGCCCGAGCTCAACACAAGCAACGTTACAGTTCCACTGTGCACAAAGGGATCTTAGTCGTTGTGGTATCACATACCAGATTTCTTAATTAAAATGGCATGAGAGAATCGTACCAGATAGAAACTGCAGGCAAGTAAATTGGAGGGTAGGCACCGAAGAACGAATTTAGTGTCTGACACTTGCAAGCAATCTATTTAACTGTTCAATGAATCCTCCAATTGTGGTTTAATTCATGCTTGTAAATACTATTCTCCATTTATTGCTTTAATTAAAACATTATTTCTGCTGGAATATCTTCAATGTTTATATGGTGAATGTTCAATTTATTTGATGTAATAGCAACTTAGGCCTAAAACAAATTTATCAAACAGTGGAAAAAAATTCCATGGAAAAATTTACCACCATTCTTTTCTTTTGAAAAATCAAAAAATTGTGGAAAATTTATCACGGTTTTGTTTTGTTTTTTTTTTTTTTTTTTTTTCCATTGAAAAGTTTTCCGAAATTCAAATGCACTAAAAACCAAACTAATCTCACACAAGTGGCTCTGAATTCTATCTAGAACAGTCGAGGTATGTTGGTAGCTATTTTTGTTGGCTTGCAAAAAATGCCCAGCCTTCTAATGAAAAAACAACGAAGTTAACCATGAATTCAACAAAAACCAGTCTATTCAATGCGTTTCTCAACAAAACCTTCAACTTCACCATACCCTAGCACCACGACAAAACTCAACCAACAACAGAAAAGGAGAAAATAGAATCAAACATCAAAGACAAAACAAACAAAGAAGATGAATTAGGGCTTGGAAATAGAGCATGCAGAGCAACACAACAGTAACTCGAGAGATTGAAAGAGAGATGAAACTGAACCTTCTTCATCCGGCCTTTCGACGCTGGAAGCTCGACGGAGCCGATTTCCTCTTTCGTTGTTCGCTTGAGGTTTCTACGCTTCGCCCTCTGTGGTCGTCATTGTTGAGTGTTTGAACAAGCTCCTGCTCATGAATCTTTCAATCAGTGAAAAAACCTTCAATTGAGGAAATTTACCTACGCAAGCGATATCGCAAGGTCGATCCAACTTTGAATTCTATTAGTTTTGTTTTTATTTGCAACGGTTTGTAGTAGATACTTGTATCAAAAACTCATACGAATTACAAAACTGCTGATTTGGTAGGATTGAGGGGGGCTCCTGCGCACAGTGGGCAGGAGCAGCTCCTGCGCAGGCCTCCCAACCGTTGGATCAAAATCCAACGGCTCAGATCATCTAAATTTGAAATTCAAAATTTTTTAAAAAAATTTTCCCGCCAAAAATCTCTCTCCTCTTAGATGATCTGAGCCGTTGGATTTTGATCCAACGACTGGGAAGCCTGCGCAGGAGCTGCTCCTGCCCACTGTGCGCAGGAGCCCCCCTTGATCCGATTTGGTATAATGTCTAGACACAACATGTCGCAAACCACCAACCTATCAAACATATAATTAATTAATAAGAATTTCACTTTCCATTAGCTGAGCCGAATAACAATGTTAAGAGCCCATGGAATAATGCAGGAAGTTACAATGAACTAATAGGATGTTATGTCAACGGCAGAATCTATGAACACTGTTGCAATAAATCATATCCATTCATTAGCGTACAATCAACTAGGTCAATAAGACAAATATCGTTTGGATCCCATCCATTCATTAGCATCCATTCTTGTGAGATATATATATATATATATATATATATATATATATATATATATATATATATATATATATATATATATATTTTTTTTTTTTTTTTTTTTTTTAATCCCTTAACCCCTTCCACCCCAAATGCCGCTGGCTGGGTTCGACTCTGTGACCTAGTGATACTATCCGCCACTGCTCAACCACTAAGGCATGACACATTTGGCCATTCTCGTGAGATCTGTTATTTAATGAAATCTTTATGTCTAGCTCATCAGTTAAAAGAAGAAAAAAAAAAATCTAAGGCCTCTCAATACATGCATATATTTAAGGCCCGAACACAAATTTGTGATATGGCTCAAGATCTACTCACACACATCAGCTCTTGGCCCAATCAAACATTTGGTCCTAAAAAGAGCCAAGTGTCGAAGATACTAAGTCATTCACAGTAAGATCCTGAGCGAGATCTCATCCCTCCCTCATGCCCTCGATAGCAGGGACAATTGAGGAGGGAACACTCGCTATAAAAGGTGATCAAAAGGATGAAGAAAGGTTTGCATGCACTTTGCTAATTACATTGAGTCTTTGTTCTTCATTGCACCGTACCTTGACTTAAGCATCGGAGTGCCTTCGACCACCATAATGGTGGTCTCTGGTTAACCGATGTTCATTTTTGCAGACTCGAGATCATCAATGACAGATTTGGACACATCAGTTTGGCTCTGTCCATGGGGAAAGACAACAAGTTTTCCCTAAAACGAATATATAAAGTTCATTCTAGCTAAGCAGAACATCGAGACATGGTCACCAGCTCTAGATATCGAGCATTCAACAACAATACTGAAACAGACAACCTTAAGGCCAGAAAAGCCCAGCCACAAGGCCGAATCAATCAAGTTGAAATAACAGAACAATCGCACAACCCAGCCACTGAGGCAGTCACGACTGATCCCCGCACAGACCAGATCTTGCCTCACATGGATCACCTAGCGCGGGTGGTGGAAAGACTCACTCAGGATCGTCAACTGCTACCCAAAAATGGCGGAGATCCGGGGAGATTCCACACTTGAATCATGAGCACGTCAAGGAAATTGAAGAACAATCCCGGGGAAGAAGAAAGAGTTGGCCAACAGAAAGCTTAAAGGATGACACGGATTATGGGGACCATGCCTCAAAAACAAATCTGAACACGGACAGAACCCGCTCGAACCGGGGGCAACCAATCTGGACGTCCTATAAGACCTTACTATCCCTCCATTCTCGGAGGAAATCATGAAAGCCCCCTGCCAAAGAAATTTGTCTCTCCAAAGCTCGAATTCTATTACAGAACATAAAATTCATCAAATCATATGTGCCATTACCACCACGTAATGTTGCTGTAAGAAGGTTCAGAAGCCATCCTATGCAAAACTTTTCCCACCAGCCTGAAAGAAGGTTGTGCTTACCTGGTTCCACAGTCTTTAGCCGAGATTTATCGATTCGCTCCAGGTCCTAGCGAAGGCATTCATCACCAGATTCGTCGGGAGCCACATAATTAGAAAGGGGTCTGACTACCTGCTAAGTCTCAAACAGAAGTGCCAATGGCACAACAACTCAACAGTTAGAGCTTGGCGGATGGTACCACTAGGTCATGGGTTAAAACCCAGCTTGCGGCATCTTTATGGGTTTTGGGATCCTATAAAAACCCTGCTTGCCTTTAAAAAAAAAGTCTCAAACAATAGTAGGCGAGATCCTCAGAGAGTATGTCACTCGCTTTAACAACAAGTTTACTTTGATCGATTGTTGCAGTGACGACACGTTGGTCACCGCTTTTTCTTTTGGCCTCCAAGGAGGCCAGTTCTACAACTTCCTTAACCTAGAACCTCCGAGAGAAATGGTGGACTTACTGAAAAGTATGCAGAAATATATCACTCTCGAAGAAATGCGAGCAGCCAAGAAAGGAAGCGAAAATGAAGTCAAGCAGGCGTTCAAGGCTGGAGACATGTGAGAGTAAAAAAGGCATGAAGAGAAGGACATGTCAAAGAAAAGGAAACATGACAACAAAACCGATCCCGACAAGGCAAAAACCGACAGGGCTACCAACTACATCGGCTCAAGGTATATTGAGTTCGCTCCTTTCAACTCCGCTTGCCCAAAATCCTCTCTGCCATGAAGAACTGGGACAATATCAAGTGGTCTCCCAAGCTAAAAAATGACCCTTCAAGGCGTGATAGGAGCAAGTATTGTGCCTATCACAAGGACCACAATCACATCACTCAGGAGAAACGAAAGAGGAGGTCGAATAAAAATTGCGGATGTCATCTACATCCTGTATAGTGCACACAATAGACCAAAGAAATCCAACTGGTCAAGAAAATGGGTAATCCAAGAATTGCAGATAGGTTCCCAACCGCGGAGACCGTCCAGTCCAGCATGCCCGAGTAGAACACCCAACCCTGGACCTAATGTTCACCGAACAGGATATGTAAGGGTTTATTCCTCCAAGCATAATGATGCCCTGGTTATCATAATTGCAATATTGAAATGGGGCGTGAAAATATCGCTGTGGACACGGGGAGCCTAACCAATATCTTGTTTCTGGAAGCATTGTACAAGATGTGGCGGAGAGAGGAAGAGATTAATTTGGACAACCAAGTGATGGTTGGCTTCAGCGGCGCTCAAAGTTACCCAGTCGGAAGCATCATACTACTGTAGGATCATTGGAGCCGGTAAAACTCTTAATGATGGAGTTCATTGTGGTAGATGCCCCATCCTCGTACAATGTAATTTAGGGAAGGCCTTGGCTTCACCAGATGGGAACATTGATCTCCACACAACACCAGTGCCTTAAATACCCTATCAACAGAAAAACATGGATTGTCAGGGGAGATCAATCTTTTGCCAGGGAATGCCATTACGTGGAAATAAAACTATTGAGTAAGTAGCCGCAATGGCTCGAGTCCCCCTAAAAGGAACCAACAGGCCAAGGGCTTACTGGTAAGAGAGTCCTGAGTGGAGAGAGTAACATGAAGAAATTTTTAAGAAGAACTATCGATAATGGTAATCTCTTTAAAAACGACTACATTCTACACTCAGCTCCTTCTACTGACGATGACCCAGTCCTACCGCAGGATCCAAAATGGCACACAGCGGCTGGGACTAACCCTATTAAGGGCGACGATACTTTGCTGCATAAAGTAACCTAGTATGTCTAAAAGAACCGAGGTGACACATGGCAGGTCAAGCCTAGTCCACGGACAACTAACCGCCGCAGAAGAGCATGCTCTGATCACAGGGACCAAAATGGCGCACAGCGATCGAGCCAGTCTTATTAAGTGCGACGACAGCCAGTTGCAAAAGTGACCTAGTCCACATAAAGAACCAAGGTACCACACAGCAAACCGAGCTCAGTCCAAGAACAACTAATTGCTTAAAAAATGCCTGGTCCGATCATGGGGACCAAAATAGTGCACAACAATCGACCAACCCTTATTAAGGGTGACGACAGCTTGTCGTAAAAGTGACCTAGTCCGCCTAAGTAACTAAGGTACCACACGGTGGGTCGAGCCTAGTCCATGGTCAACTCACAACACTAAAAACTCACTCCCGCCATGGGACCAAAATGGTGCACATCGGATGGGCCTAACCCCATAAAAGGAAGTGGCATCCCACTACATAAGTGACCCAGTCTACCTAAGGAACCGATGTATGATACAGCGAGCCGAGCGCAGTCCAAGGTTAGCTCATCACTCAAAAGAAACATGGTCCGTTCACGGGGACCAAAATGGAACACAACGGCCAAGCCTAGTCCTGATGAGGATGACGACAGTTTGCCACTAAGTGACCTAGTTCGCCTAAAGAACCACGGCACCGCGAAGCGAACCGAACCGAGGATAGTCTATCGATGACTCACCGCACCAGGATAATATAGTCTGAGGGATCGAGATGGTGCATAGAGGCCATGTCTAATCCCGTTCAGGATACTGTAATCTAGCCCGTTCAAGCAAAGATGGTTTCTCAACAATCGAACTCCTGTCTAGGATTGGGGTTTATTACGAAGTTATCCAGACGAAGGAAACGACTTCTTCCTAGCTCAAGTCCTCTCAAGGATTAAGCTAGATGATTACAGGAATCTTTCCTAATCAAGCAAAAATGATTCCTCAACAAGCCAACTCTTGTTTAGGATTGGGGTCTAAAACGAAGTATAACCCAGACGGGGGAGATGACTTATTCACTGCTCAAGTCCTATCAAGGATTGAGCCAGATGAGTACAGGAATCTAGCCCACTCAGGCAGAGATGATTCCTTAATTACCCAACTCCTATTCAGGATTGGGATCTATTACGAGATATGGCTTAGATCGGCAGATACGACTTCTTCCCAGCTCAAGTCCTCTCAAGGATTGAACCAGGTGATTACATAATCTGGCCCGTTCGGGCAAATATGATTCTCAACAACCCAACTTCTGTTCAAAATTGAGGTATATTATGAAGTCTAGCCCAGATGGACAAGATGACTTCCAGCTTAAGTCCTCTCAAAGATTGAGCCAGATGAGTACATGAATCTAGCCCGTTCAAACAAAGATGGTTCCTCAATAACCCAACTCTTGTTTAGGAATGTGGTATATTACAAAGCTTGCATAGACAGACGAGATGAATTCTTCCCAACTCAAGTCCTATCAAGGATTGAGCCAGATGGGTACATGAATCTAACCTATTTGGGCAGAGATGATTCCTAAACAACCCAATTCATGTTCAGGATTGAGGTCTATGACGAAGTCTCGCCCAGACGGGCGACATGACTTCTTCCCAGCTCAAGTCCTCTAAAGGATTGAGCTAAATGAATAAAGGAAACTAGCCTGTTCAGGAAGAGATGGGTCCTTAATAGCCCACCCACTACACTAAAAATTATCATTTATAGCATGCCAAAATTGCTATACTGGATATGATAGCGTTAAATGACATGCTGTGACAACCCACGTTATTAAGAGTCTGGTTCAATGATAACATTTTTGGAACGCTATTAAAAGTGATTTTGTTAATAGTACTTTTAAACATCATTGTAACACCTTCTATAGTGTTTAGAAAATGTTGTTGTATAGTGTTAAAAGTTGTTGTAACTTTTTTCATAGCGTTTAAAAAATATTGTTACATAGTTTTGTACAACTTTTTTAGAGTGTTGTAAAATTAATTAACCACTACACTTTACAAGTCTACGCCATTTTCTTGCCCCCATTTGTTTTTGGCTATGTTGGTATCATTTGCAATGTTCTACCTACTATTAAAAGTGCAACAGTAAATAGAATCCAACCATGCAAAAAAATTCTCGTTTATAGCATAATCATACTGGTTTAATACGTGATAGAAACATAAGTACAATGACAAACTAAATAAATCTCACTAGTTATTACACAACATTTAAACATATTATCAAGTAATTTCTTCAAAGTACATACACTCATTTTTTCAGTCCTTTTTCCAGTCACTTTTTTCTTCTTCATCCTTCTTCATCTTCTTCTTCATCTTGCCAAGTAAACGTAAAGATATATCAAGGTTTATTTATGATAAACAAGAAGTTATAAATCTTCCTAGAACAAACATTGAACTAAAAGAAATTAAATATTTTGTTGAATGTTTGTATGTAAGTTGATGTGTAAAAAGGCTTATTGTTCTTGCCTTGCTATTAACTTTTGCCAATTGAACTTTTTACAATACCCAGTTATATGGTCTTACTCATGCTAGTAACTTTTTTCAACATGTGGTTTGTAAGCATTGAACTCCTCAGTTATATGGAAAAACACTTCATGTCAGATAACATGAAGAAAGTGAAGAAAATTGACTGTCTTGCATGCTATATGGTCTTCCATATAGCAACCTAGTAAAGAAGACCATATAACTGGTAAATTGACTTTTAGCTATATGCAGAAAATTAACTTTTAGCTTGCCTCACTCATACTAGTAAAGAAACTAAACTTAGCAACCTGTTGGACCCAGGAAACTAAATCTACCGGGTAGTAATAGGGATGGCAGTGGAGCGAATTTTCACGGATATCAACGGGGCGAATTTGGTTAAGGCTATATGGAGGTTGGGGTGGATACGGATATTCAAAATGTATCCGTTTCTTATTCGGGGCGGATACAAATTTGGCCATTCCGCCCCACGGATATCCGTTTAACCTAAAAATTACTTAAATGCCCCTAAACTATATAAAGGAGAAAATACCCTAAATCAAAAATCTCTCATCCCTTTCCCTCATCTCACTCTCAGTGGATGTGGCTCTCAGTAAGAGGAAGAACAACATCTCACTCTCAAGTTCACTCTCCTCTCCCAAAACCCTAACAACCACCACCATCACCACCGATGACTCCTTCCCCACTCTCCGCCTCATCGACGCCTATCTCCTCGATCGTCTCATCCAAGAAGTATACCCTACACAAGGTTACCCAATACAAGAAGGGTAAGGACAATCTTGCTACCTAGGGGAAGCGTCGTTATGACTGCAAGCGAGAGGTTATGGAGGACAGACCAAATTCGTCTTCCATAAGAAGGCAAAAACTACAAACAAGATTTGTTGAGGTTTCAGTGTTAGACCTGCAAGCATGTCTCACAGCACGCAGTTAAGAGGTTCAAGAAGTTTTAGATCGATGGAGACAAGAAGGGAACATGAACTTATTTCTTTTAGATGGTTGTTTCTTGTAGCAATGTCAGTATCGTATTTAGTTTTGTTGTGTTGCTGAAAGATTTAGTTGAAAGGATCTTTGGTTTGAGAAGCCATTTAGACATTTCATGCAATTGTTAGTTAATGCTACCCGTATCGTAATTTTTCAGATTGCTTATTAAAACTTGGATGGAATGCTTTGCATAGTTGATATTCCTTTCAAGGACAAATCTAATTGAACATTTTCTAGCATTCAAAAAAAAAAGTTCTTCCAACGACAGGAATCCAAAATGGGGCAGATTGGGGCGGATCGGGGCGAGGAACCAGCAACCCACCAGCAAAATCGCAAACCTGTATACAGATTGGCGGGGCGGGGCGGATGTCCGCCAATCCGTACGGGGCGATTATGGTTTTTAAATAAATTTATAAACGGATTGGTGGGCGGATTTGGGGATCCACTATTCCTGACGGAGCGGGGATGGATTTGCTAAGTTCCACCCCAATCCGCACCATTTCCATCTCTAGGTAGGAAATACTTGACAACCAATCCTAGCACTAATATGAATTGCTTACTAACTTAGCAAGGGAGGAACAATATCAGAAACAATGTAATGCCTAACTTTAATATCAGAAACGGAGGAACAAATTTGAAAGTTTGTAAACTAAAACTATACTGATAGCATCCACAAGCATAATAGTAAAAGTTATAAACTTACAATATAAGGGACTGGAGCATTGAGAAAATCAAACATTTTTCTTGGAAGAACCTGGAAAAATAAAATATGCCTGATGCAAATTTTTTTTCTTGGTCCAATGTTTAAATTGTTATTTTTCCTATATGCAGGGTTCTTTAATTGACATGTATGACATCGGTGCACGTACCTGTGTCTTTACATTGATTTTTTCTTAGGCATGCTTTGTATTCTAGGTTGGGTTGCAATTTTCAGTATGGTAGCTTAGTTGAGGAGGTGGATGGACACACTGCAGTACTTTATCATAGACTGGTTTCCAATGAATACTCTCTCCATGTCAAATTCAAATTTTTTTGGCATAAAGATTTCTATTTATTTGTTGTATAGTTTGTCTTTGTTTTTAAATTTTTCTCCATGGTTAAAGGCACTCCAGAATGATGAGTTGTACATATAAAGCAAGTTACATTTTTAGCTTTAAGACAAAAATAAGTATAGAAGAGTATTGAAAGTGGTCCATGACGAGCATATTCGGTAATAAAGATATATAATGTTCATGTAAAAGCTGCATTCAAGACCAGCAGAGTAAGAAACAAAATCTAGTCATGTTGAATATTTTATACAAGTGACCTACTACTACTAGTTTCATTGATGACGGATCGAAAGAAGGAACCTAAATTGTATTTCAGTATTTCTGATAGTGCTCTAGTATAGAGTATTACCACAAATTTCTCTATTCTCTATGGCAAACTTGATTCACATAATCTAACTAGGAAACTAAGTCTCATTTTCTCCATTGGGGTAACTAGAGTTAGTAGAGTTGATAATCTATGGACAACAATAAATTCTTGATCATGTCACAGGCAATTTCATCAGATATTCTTCAACACAGATTTAGCCTCTTTTAGGTCAAACCCTTCAAAGTACTTTTGTGTATCCAATTGATGCCTATGTGTGTCCTGTTTCTATTCTCAACAAACAATGAGAAGACCAAGACACCAATATTATGTCAAAACAACTAAATAACTGGAAAATAATATGTATAAAAGCTTACCTAGCTAGCAAGCTATTAATCACGGCCTAGCAACTTTGTCAGCGAGCCATGCTACTCGACTTCCAATTGTTTCTTCAATAGAACTCATTTTAGATGAAGGCCTCTATAAATTTGCATTTGGTTTCCTTGCAATATCTACCCAAATACATATGGCATAGGTCCTAAAGGAGTATGATGAATAAGTTGTTTTAGATCACTTGAGAACCATCGTCCTTCAACTACTATTTCTCCCGACCCGCACTAATCCAGTAGCTTGCAAATGTTCGTTGAGCTAGTAGCCCCATTCTAACAAACCAAGTATAAAAAATAAAAATACTATTAGCTACAATTTTAGATTAATATTTTTCACATTAAAATACAGATCAAGAAGTATTTTTAAATATTTCTCACTTTTAGTATTGACATATTGTCATGTCTCTCATTTTCAAGACTTGTGTCAATAATAACTTTGTCAGTAGGCCATGCAACTCTATTACCACTAGTTTCTTCGATAGAAATCATATCAAGTGCTGGCCTCAACAAAAATACTTCAGGTTTAAGTTAAACTCAATTTAGATTCATGCCAAAACTGAAGTCCTACATCATACGCAAAGTATCAACAGCCAATAACGTCAGTCTTCTTTCTGATACTCGTTACTTCTTATTCACACCCAAATATTCCTTGGCCTACTTCATTGTATTATAGAGCAACTTTGATAATAAAACATACCCTGCAGTTTTTCACATTTCCAGATTCACATCCAGCAGCTTATGAAACAAGTCGTTTATGTAGCCTGAGGTTGCACTCTTACCTGCATGCAACTTCTCTATATATACATAGTAACTTACAACATTAATTTCATAGAAAAATGATTTGGTATGATTCTTGTTGGGTGTGCTCATGATGGTAGGACTTCTATGTTTAATGTTTTCCTTTGTAATTTGGAATTAGGGGTTATTACAAATCTTGATTAAAAAAAAACAAACAAAAACATAAAGTGTAACATAAACTTTACAAGCAATTTCACTTTTAAATTGCTACTCTAACCACATTTTCCATTTCTAGATATAGTGACTCTCACTCAAGATCACCATGTAAGAATAAGCTCTACAGTTAACACAAGATTGCCTATGCCACAGGTGGTGATGGAACAATTATGCAACTGGAAATGTAGCAACACATTCAAACAATACTCAAGAAGAACCTCACACCCCAAGACCAACTTTACTATTGATGGAGATGTTCTAAAGAAAACCAAACTCAAAACAAGATATGGACATTCCAAAGTGAAAGTTTGAATGAACAAAATCGTTAAAAAGTTAAACTTAGAAGGATGGTTTACAATCCATATTAATGATTACTCAAAAAGAAAAAATCAGGAAATGATCAATGCATAAAATTCTTCACTCTACCATTCTCTATTTAGAACATTGAAAACTAGCCAAAACTACTCTAAGACCAACCTATTTGAAACAAACAAATTAACCAGTTTAACTACTTGACACTAATGTAAATGTCAAAATGCAAATGTGAAACAAATTGAATGATGCAAACTGAATGCAAACTTGACAGTATTGTAAACTGAAAATGCAAAGCGAGATAGAAAATTTTGCCATTAGAGAAAAATTTCAAAGTTTTGACAATAGAATCTCTTATTATCAGCTCGAAGGAATGTTCTTAGGAAGATTGAATTTTTTTAGTCCATTGTGGTTATGCTATTAGTAGTGATGCATCCAAAAATCGTCCTGCTGTAAGCTTGATTGCAAAACTACTGTTAGACTGCCAAAGACCACCTTTTCGGTGGCCTAAGGCACTCTGATGCTTAAGTCAGTAATTCTGTTGGAAGAATGATGTAAATCTGAACAAAACTTAGTTAAAGTTGCATACCTTTGTCAAATGTTCCCTTTACCTTTTATAATGGTTGTGGTTAACTCTCTGAGTGACTTAAGCATATGAGGTACAATAGAAGGAAATGTTTCTTGTAACAATCTCCTCCTTAATGGAGATGCGTTCGGGGAGGTGTAACTCCCTCTACGGTTCTTTTTTGGTGCAACGTTCCTCTTCTTTATGAGAGAACTCGTGCCGGGCCTAGATCCCAGCACTGATTCGTTCGGGCTTGGAATTAGGCCATGTTTACGTCTTCTCATTGGTGGACCTCGTCTGGGCCTCAGTAGTTAGCTTTATTCTTCCTGAGCTTTATGAGCTGGCCCAATAGATTGGGCATTGTATTCTCGTGGTGGATCTCTATGCCACGTGTACGACTGCAATGTTTGGTATATTTTGATGTATCATCAGCTACTCCCCCTTAGTTAGTGGGTATGTTCGCGTATCCACTAACTGTGTGACGGTTGGTATTTCGATTGCGCTATTGCACTGAACTTAATGTTTAATAACTTTCGTTGACTGTTCATTTTTGCACATATTTTTTTGGGAGTTTCGGTGCGCCATTATGTCCTGTATGTCGCTCCGCGAGCGATCTCTTTGTTTCCCAGTTATATAAAGGGTGTTGTGGCTACTTTCTTCCTTTCATTACGCCATCTTTGTTGTTAGTGTTATTTCTTCTCCCTTATTGCCTATTTTTTCATCTTTTTTTTCCTATTTACGATGTCTGCTGGCGACATGTTGGTCGGTGATCAGGTTTCTACCCGTGAGGATCATTTTTCCCCAAACAAAGCTTCTCGGGCTACCCTGGATAGTGTCCGTTCCAACTATGCTTTGCCTGATGACCTTGAAATCGTTATTCCTCATGAAAATGACAGTCCTTGTTGCCCGATGAAGGGATATATTGCGCTTTATCCTCGCATGTTCTATGCTGGTCTTTGGTTCCTAGTTCTGGAGCTCTTGTGGTCATTTCTAGACTTCCTGGGTATTCCTCCAGCTCAGATGGGCCCGAATGGTTGGAAGGTTATGGTTTCCACATATGCTAAGGCCATTCTTTATTGTATCCCTTTAACCGCTAGAATATTGCACTGTTTGGTGGGCTTTAACGTGAAACCCAACCGTACATGTTTCCTGCATTTTCCTGCGTGCTTTGGTAACCTCAATGATGACATCAGGGGTTGATCGCAGGATCGATTTTATGCGTCTGTCGGTTCTGGTTACTTCAATTTGCGGGGTCTTTAGATAGTAAATTTTTTCTGAGTTCCTATTAAGTATCAAAATCTAAAATTGACTACTTAGGAGCAGGTTACCAGCGAGCACTTACTGGAGCTTCCGGTAGTTCCATTGGACTCCTATCTTACTGATGATATGGTGAGGCGCAATGTTTTATACATCATGAATGAGACCGAAAGGGCTTCTTTAACCGAGAGGTAGACCGCGAAGATTGTTGCCCATGCTGTCGGTCGTGACATTGTCATTGATCGAAAAGTGAGCTCTGGGGTTAGGGATCTCAATGCTCCTATCTGTAGTGTTATCGATTCTTCTTCTAGAAAGAGAAAAGTATCGAGGCTTGTTAGTCCGTCAAAGCGGTTGTTCCTATCTTCCAACGGTGTTCTGAAGAAAAAATGCTTGTTGACTTTGTCCATCGCACTTCTCTTTATTCGGATTCTGTTGACAGAGATCCTTTGAGGGAAGTCTGCTACTCTCTGTAGGAGGCGGAAGGGATGAAGTTGGCTTTGGAGAGGAGTGAAAAAGATATCATTTGTCCACTGGACGATGGGGAAAATAAGTGTTTATCTGCTTATGGCGGCCTTGACGTTATCAAGTGTTCTGATAAGGATCCTCGGTCTTTAGATGACAAGATGTTTCAATGGGTTGTTGTTTAATCTAAGGAGCTTGGTAGTCGTGGTCGGGCTCCCGAGTTGAAGTCCTGTCCTTATTTTTCCTCTCTTGTTGATGGAGGGATGGAGATTCCTCCTTCCATAGCTTACTTGAGTTCTTCTGTTCTTGTTGGGGCTGCCATTCGTTTCGTTTCTACTGAACGACGAAAGGAGGATGGAGATTCTTCTATCGTTCCTTCCTATTTCCCGGCTGTGAGTGGTGGCGATTCCTCCATACTACCTAATCCTCGCGTTTTTCATTTGCGGGTCAGTTGGAAGGAACCTACTCCTGAAGCGATTCGAGTCAAATCAAATGGAAAGTTCTGCTGGTTTTATCATATTGGCGTGCAGGATGGCGCACGTAGGCTGATTAATGAATGGCACAGGCGGTCGGTAAAGAGGCCTTCATGTCAGTGTTGGACCCAAACCTTCATTTTGAGGATGGTGTCAGACTTATAATGGATGAGATGACCCATCTTGCCTATGCAGAAGTGATGGGTTTGAGTCATGAGGTTAATCACCATATTATGGTTTCTTTGGAGAGGAAGCTCTCCATACTACTACTAGTATTCTCCCATGTTCTTTATCAGTGTGATGCATTAAAAGGGCGATGCTCTGAATGGACCAAAGCAGTTGAGGTTGCTTAGGCGTTGTTGGTTGAAGTGGGTGCGGAATCGGTCTTTGGCCGCGCTTGAGTCCATGAGAGCTGACCTAGAAGGTATCCACACACGTTTGCACGACGTGGAAAAGGATTTTTCCACTGAGAAGGCGCTTCATGACTAGGTCGCGCGTGCCATGATGGAGAACTCTAACAGTCGTGACGTCGCGAAAAAAAGGGTGGAATAATTACTAGCTTCTCTTGACGAGGTCAAGGCCGATTCCTCCATGATGCTCACTACTGTTGAGGGTCAACTCATCACAGTAAGAAATGAGCTTGCTTTTGTCAAGCATAAACTCCGTATTATGGGGGTGGCAGATTGGCAGCACGTTGTTGATGGTAATACTGAGCTTCTAGATTATATTGAGGGTCTTGGTGTCAACTTGTCTCAATATCATCATCCGGTTTACCGAACCTTCGAAGATGACAAAGGTGCCAAAGATCCTCCGAGCAATCCAATGGCTGAAGAGCCGCCTCTCCTCCTCTTGAACAAATAGTTCCTGTCAACGACCGACTCTTTCAAATGGTATTGCTGAGGATGTTATAGATCTTTCCTCTTAGGTTTTCATTGCTACCTTCGAATGTAATTGAATAGGTTTTGAATGAATGACAGGAATTGGCTTCTTTATTTTTCTTTGTGTCGATTTTGTTTGTCTGTCATTGTTGTGACAACTTGCGTTTAAGCTTTGAAGTTTTTGTAGCAATCATTTGGTGATTTGAATTTTCCTATGCTTTAGCACACGTGTCTTGATCTTGTGTTTGTGGAAAGCTGTTTTGTTTGCTCGTCTTCTACTTTGTTGAATCATCCGCTCAATCTTTACTTTGTTGACTCAACGTTTCTGTCGACACGAAGTCGTTTTACTTAGTTGACTCGTTCGTTCAATCTTTTACATTGTTAACTTGACATTTCGGTCGATTCAAAATTTTTGCATCTAGTTGAACCGTTCGATCAAGTTTTTCTTCGTTGACTCAATATCCTGGCCGATTCGAAATATTTGTGATTAGTTGACTCGGTTGTCCAACTTTTATTTTTATTGGTGCGACACTCTAGTCGACCCGAAGTCATTTTACTTAGTTAACTCGTTCGTCCAATTTTTACCTCGTTAACTCGACATGTCGGTCAATTTGAAGGTTATGTGTTTAGTTGACTCTAGTGTCAAACTTTTACTTCGTTAACTCGACATCTTGGTCGATTCGAAGCTTCTGTGTTTAGTCGACTTGGGTGTCCAACTTTTACTTCTTTGGTGTGACACTCTAGTCGACCTGAAGTCATTTTACTTAGTTGACTCATTCGTCCAACTTTTACTTAGTTAACTCGACATCTCAATCGATTTGAAGTTTCTGTTTTTAGTTGACTCGAGTGTCCAACTTTTACTTCGTTAACTTGACATCTTGGTCGATTCGAAGCTTCTATGCTTAGTTTACTCGGGTGTCCAACTTTTACTTTTTTGGTGCGACATTCTAGTCGACCCGAAGTCATTTTACTTAGTTGACTTGTTCGTCCAACTTTTACTTCGTTAACTCGACATCTCGGTCGATTCAAAGTTTTTGTGTTTAGTTGACTTGGGTGTCCGAATTATACTTCGTTAACTCGACATCTCGGTCGATTTGAAGCTTTTGTGTTTAGTTGATTCGGGCGTCCAACTTTTACTTCTTTGGTGCGACACACTAGTCGATCCGATGTCATTTTACTTAGTTGACTCGTTCGTCCAACTTTTACTTCATTAACTCGACATCTCGGTCAATTCAAAGTTTCTGTGTTTAGTTGACTCAGGTGTACAACTTTTACTTCATTAACACGACATCTCAGTCTATTCGAAGCTTCTGTGTTTAGTTGACTCGGGTGTCCAACTTTTACTTCTTTGGTTGATCAGACCAAAAGTTTATTATGAATACTCAATTTGCATCTTGATTCCTTTTGGGCTTTTTATGCCGATTGTTTCGTATAGCTTTGCTACAAAGTTGTTTGCCTCTGTGGGATGTCAATTCTGAAAATGAAACTTTATTGATTCTTTGGCCGTTTCTAGTGGTCATTTTTCTGGAGTGGCTCCATTACACTGTGGAGCTTTTCTTCTTGCGTCACTAATGTCTATCCTCGCGTTAGCGTCTCGTGCCTCTGTTGTTTCTTTTAATTTATGAACTTCTTCGCTTGGACTGTTATTACTCCCTGTTTGGCATTGCTTGTTATTACTCGTCCAATCGTCCCCTTTGGATCCAATGCTCGATTTCTTTTTTCAATTTGCAGCAGTCCTCGGTATCATGTTTGTGATCCTTGTGAAAAGAGCAGTACTTGTTCTTGTCTCGTTCTTCTAGGTCTCCTTTCATCTTGGTTGGCCAGTTGACATTCTCCCAGTTTGATATGTGTTTTAAGATGTCGGTTCGACTTGTTTTAGGGTTGTCTACTGTATGTACTTTTTCCTCATTACGCTAGTCATTCGCTCATGATTAGGTTGCGCTGATTGCGATTTCTTGGATTCCCGCTGTTTGGACTTAGTACGTTTGTCTCTCCGATGTTTCTTTGAAAAACTGTTGTCCTTTCGTGGTCCGCCATCTCGCCTTTTTTCATCTGTCCTTTCTAATTTCCTCAAATGGTTCTCCCTCTCCTACTCATTCTTTCTCCTCGCAACTTTCATTTTTTCAAGGGAGATATGTTTCTGTGATATTTTCAGTAAGATCGCCGTGCCTATTGGAGGTTTCAAGTTAAGGGAATCGAAAAAGGGGTCTCTCTTCAGTTCGACGACGAAAGTTGCAGCGGTTGTGTCATTGCTGCATCCATCAATCATCGTTAACTCGTTGGTGAAGCGAGTTACATACTCCCGTATCATTTCTTCCGGCTTCTGTCGAATGTGCAGGAGGTAGGGGGCCTTTCCTTATACGTTGGCTCCCAATGAATCTGGTAATGATAGCAGTGGCTAAAGCCTAAAAAGAGTCTATTAACCTTGTCGGTAAGCTGTTGAATCAGTTCATTGCTATGGACGTGAGACTGGTTGGGAACGTTTTGCACAGGATCGACTCCGTGGTTTTTTTTAGAGCCATCATGTGGTGAAAATGTCTAAGGTGGTCTGTTGGGTCGGTGGTACCATTGTACGCTTCAAATTTTGGCTGAGTGAACAATTTTGGCTGAGTGAACAATTTTGGCATTGTTTTCTTCACGAGCACGTCGAAAAATGGTGGCTTGGCTAACTCGTACAGTACGTTGGGATCCGTGACTCCGATCCTGTATGGGATCTCAGTAATCGTTCCGCCGCATTGTGGAGTCTTGTCTTGGTGGAGCTCGCTGCTCTCGACATTTCCCTATTGGGGTTCTGCTAGGGCTTCGACGCTTCCGTGCGTAACTCCTTCTACGGCTCTTTTTTTGTGCAATGTTCATCTTCTTTATGAGAGACTTATGTCGAGCTTGGGTCCAAGCTATGATTCGTTCGGTCCTGGATTCGGGCCTTATTTACGTCTCCTCATTGGAGGGCCTCGTCTGGGCCTCAGTAGTTAGCTTTATTCTCCGACCCAATAGATTGGGCGTTGTATTCTTGTGATGGATTTCTATGCCACTTGTACGGCCGCAATGTTCGGTCTATTTGATGTATCATCAAGTAGCATTGAATTTTTCATGGTAGTCTCCTTACAAATTCAGAAAACCCAACTAATTGGGAGTAAAACAATTTTCTCCCTACTTACTTTCTCTTCCGAAGATTAGCATTCAAGTCTTTCAAACATTACAAGTCCTTCGTAGTAATCATGTAATTCTTACCATTGCAGCCAAATAGTCAAACACAAATACATCATCAGGACTAGGACCTACCTAATGTATTATGCTCACCTGGTCTTACAATTGTGAGATACCGATGGAGAGTGGTTAGTATATTTGCTAAAACACATTAATTGAATTGCAAACCTTACTACTCATATTCTATGGGTTTGCTTGTTTTGATGATTTAGATTATTAATTATACCAATGATTTGGACACATATGCTTATGTCAGTCTTTAGATCAATACAATTAGGTGAACAAGAAAGTCAACACAAGTTCAATTAAGATACCAACTCAAGCCGACATTATGTTAACAAGAAAGAAACTATTGGCTATAAGATGAAAAAATTATGTTTCATAATGTGAGATTTACCAGCAATTCCTTAAGTGTTTACAAGTAAATGCTGATAGTCTGCACTGATTCAGCAAATGTTGTTCAATACATCACCACGACCAAGGCACCTCCATGGGAAGCTAAACACTCTACAAGACGAATTAAAAGTCTGTTGCAAGGGTTCGAGGACTGTAAGGTAATCCATGTCATGCGAGAAACGAATAAGGCAGCTGACAAACTCGCTAGTTTAATGCCAAATGCTGAGTTTATAGATGTTACTCCAAGCTCCTTTGCGGAGGACCTCAAAAAAATCATATTTGAAGATGCGAGTGGTAGAAAGTATATGCGAATGTAATAGTTTATTCTCTTTCTTTTAGTGGTCTGGGGAGCCCATTTATACCCCGCGCTTGCCTTTTAAAAAAAAAAAAAAAAAAAAAAACATCAAGAACGTACACACATTTCACTCTCTGCAGTAGAGTAGAGTAGATCCAAGAAGCAACAAAACCCAAAGTTGCTCCAACATTAAGAACAATAAAAATGTCATATTATAACAAAAAAATCAGAACATTTAAATCTTGAGATTCAAAAAACTCAAATAAATCTATCTCACTACTACTTTTGGCTTTTTCCACACAACCCAAGAACAGTAGGTCTATTAAAAATTGAACAAAAAACTACTACTACATCTTGAGTTTGCACAAGGCAGACTTGGGTTTAAGGTCCCTGCCATTTTTATAAAAGAATCGCAACAATACAAATCAAACCAAAATGAATCCAAACATAAAACACACTGATGATACCCATCAATTGAAATTTTAAGAGAAAGAGAAAACGGTTAAACCTTACCTTCAATTTATAGGGTTTTCAAATTATTCTTCTCCAAGTTTTCTCTTATAAACCTTTGATGTGAATGCTACAAAGAAATATACATGACATGAGAAAAACTTCGACATGTTACAAAGTAGGGTGTCAATGTGGATGATGAAGTAACCCTTACCTAGAAAGAGTTCGAGAAGAAAAAGCCACGGATAGGCAAGCTGGTTGCAAGAGGGAGGGGAAGATCAATGAGCAAAAATTAGAGGAAGAAATTCTTTATTTTAAAGAGGGAATCAAAGGTCAGCGCAGGGGAGAGAGAAGCAAGTAGGGTTTTGACGTTTCCCCTGATCTTAGGGAGAGAGAGGCGGGTAGCAGGGCGTCGACGGTCAGCGCAGGGGAGAGCTTTGCAATGAAGGGGAGAGGGCATTGAAGGTCGATTATGTTTTAGGTTTAGATTGAATATTTGGGGGAGAGGAGAGATAAGGTTGCACTAATGAATATTTTGGGGGAATGTCAATAGGCCTTCCAAATTTAGACAAATTTTTTATTTTATTTTTGAAGTCATTAAAAATTGACTTTTCATATCACAATTGTAAAAAGTGCCATTGGAAAATGCCATCAATGAGGATGTGTGGTGTCGTGAACTCCTATTTAGGATTGAGGTCTATCACGAAGTCTAGCCCAAATGGGCGAGACGACTTCTACCTAGTTCAAGTTCTCTCAAGGATTGAGCCAAATGAGTAAAGGAATCTAGCCTGTTCGAGCAGATATGGTTCCTCAACAACCCAACTCCTTTTCAAGATTGGGGTCTATCACGAAGTGTAGCTTAGATGGACGAGATGACTTCTTCTCAGCTCAAGTCCTCTCAAGGATTGAACCAGATGAATACAAGAATCTAGCCCGTTCAGGAAGAGATGGTTCCTCAACAACCAAACTCCTTTTAAAGATTGGGGTCTATAACGAAGTCTAGCTCAAACGGGTGAGATGACTTATTCCCAACTCAAATCCTCTCAAGGATTGAGCAAGATGAGTAAAGGAATCTAGCCCGTTCGGGTAGAGATGTATCCTCATCAACTCGAGTCCTATTCATGATTGGCGACTATCACGAAGTCTAGCCCAGACGGGGGAGATGACTTCTTCCCAACTTAAGTTCTCTCAAGGATTAAGTCAGTGCATGAATCAAGCCCGTTCGGGCAAAGATGATTCCTCAACAACCCAACTCATGTTCAAGATTAAAGTCTATCATGAAATCTAAATCTAGCTCAAACGGGTAGAGATGATTTCTTTTCAGATCAAGTCCTCTCAAGGACCGAGCCAGATGAACACAAGAGTTTAGCCCGTTCGAGTAAAATATTTCGTCAACAACCTAACTCCTATTAGGAAGTGGGTTTATCATGGAAGTCTAGCCCAGAGAGGTAGAGGTGATTCCCCTTCAACATAAAGTTGTCTTCAGGGCTGACAGGACTGCAAGTATATGGTACCGAATTCCAATCCAGCAAAAGATGGTTTCTTAAGCAACCTAACTATTGTACAGGGTCAGAGATCATCAATGAAGTCCAGTCTTCAATGCAAAGACAACTTCTATAGAAGCTCAACTACTAAGAGAGACAGTAATTATGTCACTAAGGGAACATAACCTAGACAAACAATAGGTGATGACCCTACAACTTAAATCTCACAGAAGATTAAGTTATTACCATTGTCAGAATATGAGCCATACAAGCCAAGAAATGGCTCTAGTTCAGACTAAAGCCCTACTTTAAGTGGGGTGAACACACCCGTCTCCTCGGCCTAATCTAAGCAAGAATTGGAAATGGAAAATACAATAGCTATATCACAAATAAAAAGAAAAAGGAAAATTATCTCAGTAATAAATTTTTTCAGTACGAGAAGTCGCTCATGCAGCGGGAGTAGAGTCGGGAACATCTCCTTGAAAAACAGAGTCAGAAGTGGCTTTGTGGGCAGCAGGATCCAAAGCAGACTCTGGAACATCAAGGTGGCAACCATTTTCGTGACACCCAAACTGGCTTCAGGGCCACCTTGCGGACCAGAGGAATACTCGTCTACCTCCTCGAATTGAGCGTAAGCAAGAGGCCTGTAAGCAGAAAGATCCAAACCGGCCCTCGCGATCTGCTCCATATAATCCAATAGATCTAGCCCCTAGCAACAACCTCATGGGTCTGAGCATTATTGACAGCCTCGACAAGTTTTTTCTTTCTGGCAACCCACTGTGCCTTCAAGCTATTCAGTTCCCCAACTGCCATGGCAAAGCTCTCTTCAAAGTCCACCAACTTCTTGACCATCTCGTCGTGACGTGCACGCTCGGAGTCAAGCTCTTGGGTGAGTATAGAAAGTTGTTCCTATAGGGGCTCTTTAAGCCCCTTTTGGGCGAACTGCCTCAATTCGCTCACTATCCAATGCACTCTTGGAGTCAGCGGCAGACTTCAACATTCGACAAGTGCTCAACAAATGCAGTTTGCTCATTTATCGCCATGTCCTTATGTTCCTGTGTGTCTTTCAGCTAGCGTGTTGTTCAAACCCCTCTCGGCTTTATCCAACTGAACTTCCAAATCAATCCAGGCAACGAACTGCTCGGTCAGCGAGTTCGCCTTGTTAAGGGCATCAAAGAGTTGCACCTCTTGATCGATGAACTTTGTCTCCAAGGCAAAGAACTTGTCCCATACAGACTCCACCTCGGTACCTGCCATACCAGTATGAATCAGGTGAGCCATCCTCTGGTTGAAAAACAATGCACCTATATAAACGATAAAACACGACAGAAAACCAAGTGACAAATCAACTGAGTTGCCAACTTACCCGCATCAGAAGCTATTGCCCATGATTGAGGTGCATCCACGTGGCCACCTTCTCAACCGACATCTGGCCAGCCAACTAAGAGAAAACCTTATTCATCAAGTCGACAGTAACAGTCCTGTGATCCAACCCTTGATGCCATGTATATTGCTAGCCAGAACTCAGGAAAGCACCCACCGAGGCACGAGAACCGACCCCAGTGACAGTACAAAAAGTTCAGAGCCAGAGGCCAATCCCTTCTCTCCCCCACACCTCCTGAGGGAGAGGACTCAGCAACTTGTTTCCGCTTATCAGCAATAGTGGAAGGAGCCTTAGACAACACTCCAGTTCCTAGACTAGTGGAAGGATTGCAGGCAGTACGCATAGGAGCAGATTGTCCTCATCAGTAGATAGGCCAGGGGTAGTGACCTCTGAAGCCAACCACTCCGTTCCTGTTTCAGCATCAGCTGAGCCCCCCAGTGACTCCTCATCAATGGTTAGGTCACAAAATCCCACTGCACGCTCTTGGGAGCAGTAAGAGGATGCTCTTGGAGTGATGGGGAAGAAAGCAATCCCCTTATAGCTTTCTTCTTTGACGAGCTAGGCATCTTCAACACCTTTGTCTTCTGAGACCTAGGTGCCTGCACTTTGACAACCGAATAAGAACCAGTAGGGGCAATCAGGGCCTACCCCACGCCACTGGTCTCACTGGAAAACAAACCATTTTGCCTTATATTATTCTGATGAATAACCTCCAAGATAAGTATCGACGACAGAGTGAGGAAGTCAACTCTCATTTTCTCATTTCAGGATAAAGGATGACAGGATCATGCAGCCCTAATCAGAAACAATGAATAAGTCAGACAATGACAAATATTAAACAAAAAGTAAAAAAGAAGTTATAGTGGTCCCCAAAGTGGCGGAGAGCCCGCAAACCATTGAATGTGAAGTACCCAGACTTCACAGAGGCATAAAAGCAGTACAACTGCCAATCCTTAAGGTCATTGAACTAACAAATTAGACAACGTGGATTCACCTATCAGCAGAAGCCATGCTTATGATGGAAGTCAAGTAATGAAGCAATTTCATTGACAGGTAGAGCTCGACATCCTTTGCCCAGATCAGAGTAGCGATCTGTATACTCCACCACTCGGCACTATTTGAGCCGGGGCAATGCCCAAGTATGACAAGTAGAGCCAGATGGCGCCTGGAACAAGGAAGCGCAGGCCAGCCTAAAACATAGTCTTGTACAGTCAGATGTGCCACTCTGCTTGAAGAAAATGAGAGTCACTTCCCGAAATGAACGACAATCCCAGATCACTAGGGATTTCATATTGCTGACAAAGGGCACCCAGGTCCTCCCCAGACAAAAGTGACCATCTAAAAAAGTCTAGACAGCCTTGGCGCCAATCTCGCGAGAAGTCTAATTGCATAGACATGGTTTAATAAAAACTTGAGTTTAATCAAGCCGAAAAAGTAAAATACAGAGACCAGAAAGAAGCTCTAAGAAGGTAAAAGTAAAACTCCCCTAAAATAGGCTTATATAAGTTTGGTGCATAGGGGAGATGATTATCTAATCGCTGCATAAACATTAAATGCACTGTGGAAGCCGAAAAATGCTAAAAATATGTCATCATGGCACACCACAAACCCTCACAGACTATGAGTCAGTGGCCCAGTGCGCAGACCCACTAACTAGGGGGAGTAGTTGTGAGAAATCAATCAGTCATACGATCACAACAGTACATGTGGCATGCGTCAACCCTAACATGAGAAAGGCCTCAACACGGTCTCGAGTAGGCCCATTCATAAACTATTGTTCAGCCTGTAAGTCTAGCGCCCAAGCCAAAGTCATGCTAGCCCAAGAGGCCAGGTCTTGGGCCTTGACCCAACACAACAAGGCCTGAACACAAATCTCTGAGCTGCCATAGGCCCGAGATCTACTCACACAAATCGGCTCTTACCCCAATCAAGCATTGGGTCCTAAACAGAGCCAAATGCCGAAGAGATTCAGTCATGCACATGTAAGATCCTGGGCATGATCTCCTCCCTCCATCACGCCTTTGATAACAGGGACAATTGAGAAGGGAACACTCGCTATAAAAGGTGATCAAAGGGAAGAAGAAAGATATGCATACACTTTGCTAATTACATCGAGCCTTCGTTCTTCCTTGCATTGTTACTTGACTTAAGCATCAAAGTGCGTTCGGTTACAAATACGGTGGTCCCTGGCTAACCATAGTTCATTTTTGTACGCTCGAGATCAGAAAGATCAACAAGGACATATTTGGACACATCTATAGACTTGTTTAAGATTGCGTTCCTTCCATGTAGTCCAACAAATAGCACAAGGTGCTAATTTCCAACGAAGTTTACCATTAAATGTCAAGGGAAGCCTCCAACACCTCAAGATGGCCTCCAGATAACCTTTATGGAATAACACTTCCTGCATTGGGATAATTTACATTTTTTTGTTTCAAATATTTGCATTAATACGAGAAAATTAATACAAGGGATGTTGGGCAGAGATAGTCTAAAAAACAATCAAGATAGGGGAGTTTAAAGGCACAACAATTCCTCTCACCTACACCACCTATCTTATTTCTTTAATTTTATTTTTCACCTACTAACCCACACCACCGCCCTTCTTCTTACAACATCTTCTTATTCTCTACATCTTTTTCTTTCATTTATCTTCTTCTCTTCACTTCTATTTTCCCTCCCCATCCAGGCGCGCCCCTAAAGTAATCGTCACATATCCTTTCCATTCCCTCAAATCAAAATTGAAGACGAAGTTAAAGAAGGAGAACTAGAGCCTTTAAAAGATTCAACCTAGTCCGATCAAGATCTCGACCTCGATTCCTTCGTCCACCCTCTCCCTCTTCTTCTTTTCCTTCCCTTCTCTTTTTATGTTTTATTTTTTCATCGCACTTGTGGCGACCTATGCGATGATGGGCTTCCCACTCGCAAAGGCTGCTGCGAAGGAAAAAAAATTTGACCCTTTTGGAGGCCCCTGCTAGTGAAAAACTCACAATCGCAGAGGCCGCCGTGAGGATGAGGAAAAACAAAAAAAGGAAAGGGGAATGAAAAGAAGAAGATGTCGACGACTTGTGCGAGAAGAAGAGAAACTGGGGAAGGAGACGAATGAAAGGGGCGACGACCTATGCGAAAAGAAGAGAAAGTGGGATGATGATGGTTGTTGGGGCTTTGTGGACGTTACAATTGCCACAATCGCAACCCCATCTCTTTTATCTCTACTCCCGCTAGTCGTCTCTCACCATCCGTTGCAATCAATCGCTCCCTTCCATGTTGTTGTTATTGCGGGAAGGGAGAAAGATTTAGGTTTGCCTATTATGGTTTGAGTGGAAAAGAAATGTGGTGTGGAACAGAAAAAGAGTGGTATGGAAAAGAAAAAAAATTAGATGAGTGGTGTGGGTGAAAGGAATATGCGATGCCAAATAGTCAATGTCAAAATTAAACAACTGAATGCAAAAAGGAAAACAAGGTACAAAAGTAAAGTAAGCTCTTCCAGTTGACTACGTAATCCTCAAAATAAATCATTCTAAAGTTAAAAAAAAACTACCCACTCTGTCTCTTCCATTTTTTTTTCCTTTTAAGTAAACTCAAAGGAACATTAACTGTTATTGATTTGCTCCTTTAAGGTTAAATTCTGCCCTTAAGAGTATTTTTGCATGACCCCCACCCGCCTCTAACAAAGGGCCAGTTTACATCATCAACTGAAACCCACCCTCAATCATCATCAATACACAAAATATGGAATCCTATTTTTATTTCTGGCCGATTAAAATTACCAGTATCGCCCACAATATGACTCCAAAATATTTGTTCAAGTTCTGATTCCAACTCCTACAAAACCTCCAAACAACCTATATCGATAGACCCCAATCCTTGCGCAGACCACTCAAATATTCATCGAATATCACTAATGTATTGTGCATTTTTCCTTTGAACTTTCCGGAGATGATCATGCTAGATTTATCATGCGAAGAACATACTTTGGCAAGAGATGTGTTACACAGTAAATGTAATAGTTCATTTCTTTAATTTCTTGAGTTTGGGCTTGCTTCTTTTTATTTAGACATTTCCTAAATTTACTCAGTATCCTATCAAGTGTGAGTTTTTTGCTATTGGTTGGTGGTGCTCCAATTGAATTCGTCGGGACTTTAGGGGGTAATCATCATGGTCATATGTCACCGATCTTGTTTTCTATTGTAGTGGAGGTTCTTAGTAAAGTAGTAGCAAATGCTATGGAAACAGGTTTACTATTTGGTTTTCAAGCTTTCTCCAAGGGATGCATGATTGCTCACATACAATTTTTCAACAATACCTTCCTTTTTATGGATGATGATATATCTCATATGGAGAACTTGAAATACATTTTGCAATTGTTTTAGGTGTGTTCAACACTTTCAAAGAATGTGGTGTATGAAATCAGTGAAAGTACTAGGAGTATCATGTGTATTGAGGTGTTGGGTTGTCAGGTTAGTATTTTGCAAAATATTTACTTGGGTCTACCATTAGGGGGAAAAAACAGAGGTAAAAACTAGTGGGATCCGATGGTGGAGGCAATCGGGAAGAGTTTGGCCATTTGGAAAGCTAAGTTATTGTCCAATGGTGGTAAGTTAGTGCTGATAAGGAGTGCCTTAGCTAGTGCTTATTTACTATATGTCATTTTCCATATACTTGTTTCACTAGCCAAGAAGATTGAGAGCATTATTAGAAACTTCTTATTGTGAGGGAGTGAGGAGATAATGGTATCCATGTTTAAAATTGGTTGTTTACCATAGGAGGTGGATGGTCTTGGTATTCGTCCTATATAGATAATGAATGAAGTGTTCCTAATCAAGTGGTTGTGACGACATTGTACTAAGAGGGTAGGTTTTTGGAAAGAGGTTATAAAAGATAAGTATGATCCCTTGAGGTATAATTGGCTTCCTAGGCACCCAACTTGTTCGTATGGTTCTGTGAGGATGATTGCACCCAGATGTTGAGGTGGTTTTTGGAAGAGTAAATGAAGATAAATTTTTTGTTGATGTGTGGGTTGGGGATAATGCTCTTATACACCAGTTTCCAAGCTTGTATGCATTGTGTAATTAGAAGTGTGGATTGCTAGCAAGAGTTTGATCGTTAGGTTGTTGGCATGATGTATTGGGTTGCTCTTTCTAAATGGAAATTTCGTGAATTTGTGGATGTTTCTAGTATTTTGGATAGTATGTTGTTGGGTTTGGATCATGATTATTGGGTGTGGAAGGATGAATGTATTTCGGTAAGCTTGCATTTCTCTAGGTTGGCGAGAGAAAATCTTGTTTTGGGAGTGAATAACAACTATCTATGGAATTGGTTTGGACGAAAAGAGTTCCATTTAGAATATCTTTCTTCATGTGAATGGCGTTGTAGACCAAGTTACCTACCAAGCAGAAGCTAATGGACAAAAGTATAGAATTGATGAAATGTGCTCAATCTGTATGGTAGAGTTAGAAAACACCTTCCATCTTCTCCTCCATTGCAGTAGGGCTAATGGGTTTTGGTCATATTTCATGGCTCTTTTATATTAGGCATCGGTAGAAGGATGCTCAAGTGTTGAAGAGTCTCACATCATTTTTCGTCAAAAAGGAAGGTGTTGTGGAAGAAATTCCCTTTTGCCTTTTGTTGGACTCTGTGGAAAGGATGCAATAATAGAATTTTCTACAATAAGGGTTCAGATTACGAATTAGTATGCATGGAGGTTTTGATGTTTGTGGTGTTGGGTTTCTTATCATCTTTCTTTCGAAGTGATGTTCTTTGATTTATTTTATGCTAGTCAGAAATCATTAATATTGGGTCCTTAATGTTATTAAGGTCGCCAATGTTTTTATTCACTTAATAACATCTCATCAATAAATAAAATTTCCTTTAAAACAAAGGAGAATGCAAATAATAGGTATTTGTTGCCAAATCTAGGTTTTCAGGTCACTTATAGTTTTGGATCAATGGGAACTACCCTTATTGGTAAACAAGTTGCTTATTAACTTCCAACTTATAATACCTCTTGGGACTCTATGCTAATTATGGATCGGAAATCCATGCTTATGAATTTGTAGGTTTATTTAATTTAATTTTAAGAGTTGAGAAAGTAATTGTTAAATTTTATCAAATGCCAAATATATGTCCTTCAACTATCAAATTAAGGAAATGCAAATATCATATTTATTATGACAATACACATGATGTATAGCTCCAGTGTTTTTTTTATCATTACTACGACCACTCAATCTTTTTACACGTCATCAATATAAATTTTTGTTATTCTGATCGAATAATGAAAAACAAATGCCTTATGTTATGCTAAGTGAGTAACGACTTGAGATAGTATGTTTATATATTCATGTGTTTTATATTTAATAGCTTACTCCAGTATACAATAATATTCATTGTTTGTGTTGTACACATATTGTTTAGAGCGGTAGGAAAAAAAAATCAGTAATCATGATTACTCCCGACTAATCTCATCTTGCTCTTGAAAAGCGATTAGGATCCGATTAACGAATTAGTTGCATAGCATATGAACATCAGTTTGTATCATTGAATAACAATAAACTTGGCATAACCAATCTTTTGGTTAACATAGGTATCAATTCTACATTTTCCATAATACATATCATTTGACGAACACAGGTAATGGAAACCTAATAAAATTCAACAACAAAAAGTGTTCCCTATATATGAGAAAGCCCCATCTGAAGACAACTAAATGAAGGAGTACTTTAGTTTTTGGAATTACTTATTGAGGCAATTATAGACTATTAAAATAGAAAATAGTTAAGAAAAATAGCTCCATACACAGGAAAAGCAAACAAAAAAGAATGAGCAGTAAAAATTATATTAAACATGAGTGATGGTGAGCTTTGAAATCAAATTGAAACTGATGAGACATCAAACACTAATTCAATCATAGTCGTACACGTGGCATAGACTAACCTTAGCATGTAAAAAGCTCTAGCGCATCCCCGAGCGGACCCATGAACGAGACTATTGTTTAGCTCGCAAGTCAAGCACCTAGGCCGAAGACACACCCGCCCCAGAGGAAAGGGTCTTAAGGCTTGGCCCAGGACAATAAGGTCCGAACAACGAATCTCAAAGTTGTCATTGGCACAAGATCCAATCGCACAAAATTAGTTCTAGCTCAATCAAGTTGGGTCCTAAACAGAGCCAAGTGCCAAAAAACTCAGTCATGCACATGTAAGATCTTATACGAGATATCCTCCCTCTATCACCTCCACGATCGCAGGGACAGTTGGGGGAGGGAACACTCGCTATAAGAATCGGTGAAAGGAGGAATAAAGGTACACAAGCATTCACACCGATATTTACACAGTCTTCACTATTTCTCGAACCGATATCTAACTTAAGCATCAGAGTGCCTTCGCCATCACAACGGTGGTCCTTCGTTTAACTGCTGCTCATTTTTGCAGGCTTGATATCGGGATCAACAAAGACAGATCTGAAGGCATTAGTTTGCCTCTGTCTATGGGAAAAACAACAATAAGTTTTTTCTGAAACGGAGATACAAAGTTTTTCTAAGCTAAGTAAATAATAACGAAATGGTCACCAACACTAGATCTCGAGCTGAGCAAGACAAAGCTCTGGCTGAAAGTCCAACCATCGAGCCAAATCGATTTGATCAAGGAGGCTGAGCGACCGCACAGCCCAGCCATAAAGGCGACAGAGGCTGCCCCTGACATGAGTTTGATTTCACTTCACCTAGACCACTTAATGAGGGTGGTGGAAAAGATGACTCGAGGACAACAATGGCGATATGAGGCTAACTGAGATCTGCGAGGACCTCAGATCCAATAGCATGTCTGGGAGGGTGTAAACCCCTGCAGAAGAACAAAGAGCCTAACAAAAATGAGGCCCAGGATAGGGTCACGAGGACCACACCCCGAGTATTAACAAGACCATGGTCGAGAACCCAATCCGACTAGGGGCGTTTGACCCTGATGTCCTATACAATCTCTCAGAGATCATAAGTGCCCATCTTCCTAAGAAGTTTTTCCCATCAAAACTTCAGTATTATGACGGAACGTCAGATTCGTCAGACCACTTGCAACATTACGACCACGTGATGGTACTTAATGAAAGTTCAGTGGCCATTTTGTGTCAAACGTTTCTTACCAGCCTGAAGAAGGTTGCATTGACATTGTTCCACAATCTCCAACCCAAGTCCATCAGTCATTCCAGGACCTGGCAAAGGCGTTCATCACCAGATTTGTTGGGAGCCAACGAATCAGGAAAGAGCCTAACTATCAGTTGAGCCTCACGCAGAAGCAGGGCGAGACCCTCAGGGAGTATGTTACTCATTTCAACAACAAGCTGACCTTAATAGACAGATGCAACGATGACACATCAGTCACTATTTTCACCTCCGGTCTCCGAAGAGGTCAGTTTTACACCTACTCACCTTGAAGCCCTTGGCGAGTATGGCGGGATTGCTAAGAAGCCCCCAGAAGTACATCACCCTAGAAGAAATGTGGCTACCAGGAAGGGAGGAAGCAAGCCAAATCACTCCTCCAAAGCCAAGGACAGGGATTAGAAGGGGGACAGTTCCAAGCAAAAATGAGGCAAGAACAAAAGCTGGCTCGGCCAAGCAAAGTTGTTAAAACTCAGTGGCTCTAGGTACCCCTACTACACCTGGCTCAACTTTAGTATGCCTGACATTTTATTCACCGTGAAAAAATGGCCAAACATCAAGTGGCCATAAAACTCAAAAGAGATCTTTCAAAATGGGACAAAGTAAGTACTACCCATATAACAAGGAAATAGGTTGTAACAACCCTGTTTTTCCAAAACTACTTAAAATTTTATTTACTTTTCTTATTTAGACTTCAACAATTTAATGCCTTATTAGTGTTTGAATAATATCGCATAGTAAATTTATTAATCATATGCATTGGTTGATAAATTATCTCTAGAGCTTGCTAGAAATTTATTAGCTAAGTATTACATTTTTTTTTTGAAATTGTGATTTCTATTAATTAATGGATGATTAGATTAGATAATTATTCTAGAATGTGTGCAAATGGTAAGTTTGAGCTTAGACCCAATATTAACATATGGGCTTATGCTATTTTTCTTTTATTAGAGTAGTGGTGATAGGGTAAATATAAAAAGGGTTTATCTCATCTCTTTATGGCACTGAGTTGAGAAGAAATAAAAGAAGAAGAAAAAAATGAGAGAGGGAGATATGTTGAAAAAAGGAACAAGGAAGAACGGACGCCCACATGGATGGGTTTGCGTGAATCTGTGAGTAGTTCTCGCTCTTTTTGTGTGTTTCTCTTTGATATTTGTGTTTATGACTTTTTTGCAAATATTAGATCTTGTTCAGGCTCTTTGTATCATATTATGATTGCTCTTGTTGAATGTTGTGTGAGCAGACCTAGTTATTTGGATTCCTTAGTAGAGTTTTGGAATTGCTTGGTATTCGGGATAATTGAACTAATGTTCTTTGGAAATTTCTTGATTTGGTGTGTAATTGATTACTATATAGTTGTTATATTGTTGTTTTAGTTATGTGGATGTGATTGAAGTTAAATTGAGAAGTTTCAGATTGAAAATTTGGGTGAAGTAATTTAAACTTCTCTTGATAGAGCATGGTAAAGTGGATAAAAATTATTTTGAACATGTTGATAAAGTACATTTCATACTTGATTATTTAAATCTAAGTTAGGATTTCATTGATATGATTATATGGGTTGGTAGATCTTGTCATGAGCTTTCCGTAGGTATATAGAATATAAAATTTCAATGAGACTTGACGTAGTTATGACCAATCGAAGTTAGCCCAGTTTCCGCAAAAAGAGTGGTTTCTTGGAACTAGGGAGATCTATTGAAAAAATGGGAATAAGGAAGAGAGGATGCCCGCATAGACGGGTTTGCGTGGTGTGCATGCCAAATCTATGAGTATTTCTCACTTTTTTTTTGTGTTTTTCTTTGATATTTGTGTTTATGATTTTTTGCAAACATTAGATCTTGTTCATGTTCTTTGTATCATATTATGATTGCTCTTGTGGAATGTTGTGTGAGTAGACCTAGTTATTTGGATTCCTTGGTGTAGAGTTTTTTATTTGATTGGTATTCTTGATAATAACTATAGTATATTGTTTTATTTATGTGGATGTGATTGAAGTTTCATTGAAAAGTTTCACATTGAAAATTTGGGTGAAGTAATTTGAATTTTCTCTTGATCAAGGTAAAGTGGATAGGAATTACTTTGAACATGTTGGTAGGGTACATTTCAAACTTGATTACTTCAATCTGAATTAGGATTTCTTTGATATGATTATATGGGTTGATAGATCTTGTCATGAGATTTCTGTAGGTGTATATAACATAAAATTACGATGAGAATTGACGTACTTATGATCAAGGAATGTGATTTTTTGAAAACTTTCACGAATTTTTTTTTTTCGAGTTACCGAAATTTCTTCGAAATCTGAAATATTTATTTCATACATTAGGCCAATTTCAATTTCCCTACATTTTAACTCGTTTTAACCTTAGTTTAGTATTACAATTTTGTTATATAAGTGATGCTTATGCAATATATTGTTTGTATGACATTGTGAGTCTTATGGTACTATTTATGTAGTATATAAGAGTTTAAAAAGCTTAAATTATATTGATAAATTCAAACTTAGAACCGAAATTTTTACATTTTTTATATACACAATGATATATTTCTTAAAATCAACTTATCGAAATTACCTTAAAAAACGAAATCACAATAGCTCGTAGCTCCGTTTTTGACATCGTTTTCACCGCGGGAATCTTTTTCTTGAGATCTATTTAATAGAAGTTTGATTTTCTAAATTTATAAAAATTATATTCTTACCCTGAACTCCTTTATGCCTTGATATGCATATTTTTAGTCTATAATTGTATTTTGAAGTATGTGGGTTGTACTTGCAAGTACTCATTGAGCATTGAGCATTGAGCATTGAGCATTGAGAGAGGCGATATTGAGGCGATTTTGAAGGGTAGTCTGGGCATTTTTTTAATTGAGGATCTCTCAATCGTGGCCGCTCCAAGAAACTGGGAATCAATCCAGACCTTTGCTTTATTGTAACGGCCTGGTAAACCCTAAGCGATCCGCCGATATTGGCCGGCCTCAGGTCGCCCGGATTCGTGCGCCACCTAGAGGCTGTCTGATCCGATACTTTCCCATCGTCCCAAGGCGGACTGCCCCGATTTCCGAAGTGCCGATACATGAACTGTACTAACCGGGATACACGAACTGCTTTGCAGTTACACGAATTATTTTGGCCGATACACGAACAGTTTTGCCGATACATGCACTGTTCGGATCCAATACAAGTCGTCGTTACGACACAGCCGATCCTCCGGATGTGATGTCAGTGCCCTCAGCCGACATCCCTCCCTCCACGGGTCCTGGACATGGGGAAACAGTGGCTGGTCACAAGCCCTCTTTTGCCCAGATTTTGGGAAAAATTTTGGTTGATGACAAAGCGGAAACCACGGTTGAAGGAACTCGATTCCGTAAAGAAGGGGCGCCAGCCATCGGAATCACGGCAATGGATGAAGTACGGGGAGAAGCTTTCATGGAAAAACATGTGATTGTTCTAAAATTCTCTAGTTACCGACCTACTTTGGCAGATATCCGCGACTCAATTTGCAGAACTTGGGGAATTTTGGGCGATTTTTCGCTTGGTTTACTTAATCAGCGGCACGTGTTGGTGCGACTTCAATCTGAGGTGGAAGCAAAGAAAGTTCTGTCGCGAGACTCTTTTCTGATTCGTGGAGTTCGGTTCAAAGCTTTCCGTTGGCATGATGGTTTCAGTCTGAAGGAAGATCCAATCTCAGTGCCTTTATGGGTAGAGTTGCCTAACCTACCTCTGCATTTATTTCATCCCCCTATTTTAAAAGCAATTGTGAATTCTTTTGGTGATTTTTTGCGGATGGATGACCACACTCGATGCCTGTCACGTCCGGGCTTTGCCTGTGTTTGCGTGGAGATGACTTTGGCGGAGAAATTACCAACTAGAGTTTGGATTGATAGGGCCAATAATAGGGGTTTCTGGCAAAAGATCGAATATCCAGGATTCAAATATTGTGACTTTTGTTCTTTGATAGGGCACCAAGAGGAGTTTTGTAGAAAAAAGCTAAGTCTTAAGGGTGGAGGGAGAGCCATTGACTTAGGCAAAGCGGAGAAGGTGTTAAAGCCGAAGGTTGAGCCAATCACTGTCAAGCAACAATATGTTCCCGTTCTCAACAAAGCTAAACATCCCAATTCCTCAGTGGGTCCGAGCGGGGCCAAGAATAGCCAGGGGAGGAGATTAATGAGGACGATGGGGAGAAGAGGCCTGTGGTCATGGATCCGATTAAGGTGGTGTTGTCAAACAAATTTGAGTCACTTACGAAAAATTTTGATGTAGAAGAGAGTGAGCACCAAGTACATGACAATGCCGAGCTCGTTCCAGAATCTACGGAGGAATGCCTGCTTGAGGCGGGGTATACAATTGCGGAGATTGCACAGGCTACTGGACATAAAGCACAGCCGGCACCACATCAAGATGAAGTAATTTCAGGGCCGAAGAATAGTCCTTCCGACGATATGAACATAAGCAATATTGACAGCATATCTCCTCATCATCAGGCGGCAGTGTCGCAAGGTGCGGCAAGCACTTATACAGGCAAGGACGAAGTGGGACAACCTGCCAGCCCAGCGGTGAAATCTGCACCGGCTCAGCCAGCTCATACTTCCACCCCGCCTATGATCAGCATTACCACAGGGGCAGTGGCACAGCCGGATCTCGGCACCATTCAGCCCAAGGCCTCAGCCAGCCCAGGGCCCCAGCCAGACCACGGCCCCAGACAGACCATGGATCCAATCCGACCCCAGACAGAACAAAGCCCAATACAGGGCACGACCCCGGTCATTTCACGGCCTGTTCACGGCCCCAACCAGTTCACGGCCAGACCACGGCCCCAGACTCTCCCCAGACAGTCCACGGCCCCAAAACAGGGGACGTGTTAGCGCCTGATTCGACTGCAGTTGCTCCTCGCCCCGTGACGCAAACCATGATGACTGTGACACATGATGTAGGGGCCGGAACAGTGAAGCCGACAGTACTGGAACAGTTGACAGAAATCCTTGCCAAGCGAGCACAACCTGCAGTAACTTTATCCGACCCTGAGGTCACAGGGAACGAACAGGACGGGAGCGTTTTGTATGATGTCGCCATCCAGCTGTTCAAGGAAAGCCATGCCTTGCGAAAACAGAAAAAATAATGAACATTAATACTCTAGACGGCGCCGCAGAAGATAGTGACGAGGCTGCGTCGGATTCGGAGTTGGGGCCAGAATCAAAAGCTATCAAAGATTTACTCTTGGGGGCCCAATCCGACGTGGATCTTTAGAACAAAGTCAAGTTGGCGGTACCTAAGGGAAATCGTCGTCAGACTAAGAGGGGTCAAATATCCTCCCGTGTTTAAGATGATGGAAAATTTTATGTTTTGGAATGCTCGTGGGGTTGGCAATAAGGCCACGAGGAGGAGGTTACAAAATTTGGTCGTGGACCATAAAGTCAGAATTCTTATGATTGCGGAGCCTATGATTGATGCTAGTAGATTCATGGAGATTGGTAACAAACTCCACCTTGGCGGTTTTGCTTCGAATGACACGTTTGGCGGCAAGATTTGGATTCTTTGGGATACCTCTCTTGCCCTTTCGGTGGTGGACATGTCGGATCAGATCATCCATTGTCAAGTAACGGACTCTGCCTCACGAAAATTTTAATTTCTTTTGTTTATGCTAAATGCTCTGTGGATGAAAGAAGGGATCTATGGTTGAATATGGCCAATTTTGCTGCAAATCATGATACTCCATGGATGGTCGGAGGTGATTTTAATACTTATTTGCATTCGGGAGAAAAAGTGGGGGGGATCGAGCCGTCCCTGGCAAGCATGTTTCACTTCTCCGACTGTATTGAAAACTGTGGCTTAATTGATTGTGGATTTTCGGGTCCTCGACTCACTTGGTGCAATAACAGGCGAGGCAGTGAGCGTATTTGGGCTAGACTTGATAGGATTTTTGTCAATTCAGCTTGGTTAACAGATTTGGGTAGTCCGAAAGTGGAACACCTCAGCAGAACATTTTCAGATCATTCTCCGCTATTGGCTTCCATGCCTACTCAATCAAAAGTCGGTTTTGCTCCTTTTCGATTCCTTAATATGTGGACGACCCATCCTGAATTTCTGGCTCTGGTTAGGGACACGTGGTTGACTGACATGGGTACCATGAGACCCATTGATAGAGTGGATGCCAAACTTAAATTGACTCGTAGAGCTCTTATACAGTGGAACAAGACAGTCTTTGGCAATGTTTTCAGCAGAATCCGAGCTCTAGAAGATGAAATGCAACAGTGGGAAACAACGCTTTTGGCAGGTTTTGCAAATAACAGTACTAATGGTCTAAATACTGATGCTAATTGGGATGTCCAGGCTTGTTGCAACCTACATCGCTGTCAGGCAGAATACAGATTAGCCCTCAAACAGGAGGAGCTTTACTGGATTCAAAAATCAGGTGAAAAGGAGTTTAAGGAGGGGGATGCATGCACTAAATACTTCTTTGCTTCCACCAAGTCCAAACAAAAACGCCGAGCCATCAACCATATTACTTTACTGTGTGGTAGAATTACTTCGGATCCTGGTGAGATTCTCGACAAAGCCAATCAGTTTTTTGCCAATCTTATGTCCTCTCAAGGACCTTGTATGGTGGATATGGATTTGCTAAATTGTATCCCGAATTTGATGGAGCCGGATCAATGTGACACTTTGGTTAAACGACCTTCTTTGGCGGAAGTGAGAAATGATGTTTTCGACATACCCAAGAATAGTGCGCCAGGACCGGATTCCAGTCTTGTTGGGAGGTCTTGGGTACGAATATTTGGGAGGCGGCTAATCAACTTTTTGAAGGGGAGGCGATGCCGAACTCATTTTCGGAAAATTTCATGGCTTTGATTCCTAAGATTGAGAACCCAGGCTCTTTTGCAGATTTTCGCCCCATCAGTTTGTGCAATTCGATTTATAAGATTTTCAATAAAATTCTATGCAATAGACTGGTAGATATCTTGCCAAGGTTAATTTCTCAGGAGCAGGGGGCTTTTGTCAAAGGCAGATTCATTGGCGAAAATATTGGCATGGCGCAGGAATTGACTAGAGACATTAACAGGAAGGTCTTTGGTGGCAATGTGGTGCTGAAAATTGACATGGAGAAAGCATATGACAGAATGGAGTGGAACTTCTTGCTCGCAGTGCTTAAAAAATTTGGCTTTACTGGTAGAATTTGCCACCTCATCTCCAACTGCATTGCTTTTTGTGGCTTTTCGGTTCTGCTGCAGCGAGCCTACAAAGGTTTTTTCAGGTCCACTAGGGGTTTAAGGCAAGGATATCCTCTTTCTCCGTTTCTTTTCATTATTGCCTCTGAAGTGTTGAGTAGGGGATTGAAAGCGGCTTTTGAGAACGGAAAAATTGGATACTATTATACTCCCAGGACCTGCAATCATATTTCTCATCTTCTGTATGCAGATGACACCCTAATATTTTTAAATGGAAGAAAGTCCTCAATTATGGGATGCATGGATTTCTTGCGACGATACTGTTTGACCTCGGGGCAGAAAATAAATGAGGGTAAAAACTCTTTTACTTTGGATGCCAATGCAGAAGTGGAGCGAATTGTGGTGTTAAAAAGTTGTACCGGTTTCCAGTTTCACACCGCTCCATTGAAATATTTGGGTGGGCCAGTTTTTCAAGGGAGGATTAAAATTTCATATTTTGAAGACTTGATTGCTAAAATTCAAGCTCGTATTCAGGGATGGAAGGCAAAATTGCTATCTCCGGGAGGCAGATTAATCTTGATGAAGCATGTCCTTAGCTCGATTCCCATTTATATTCTTAGTTCCATGTGTGTACCACGGACAGTTCTATCTCGGATTAATAGGTTGTTGGCGGATTTCTTTGGGGGATTGTGAAGGCCGACTAAAGAAAAAATGGGTGTCATGGGATAATATTTGTTTTCCACAGGCGGAAGAAGGTTTGGGAGTTAGAGACCTGACGATTGTGATGCAGGTTTTTCGAGCCAAGGCCCTTTGGAGACTTATTACTTCAGATTCTTTGTGGGCTACTTTTATGAGGAGCAAATACTGGTTACATGGAGTTGCGTTGAATAGTCAACCTGTGAAAGTTGGGGCTTCCCCATTTTTTAAAGAAATTATGCTTTGGAGGCCTTTTATTTCTTCTAACTTGCTTTGGCGTATTGGCATGGGGGATATCAGTTTTTTTTAGGAGAATTGGAATATGGTGGCTTCTTTCAGGAGGTCGGCGGCATTGGTTAATCGAGGATTTTGGCCTTCAGTTAGCGAGGTGATTTCAACAAATTTTGAATTGGTCCATCCAGATATCAGAAGCATGGCGCATAGTCTTTTTGCAGATAGATTACGTGTTGAGGCCCATGAGGGGGATACGTGTGTATGGATTCCAAACTTGAATGGGCTCTTTTCCCTTCAGTCGGCCTATGAATTGCTTCGAAGACATGGGAAAGTTACTGCATTAAGTCAGTCGATTTGGCATGACCTTCTTCTTTCCAAAATATCAGTCTTTGTTTGGAAATTACTCCGTAGAGGGGTACCAGTGGATGGGGAGTTATACAGATGCGGTTTTAGTCTGGCATCTAGATGTCGTTGTTGTAGCTTGCCAAGGTGTGAATCCTTGAATCATCTCTTTCTGGATGGAGAATTGGCGATGCAGGTGTGGAGTCACTTTGACAGGATTTTTGAAGTACATATACGGCGACCAGCAGAAATCTCAACGGTGCTAGTAATTTGGTTCAAGAGAGCTAAACGTAATTCACAGACAGGTGTGTTATTCTTTCTTACTCCTATGTTCATTTTATGGGAAATTTGGAAACAAAGATGCAAATGTGTTTATGAAAATGCTCCCCCAAATCCTGCCTTTGCGATTTTGAACATTAGGCGTCAGTTGCGATTGGCAAATAATTTTATAATCCCCAAGCAAGTTAGCAGTAACAAGGCCCCCTTACGGGCTTTGGGGTTGGATGTGCTCCCTGTTAGAAGGAAGTTCGTTAGAATTGTTTTTTGGCACCCCCCACCCATAGATTTTGTTGCGCTTAATGTGGATGGATCCTCCCGCAAGGGCAAGGCATCTGGCGGTATGATTATTAGAGACCCTCGGGGTTACTGCGTTGTGGGAAAACAAATATTTTTCGGTGCAGGAACCAACAATAAAGCGAAAATTGTGAGGGCCTCCGCCTTTGTCTCGCCTGGGGTTTCAAAAAGGTGGTAGTCCAAACGGACTCGGAACTTGTTTGTGGTTGGCTCAAGGATATTTTGAAAATCCCCTGGCATTTGGAGAATATTTTGAAAGAAATTAAGTTGTTGGCAGCGACAATGACGTTAGATTGCCAACATATCTATAGAGAGGCCAATGCGGTGGCGGGTGCGTTAGCGGATAGAGCACAACGAGACCATAGGACTGCTTCTTTCGATGGGACTGATTTTCCTATGATAGTGGCAGGCTTATCAGGCTTGACAGATTGCATACGGCGTACATTCGCCATGGGGATGTGTAGAGGTAGTTTTTATGGGCATTCGCTGCTCTACCTGATCTTGCACTCCGGCTGCGAGGAATGTAAAGGCATTCAGCTGGGGCGAGAATGCGGATTGTGGGACGTTTGCGTCCCGCTGCTCGCTGTGTCATGCTGATGTTGGTTTGGACTGCAGGGACGCACCCGTAGGCGAAACAGGCCACCTGCTGGGTTATTGGCTGCACTGCAAGTGCGCCAAGAAATTTCGGTCTCTGCTTCCACTCTGTTTTTAGGCTCTGCCATGGGGCGAGAATGCGGACTGTGGTTTTGTTTGGCTTGCATAAACGCGCGAAACAGTTATGAAATGCACGTGCACTGGATGAAACATAGGCGTGTGCTGCGATGGCGAAGCTGCTAGAGCGTGGTCTGCGTTGCAGTGTGCGGGCTGGCTGGCTGGACAGTCGAGTGTTGCAATCGGATGGGTCATTTGTCTCCTTTCCGGATGCAATTGGTTAGATTATTTTGTTTTTGGTGTTTACAGCTTTTCTAGCTAGTATTAGCTTTGTATTCTGGAAACTGTATTCAGGACAAGTTTTTGTTCTGAATTTTGTGTGGTTTTTCAATACGGGTAACGTCGTAATGTACCCCCGTAGCGTTTGTAAGTCAATTTTTTATAAGTAATAAAGGTCTGGCATTCCATAGTTGCCCCTCCCCACTGGAGGTTAATTTAAAAAAAAAAAAAAAAGTATGTGGGTTGTGGTTTCCTAGTTATTCTTGATATGTTGATGGTTGAGTGATGTATGTTAATACATTATGTTGAATTTGGTGATTTTTATTGTTATGCATATTTTAGTTAATGCATTATGAAGAATTTGGATAATTGAATTGCTATACAAATTGTCTTCTCAAGGAGTGGCTTGATTGTCCTTTTGTTATAGAGCATTTGTTTATGAAAATGATATCTTTCCTCAAAGTATAGGTGGACATATATTGTGGTGGAATTATTATAAATGACAAAGTGTTATTGTGAAAAAATTTGAAAATATCATAATATATGATACTGACAAATTTGAGTCCTTAAATGTTAATTGTTTGGAATTTTATCACTTAAAACTATCACGCATCTTATTGTTTATGATTTCCCCTCTCCTATAAAGAAACTAAGTAACATTTAGGTTGGGTCTTGTGGATGTGGGACACCCTCTTTCTAATAGAGAAACTAAGTAACCTCGGGGTTGGTCTTGTGGAAAGGTGGTGGTTTTATGCTTAAAGATGTTCGATTATTTATCCGAAAAAAATATGATGCGACTTAAGTGCATTGATATCCCAAGAGTGGTTTTTATGTTACTCATATCCGATGATGCATGTTCGTATGTAATGTGTCCCAACTTAGATATGGATGACAGAGAAGTTCTCATTTTATATGAGAAATGCATACGGACATGTATGTTTAGCACGGAGGTGATGAGAATGTGGTATAGTCTATGTGATCAATCAATAAAAACAAATAATATGATTTAAACAAATAATTTATTGACACACATAACTGTACTAATTGATGAATACTGATTGGTTGAGAAATTAAATACTTTTTTGTTTCTAACCATTCCTTGTAGAATGGAAAGTCTATTAATGTTATGCAGGTCAGGCTTATCATGGTCAACCTCTACAATGTGAGATATTTACTTTAAGAACAATTGGAATTTATTTAAATGACACAATTGCCTCGTTGAGGAACCACATGTCTTTAAGTTTTTTTTTTTCTCACATGCAGATTTGCCTCATTGAGCAATTAGAAATCTTTGAGGTGTTATTTTATTGTCTATGTAATTTCGTATCATGACATTAAACTTATTTTTATTTAGGGTTTGAGATTACTCGTACCAACTAAATTGTTGACCCAGGTGAATCTCGGCAAAGAATTTCTAGGTTAGAGTTTTTTTTTCAATTTTGTAAATAATGTCTAAGTTGTTGTTGCTGTTAAATGTTCTTCTGTTATTGCATTTCACTTCCTGAATTTTAAGGGAAACGGATAATCCTCATGGATATAAGGATTTCGTTTTCCTTGAAAATTGGGGCGTGAAAGTTTGGTATCAAAGCATTTGGTTAGCCTAGGCTAACGTAGAGTTTAGGTGATCCTCGAAATGTGGATAAGGGTGATCAAGGTTTAAAGGTCAAGTGATAAAGTGACAAAGGTGAACCTTGAAATTTTATTATTGTTTCTTTTTCTTCATTGATGCAATAACCATATTCTATTCTATGTGTAAATATTGGGTGTCATTTTGTGGTTCAGTTTTCCATTTAGTGGTTTTGTTATTACCAGTGTTTAGTTAGCCTTTTGGCGAATAACGGGACGAGATTAATTTTGATGCGTATATATTGTAACAGCCGTACTTTTTCAATGATCTTAATAAATATTTTTGTACATAATGCTTTGGGTTTGAATTTTTTTGCTCTTGTTAAAATAATATATATTTATGTTATAGCCACATAACATAAATATTTGAAAAAACAATTAGGTGAATGTTTGGTTTAGTTTGAATTAGGTGAAATTCAAAGTAGATTCTCTATTAATACAATATTTGAAAAAAAAAATTATTGAAGTTGAATTTTTTTTAAATCTTATTTTGTTCACCTAGTGTGTTTTCAAAATTCATTTATCTCTCTTACCTTCCGAATCTCGAGAAAAGATTTCATTTAAGGTTTATATAATGTCACAACCATAATTTTCCAAACCTAGTTAAATTTTTTTTTTCGTATTTAGATTTCAACAATTTAATATTGCATAGTGAATTTATTGTTCATATGCATTGGTTGATAAAATTATCTCTAAAGCTAGCTAGAAATTTGTTGGTTAAGTATTACATTTTTACTATTGAAATGGTAATTTCTATTAGTTAATGGGCAATTAGATTAGATAATTATTCTAGAATAGATGCAAATAGTATGTTTGGGCTTGAACCCAATATTAAGATTTGGGCCTGTGTTATTTTTTTTTCTTTTTCAGATTAGGGTAAATAAAAAAGGATTTATCTCATCTCTTTATGGCATAGAGTTGGGAGGAGAATAGAAGAAAAAGAAGAAGATTAAAAAAAAGGAACAAGGAAGAAAGGACGCTCGCATGGACGAGTTCGCGTGAATTTGTGAGCATTTTTCACTCTTTTTGTGTGTTTTTCTTTGATATTTGCGTTTATAATAATTTTGGCCAATATTAGATTTGTTCATGATCTTTGCATCATATTATGATTGCTCTTGCGGAATGTTGTGTGAGTAAACCTCGTTATTTGGATTCCCAGGTGTAGGGTATTGGATTTGATTGGTATGCAGGATAATAACTATTGTTCTTTCGAAATTTCTTCATTTGGTGTGTAATTGAATGTTATATAGTTGTTATATTTTTGTTTTAGTTATGTAGATGTAATTGAAGTTTCATTGAGAAGTTTCATATTGAAAATTTGGGTGAAGTAATTTGAAACTTCTCTTGATAGAGCATGGTAAAGTGGTTATAAATCACTTTGAACATGTTGATAGGGTACATTTCATACCTGATTACTTCAATTTGAGTTAGGATTACATTGATATGATTATATAGGTTGATAGATCTTATCATGAGCTTTTCATAGGTATATAAAGCATCAAATTACGAAGAGAACTGACGTAGTTATGATCAATTGAAGTTAGCCTAGTTTCAGCAAAAAGAGTGTTATCTGTTGACTAGGACTTTAACATGTTTGACCGAACTTTGACTAGGTATAAAAAATAGTTCGTAGCTCCATTTTTTACACCGTTTTCACCATTGGAATACTTTTCTTGAAATCTATTTAATAGAAGTATAATTTTCTTAATTTAGAAAATTATATTTTTACCCCTTAACTCCTTTGTGCCTTGATATGCGTATTTTTTTGTCTATGAGTGTGTTTTAAAATATGTGGGTTGTGATTTCATAGTAATTTTTTAGAGGTTAATGGTTGAAGAATGTATGTTAATGCATTATGATGAATTTGGAGATTTATATTGTTATGCAGATTGACTTTTAATGCATTATGAAATTTGGAGATTTGTATTGTTATACAAATTGTTTTGTCAAGTGCGATTGTCGTTTTATTATAGAGCATTTGTTTATGACAAAGATATGTTTACCCAAAAGTATGGGTGAATATTGTGGTGGAATTATTTATAAATGACAAAGTGTTATTGTGAAAGAATTTTGAGATATCATAATATATGATTGATAATTTTGAGTCCTTATACATTAATCATGTGGAATTGTGTCACTTAGAACCACCACACCTCATGTTATTTATGATTTCCCCTTCTCCTATAAAGAAACTAAGTAACTTTCAGGTTGGGTCTTGTGGATGTGGGGCACCCCCTTTTCTTATAAAGAAACTAAGTAACCTTCGGGTTGTCTTGCGACAAGGAGGTGATTTTTATGTCTAAAAAAAGCTTAATTATTTATTCATTAAAATTGTGTCTTGACTTATGTGCATTGATAGCCCAAAAGTGGCTTTTATCTTACTCATATAGTTAGGAGTATCCGATGATGCAAGTCTGTATGTGATGTGTCATCACTTAGACATGGATGACGGAAAAGTTCTTCTTTATATGAGAGAGACTTATTGGCATGTATGTTCGGCATGGAGGTGGTGTGAATGTGGTACAGCCTAAGTGATCAATTCAATCAAAACGAATAATATGTTTAAGCCATATAATTTATCGACACACAAAGCTGTACTAATTGATGAATACTAATTGGTTGAGAAATTATACACCTTTTGTTTCTAAGCATTCCTTGTAGGATGACTAGTCTACTAACGTTATACAGGTCAAACTTATCATGGTCAATCTCTACAACGTGAGCATAGGTAAGGTAAATATTTACTTTAAGAACGATAAAAATTTATTATAATGACACGATTGCCTCGTTGAGGAAATACATGTCTTTGAGTTTTTTTTTCTAGCATGACACAGTTGCCTCGTTGAGGAACTAAAAGTCTTTGAGGTTGTATTTTATTGTGTATGTAATTTCATATCATGGCATTGGACTTAATTTTATTTAGAGTTTGAGATTACTCATACCAGCTAAATTACTGATCTAAGTGAGATTTTGCTCCTTGGATACATTCCTTTTGAAATGTAGAATATTAGCTTTGTCACAGGTTTAGAGAGACTTTTGCAGCTTTATTGGAGTCTTCCTCAGTGAGCAAATCTCGTTAAAGAGTTTCCTAATTATAGTTTCGTTTTTTCAATTTTCTAAATAATATCTTAGTTGTTGTTGTTCCTAAATTTCTTCTGTTATTGCATTTCATGTTCTAATATTTGGGGGAAACGAATAATCCTAAATGGATATAAGGATTTTGTTTTTCTTAAAAAAGGGGCATGACATAGGCCACAACACCAAGGATCACAGGAGCCACAGATTTGAGATCCATTATTGGATCCAAATAGGACGACTGAAGGAGTTCATCAACCTCAAGGACACGCATCCTCAAGGCGAAAAAATGGCACAGGAAGCGAGAGACATGATTCCAGACATAGTATGCGTCCTCCACAAAATAAACGAGGAAACACAACACTCGAATCATTCACTGAGAAATTAGTTTAGGAGTTGCGAGTCAGATCCCACTACCGACACCAACTCGTAAAAACGTATGGGTGGAAAGAAAGGCCATGAGCTTAACGTTCACAGAATTGGACATGAAGGGTGTCCGCTTTTCACACAACGGCCCCTAGTCGTCTTAGTATGGATGGTGAATTGGGAAGTGAGAAAATCACGGGTGGACACAGACAGTTCCATCAACGTAATGTTCTAAGACAAATTCTTGAAAAATGCAACTGAGGGGAGGTGCGCTGACACCTTCAAATATAGCAATGTTTGGCTTCAACGGAGACAGCTGCTACCTGGTCGGTAAAATCACACTGTTGGTAGTCACTGAGCAACCAGACCTATAGAGGATTCTGATGACAGAGTTCTCGATCGTAGACGCCCACTCTGAATACAATGTAATATTGGGTCGACCTTGGTTACACCACATGGAGGTAGACGTCTCCACCAAACATCAGTGCCTCAATTACCTCTCAGATGGTGAGGTAGGGACAATCAAAGGAGACCAGACTATGCTCGGAGTGTCACTGCGCCTCAGCCAAGCGGCCAAATAATGAAGCACAGATAACCGAACAACAGGTTTTGGATGAAGAAACCCCGATTCAGAAATAGAGGACCCACCTCCACCTTTGGACCTCGAACCTCCATCCAACATGAGGGGAAGGTTGAACGTTGGGCAGACAGAGGAAGAAGCCGTAACAATATACATAGACATCCTAGCTAACATAAAAGCAGTCTAGATAGGCTATAACCTTGACAGAGCACTGGCAGATCAACTGGCAGCACTCTTAAAAGAATCAGGACATTTTCGCCTAGACAATGAAAGACAAGGTTGAAATTGATCCAACAGTTATCAGTTATCACACAGAGACTGGCAGTCAATATTGACTTGAAGCCAGTCCGATAGAAAAAGAAGGCCAGTAGCACCAGAGTGCAACTAGACCATCAATGAAGAAGTGCAAAGAATTTTAAACGCCGGCATGATAAGGGAGTCTCACTACCCGGAATGGCTCGCGAAGTCTTGGTGAAAAGAAGAACGGGAAATGGAATTTTGCATGGACTACACCGACCTTAACAAATCCTGCCCAAAAGACAAATTTCAACTGCCCCGAATAGACAAGATCATGGTTGTGACATCTAAACACAACCTTTCGAACTGAAGAATGCAGGAGCAATATACCAGCGCCTGGTAAACTGAATGTTCAAAGGACAAATCGAAAAGCCCATGGGAGTTTACATCGATGACATGCTGGTAAAGAATCTCTACTGTCTAGACCACTTGACAGACCTCCAAGGACCATTCTGTCAACTCAGGAAATATCAAAAGAAACTAAACATGCAGAATTGCACTTTTGTGGTGCAATCAAGAAAATTCTAGGGCTACATAGTCAACAAAAGAGGGATAGAGGCTTATCCAAAGCAAATTCATGCTATTCTCGACATGAGACTACCCACAAACATTGGAGAAGTTCAAAGCCTGACTGAGAAAGTGGCAGCCCTAAACAGATTCATCTGTAAATCTTCAGACAGATGCCTCCCCTTCTTTAATATCCTAATTAGGAATAAAGGATTTCAATGGGGAGAGCAGTCTGAACAAGCCTTCCAAGACCTGAAGGCATACAGTAGGAGCACGACGCTGCTCTCAAAACCTACTTGATATAGGCATAATTAGGCTATTTTTAGTACTATATTTCTATATATATATTTAGCTATTACCTCTTAATTATGGTACTAATTGCTATTTTCATGTTTGTGTAGGTTTCCAATTACAATATTTTAAAATAGAAGCAAAGTGGCAATTTAGGAATACTAATTGCACAAGGAATTCATACAAGCAAGGAAACCACACCAACAAGGAAACCACAGAAAGAAGAAAACAAGAATAAAAAGGGGACGATACCTGACTTTGAGAGAACCCATCCAGCAATAGCATTCATCCATCGCCAAGCCCTAACCCACCATCGCAGACTTCTCTTCATCATCATCCACGCTTACAAACCCTAGCCGCCGCCATCGTCCTGATCGCATCCATCTACCGCAAGTAGCCGCTGTCGTCCTCCTTCACAACTACCATCAAGCTCTTCCTCCTGAACCCATCATCAACCATCTTCACTGCCCTCATCCACAGCCGCAGACCACCACCGTAGGACCCTATTCATCTTCTCCTCCTTACAACCACAGTCCCTTCTTCCATCATCTCGCCACAGTCTCTCTCGTTGTCCCCTGTCTTCGCCATCTTCACCGTCCGCATCTCTCTCTCGCCTGACTCCCTTATCCCCATCACCATCAGAACCTCCTCGCACGGAAACCCTCGTCCTTCCCTCTTCGTCCCTTCTCACCCGTTCTCAGCCAAAGCCACCCATCGCCATCCCCCTCACACTGGATCAGGAGCTGAAGAGATCAGGAGAGCTGAAGAAACAGATCGCGAAGTGAAGCAGAAAGAAGAAGCAGATCGAAAGTGAAGAAGCAAATTCGCGTGAGGAAGGCGAAGGAGCAGATCGCGAAGAGAAAGAGGATTCTCTTCTGCTATTCGTACCCCAGTTTCTAATCAGTACCACCACAGATCAGTGTTTTGTTTTCATCTCTAAACATCTCTTTTACTTATTTTAGTTTGATTATTGATTATGGATTGTTATTCGAACATAATTAATATGTCTAGCTAAACTTCTCTTAGTTAGGGGTGGATTCGAAGCCCCGAACATGTGCTTTATAAATTAATTGAATTTAGTCTTCCTTGCTATTAGTGATTGTCACTACACCAAAAGGCCTGTTTAGCTATGGGGAGGTGGCCACGGCTCTAAGCTGTTGGTTTATTTGCCACGGCTAAAAATCGTGGCTACAATGGCCAACGGTCTAAAACCGTAGCTAAAAAATAAAAACCGTGGAAAAGGCCAGTGATATGGCCACGGTTTTAGACCGTTGGCCATTATAGCCACGGTTTTAGACCGTTGGCCAATATAGCCACGGTTTTTGACCGTAGCTATATTTGCCAACGTTCTAAAACCGTTGCTAAAAAACATCAAAACCGTTGAAGAACTCGAGTGGATTTCACGCGGGCGAAAGAAATTTCGCGGTCTGGCGAAAACATTTGGCGCTCCTGCCTCCATTTTGGCTCATTTCCATTTTCATTTTAGAGGTTTAGGGTTTTGTAAGAAAATCATTTTGGCTGAAAAAGCTCAAGGGGAGAATCGAAATCACATATCTATTTTGTGTTGATTGCGGTGAAATCAGAAATCAGAGAAATCTCTAGCCATCGACCTCGACCTTGCGGTGAGAAATGGTTTTGTAAGAAAATCGCATATATGTTTTTGGCTCAAAAGCTCGAGGGTAGTTTGTTTTGTTGTTGATTGCAGAGAAATCAGAAATCAGATAAATCGATCGAAAACTTTAGCATCGTGCTGACTTGCGACGTCGACCTCGAGCTGTGGTTCGACCTCGTGCTGAGTTTTGAACTCGATCTCGACCAGAGGTAATACCCATTTGCAATCTCAATTGTTCTGTTACATTTAGGTTTATGATGAATGTTTGGTCCATTTTCACTAATAAATGGGGAAATTGTGAATGACTTCAAACAAGGTTCTTCAAATCCTTGCTCATTTAAAAAATAAAAAAAATAAAAAAATAAAAAAAATCGTGGTTCCAATGGAACATCTAATGGTATTGTACCAATGCTACGTGTCTTCAATGACACTGCTCGTTATGTTGATCAAGGGGGAGGCAAGATGAAAGGTAATGTGGTGCTTTTCTTTGCTTTTGATATGTAGTAAAATTCAGTTTGTTTGCAATGTTTGCCTTATTAGCTCTTGTTTTGTTCATGATATGTTTACGTGAATTTGCTGTGTATTTGGAGCCATGGCATGCAGATATCTGTGAGTTTTTAGATCTTAGGAAGAATCATGGAAAGGTAAGATTTGTTGTGTTTGGAATTAGTTCTTTTTTTTTTTTAATATATTTTTGGTTATTTTTTGTTCTAGTTTAATCTTTCACTTGAGTCACCACTCTAATGCACATTATCATTGTTTTTTACCCAAGGCTTAATTTGTTTTATGTTCAGATGTTCTCCCAAGAAATGTTTTGTTTATTCTGTAAGAAATGGTGCCGTCAATCTAGTTCAGTTGAGGTTATTTACCTTTTCTCACTGTTGTGAACAAATGTATGACAAATTTTACTTTGGGAATTATTTGTTACCAATGGGTTTTTGTATTTTGCCCCTTTAATCTAATAGAGGTCTGAATTTTCTGAATGCATGTGTTTTTCCAAGATGCTCAAAACTCTAGGCACATTTTTCAGTTGATATTGTTTCTATTAAAAGAATACTCACTGCTAAAACTCCTATTGTCTCAATGTGGTCTCTAGCTGAGAGGCTCTCTTCTAGTACAAAATCCAGTATAAGCTCAATTGACCCATATGCGAATAGGAAGGAGTAAGTAACAAGGATGTCGGCTTGTGTGTCAGTAAGAGAAGTAAATGATGGGAAGTTGTTCGAACATTGGGTCAGATACCTCACTGCTAAAAGTATTTTCAAGTGTTTTTTAATGTTTACATAGCCAACTTCGCGAAAATCTTATTTGAGGAACCTTAGGAACTCTATGGAACCCTTGCTACCTCCATTTTTCTGCCAGATTTTCAAGTACCTAAGTAATATAGATGTTGAGGATAGCAGTTAACTCTGCTGTGAGTTACCTTGCATTATTGTCAGAGAGTCCATTTGTTTGCCATTGTCTGTTGCCAACATTGTTCTTCTGTAATTGATGTTATCAGGAAACATTGTCTCTAGCTGTGTGTTTGCAGCTCCAGCGTAAGTCCATCTTCCTATCTTTTGCCTAACTGCATTTTTTTTTGTCCATGTACAAATTAGCTGAGGTTGTGGGTGCTGATCACCATTTTTTTCATCTCGTGCTCGAATTTAAAGTTTGGTCCTTATAACAGTGACCGTACAAAACTGAGTTGCATCTGTTTCGTTGTCTCTCTAAATAAAATGTCACTGTACATTACTGATGCTTTCTCATGGCTGTATGACATTTGAAACCTAAGCCAAGTCATGCATATAACAATTTCCTATAAGATTTTTCTACTTTAATTGTGCTGAAAAGTGTATACAGGAAATGGAAAATGTCCATGGAAGGACCTATTTTTGGGTGTTTTGGCTGTTTTTTTTTTCTACTCAGGTTGTTTTGGCTGTTTTTTTTTCCTAATAAATTCCTTTAAATTCTATTGATATGAGAAACAAAATACAGATGATGCATATTGTTGTTCCTACTCTTCTTAATTTATTCAAATAATAAATTTTGCTTCACTTTGAAAATAATCTTTTGATGTTATTGGTTTTTGCAGGAAAAATGGCTTCCAACTTTAAGAAATCTTGTTTCTCATATCAATGACACTTTCAGTCACAACTTCCAAGAGATGGCTGATGCTAAACACTGAAAATTGGTAGTGTTTTGAATCTTTATCTCCATGTCAACTCGCCAATGTTTTGGCTTCACCTTTTCTTATTCCTTTGATAATCAAATCAGTTTGACTTGTATTTCACAAGTGTTGGAAAGTCATGCCTTCTTCTGCAGTTCACTGATAAACGCTTTCAGCCCGTTCATGACTCAACTATTGGTGTTGAATTTGGAGCAAGGATGGTAACAATTGATAACAAGCCAATAAAGCTGCAAATATGGGATACAGTATGTCCACCTCTTCCTATTGTCATTATTATTTTTATCCTTCAATTCTGTGCAGGAAATGGTTGAACAAAATTGGTTTGGCCTATTGTACTTATATTGAGACTATTGTTATGGCCAAGTCACTAGACTTAAAACACGTCTGGTGAAATTAATCAAAGTTTTAGGTTTCAAAGCATACATACAAAAAATGAAGTGTTGCATGGAGTTCTTGCAGGGTTTACTAATATGTCTTACAATTAAGTTTTGGTTGGTGCCAGTTTAACATGTTATTTTACTCTTTGTGGTAGTTAAAATGATGGGTTTGAAATGATAAGGGATAATAGGAGGAGGTGAACTTACCTCTTTGTAACAGAGATACAGGAATAATAAAATGATGGAGTTGAAATGATACAATATGTAATTTGTTCAATTTTCTAAATAGTTCATCTGGGTATCTGTGGGTCATGGAATGGATAACATGCTATGTGCGCTTCACAGTAGTATAAATATCTTTTGCTGCAGAATTTGATTGTGCTGCATTAAACCCTGAAATACTATAAACTTGCTTATCTTTCATTGTGGGATCTTTTACCATTTTGTTTTTTTAATGTCTGAAGTACCTTTGCACTATCAGGCTGGTCAAGAATCCTTCAGATCAATTACAAGGTCATACTACAGAGGAGCAGCCGGTGCTTTGTTAGTGTATGATATTACCAGGTACTAGATGTACACAAATCAATACATCAAGGCCACGTGTGTGTTAACCAAGTTCTTGACTTATTCCTTTTCTTTTCATAATTATGTAAACCAAAAACTAGTAAGCATAATGTAAGTATCAGTGGTTGTATGAAAAATTGCTCAAAAAAGAAATTGCAGTCTTGTAATCTTTGCAATTGGAATCTGTTGCATATTGAAGCTTTGAGTAAATTAAGTAGGTCTTTGGTTGAATTTCAGCTGTTGATAGCATTTCTAATAACCGGCTTCTGATGGTTCTTTTTACTCAAGAGGATCTGGATTTCTCAGAGTCATATGGATATTTTCAATTCCCATCTGATTATTTGTTGGGTTGTTTATCAATAGTGACGTTGAAATTATCAGGTTCTACGTTAATATTTTCTAGTACTTTCACTGGTCTAGGATCCCTTAAGATTCTTGTTCTTACAAATGCTTTAATCAATGAGAAAACCATCCAATTTGTCCTGGATAATTGTCTATGTCTTGAGGTTTTGGAATTATATAAGTGTCAGGGCCTATTTAATCTGAATGTTTATGCTCAGGGCCTATTTAATCTTTGTTTGAGATATGGGGGGTGTTCTTAGATTGTGGAAGTTCAAGGCTTAGAGTTGGGAATCTTTTATACGCTTCTCTTGTGCTATTTTGTGGAGTCCATGGATGAATAGAAGCAACACAATCTTAGAATGATATGTTGTAGAATTTTGTGTTTTTCAGAAAAGTCTTGATTGCCTCTTTAAATTGAAGAACATAATATTGTCGTCGCTGAACCTATACATGTTGAGGTCGTCCTTAATGTGTGCTATATAAATTACTGTATCGGGGATATGATCTGATTTACTTCTGAATCCATTGACAGTGTTGTTGGATAGCATCTGACCCATTTATATCCAGATGGATTCTATCAGACAAGCATCCATTTAGAAACATAGGTTCCCCTGCTCTCTTTAATTTCTTCTATTTTATCAAGAAAAAGTAATATCTCTATTAATGGCAATGATTATGTATCAACAAACAATGCTCTCTCTATGTCATGATTATGATTCATAACATGTTCTTTCACTTTTAGGTTTCTGTTCTGGCAGATGATGTCTTGAAGAACGTTGAGTATGATGCTTTGAGGATTGTTTTTAACAAGTTCCAGTCAGTTGTAGCGTTCATACCAACAATGGCAACTGTTTTATCTTCGGAGGTATTTTTCCTTAGTGGTACTTTTAGCATGGATTTGTCTGTACATTGTCATTATCTGATGCTTGCTTGATGTAGATTATCGAGAGAAGCTGAAACTGGTGGAAAGCTTGGTGAGTTGGATTCATATGAGATAGAGGGCGGTGAGACAAAAGTAGAGATTCTTCAAAACTTAGCTGAGTTTCAATTTTCTTGTGTAAGTTTTTACCTTGTTAAAGCTAAGGCTTTGATTTTATTTCCTTTCATTGTTTACTACTTATCTCCTTATCTTTGGCTTTGAAGAAACGAGCATGTGCAAGAATTTCATGTATGACCATTTTCTTTTGTTTATCTTATTCAAGTCTGAGGGTGACCATCAACCCTGATTGTGGAACATACCTGCTAAAGAAGTTCAAAATGGCTATCAACTTTACCTTTGATACAGCAATATGAAGTATTGAAGTTCTTAGATATTTCATAAACATATTCATTGATTTGTGAGATTGGATGCAGGTTATGTTCAATGCTGTCCTAGAGAGCGCATGTAGTGAGCAGGGGGCAAGGATGTCTGCCATGGATAGCTCCAGCAGAAATGCTGGAGAAATGCTTGATCGGCTCACCCTTACTTATAACAGGTTCTTCTTCTTTTTAATGTATTATTTCTGGTTCGTATTATTAGTTCCCAAACTGATGATTACTTTGTTTTGATTCTTGCAATAGAACCCGTCAAGCATCTAACACCACTTTATATTCATTTCAGTGTGGAAGAAGTGCAGCAATGAAGCTGGGGGGTGCAGTAAAGCTTGAACATAACAGAAGGCAGAGTACCCAAAAGTAGCAAAAAATCTGTAATGGGTATCTTTCTCTTTTAACTTTCTTAGTTTCTGCTTTCTCTAATTCAGAGCTCTGACTCACTCTCAGCTCCGATTTTAGGGTTCTTCTTTCTTACTTAGTACTGCCTCCCTGTGTGGTTATTTGATCCCCTGAACTGAACTCAGTGTCCTTTGGTTGATTCTTCACTTTTTAATACTTCATTTATGTTTGTGATTCTGAGGTACTTGGTTTGAGTTTTGGGGTGATCATTTAAGGGAAGATCTTATGTACCCACATTGAACTTTGGTTGTGTTTGAGCGCAGTTTTTGTTGTTCTTTTTGGGCTTTGATTTGTTTGTCCAAGATATATTCATGTTGAGACAGTTACGACTGTAATATAGTAAGAATATCTAGGAGTTAGACTGCCTAATACACTTGATGAGTGATTTGTCATTAATTTGTGCATGTATCTCCATATGACGTTTCTGTCATTACATAGTTGCTTGCATGGGAAATTTAACTGAAGTGAATTGATGGTTCTGTTGAGTAGAATATTCTTCTATCAACTGCCGACAGCGACGCTGTGATAAAAATTGCCGACTTTGGTCTTGCAAGGTAATAAGGCTAAATGGTTTAACTCTCCTATTGAATTAAGCTTTATCCTTCTGCAACTTACAATTCCTTTTTGTTGCAAATAGAAGTATATGTCCTGGTAGCTATGCAGAAATAGTTTTTGTGGTTCTCCCATGTACATGGCTCCTAAAATCCTGCAATTTCATAGATACGATGAAAAGGTAATGAAGTTGAACTTGAGATTCACCCCTCAAAATTTCTCAGTCCCATTTATCACATACAGAATAATCACATCCAGGGAGGGGAGGGGTTGAATGCAGGTAGATATGTGGAGTTTGGGTGCAATTATTTTTGAGCTTCTGAATGGTAACCCTCCTTTTTCGTGGTAGAAACAATGTGCAGGTACCTCCTTCCTTTCACTGCTTTTGTCATGAGCATTTTCTTTTAATATAGCATCTGTCGTGGTAAGGGAGAATTCTATCTAGTCAATTTTATTGTTTAGTACATTGCTTATTGGTTAAGTTGATAGACACTTCCCTTCCATCTCTGCAGCACAGAGAGGCGTCCATGTCTTTCAAAACAATGGATGATGGCCAGGTCCTGCTTTATGCAGTAAGTATGGTGGTTCCACTCTCTACTTAAAGTATATAATTTGTTTGTTCTCTGCTTAACTAAATTATTTGGAGTTTGAACCTAATCTTTTCCTGAAAGCTCTTTGCCTTAGGCATTTCTCCAGCATATACCTACTATAAGTCAAGTGTCACTTGAGGGGTTTTCAAGTTTATTTTCCTTGGTTATTGTATCTATATGGTTACTATAGTCTATATCTGTTCCATCCTAATATTCTTTATTCGGATGCACAAAAATAGAATTTTTATGATGTCGGGATTTATTTTGTGACCTTTGGTTGAAACTTTTCACTTGGACAGGGAGTTGCATTGGGATCAGTAAACGTGACATCAACTGCTGTGACTGAACCTTCTTCAGAACTTCGTCCTACCCCTTCTATCAAAGTATCTTTGATTTCTACGACAAATGAAAATAAGGGAGTTAATGTTACCAGATCTCATGAGGTTCCTGGAAAATCTAGTACAGATGGGACAACAACTTCAACTGCTGGCAAGGGTGGAAATCTGTCTCTTGATGCTTTAGCAAAAGCTAAGAAAGCTTTACAAATGCAGAAGGAATTATCAGAAAAGCTAAAAAAGATTCCACAAGTAAGTCTATTGCTTTGCTGAGTTCTGATGTGAATTTACAAGTAAATCAATTATTTGAAATGATTCCACATGTTATTTGGCTTACCAAGTCAGCTGTTTGCCTTGATTCAACAGCATCAGGAGCTCTACGATGTGAAATTAACAATGGAGGCTGCTGGAGACAAACACAAGAAGGCAGGACCCACTCTGCTTGCACAGTAAGTGCTTCAAGAGCACAAATAACTTATCTTTTAATGGTTTTGTTCAACTATTAAACATTGTCACTTGAGTTGAATGCCCTTCATGGTAGTTTAACTTTATTGTGGGTTTTTCAGGACCATCATTCCAAAGGTTGCAAATGCCCTCCAGGATTCAAGGGTGATGGAGTCAACACGTGTGAAGGTTTGTGCACAATGCAGTTATTCTGCTATGGCAAAATGCAGGTAAAGAGTACCAAAGTGAGTTCAGTTGGAACTTTGTGTGGGTCATTTTCCTCGGGTTGATTGCTACTGCAATTGGAGGGTATGCTTTTTTGTTTGCTTTCTTTTCTTGTTATTATTGCTTAAGTCTGTTTTTTGTAGAGAAAATCATTTTTATGACGAATGAACTAATTTCCCCTGATTTTCCCGATGTGAGAGAACACCGAATATTTAACTTGAAAGGGGTTGAAAATGAGCATGTCTATATTTTCACACGTTAGATAGAATTTAACTTGGTCTTCGGACCTAAGTTTGGAAAACACAAACCTCTTTGACAAATGATGTGGTTAAAAAAAAAAGTTGCTTTCTTGTAGTAGATTTTATGTGTATACAAATTCCCACTGGCGTATCTATATTCTGAAATTCTTCGTCATCATTGAGACTCTAGCCTGCTGCCATTGTTCATACCCATCTGTTAGCCGTTGCCACACATCACTCATGTTGTAAACTGTTTCTGCAGAGATATATGGACTCGGAGATCCGCGCGATCATGGCACAGTACATGCCATTGGACAATCAAGGGGAGACCCCTAATCACATCTCCCATGCAGATATCTAGAAGTGGGGCATGGATCAAATACACGAGGGACAAAGAAGACAGTACATGCCATATGTTAGTTGTGTTCAATTGAGTGTGTGTATAAGCATTGTTTTGTCTAATTCTTGATGGTGTTCTTTGAACAGAGAGATTATTCAAAAAAGAGGGACAATCATGCTTTTGAATCTAATGGAAACAATGGTAACTTTTTATTTTCTTGTACCCAGTCTTAGCAAATAGTTCATCCAATTCATGATTCTTTTGTCTCATTTGTGTGGACTATGTGTAAGGTTTATTTGTTCAACAAGCCGCAAAGAGGCCTAAGATCAACAAACAATTACAAGATACAAGAACTACATTGGCATAACACCATGACCAAAAAAAAAATAAAAAAAATAAAATAAAAAAAAATTTAAAAAAATAAAATAAAAAAATTTGCTATTGCAACGGCTAAAAACCGTGGCTACCTTGCCACGGCTTATAACCGTGGCTAGTACTGGCCACGGCTTAAAACCGTTGCTAAAACTATTGCAACGGCTTAGAACCGTGGCCATAACTTGCAACGGTTTTAAGCCGTGGCTACTCCTGGCCACGGCTTAGAACCTTGGCTAAGATTGTTGCAACGGTTTATAACCGTGGATAAATCATCAACCGTCCTCGAGATAAAACCGTTGCTAATATTTTTGCCACGGTTTTTAGCCGTTACTGGGGATTTAGCGACGCCTCTACAGCCCACGGCTCTAAGCCGTGACAATGGGTTACTCCCACGGTTTAAAACCGTTGCTAATGGGTATTTTTGGTGTAGTGTGTGTTTTGCTTAACTGCTTTATAGAGAACTTTTCTTTGTATGTTTGTTAAGGTGGCCAACTTAGTAAGCATGCTTGGATCTGGGGCTAGAGTATAGGAGAGTTTCACCTAATTGTTATAATCCTGTACTCACAAGTAGTAAATACCAAGGAACGTTGGTAAGGTTAAGTAAAAACCTAGGCAAGAACAAGATGCTGATCATACTTGTAATTGCCTAGTCAATGTTCATATTTTCCACAAAACTTAATGATCTTAGATTGTTGTCTAACTTGCGATTCCTGTTTAGATAGCAATATAAGAATAGTTTGAAAGCGACGCTTAGTTTAATTCAACGAACTTGGGAAAATAATAAGATTAATGCAGTGCGGTCACGGTTAGTCTTGAGCATTGTCTCTCACGAGTTAGCAAGTGATTATTGTAGATTGATTTATAAGCATATGTTTGGTGTGTGGAGATAAAACCCTTAGCTAATTTCTCATCTTTGCCATCTCTTTAGTTTATTATCTTTACATTAATTTTCGTAGTTATTTTCATAGTTTAATTTAGAAAATCCAATCCTCGTTTATTTAATTAATTAGGTTGTTAGTTGTATTTTAGTTATTATTAGTGTAATTGACAAGCCCTCTAATCCCCGGTCTAGAACGATCCCTACTTATTCTATAGTACAAATCACAAAGCAGTGTATTAAGTTGTGTGCTACTAAAATAGCGCATCAATTTTTGGCGTCGTTGCCGGTGATTAGAAAAGTTGTTGATTACTTAATTAGTTTTTATTTATTTATTTATTTTTATTGATTTTTTTTCTTCTTTCTTTATTTATTTCAGGTACTAGTTCATGCACAATAGGAAATCCAGGGAAAACTTAGTAGAATACGATTCAGAGCCTGAGAAAACATTTAGAAGACGAAGAAGAGAAACAAAATAACTACAAACATCTAGCTTTGAATCTGAATCTGAAGAGTTCGACATGGGAGATAATAGATCCATTAAAGAACTTTCGGCATCCACCTTGGACAATGTCGCACCCTTGTGCATTCAGTATCCATTAGCCGCGCAGGGCAAGACTGAGTCATTCGAGCTGAAATCCAGCCTACTTCATCATATTCTGAAGTATCATGGTCTTTCTATGGAGGATCCAAATAAACATTTAAAGGAATTTGAAGTTGTATGCTCCAGTATGACGCCAATAAAAGTGGATGAAAACATCCTAAAATTGAGAGCATTTCCCTTTTCTCTGGCTGATAGGGCTAAGGATTGGCTCTATGAACTACCTTCCGTAACAGTATATTCTTGGGAAAGCATGAAGAAGGTGTTTCTAGAGAAATTCTTCCCAACTTCCAAAATTATCTTATTGAGGAAGAAAATCAGTGGCATACAGCAAGGTCCAGGAGAACATATCCGGCTTACTATGAGCGCTTCAAAACTCTCTTAGCATCATGCCCGCAACATCAGATGAAGGAGGAGCTCCTGATTCAATACTTTTATGAGGGATTGCTTCCTCTTGAGCGACAAATGTTAGATGCAGCGGCAGGAGGAGCTTTGGTTGATAAAACTCCAGCAGCAGTAAAAACTTTGATTGCAAACCGAGCCTTAAATGCCCAGCAGTATGAAGGAATTGGAGAGCCTTCACGCCAAGTCAATGCGGTAAGTACTAATTATAGTTTGGAAGCTCAAATGGCTAATCTTACCTCACTTGTGACTCAGGCCCTAGGGAAGCCGAATATGCTAGGAGTTGCACAGGTTTGTGGCGTGTGTACAAAGCCAGGACATCCATCTAATCAATGTCCTCAACTGATTGAGAATGGCGGTTGGGAGAATGTCAATGCAATAGGTTTTAAGGGGCAAAATCACTATAGGAATAATCCTTATTCGAACACCTACAATGAAGGTTGGAGAAATCACCCCAGTTTTGGATGGAGAAATTCAGAACAACCTCAACAACAGACTTCGAATCGGCCACCCCTGGTTTCTTTCAAGGACCACCACATCAGCACAATTCAGGTATGCCGCTTAATTATGATGAGATTCTGAAATCATTAACTATTTCTCAGCAGAATCAAACAAAAGATATAGCAGATTTGAAGCTACAGATTGGACAAATAGCTGAGTTTATTGGACAAATTCGCGAGTAAGGAAAACTTCCTAGTTCTACCACTCCAAATTCGAAGGGCAGGTTTGAAACTGCAAAAGCAATTACATTGAGGAGTGGTAGGCAAATTGATAATGAACCAATAGTCCCTAAGCATAGTCGAAATAGGGAAACTGAGTTACAAAAGGATGATCCAGCCATCATTGGAACACCAGAACTCCAAGGTAAGAAGGTGAGCATTCCAAATTCAGTTTCTGCTAATCTTGTTCCACCTTTTGTGCCTTTTCCAGGTAGGTTTGCCAAATCTAGGAAAGATGAACAGGATAAGGAAATTTTGGAAACCTTCCGAAAAGTCCAAGTCAATATTCCGCTTCTTGATGCTATTAAGCAAGTGCCTAAGTATGCCAAATTTTGAAGGAGCTTTGCACAACAAAGAGACGTCTTCGAGACGGAGAAGTAGTTAAAGTAAGTGAGAATGTCTCCGTAGTTCTTCAAAGGAAATTGCCACCGAAGTGTAAGGATCCAGGTAGTTTCACTATCCCTTGTGTTATCGGTAATACTAAAATTGAAAATGCAATGTTAGACTTAGGTGCTTCAATTAATGTTATGCCGTATTCTATTTATCGATCTATGAATCTTGGGAAGTTAAAAAATGATGGTGTTATTATTCAATTGGATGACCGTTCTAATGCATATCCTCGAGGTTTGTTGGAAGATGTGTTAGTGCAGGTTAACCATTTGATATTCCCAGCAGATTTCTATGTGATTGAGATGGAAGATTCGGAATTTTCAGCACCTTTGCCTCTTCTTTTAGGGCACCCCTTCATGAAAACTACGAAGACAAATATTGATGTACATGCGGGGAAACTGACCATGGAATTTGATGGTGATGTGATTGGCTTCAACATCTTTGAAGCCATGAGATATCCTGATAAAAATCTTTCTTGTTTTTCTATTAATGTGAATGACAATTTGGCCCAGAAATTGTCAGACCTCAAAAACGAGGATGAACTTGAGACCAACATCACTACTGCCGTTGGATATGAGAGCAATGGAGTTCCCTATGACACAAAGAAGCGGAAGAAATTTCAGTTGAATGAGCTTGAAAAGATTCAGGATGAGGCTTATGATAGTAAAAACAATTATAAGGAGAACACCATAGTTTTTCATGATCAGATGATCCATGGAAATACTTTTGTCATTGGAATGAAAGTCTTGCTTTTCCAATCATGTCTTAGAACTGGTAAGTTACGTTCTGAATGGGTTGGTCCTTTTATTATTACTAATGTTTTTCCCCATGGTGTTATACAGATTAAGAGTGTCACAACCGGGAAGGAGTTTAAAGTGAAACATCATCGACTTAAGCCCTATTATGAGTCATTTGTGGAGCATGACGTGGAGGACGTATCATTCCATGTTCCCACTTATTCTGAGGATTAATTGGAGATACCGTCAGGCTGCACGACGTTAAGACAATCGCTTTTTGGGAGGCAACCCAATCAGATTTGCTTTCTTTATCATTTTATTTTATTTTCGTAATTTTTGCTTTTGTTTGTTAGTAGTTTGTTTTTCCGCATTTAAATCTTTCATTGCATGTGCTATAATCTATTAACATTGAGGACAATGTTAGGTTTAAGTGTGGGGGAATAAAACATTGTTTTATTTTAAAAAAAGTGTCAGTCCCTTAAAAAATAATGTTGGTTTTTATTTTCTTTGTTGGTATTAGTGTCATAAAAATAAAAATAAAAAATATATATATAAAAATAATAAAATTTAAATTATAGTTGTTTTGATTCTTAGGATACTTTCCAACACAATGATGAGATTTGGTTTTTAATTGCATGACTTTAAGATGATTTATAAACATGATTCAAGATCTAATATTATTCTTTGGTTAATGCTTATTTATGGTTATCATATGCAAATTCACATGTAATCAACTTAGTAATTGGTACTCATAGCATGCTTAGTTGAATTTAACTCATTATAACCCATATGTGAGTTTTGAGCCTATTGTTCCTTTGATTTTGAGAGTTTTTAGTTAGGTCATCTTTTATTTCTTTTGTCAATAATAATTCGTTGCATGATCTCAATTTTGTTTGCTTTGGTTGCTACTTGGATTGCTTTCAAAATTAAGAATTAAACACTAGAACTTGTATTAATTTCGTTCAAAGCATCATTTTGAATTGCATGACATGCTTGACATGATAAAGACACCTAGTTTCCACCATTGCCAAATAAGCCCGATCCATAATATTTTTCCTTTAGGTTAACCCCATTGAGCTTGTTATTAAGCCTTTTATTTCATTACCCTCATTCTCTATCCCTAACCTAATAAAACGAGTGGAGCATAATTTGATTTGCAGATACTTTATTGTGGTTCAAGGTATGTTGAAAAGCAAGTGTGGGGGAAGACCCTTGTGGTAGACAGTTCAAAAAGAAAGAGTTTCCAAAAAAAAAAAAAAAAAAAAAAAAATGATGAAAAAAAAAATTAAAAAAATTGAAAAAAAAAAAGTTACAAAAGGGATACAAGTCCTTATCTTTATCCATTCAGTATTACAGTACCATACAGATAGTTCAATTCTTTTCAATAGATACAAAATAATTGTTGAAGCTCTTCATTATCAATGAGTCACCTCGTCATTTTCCCACTTATGTCTTGAACCATATGATTCTTTGTTAATGTCTCTAATCTTATTGCATGCTTTCACCATTTCTTCAAGCCATTTGAAAACTTCATATTCGTTCTTTCTCTTCCCTTGACCCCTGGCCCCATTACAACCTGAATTACGACCTTTTGATTGAGTGTGTCTTGCAATGTCACGATGTGGAGATTCGAATGAGGTATGAGCATATGGTGTCACTAGTTCTTGCATTCAAGTAGTAGCATTCCTTCCATGAGATCATATATCTGGAAAAAAAAAATCAGAAAATGTCATTCTTTCTTGTATATCATATGTGAGCTATTTGTTTCCCTTTTACATCAATCCTCTCACATATAACTATAATAGGAAGAGTGATTTTACCAAACAATCAGTGAAAAAGAAAGGAGTGCATCCAGTGAGACTTTTGGATTAATTCTTCTTGGCACGCGCTTGAGTTTCACAGTCACTTGGATTGATTTAATTGTATATTTTTATATCATTTCTATGAACGTGTATTAATTTTCGAATGATGTGGATTTAATCTTGTGTTTACAAAGAATCTTAACATGTCATGATCCGTTGAAAATCTCTGAGACAAATGTTGGAAAGTATAGATTGAGTCATTTGAGTCTTTTATTTTTGTTTCTTGGATTTGCTCGAGGACTAGCAAAAGATAAGTGTGGGGGAATTTGATAGAGGCATAATTAGGCTATTTTTAGTACTATATTTCTATATATATATTTAGCTATTACTTGTTAATTATGGTACTAATTGTTATTTTCATGTTTGTGTAGGTTTCCAATTACAATATTTTAAAATAGAAGCAAAGTGGCAATTTAGGAATACTAATTGCACAAGGAATTCATACAAGCAAGGAAACCACACCAACAAGGAAACCACAGAAAGAAGAAAACAAGAATAAAAAGGGGACGATACCTGACTTTGAGAGAACCCATCCAGCAATAGCATTCATCCATCGCCAAGCCCTAACCCACCATCGCAGACTTCTCTTCATCATCATCAACGCTTACAAACCCTAGCCGCCGCCATCGTCCTGATCGCATCCATCTACCGCCAGTAGCCGCCGTCGTCCTCCTTCACAACAACCATCAAGCTCTTCCTCCTGAACCCATCATCAACCATCTTCTTCGCCCTCATCCACAGCCGCAGACCACCACCGTAGGACCCTATTCATCTTCTCCTCCTTACAACCACAGTCCCTTCTTCCATCATCTCGCCACAGTCTCTCTCGTTGTCCCCTGTCTTCGCCATCTTCACCGTCCGGATCTCTCTCTCGCCTGACTCCCTTATCGCCATCACCATCAGAACCTCCTCGCACGAAAACCCTCATCCTTCCCTCTTCGTCCCTTCTCACCCGTTCTCAGCCAAAGCCACCCATCGCCATCCCCCTCACACTGGATCAGGAGCTCAAGAGATCAGGAGAGCTGAAGAAACAGATCGCGAAGTGAAGCAGAAAGAAGAAGCAGATCGAAAGTGAAGGAGCAAATTCGCGTGAGGAAGGCGAAGGAGCAGATCGGGAAGAGAAAGAGGATTCTCTTCTGCTATTCGCACCCAAGTTTCTACTCAGTACCACCACGGATCAATGTTTTGTTTTCATCTCTAAACATCTCTTTTACTTATTTTAGTTTGATTATTGATTATGGATTGTTATTCGAACATACATAATATGTCTAGCTAAACTTCTCTTAGTTAGGGGTGGATTCGAAGCCCCGAACATGTGCTTTATAAATTAATTGAATTTAGTCTTCCTTGCTATTAGTGATTATGTTTTGCTTAACTGCTTTATAGAGAACTTTTCTTTGTATGTTTGTTAAGGTGGCCAACTTAGTAAGCATGCTTGGATCTGGGGCTAGAGTATAGGAGAGTTTCACCTAATTGTTATAATCCTGTACTCACAAGTAGTAAATACCAAGGAACGTTGGTAAGGTTAAGTAAAAACCTAGGCAAGAACAAGATGTTGATCATACTTGTAATTGCCTAGTCAATGTTCGTATTTTCCACAAAACTTAATGATCTTAGATTGTTGTCTAACTTGCGATTCCTGTTTAGATAGCATGATAAGAATAGTTTGAAAGCGACGCTTAGTTTAATTCAACGAACTTGGGAAAATAATAAGATTAATGCAATGCGGTCACGGTTAGTCTTGAGCATTGTCTCTCACGAGTTAGCAAGTGATTATTGAAGATTGATTTATAAGCATATGTTTGGTGTGTGGAGATAAAACCCTTAGCTAATTTCTCATCTTTGCCATCTCTTTAGTTTATTATCTTTACATTAATTTTCGTAGTTATTTTCATAGTTTAATTTAGAAAATCCAATCCTCGTTTATTTAATTAATTAGGTTGTTAGTTGTATTTTAGTTATTATTAGTGTAATTGACAAGCCCTCTAATCCCCGGTCTAGAACGATCCCTACTTATTCTATACTACAAATCACAAAGCAGGGTATTAAGTTGTGTGCTACTAAAATAGCGCATCAATTTTTGGCGTCGTTGCCGGGGATTAGAAAAGTTGTTGATTACTTAATTAGTTTTTATTTATTTATTTTTATTGATTTTTTTTTTCTTTCTTTATTTATTTTAGGTACTAGTTCATGCACAATAGGAGATCCAGCGAAAACTTAGTAGAATACGATTCAGAGCCTGAGAAAACATTTAGAAGACGAAGAAGAGAAACAAAAGAACTACAAACATCTAGCTTTGAATCTGAATCTGAAGAGTTCGACATGGGAGATAATAGATCTATTAAAGAACTTTCGGCATCCACCTTGGACAATGTCGCACCCTTGTGCATTCAGTATCCATTAGCCGCGCAGGGCAAGACTGAGTCATTCGAGCTGAAATCCATCCTACTTCATCATATTCCGAAGTATCATGGTCTTTCTATGGAGGATCCAAATAAACATTTAAAGGAATTTGAAGTTTTATGCTCCAGTATGACGCCAATAAATGTGGATGAAAACATCCTAAAGTTGAGAGCATTTCCCTTTTCTCTGGCTGATAGGGCTAAGGATTGGCTCTATGAACTACCTTCCGGAACAGTATATTCTTGGGAAAGCATGAAGAAGGTGTTTCTAGAGAAATTCTTCCCAACTTCCAAAATTATCTTATTGAGGAAGAAAATCAGTGGCATACAGCTAGGTCCAGGAGAATCATATCCGGCTTACTATGAGCGCTTCAAAACTCTCATAGCATCATGCCCGCAGCATCAGATGAAGGAGGAGCTCCCGATTCAATACTTTTATGAGGGATTGCTTCCCCTTGAGCGACAGATGTTAGATTCATCTTTAAATCTTCAGACAGATGCCTCCCCTCCTTTAATATCCTAATTAGGAATAAAGGATTCCAATTGGGAGAGCAGTCTGAACAAGCCTTCCAAGACCTGAAGGCATACAGTAGGAGCATGGCACTGCTCTCAAAACCTACTCCAAGTGAGACGCTCTACATATACCTCACATTCTTGGAGCATGTTGTTAGTTCAGCTCTAGTTCGGGAAGAGAAAGGGAAACATAAACACGTCTACTGTATCAACAAAACATATATTCAACACTTTATTATTTTTCTTAATAGCATCAAATCAAGATATTTGTTTTCTTTGATAAGCTCATAATTTTTTTTTTAGATATTTATCTTCTTCATCATAAGAAATTTATCAGTATCCCTTAATTAACTAGGATTTAATATAGTTTATCAATGCAATACAAAGTCCATCATTATACGAAGAGTCAAAGTCAGATTGGGAGGTTTAAGTCACTATGAGTAGTAACATTCATAGCTTGGTTTTTCCTAGTTCCAATAGGGTAAAAATGGAATAAGTGACCAAAATCACTATGATTGTATCATTTTATAGTTTATTTTTTATATTCAAATTTTTTTGAAAATTTTTGTGGAAGACTACCTAATTCAAATGATAGTTGCTCAAACACTTGGGAACCACTAGAAAAGTTGACTACAAGTAGTTCTCGCCATTATGTTTGATTGTTTTTTTTTTCTTAAATTAGATACCAATTAAAACTCAAAGAAAGATTGGCAAGAATAGAAAACCTAGCCTAGTCAATTAGGCTTTAAACCTTAGTATAGTGTTTTGAATGATTGACAAAAAAGAATAAGAAGAGGCTAGGTTTCTAGTTGGAATCAAGAAGTGGGATCAAATGGATAGTCTTAAGTACACTTTTGAAAACTTAGTGCAAGAATGCTTGTTGAAATCACTGAAGTCGAAGACTTGTTATGAATACTAAAAATAACTATAAATGTTGAATATCAAATTCTGGGAAAAAAATTATTGGATTCATTATGAAATAAATAGAATTAATTAAAGGTTTTAACACATTAATGATGTGTATATATATGAAGTTTTTTTCCCTTAACCCTCCCACTCCAAATGCTGCTGGCAGGGTTCGAACCCTGGACCTGTGATTCTATCCGCCACTGGCATACCACTGAGCTGGAAGTAGATTGAAGGTTTAAAAGATTTTCAACTTTTTAGTGTTTAGAGATAAGCAAGAAAATATGTTTACTTTGGCGTTAAACACTGATTCAATTCAAACTTTATACATGTTGACGAACATTACTTAATTGAAAAACCATTGAACGTCTGAAAATTTAGTCTTAACTGATAAAATAAATGTTTGGCAAACAAACTCTAAATCTTTGTTTGAGCAAATTGTAAGCAAACAGGCTAAATTTTGAAAACCTTAAGTATAGTTTCATGCAAATTGGAGAAATAAAAGTATAGATCTTCAGCAATTGGGTAAACAAGCATGATTAAGTAAATGCAAAGAAGGTACAGAGACAATACGACACAAGACAAGATAAAACGAGATTCACCAAAACCAGAGTTTGATTGGCTCTAATTGATTACTTCCCCGGTGGAAGGGTGAATGCAAGCTGATGCAGTCGATTTTTGCTACCTGCTTGATCTGGACCTGCGACCTGCACAAGGAACGCATGTGAGCCACGGACCACTGTTATGGACAAGTCTCTGAGGAAAGATTAATACTAACTAAGCTTCCCTGGCTATGTTGGCGCTCAGCTTGTTATGGACGTGTGAGCCTAATTCCATGGACAAATTGCATTGTGGGGATTAGTTTTCACTAATTTTAGTGAAAGTTTCTTTCTTTAAACAAGAGGTACCTTAAATCAGCTGGTGATATGTAGATGTGCTCCATGTGTCAAGAGTGACTAGGGTCTCTACTGCTTGCATCAGCGCACGTAGTAGAGTGTCGCTCGAATGGTGGGCCAAACCGATGGGCCCATATAAGAAGAACTGGTTCCTATCATAAGATCGTGGTTCCACGTGTAAAACGTAGATTGCATGGCACCATATGTACGGCTTTGATCGCGAGATGGTTGAGGATCGGTTACTCCCCCCAATTAATGGGGTTGTGTGTAGCATAATTAATTGGTTGAACGTGGTCCTGTGCAATTTCCTTGGAACCGCCGCCTCCTCATTTTCCATACGGTATTCAATGTTGAGATTTGATGCTGATGCGCCTGTTTGGTGAACCATTATGTCTATAAAATGATGTTCCTTCATCGTCGTAGGAATTGTCTTCTACAGAATGCACTTCTTCAGATGTTCTTACTCAAAGAATATGCTTTGGGTTTTCGAAAGGCTGAAGGAAGATTTTCAACACTGGAGTCTTCGAATGTTCTAACATTTGCACTGATGAGTCTTGATAAGACTTGCTATTATGTGTGGTCACCTGTTATGGGTGAACACCCGATTGGTTTGCTAAGATCTTGTCATTTATTCTCATATTGCGACGAAGAGTTACAAATTTCTTCCTAAGGGATGAGTCTGTCTTTTGTTCGCCGATGTTTCAGTGGTGCCTTATGCCATCTTGTCTGTTGGGAGACACTACCTGTATCTAGTTTATGGTTTATCAAAGTGTTGGCAGACGCGGCTTTACTGCCGAGGATGGTATCTATGAGTCACTTCCGAGTATCGCACATGGGGTAAGTGTTCCCACTTGGCAACACTGTGATACTTTAATGTCTCGTTGCTTGTGGACACCCTTGTTTGTCCTCTTCTACCTCCTTCGAGAGGTCGAATGCCAGATTGAAGATGTCTACGACTCGTTGTTAGGCTAATATTGTCAGGGTTATTTGAAGGAGAAACGGACTGAGCTTGTCCTTTTAACTCTATTTTGTACATTTTCCCTTGTTCATGGTTTATCATCTTCGAAGAAGTCTCAGAGTGAGACTGTAAGAGGGCCCCGTCATCCACCTAGGGTACCCTTGCTATTTTGAGTGTTTCAAAATTCTAAGTTGTTCTATATCTTGTCTAATTTCTAGATCAACTTTTAGATTTCAATTTGGATAACTGGTCAAAACAAAATTTAAATTCTCGTAGCAGATACACAATCTAGACAGTGTTTTGTTCACTTCAACTTTTCACTAGTTTCAGGTATCCAAATGATTTTTAGAATTTTTTTAAGAAAAGTTTGGTTTGTTAGCAATCCAGATTTGTAGATTTGAATTTCATCAAGTATTGAACTCTGTATGATTTTCAAAATCGATCTATCAGTTCTGGAAATTTTCAGCAATGCACTGTTTTGCCAAACTCGAATGATTTTCAAAATATTGGTTCTATACTTTGTTTTTGAAGCCGTTAATCATTCTCCTATGGTATAATTTTCAAGGTTTGTGCAAAATAATAATTGAAGAAGAGCTTTGGTGAACTTAGTGAACAATGGAAGACAGTTGGATCATAATTAGAACATTTTTTTTGTTTTCTTTAAGTGATTGGGATGACTTAAATTTGATCTATTAAGTTGTAATAGATAAAGCAGGGTACAACCGGAAGCAAAGTGCGGTACCTCTCTTAACCCACTGTGAATCTCCTGAAAGAAATATTTCTGGAATGTTTTTTAGTGTTTAATTTTTGCAAGATATCGAATTGTGCTAAATTATGTAAGAGTGGACCTGGCTATTTGCAACTGAGTGAGACTTGATCACCTAGCTTATCACTCCAATTCACGTTCAAACTTGGGAAAATTTTAAAAAATGAACTCAGATAACTAGAGCCAATTAGAACGATATTTATAGGACCTCAGAAAAGGAATAGATTGTGATTGAACTCTTTCGAAGTAAGGCTGCTCTATTGCCAGTTGGTCTGCGCCGGTAATGACCATTGTGACTACACTGCAATTTCTGACCCTTTCACATAGAGAGTGGTGCTTCGACGGGGTTTCTCACATGTCTAATCTTATTTTGATTAGGAACACAGGGGTTCTTGAAAGTATTTAAGTTGTATCTAAATATCGTAAGAAATCCCTTGATCTTAAAGACGCCCTTCAAAGGCTTAGCCAGTTCTAGTACACCAAACAGAGTAAAATCTGGCTAGAACACATCTCTGCCTAGTGTGGTGGTCTAGGGAATTTTTATGTTATAAGCTACTTCTTACTTACTTACAAGACATATGAAAAAAAAATCTAACTAGGATGAGAATTGATTTTGAGTTGTCCAAAATCATTCTCCACTTCAATTAGATTGGGTTTTAAAAATCAATCGTTCGTTACACTTAATTGAAGATAAACAACTTGTTGCTTACTAGATGGATGGATAGGAATTGATTGAGCCTTGTTTGTGTGCCATGATTAGTGTCCCCCTGTAGGTAGATTCGCATATTGCATTTAGTTTAGGTCATATTATCTTAGGTAGCATAAGATATTATTCATTTTCAAAAAATATTAATAAAAAAATATTTAGTGTCAAGGAGTGTCTTTTGTGTTAGGAGCCATACAGTTATGGATTTTCATTGGGAAGATCATGACAATGCCAGGGTAAATTCCTTTGCCTTAGTAAACCAAGGTCAACCCTTATAATCAAATTTTGATTATACCAATCATTTTTCATAAAATGGATATGGAAACCAACCACCTTGGAACCAACACCAACCCAATTGGGGCTATAAACATTTTAGGCCCACACCATTCTTTCATCCCCATTATAGCCATGAGTCTTACCTTAGTCGTCACACTATGCCTTTGGTAGAGACCAATTCATGCCACGTCATGCAAAATATGCAGTCCACATCATATTCATTCCAAGTGAGCCTAGATCAATATATGCAATCCTTAAGTCAATTCATACGAGATATAGAACGACGTCAACAGGCCACTGACAAACTTTTTGCTGAGATTTGGGATTTAAGGCTTCGAAACGATGCATTAATGAATGTTAGGGATGAATATGAAGAAAATCTATTAGTGGATAGGGAAAGATTTGATGAATTGAACCACATTGATATACCTATATCAACCCCTCAAATTCCCCTAGTAGAACAAGATGAGTAGATGAAACATGTGATACAATGTGATGGAGAAGGATTGTTGATGAATCATGAGATTTATGTTCAAGATGAAATTAATCATGGTTATTCTATAACTGATCATGTGCTTATTGATGTAGATCGTATGTACGCACAAGATATTGACATAAGTGATTATCCAATTGAATTGCCATGTAACTCTTGTGAGCTTTTGACCACTATTGAAACATCCATGACCAATACAAAAGAACCTGAGAAATTTGTCAACATTTTCCCCAGTATTTGTCAACATTTGTATTGCATATTTCAAAAATATTGGAGGATTATTTTGGGAAATGTAAAATAAATTGTGAAGAACTTAAAAAGGTTGATGACCTATCCATGCCTAACCCATGGCCTCTCCTAGAACACCAAATTGATTTTGCTTCTTTTGAGAAATTGAACTTGTATCATTCTTTTGAGGAAATATTTTCTGAGTTTAAATTAGAATTTCATCTTGAGAGGTTTCCTTGGATTCACTTGTGGGGCATGTTAAACCAATTGCATTTTATTGTTTGGTGTCGTCCATGGGGACGACATAGATCGTAACTTTACACTAAGCATCGTCTCCTTTCAAAACACACAGAAATGGTGACCACCAGGTCACAAAACAATGAAGAACCAGGGTATACATCGAACTTTTCGGTCGTCCCTATACTGCATCCTTCAGCGGCTCCTATCTTGCACGCGCAACCAATTCACGCTCCCGTACCAATGGCAGCAGTGACAGATCCCAGAATCGATACGCTGGCATCCCAAATACAGCGGATCGCCAAAGCGGTGGAGGCTCTCACAAGACAGAATCCACCATCCGCCAATGGAGACCAGGAGCAGCACAGACCTCCTCAAGAGCGTCCAAAGACACATCACCTTGGAAGATTCGAGGACCTCAAAGAGAAAAACCGAAGGGGACAGGAGGCCCTCCGTGCCCAAAGACAAGAAAAAGGGAAAGAGACCCCCGGATGAGGAACACAGCAAGAGGATACGCGGTGAAAATTGGCCAGACCCTGGTCGGTTCAGGTAGGAGAAATCGTCCACCTACGTTGGATCCAGATCAGTGACTCCCCTAAATGCTAACCTGTCAGACGTACTGAAATCAATGAAAAACTAGGAGGAACTGAAGTGACCCTCAAAGACACGCGGAGACCCTGCCAAGCGCGACAATGGCAAGTACTACACGTACCACAAAGAAAGTGACCACAACACCAATGACTGTAAGAGTCTGAGCTACGAGGTTGAGTACTGGATCCGCAAGGGCAAGCTGAAAGAGTTCCTGCAGTCCAAGAAGCCAGCAGAGCAGACAAAGGACAAGGGGAGTCAGATAAAGAAATTCAAAATGAGACTCCATAGATAATATATATCCTTCATGGAGTCGGATCAAATGAAGACCAGTCACACAGGTCTCGCAAGCGGACACAACTGGATATGCAGACACAATCAACGGATGAGGACAGACACATCTACCACTCAAAGGCCTAGAGCTCTATTCCCACCTTGACCTTTACGGACAAGGACCTTGAAGGAGTCCGAGCGCCACATAACGACGCCTTAGTCATCTTGGTCTCCATAGCATGGTGGGAGTAAAGAGAGTTTTGGTTGATACAGGAAGTTCACTTAACGTTCTGTTCCACAATGCATTCCCGCAGCATGGTCGTCAAGGAGGAAAACATGACGTCTTCGTAACACCCGCTAATCGAATTCAGCGGGAAGAAATGCTTCCCCATTGGAAAGATAAGATTAGCTACTGTAGCAGGTGAACCGCAGCTCAGGAAGATCCTATTTATGGACTTTATGGTGGTAGATGCACCATTACCCAACAATCTCATCTTGGGAAGACCATGGCTCCACTAGATGGAAGTAGTGGTCTCCACCCTTCACCAGTGTGTTAAGTATACTGCTAACCACTCGGAAGAAACAATACGTGGGGACCAACCTACAGCACGAGACTTCCAATACGCAGCACTGAAACAGATAGAGTGCTCTCAGATTCAGCTACATCATGCCCGAGTAGGTTGACCTAGAGCAAGACCCAAAGACGGCAGATACACCATTTTCGAGTAGTACAAGAGCAATTAGCTATCTCGCCCAGCGAGTCGTAAAGGTAATGGCAAGATGGAACACATCCCCCGATATTTCGATCGCACGAAAATCCCTCCGTCTGGAAGGTTTACTCTTCAGTGACCTATGTAACACCTCGATAGTCTGCTAAAATGATCCGCGAAGAGCAACCCAAATTCACTTCAAGGCTAGGATCAGTTTCTCTATGTCAAAAGTTAGTTTGCTTTAAAGTTGTTTGTTTCCCTTTCCTTAATCAATATTGAGTTTTAGTTCTTAAAAAGCTTATGTGATTTGCAATCGTTTAAGAAGTAAATGAAAAATTACAAAAAACAAACTTTATTGATTAATGAAAAGATGTGACCGCGAACACCTTGAGGCAGATACAAAAGACTGATCATTTGAATACAGTACAAACTAGAGTAAAAGACTCGCTTAGGCAATTTTGCTACGTAAAACGTCCAACGAAAAGTTGCAAACCCTTCGATGTGAGTAATTTGCTAGTGATAACAATGATAAAAGTTGTTCGACCCCTTTCGAAGACAACAATGAAGTGTAAGAGAGGATTGAAAGGACTGAGCAATCAGGTTGCTCCGTCAAATCACTCCAGGAAAGTGCTCGTACAATGGCAGTGTAGACCTCACGACCAGCTACTGATTTCCTCAAGAGACATCCCACCACCTTTCGAACCTCCTCAAATGGATTAGAAGAAGGAAGATGAGGATGGAAACAAGCATCGACGCAGTCACAATCTCACAACGTCGTCAAGATAGACAATTTTTCACATATGCGATGGCAGGTGTGACTTAGAGCTACCACACCAGGAGTCAACGCACATCAACCTACACTTTGATCAACCATCGATCAGCAGCGAGATTCGAGCACACGAAGACACAAGTTGTACGGTGTAACACCAAGGAATTTCCCTTGGTAGGAAATTCTTACTACTCAGCGAAATGAGAAAAAATTACGAGATCTCAGCAGATCAACTACGTGCTCACCCAGGTGACCACGCATAACAGCAACTATTACTGTGTCTGACCTTTGCAAATGTTAGAACATTCGGAGACTCCATAGACAGAGATCCAACTTCAGCCTTTGGAAAACCAAAAGCGTTTTCTTCAGCCTTTGGAAAACCCAAAACACTCTTTTCAAGCAAAAACATTGCAGAATATAAGCTCTGTGAAAGATAGTGCCTACAACTATTGGAAAACACCATTATATAGACATGATGGTTTACAAAGTCGACACTCCAGCATTAACTGTCAAGCATTCAATGTGGTATGGGAAACGAGGAGAGAACGAGTCCCAAGGAAACTGCGCAGACTACAACATTCAAATTAATGGCGCTGCACGAAACCCAATAAATTCAAGGGGAGTAACCGATACTCAACCGTCACATAGTCTATGCCGTACATGTGTTACCACATGCACGACTTATGTTGTACATGCAACACACGCCCATCCTCTGCGGGCCCATGGGCTCGTCCCATTATTCAAACAACATTCTGTCGCATGCTTGTCACGAACATTAAGAGATCCTACCTGATCCTGACATACGGATTGTACCTGTAGATCACCTGCTAATTCAAGGTAACTTCGTCCACACTATGCTACCACTAAATTCACAAGCCCCTCAACAGGCAAAACTTCTTTTCAAACCAAGCAAGCTTAGTCAGCCAAAACTAATGACGACAACTTTTTGTTCAACCCGACACCTAGTTCGCTCATCGTGGGCATCGACGGTTTAGGAAGTGGGAGTCTAATCAACTCTATCACGCCTAGTAACGACGACTCGCCAGGGATCATTGCCCCCCTAGCGGTTAATGATCACCGAACCTAATCAGGTAAGCCTAACTGGTGACGATTAGCAACGAAAGCTTCTTATCAAAATCTAGACTTGCAGCCCACACTGCGAGGGTGAAGATAGTCTAAAAGGTGGGAGCCTAGTCAGTCCTGAACTAATTTCGATGGCTCGCCACTGGACCATTGCTTTTCAACGTAGCCGCCAAATCACCAAACTTGGAATTGTAGCCCACGCTACAGGGTGTAGATAGTCTAGAAGATGGGAACCCAGTCAGCCACGAACTGATTCCGATGGTTTGCCATGGGACCGCTGCTCTTCAGCGTGGCCGCCGAACCTTCCCAAATTTGTAGATTGGTGCACTCAAGTGTAGATAATTTGGATGGTGGGAGCTTAGTCAGTCCCGAACTAATTTCGATAGCTTGCCATGGCACCATTACTCTTCAGCCTGGTCGCCAAACCTCTCTCAAATTCGTAACCCCCATCACGCGGGGAGGGTGTAGATGGATCGAAAGATGGGAGCCTAGTCAGCCCTGAACTGATTTCGACGGCTTGCCACGGGACCACTGCTCTTCAGCATGGTCGCCAAACTTTTACTCCCCGAAGCCGTAGCCGACTTTGCTTGATCATACATGATTTCATAAGGTGGGAGCCTAGTCAGCCCTGAACTGATTTCGATGGTTTGCCACGAGACCACTGCTCTTCAGCCTAATCGCCAAACTTTTACTCTGAATCCATAGCTCACATTGTTTGGGCATACACGATTCAAAAGGTGGGAGCCTAGTCAGTCCCGTACTAATCCCAATGGCTTGCCACGAGACCACTGCTTTTCAGCCTGGTCGCCAAAAATGAATCTAGCATAATCAACGTCCTCACGCTCAAATGGACTGACATCCTAATATTCGCGAAGGCCATTCTCGCCGATACAAAGATCATATGGCCAGTGCCTAGATAAACGTTATTTAGGATGCCAGATTGAGCTTACGGTGCCTGACTCGACACGTACGCTCTGACACATGCGCTCGGCCATTGCAACTTGCTCTTAACAGCAACTGCGGCCGACCGGTCGAACAAACAGGATAAGCCTCAAGCAGCTTACCTCTGGAACAAGACACTGCGCGGGCAACCCCCAACTAAACTATGTGCAACATGTTCACAATACAAAGCTATCAAGCTCTCTATCGCAGACAGACTAGTCAAGCATCCTATTGACTCAACCAGCCTAAGCATGACGACTAGGCAAAAGGAAAAAACATACAATAGAGACAACAAGCACATTACTGATAAAATTGTTTTCATTAATGGTCAAAACTAAAAAGGGTGCAATCACACCAAGGTCACTCCTTAATATGAGAAGGTATAGAAACAAAAGAACTAAGCCTAGTGGAAGATGGAGTAGGGATAACAACCACACGCGTCGTGATCTGCGTATCAGGGCCCACATTTTCTTCATCATCTAACGATGCAAAGGCAACAGACAAATCAACATATGACATCTTCTAATATCGGCCAAGATCCTACTCTGGATGCTCCTCCTTCATCGGTGCCAACAGCTCTAGCCAACCATGTACAACCCAGCGGAACTCACACTTGCCTTGCTCCTGAAGAAGCTCTTTTTCTCGAACCTACGAGTCAACAAGTTTGCGCTCCAGTAGCTCCAACTTGCTAGTCAGCGTGTCAACCTGAGATTGCTCTGTGGCCCGACTGCTCTTCACAGCACTAAGTTCATGCCACCCCAATTCAAGTTGGTCATCAGCCTTTCTCACCTCAGGGGCATAGAACTCCACATCGGATCCCAACCGTTGTTTCTCTGCTGCCCGATCAACTTCCTTCGAAGCACTATCTTCAGCAGAAGACTATAGCTCAGAACACGCCTTAGCCGCAACATCCTACGCAACCTCGACTTCTCAACGGACTTAGCTCAACTCCTGCCTGAGTTCGTCCCTTTTGGACACCGCCTATGTCAGACTACGCTCGAGGTCCTCCAGACGAGCCCTCTGAGCCTCAGTGGCCACAGTTGACTGATCCAACCGTTTCTCCTCAGCCTGCTTTTTAAGCCGCTCGATTTAACCGCCTATGGATATACTCTCTCATGAGCCGCCTCGACTTTCGTTCCAACAACGGTCGTGTGGCTCATATGAGACATACCCAATATAATGTACTTCCAACCCTTATCAATGCATCCTTCCAACTTATCCTATTAGAGTTTCATAACATGATCCATCAACCAACTGTGGCGCCTGCTTATGTGTTTCCTCGAAGCATACTCTACATCCACATCTTGATGCCAGACTTGTGAGCTCATCCTTACCAAGTCAGGTGCAAATAGGTTTATCTGTGCGTCTGGGTGAAGCCTTTCATGATCAGGAACTACGCCAGTGTCGCCCTTCATAGTTGCAATCGTTTTCAGACTCTCCTCCGTGGCCTTTCCTTGTCAAGAACAGGCGACCCTTTTATTGTGAGTCGGCCCAATGGGATCCAGAGGGAGAGGAGGGAGAAAATTATCCAAAGGATCCTCCAACACTTCCAATTGTGGCATAGAACAAAACGGTGAGCAATGCAGACTACAAGAGACACGGCCGGTATTGCGGCCACCTTCAGGCGAATCAACAGTAGGGCGATCAGATTCTACCACCTCAGGCAAATCTTTACAGGAACCTTCAACAGCAATGGTCCCACGCGGTCATTCAGCGCCTCGACTTACGTGTCACTAAGGTTCGACCTGTCCATGGCTCCTGGCAACTGCAGATAATCATTCTCCAAGACGAAAATGTCAGTTTCCACCTCAACAGGCCTAGCAGGCTCACGCTCCTCTCTCACTGTAGCGGCTCGTGCTTAAGATGGCCCAACTCTAATGTGAGCCCTCTTCCTCACGAACGAAGCTAGCGTCTCAGACGGCTCCTCCACATTGGACAGAACATGATCTTTGGCCCAAGAAGCCTTCCTCTTCCTAGAAGAGGCCCCATCACGATACAGAGTGGGGGCAACGTGCCAGTTGTCCCACAGCCCACTACGGATGAAGTTGGAAACTCTTATGACATCGACCGCCTTCCTTTACAGCATGACACGGAACGTCTCCATGGTTTTTTGCTCCTCTAAGGTGAGAGGAGTGGTAGGAAACCTTCCTGCAAGGGAACACAAGTAATGAGTAGTCGGCTCGCTGCCAAGCATATCAAAATCGCGATAAAGGGATTGAACTTACGGAGCGATCTAAACTGTCTCTCAAGCGGACGACCCCTGCCCCGAAAATACTTCGAATCCGCCGGAGCCAAGAAGCAGTACTTCTGCCAGGACTTGAAATCATCAGGCAGCTTACCGAAACACTTCGGCGACTTCATCTTATAGACAACATTGCTTTTCTGCCGAGGAGAGGTCAACAACTAGATCACCCGCGTAGTCACGCTAACACCAGCCTCCTTGGCACTGAGCAGAATCATGAGAATGATCTTATATCAATTAGGCCCTAACTGAGCCGGAGGAATCCCTAAGAGATCCAAGAACTCCCAAATCACGTCCAGTACCGGAAAACGCACTCCAGTTTGGAGCATCCTGTTGGGAACCCTAACCTAACCGGTACACCGAGCACTAAGTCAATGCGTGCAAGCCGCCGTAATTAGCTTTATTGTGGAGGCATATCTTTATTTAGTTAATTCCTTAGAATAGAATTTTAATTATAGTAGAATTCCTTATATTAGAATTCTAATTGTAGTAGGATCATAAAATATGCAAATAACAACCAGTATATAAGGTTGGCTAGGTGTAAGACGTTGGAGGTGTAAGACGTTGGAGGGGAATCAATTAATCTCTTAAACCTTACGGTTTGGTAGTTAGATCTTCTAATCAAAAGATCGAAGGTGGTAGATCGGCCAATCAAACGATCAATTGTTCTATATAGGATCTAAGTCCTATCATCTGGTATCAGAGCCTAGTTACGAAATCCAAAAAAAAAATTTCTTCTGCCTGTGCGCCTCGCAAATCATGACAGTGAAAGAATTGGAGGATGTTACCAGCCACCACGAAGATCTACTCCGTGAGCACGCCAACGCCATCGCCACCAATACAGCGACTCTTACCGACCACACCAATATCCTTCACGAACTGTCCAACAACGTGAAACTCCTACTCAACCGCCCCGACCCTAATCCACATCAACATCGACCACACCAGCAAGGTACCATCCAAGGCCGGTCGCTACGCCTTGATTTTCCCCGATTTGAGGGAGAAGAACCAGAGAGTTGGCTCTTCCAAGCAGAGCAATTTTTTACCCTAAACTCTATGTCAGAAGATCAGAAAGTGACAATGGCGTTTATTCACCTTAAAGGTGATGCGATAGCATGGTATAGATGGCTAAATCAATCCATGGGTGAACTTACGTGGAGACAATTTCTACATCCCTGTGCAAAAGATTTGACTCCAGGAAGCATGTCGATCCCATGATGGACACTATGAATTTTTAGTAATTCCATTCGGACTCTCAAATGCACCATCTACCTTCCAGAGTTTAATGAATGAGCTGTTTCGACCATATCTACGGAAGTTTGTTCTCATCTTTTTTGACGATATCCTAGTTTACAGCAAATCTTTGGAATCTCACATCCATCATCTCACATTGGTCCTGGAAATTTTGCGTAAACACGCGCTATTTGTCAAGTCCTCCAAGTGTTCGTTTGCCCAGACGTCTATTTCCTACTTGGGGCACATTATTGAAGCGTCCGGGGTATCAGTGGACAACGATAAAATCAGTGTTGTTACAAATTGGCCAATTCCGACTTCTATTAAAGGACTGCGAGGATTTTTGGGGTTAACCGGTTATTACAGAAAATTCGTCAAAGATTATGGGAAGATAAGCGCTCCGTTAACACAGCTATTAAAGAAGGATTCATACAACTGGAACGAAGAAGCTACACGGACCACCTCGTTCGATAGTAAGTGATCAAGACCCAATTTTCATCAACACATTCTGGGAATCCTTTTTTCAACTACAAGGAACACAGCTGTGTCGAAGTTCTGCATATCATCCTCAATCAGACTAACAGACAGAAGTTACAAATCGAACTTTGGAATGCTATTTGCGTTGCTTTGTGGGAGAACGTCCTAGCACTTGGGTGGCATCCCTGCCATGGGCTGAGTGGTGGTATAACACCACTTACCACTCGGCTATCAAAATGACTCCATTCGAGGCAGTCTACAGCCGTCCGCCACCAACAATTCTAACACACGCTCCAGGTTCCACAGCAGTTCACGCCGTCGATATCAACTTACGAGACAGAGATCAGACACTGCAACTACTGAAACATAATATGCTCGATGCTCAAAACCGAATGAAAACACTCACATATACTAAGCGGACAGAAAGGGAGTTCTCCGTGAACGATTGGGTGTACTTACGGCTTCAACCGTATCGACAAAGCACAGCAGCAACCCAGGCATACTCCAAGCTTTCACCAAAGTTCTATGGACCGTTTAGAATAATCAGCAGAATCGGTCTAGTTGCTTACAAGTTGGAACTACCATCTACATGCAGAATCCATCCTGTTTTTCACGTGTCAGCACTTAAGCAATCCTTAGGAGCACGAACAAAAATTTCTTTTGACATACCAGTGCAGACAGATAATATCGATTGGGTACCTAAGACAGTTATAGACAACAAATATCAAGGTTCAAAGCTACATTGGCTGATTCAGTGGGAGGGTTTCTCTGTGGACGAAGCTACGTGGGAAGATGCCGAGACTATCCAGTTCCGTTATCCTGCTTTCAAGGCTTGTGGACACGCCTCATTTCAAGGGCGAGGGGATGTTGGGAACCCTAACCTAACCGGTACACCGAGCACTAGGTCAATGCGTGCAAGCCGCCGTAATTAACTTTATTGTGGAGGCATATATTTATTTAGTTAATTCCTTAGAATAGAATTTTTATTATAGTAGAATTCCTTATATTAGAATTCTAATTGTAGTAGGATCATAAAATAGGCAAATAACAACCAGTATATAAGGTTGGCTAGGTGTAAGATGTTGGAGGGGAATCAATTAATCTCTTAAACCTTACGGTTTGGTAGTTAGATCTTCTAATCAAAAGATCGAAGGTGGTAGATCGGCCAATCAATCGATCAATTGTTCTATATAGGATCTAAGTCCTATCACATCCCATGATGTAAACAGATGAAACTGGCGGGAGGTGACAAGCATTTGGTCGCCCATTAAGGGATACAATGGCAGATCCTCGGGAACCCTAAGCTTCGTACGAATTTGGGAAAGATCAGGATCGAACAACAACCTATCTTCAAAAAACAACATTATCAAGAAGGTTTTCTTGAGCCATGAAGAAAACGAACGATCTTTTAATAACAATATCTTCGAAAGCGAACAAAGTAGAAGAATCGGACTCTGCACTGCAGATGACCTAAATAGATGATGGTTTCCCGCCACTTTTTGGCTGAATCGACGCACGTGCCATTAATGCGGCGTGTGCCTCAAGCAACAATTTAGGCTCAATCATCATGAGCAGCGCATCCCTTCGAGAGACGACATAGCGAATAGATGTGATGGCCCGCTAACTCGGGGGGAGTAGTTGATGATACATAAAAAAGATCACACCCCTGAGCCGTACACGTGTCATGATAATATCGAGGAAATACGGACCCCAGCATCAGCCCAACATTGAACAGGCCCAAGCGGTTCTAAGTTCGCTCAATTCAGTCCGCCAGGCGGACCCGGACTCTCATAGCACACTAGGCCCACACGTCTCACAGCTATCCTCAATACATGTAAGCCTTTCTTAGGAAAGTATCCCGAAGATCAGCTTTGAACGGTCAACTATAGCTGTTATTTGCTCCCAACTAGGAAGCAAATACCAGAGTATCTTCCACACAAGAAAACTCCCTTCTATGGAATGCTCTTGGATTGGAAACTATCTCCCAGGTATCTAGGAGCGCAGAGCTAACATGGAACTTCCCTCCTACAACACGACTCCTAATTAGAGAGGGATCTCCACGAAGATCTCTTCCCTAATCTGCGCCTACGATGGCTTGGTTAAACCAGGCTCCTTGCACTATAAATAAGACATGAGGTATGTAAGCTAAGGTATACTACAAATTTCTTGTTACAGTATTACACCTTCCTCAGAGCCATGTATGACTTTAACATCGAAGTGTCATCGGCCACCACAACGGTGGTCCATGGCTCACGTGTGCTACTTGTGCAGGTCAATAGGTCTAGGGGTGGGCACGGTCCGGATCGGTTCCAAATTTGAAGGAACCTGACTCGAACCGTTTACATTTTAACGGATCCGGTCCGGTCCGGATCCCTTCATTTTGATAATTGGAACCGAACCTAACTCGAACCGTTCTAAACGGTTCGGTTCCACGGTTCCAAACTTCCAATCATATTCATACACAGATCATACAAAAAATTTATCCTGTCATATTCATTTCATACAGATCCATAAGAGATCTACAGAAAAAATAAATTTAAAAAAAACCAACATATTAATTTACAGAAACGGGGAACTTTGCTCTGTTTGGAAATCAACAACAGTCAACAAACCAATAGTAGTAAACAAAAACATTGTATCTACTATTAGGTGAGAACATTCTGAAAGAGGGTGTTCTAAATTGTAAAGGGGCCTAGAAACTCACAATCCATCATTAAGAACATCCAGAAATCATCCATCAACAGAAATGGGGTTGTGCATCATTCTGGGTTTGAGATCGATCAACATCTAGCAAATCCCTTTGGTGGCCTTTGAGATCGAACCCAGATCTGGGTTTGCTTCGCCTGAGATGAACTGAAATGGGGTTGTGAGGAAGATGAAGATGAGGAGAAGAGAAGGTGAGATTGTGATTGAGAGACCCATTTTGAGTTTGAGTTTGAGGCCACAAAAAAAAAACCCTCATCAATGATGAAACTCAAAGATGAAGAATGGAGATAGGAATGATATCAGTGGATCTTTCCTTGCTTAGGGTTTTGCTGCTTCGACAGAGAGGATAGGGCTTCTTCGACAGAGAGGATAGGCCTAATCAGCGAGTGTTGATCTCGCTGATTTCTTCTCTTCTGCTGCTTTTTCGACAGAGAAAGGAGTGTTGATCTCGCTGATCTCTATTCTCTTTCTTCTTCTCTGCTGCTGCTTCTTCGACACTGCTGATCTTCGACAGATAGAAGAGAGGAGAGGAGAGAACTAGAGGAGAGGAGAGGAGAGGGAAATCTCCTTCTCGAGACAAAGGCAGAGAGAGGAGAGGGAGATCTCCTTCCCCTTCTCGAGACAGAGACAAAGAGAGGAGAGAGTCGAGACAGAGAGACTGAGAGAGGAGAGTTTAGGTTTAGGGTTAGGTTTTGGTTTTTATAGTAAATGCAATTTGAAACGGTCCGGACGGGTCCAACTCGGACCGTTTCGTTTTTAAAATTAGGAACCGGGACCGGACCGTTTTATAACGGATCCGGACCGATCCGGACCGTATCTAAAAACTTATAATTTAAATCCGGACCGTTTAGAGGAAAACGGTCCGGTTCGAGTTGAATCCGCGGATCGTCGACCCGTTTGCCCACCCCTAAATAGGTCAGCAGGAACCAGATCGGAGCAGGGAGCGAAAAATGACTACATAAGTTCGTACCACTCATAAGCTAGGCATTTTCCAAGAGTTTGCATTGAGAGTTGTGTTTTATTCTTTTTGAAGGTTATACGCTAATTTTGAATTTCTTGAGTCCAACATTATCTTGTTGCATGATTTCTATATTTTTTTGTTTCTATAAAAAACTGAGGATAAAACATCAAAGTTGAATCATACCACTACAGTATGTTCTGAAGTTTACCCAAGGCATAGAACCCATATTAATTTAGGGAAATGAATATATGTTTTTCTTGTCTGGTTTGAGCCTTGTAACCTACCCTCTTTATTGTTCACCCTTGAAACCGGTTCGAAGTCTGTTTTGTCCTTCTTTTATTCTTTAGCCCACTAACCACCAATTCAACCTACTAATTACCCAATTATGTATATTGTGCCCTTTGCTTTTGAGAAAGGTTAGGGATGAGTTATCAAAGAAAAAGAAAAAAAAGTTCATCATGAAATATTATATTCCATAGTATCAAAAGAATTTACAAAGAGCCTCAAGATCCAATGCAATTTGATATAGAAAAAAATAAATAAATAAAAAAAAAAAGAAAAAAAAAAGTAGAAGGGGTATTTCCTTACAATCAATAAGAAATTTGGATGCTCACAAACAAAGGAGTTGAGTCAAGCTTTTGAAGTCATTATCTTAGAAGACCTCTAACTTTCTCAAAAGTTTTGTTTATCCTTATCATTTCTTGTTTACACTTGTCCTAAGCCCCATTACAACCTTGTCAAATCCTATAAGAACTCAATGGGACTTTGCCTACTGTGGTGAATGAAGTCAACATTCTCAGTGGATGATATCCCTTCTTGAGATCATATTTATTGTATTCTCGAATTCCGATCTTTAGTCTTGTATGTGAACTATTTTTTATTCATTATTTCATCTTATTCACATACATTTGAGAGAAAATAGCCAAATCTCTAAGTGATTCATATACATTTGAAGTAGAAGCAATTTTTCTAAAATGTGATCCAGATATAGGTCCACTTTTAAAACTGAAATTTGCAACAAAGAAGATGAACACTTAATATAAACTTAAATGAATAATTCTTATGTATTTGGAATAGTGCTTACTAAAGTCACTTATTGACTTAATACTAATTGATAAGTTACAGGAATACATCTTTTACACCTTATACATTCAAGTTGGAATTCTCTGAGGTTAAATAAGGAAAAAGTTATTTTTTTTAAATTTTGGGTCCCAAGTATCATTAATGTTCATGGGTATCATTTCTGGAAACCCTCACTAGACTACAACTAGTCCACTAAGGGAAACCTAGAGGTTTAAAATCTTATTACATATGCTAAGTGTAACCGTGATTCCTATGAAAGTGAGTTAGTTTTTATTCTTCTTTTGCTCGAGGACTAGCAAAATGTAGGTTTGGGGGGATTTGATAGTCTTATAAATGATACATTTTAAGCCCCTAATTCTATATTTGGGATGTCCCAATATCTAATAAAAATATCTCATTATGTGTATTTTGTAGAAAATCAAACACTAATCTCAAATCATACACAAAGTGGCACAATAAGGCTAAGTTCAACAACTAAAAGCCCATTGGAAGTTCACACGTGCATTGTCAAAGACTAAAGATCTTCAAGCCCAAGACCCATGAAGTCAAGCTCACAAAGTTTCATCATCTACGAATCTCGAGGAAATCTACTTGAAGATTTGGACATCCACATGGAAATTTCATCATAGCCAAAAATATCTACAAACTCTACTATCCATTCTCACATTTGTACTCCATCACTTTTACACTCCACCTTATATCACTTTTACACTCCACCGTATCTTTACTTGATCACTTTTACACTTTACCTTATTTCACTCCAACACTCTTCCTTATTTCACTTTAACACTCCACCTTCCACCCCATTATCTCTACACATAAGTCTCACCCTTCTTCATCTATAAATACCCCACACCTGGAAATACTTGAAAGAATATTTTTGAAACACTTTTGATAGAAAAATAGTTGAAGTAGTTGTAGTTTAGAGAGAAATAAGTGAAGTTTGGCCAAGAGCTTACCATGTTTGCCTAACATCCTACCTTAGGGTGTGGGTAAGCCCATGGGATGATAGTTCCAAGATGGTTCTCTTTTAGTTAAGTTTATTTCCAAGTTTATGTACACTACACCAAAAGGCCTGATTAGCTACACAGAGGTGGCCACGGCTCTAAACCGTTGGTGTATTTGCCACGGCAAAAAACCGTGGCTATAATGGCCAACGGCTTAAAACCGTGGCTAAAAAAAGGCTTGGCCACGGTTCTAAACCGTTGGTGTGTTTGCCACGGCTTAAAACCGTTGCTACATTGCACGTGTGTTGCACGTGGATGTGTGGAGAAGTCGATTCGATTTCTCGGCAAAAAAAATTTGGGTTCCCGCTCCATCTCCCCCCAACTCTCGCGAGCGGGAGGGAGAAATATTTTGTGGTGTTTATTTGTGTTTCAAGTGTACCCATGCTTATATTTGTTGGATTTGAGATGGATTTTTTGAAAATAGAGATCTGGGTATTGAAAAATAGTTTAGATGAAGTCAATTGTCTATGCAAGCAATCAATGTCTGTGTGTGTATGTGATCTTCACTGTGACATTGGTATGTATTTCTTTTGATCTAATGGACTCAGTTCTGAAGGAAGTTGAAGTCAATGAAGTATGTAGCTGCTTTGAATCATTTTGCTATTTCAATCTTGATTTGGGAATTTTGATGGATGTTGATTCGATATTGAAGTTGGTTTTAGATAAGAATCAAGAATAATATTAGAAAGTCGTTTGATGAAATGGCCGAGGACAAGTCAGTCTGAATGAAATAGGATAACTGAATAGAAATAAGATTAATAGGAACAAATTACAGTAGTTCCCTTAGGAGCTTTCTTACCTGTGCACTCAATATCTGTTTGTGTCTATAATCTTCATTGTGGCATTGGTATATGTTTTTTCTGATCTATAGACTCTGTTTTGATAATCACTGAAGTATGGAACTTCACTTTGACAAATCTTGATTTGGGAAACTCGATAGAAATGATTTGATGTTGAAGTTGGTTTTGAATAAGAAGAATCGAGAATGACATTTGGAAGGTGTTTCATGAAATGGGTCTAGGAGTACTATCAGTGTGACAAATGAAAGGAGATCACATAAACTTCGAAGTGTATCCTGAATAAAATAGAATAATAGAAATATGATTAATGTGAACAAATTATGGTAGTTCCCTTAGGAGCTCTGGTTTCAATTGGTAAATCTCTTACAAACTGCATTCCCTTTCTTTTTTCAGTCGTTTCTTATTGATCTTAGGAAAATGCATTTACCATTTAGGAAGATCCATTTCTCTCTTTGAAGTTCACAAACACATGAAAGGTATGGTATTTGAACAATTTGATGGTCACAGCTGACACATTTGTGATAAATTTGAAATTTATTTTCCAGGTACCATAGAATTGACACTTATGTACAGTTATCTAACATCGTGATTCACAGATATGGGCTCTGGGGACTGGTTTAAGACAATAATTAGCCTAAAGAAAGCGAAGGGAGGTGAAGCAAAACAAATTAAGGTAAACAAATATTTGAATGGTTTTATGTTACACTACTGATTTACCCTTTTGATGCATAGTTTTTTTGGCAATCAGCTTTAGATCTAAGCTTTCCAATCTGGTTTTGCACAAAATTGTTGCACTGCATGCTCAAGAATAAAAAGGAATTATTTTTAAGAAGTTGAAACATTTTAACGAGTTAATTTTGTTTTGAGAGAATCAAGCATTTTAATGACGCATTCCAATGCCTTAAAAAAGCTTTAGGATCTCAACATTCCATCATATGCTTAGTTAGTTAAGATATCTTTTCCATCATATGCAAACTGCCTTGTCATAATAGTTATGCTTGTTCAATACTTGATGATGATGATGATGATGTATGCTAATTCTTATATAACTATAATGCTATATTTAGAATTTGGTACCTGTTATGTTCACATGAAATTTTTTGGGAACCACTTGATTAAGAGTTCAATCTAAATATTTTGTTGTTGTCTTCTAGGTTGTGAAGAACACGAAGGAGTTGAAACGATAGCTAAAGGATATGATCTGTGAGAAGGGTGATTTATTCAAACATGGTGGATTATTGACAGACAAGGTCTGTGCTTTCACTTTTTGAATTTCTCGTGTATGTAATAGTGAAGTACTTCCTGCTTCATGTATACAGAGTACTGCTCTGAAAGGATGAAAATAATTCTAATTTGTAAATCTGAGAGGTTGTTTGCACATATTTTATGCAGGTCAGATTGGGTTTCCATGGATGGAGGGAAAGTGATACGAGCTTAACTAACCTAAATTAAAAGGTTAATTTAACCCACTTGTAATAACCGCAAGTGCACGGTGCCTAACTGGTAGACAACGGCAAGTACGGGTCGATCCCACGAGGAAAGTGAGTGCAATTGAATTTTAGAAATTATCTAAACTAATTAGGAGGAAAATGGGGTTACAGTGTTTTTAAAACTATACTAAAAATAAATAAAAATAAGAAAAATAAAATAAAAGAAAAAGATGGATAAAAATGGATTTTTGTGAGCTTGGACTCACCAATGAGTTAGCAAAAACATTTAAATCTAAATTACTGAAAATTTAAACGAGAAGCTTTAGGGATGAGAATCCCTTGCTTACACCGAATATGTGATCGTTACAATCCAATTCAACTTATATCATGTTTCTATCAAACATTAACAAATTATTTCAAGCAAATGCGTTCTTACCAAGTATTAAGTGTCTTTTTAGGGCACACTTAATCAAAGTTTAAGCTTAATATTTTTAGCACATGCTTTGAATATTGATAAAGGGTAATTCTAACTACCAAACATATCAAGTTTAACTTCTCGAACAAGAAAGGTGAAAGCAATTTATAAAAAATTCATAAATAAATTGTAATTAAAAATTAAGCACACAATTCAGTAAAATAAATCAAAATGAATTATGCAACTCCTTTTGGTTTGACGCAAACTCGATGTGGTGGTACTCAGCAGATCAGCAGGTGGTCCGAACACGAATCTCGAGACAAATGGCTGCAAATGCTCTGTGGTGGTACAGAGCAGAAATCGGGGCGTGAATAGCCAAAAACAGTTTGACTCGGTCTCCCGCCCTCGCTACAGTGCGCTGCAGTACCGCCTTCGTCTCCAGCGAGCGGCGGCGCTGCTCCGCCTTCCTCCGTGCTCCTCGCGAGGGTCCTCGTCCTCCAAATGTTTCCAGAACTTGCAAAAGAAGAGAGAAGGTGAGGAAACAGCGAGAAAACTACAAAAAAAAATGAAGGAGGACGAGGAACAGGGACTCCCTGTTTCTGCTTGTGAGCTCTGTCTCGCGAGGCGGCGTGGTGGTGGTTCTCGGTCTGTTGTGACGGTGGTCGCGAGAGAGGGAGGCAGGAAGGAGCTCGAGACGAAAGAAGGCCGAGAAAAGAGGAGGAACAGGGCGTTGTGGCGAGGCGGAACAGAGCCGCGGTGAGGCTCTGTTTCGCGGCGTGGTGGTGGTGGTTCGCGATGTGGTGTCCGGAGGTGATGGTGGTCGATGGATGATGTACAGAAAGAGGGACAGGGAGGTTGATGGAGGTGGCTCTGATGCGAAACAGGGTTGTCACTCCCCTGTTTCGTGGTGGTGGCGGTGCTCGCACGGTGGTGGCGAGGTGACTGTCCGGAGGTGGTGGTGGTGCTCGGGTGATGGTGGTGGCGAGGTGGAGGATGGAGGTGATTGCTGAGTGAGTGAGAGATGGATGAGTGGTGAGGGTGATGAGAATCACTTTTGAGATAAAGAGGGTTTAATTTTATGCAATTCTTTTTCTTCCCTTCTCTTCCTCCCTTTTGTGAAGGAAGAGGATTTGATCTTCTAATGATTTTTTTCTTCCCTTCTCTTCCTCCCCTCTTTTTCTCACCCTATTCTTTTCTATTTATAGAGAAAGATCAAAGTGAATAGGGATGAGATAAAGGGAAGGTTCATCAAGGTATAAATGAGAGAATATTCTTTAGGGGTAGGATTGGGTTTGGGGTTATGGGTAGGTTTTGGGTTTAGGTTATGGACCATCTGCTTTGTACCACTGCTAGAATCGACCAATTGTCATTCCTTAAATTGTCGCCTTAATACGATTTCATCGTTCACGCTCAAATTCCTACAAAGACATGAAAACGAAATAATTACTATAAAATATAATAATCGAAACACTAACATGTATAAATTAAGGGATATATTATGTAATAATTATGTGAATATCAAATACCCCCAAACCTATATTTTGCTAGTCCTCGAGCAAAACAATAAAAATAAAATTCTAACTCACTTTCGCAGGAATCATCGGTTGCACTTACCTTAAACGTGCAACAAGGCTTTGAACCCCTAGATTACCTCTAGTGGACGAGTTATAGTCTCGTGAGGGTTTCCAAAAATGTTACCCACAAACATTACTGACTCAAAAAAAACTTGGTCAAACAGTGTTTATTTTAAAACTTCAAGATATGCAAGAAACCAACAATGTCATTTTAGTGTATCAATAAATCTCAAAATAATTTAATATTCTCCAAAGATTAGAAAAAATTCACAATCATCCTCAACTCAATGTGTGTGTGTGGATAGCACTATCAACATAACTTTTCATTTCAGAGTAAAACAATGACTAAATATCCTGTAGAAAGTTTGTTTTGACTTCAAACCTCTCATGTCACTAACAATAAAGCACTCAGAGATTTGTTATTTCACTCAGTTTATATGTGAGGAAAAGAGTAAATAATGGAAAACAATCATCTCACATATAGTAATATGAAGAACGGACTTTTCAAGAATGGAATGAACATGATCTCATGGACAGGAATATCAATTACTTTTGGGAATGTTGAATCAAACACCATAGGTCTTGGTTATTAAATCTCCACATCTACAGAACCAACCTTTACCTAAGATCAACTAGGACTTTGTTGGGTTGTAATGGTTAATAAGGAATGTCAAAGGATTCTAAGAAAAATTTCTAGGAATGTATACACCCATTCAACGAACAATTAGGGCTGTCAAGAATAAACCAATGTTGCACACCATCAATTTTTTTTTTCTTCATTCTCACATCTTTATCCTCATTGAAGAATTTTTTTTTTTTTTTGGTAACTATTTTTCTTTTCTTCAACCTTTTTTTTTTTTTTTTTCATAGAGGATTTATGAAATATCTCATATTTTGCTCTTTAATGCCTTTTTGACACCAAGTATATCCATCCATACACATTCCCAGAAATGTTGGGTAAAAGTTAATGGGTTAACAAATAAAAGTTATTCTAAGGCTCAAAAGGCTACAAAAAGGTTAATGTTATGGGTAAGTTAAAAGGCTAGTTAATGGTCTAAAGAAAAAAATGCCTAGATCATTTCCTAAGTTCGGGTCAGTATTATGACATCTCAATTGAATAAGCCAAGAAGTTCTAGTGTAATAATTCAATTTTGATGTCATTCCCAAAGCAATTGATCAGAAAAATGAGAATAATGAGATCATCAACGAGATAATGTAGACTCAAGAAAAATCAAAGTTTATGTATAACCCTCAGAAAAATAGAAAGGCTCAAAGCTTTCAGGGTTAAGTCTCCACTATTATTCTAAGGTTTTCTAGTGCATATTTCACTCATCAACTTCAAGTTATGCTAACATGGCTCATGGTGCAAAGATAATCGAGTTGAAAAATCTTATGAACTAGATCTAGCTTAAGGATCATACTAAACTTTCAGTCTTTATCAATATACCAATATGTCAAGTTGACTTTCATTGTCTTGAGCATAAAACATTTAAAATCCATTTTCATAATCGCAAAAGACCAAATTTTCTTGACAGAAAAAGCATTTTTTTTAAGGAATAAGAAAAGAAAACACTACGATTTTTTTTTTTTTAAGAAAAGAAAAGAAAATTCTACGAGAAATTCACCGACTCATGAACCCTACCCCCAAACCTAATCCAAACATTGTCCTCAATGTTTAACAAAATAATTCTGACAAATGAATGAAATAAGTACATGAGAGGAGGTTAGAACAGTATTACCGCGGTGAAGATTTTACCAATTTTCACAAGTAATCCACCGATGAGAGCTCAGAGACAAAAGAATTGTGGATTAGTTAATAGAAATAGATAAAATACACACTCAACATGCATTCTTTACAACAAAAGTTGGGCTTCCTCCCAGTAGCGCTTGGTTTAACGTCATCAGCCCAACAAATATTCTTCCTAAAAAATGGTGTATCGAAAAGTGGAGAGGAAGAACATGACAAACACTTAGTCCATGGTCGTATATCAACAACCTGAACAGTTGAGGATCAGTCCACCAAAATATAGCAATCACATGGGGCACCAAATATACTAGGACATCCCAAAAGTGACCAGTAGTCATACACAACAGAGGATTCTTGCGTGCTCCAAAAATGGAACATCCTATGTCTGGTTCCAAATTAGAAGATTGAATAATTTTCACAATAGGATGGTGAAAACTGAAGTCGTCACTACAGCACAAAGGATCAGTGAAAGTAGCCTTAGTAAATGGGAATGTGATGCAAGTAGATGAGACGATGGATATATCAGGTGGTACAGGCTCATCACATGAATCACATAGAGATATTGGTCTAGACAACTCATCACCTGAAAATGCATACCTGAGGGTGTCAGGTAATTGTTTAAGGTCAAGCTCAGGTGGCTCAACTGATGGGACTAGTTTTGACTCATTGAGTGGAAGAGGCTTCACTTTAGACTTCCATTTATAACTAGGATCCACAATGGGGATTGAGTCAAGCAAATCATTGACTTCCCTAATGGAATCATCAACAGCAAAGTCTAAACTAAAATGAGTCAAACAAGCCTCTAAATGGTCATGTGTATCATGAAAACAATCAAGGGGAGACTCTAAAGAATGTTTACAGTTTGATTCGATGCATGAGTCACTAGGGAGGCATGAGTCAACATGGGAAGGAGATGTCTGTAGTGTCTCAGAATCTACATGTTCATCAATAAATGAGGCTTTATCGGCCTTCTTATGAGAGGAGGATGTAACCTGTGTAACATTGGGTGAGGATATAATAACACTTATGTCAGGCATTCCTACCTGATTGTCAACCAGTTTTTCACTCCTAAGGGTAGTAATGGATTGGACATCTTCACTGTCCGGCTCAGATGTGCCACTAATTTCAAATTGACCATTTGGGTTGGAAATAGGTTGGCTAGGGAATTTTTCTGACTCTATCTCAGGAAGTGACTCAGCTATCTGATTCACAGTCATCTCAAGTTTCCGGATAGCTTGGGAGTTTTGTTGATAAATAACTGTCAATTCATTGATATCCTGAGAATTTTGCTCAAGTATTTCTCCTGTTCGCCCTATAAAAATGTTCATGATATCCTCTAACTCATTATCAGGAATTAAAGCTGGAGGAGTCTGAGGAGTGTCTAGAGGGCCTTCATGGTACTGACCATGAGCCCATGAGAAGTCAGGATGATAGGCTAAGCCTGGGTTGTAATAATCTAAATATGGATCATAATCAGGTCGTCGCATGTCATAAAATGAATTGACTTGCTCGGAAAAATAGGTTGGATAATCCCTTGTGTTCATTTTTTTTTTTTTTTTTTGAAAGCACTAACTCTAAAAATATACACAGACTCACACACAATCAGCAACTAATAAATGCACAAGAAACATGCCTCCCTAAGCAATAAACGTTTTTTAGATCAATTATCTTTTTATCTTTGGGGAACAATTATTTCTTATGTAATCTTTATGACAGAACAATGGGTGCTACAAGTTGATCCTAAGAGTGTATACTTTACACCACAAAGTTCAAAATCAGTGGGCTAGAGTTTTGTTTCAAAGAAACCGGATTATCGCACAAGAGAAGGAGGTCACAATGGTCCAATTAAGTACTTCCTTGTGCTACCGCTCTGTAAGCCAATAGATGTGAGAACGAAGTGATGTTAAATGCACACTTGAGGCTTGTGTTCCTAACCCAAAACTGTTGGTTACACCAATTCTTCTTGTGGATCGTAGCTTACTAATGACTCGGCGTACCGGGTAAATTACCCTTGTGGCAGTGGCCTCTCGGAGTTCATTGAATGATTAAACCCATCGTCACTTTTAGCAACGGTCAACACAAAAATTATTAGATTCACCTTGGTCTTGGTTGTCTTATGAACACCGTAAATAAAAGATGCTCTATCTAACTTGCTAATTAATTTTAATTATGTTAGGCTATTGGTTGCACACAGCTGGAGTGATGAGGTGGGGATATCAAGTCCCACCAGTTTCTATTTAGAAGCTGGGTCTACTTATTATGAATTACTAAAGTTTAGCATCCACAATTACAGAAATTAAACAACCAATCACACAATTTCAAACAATTACACAAAGCGCCCGGGTCGCTAATACGTTGCGTGTGATAGAAATACTTACAGTGTGCGTATTCCGTTCTGCACAAAAAGTTAGCACAATTCAAAAAAAATGTCTGACTTCTTTATATCCGTTTCACTCAACACACAAGCACATGCAAATAAATTTACTGGTCTTGGTCTTAGAAGTCGGATTTCTAAATCACAAGAAATTATTGGGTAACAATTAAAATTGTTTCCCTATATTTTCTTTTGACTTAGAGAATTTTGGGATTTTTTTTTTTAGGTGATTAAATAAAATGAAAAACAGTAGAGTTCAAAAATTATTACACCACACACTCGTAAAACGAGGTGAAAATAAAATTAAAACTCTCCTCACAAAATAAAAAATAAAAAAAATTTGCTTGATGTTTTGCAGGATCGTCCAATATCCTCGAGAAGCGTGTATTCTGCAAAATCAAACACAAAATGAGTGTAAAAAGAACTTAATCATCATCATCATCATCATCAAAGCCCATTCCCGAGATTTTCGGGGTCGGCTACATGAATTTTGGTTCTCCAAGCAATGCGATCTTCCCACATTTCCTCACCTAATCCAAGCTCAATGATATCTTCATTCACCGTCTTCATCCAAGTTTTCAACGGTCGTCCCCTCCGTCTACACCCTCCATTAACTTGCCAATCTAAACATTTTCTAATTGGCGCCGTGCTCGGTCTCCTCCGCACATGACCAAACCAAGTTAAACGTCTTTCTCTAATTTTTTCCTCTATGGGCGCTACACCTAAGTATCTCCTAATTCTTTCATTTCTAATCTTATCCTTACGAGTTTTACCACACATCCACCTTAACATACGCATTTCTGCTACTGCCATCCTATGCGTATGTTGTCCCGTAGTAGCCCAACATTCTGAATCATATAGCATGGCTGGTCGAACAATTGTCTTATAGCATTTCCCTTTTAGCCTTGCAGGCATCCTTCTATCGCACAATACTCCTGACGCCATTCGCCATTTCAACCAACCAGCTTTAATCCTGTGGTCTACATCTGCTCCAATAGCCCCATTCTTTTGAATTATAGACCCTAGATATCGAAAAGCCTCACACTCTGGGACCTCGACACCTTCGATCTCAATTGCATGACTTCTCCCTCTTGGTTCACACCCAAAGTTGCACACTAGATACTCCGTCTTCGAACGGCTAATTCTAAAACCTTTACTCTCTAAAGCCTCCTGCCACTTAACTAATTTCTGACCTAAACCTGCACTAGTCTCATCCATTAAGACAATATCATCTGCAAATAACATGCACCAAGGTACATCTTCTTGCAGATGTCTCGTCAACTCATCCATGACCAAAGCAAAGAGATATGGACTTAACGCCGACCCTTGATGTAGTCCTACTGTCACTGGAAATTCACTAGACATCCCACCTACTGAGCGAACACTTGTTACAACCCCTTCATACATATCCTTAATGATATCGACATAACATTGAGACACTTTCTTCCTTTCAAGCACCCACCAAATTAACTCCCTGGGGACCCTATCATATGCTTTCTCCAGATCAATAAAAACCATATGCAAACTCTTACGTGCCTCTCGATATTTTTCTACAGTTTGCCTAAGCAGGAAGATGGCCTCCGTAGTAGACCTACCTGGCATAAATCCAAATTGATTCTCCGAAATCGTGGTTAAACTCCTAAGTCTTTGTTCTATAACCCTCTCCCAAAGTTTCATCGTATGACTCATAAGCTTTATCCCTCTATAGTTCGAGCAATTCTGGATATCCCCTTTGTTCTTATAAATTGGTACCACAATGCTATGCCTCCATGAATTTGGCATTTTTCTAGTTTCCAAAATCCTATTAAATAGCTTAGTTAGCCATTGAATCCCAACTTCTCCCAGACATTTCCATGCTTCAATTGGTATATCATCCGGTCCAACGGCCTTCCCTGTCTTCATTCTTTTTAAAGCTTCTCTCACTTCTGTGGCACTAACTCTGCGATGGAACACGCGATCTCTCCCTTCCTGTGAAGCATACCCCTCCAAGTTTAACTCCCCTACATGTGTTCCATTGAGTAGGTTCCAAAAGTAATCCTTCCATCTATCTAAAATAGCTTTATCCTGCATTAAGACTCTTCCATCCTCATGCTTAACACACTTAACATGACTCAAGTCCCTAGTTTTTCGTTCTCTAGCCTTCGCTATCTTGAAAATATTCTTCTCCCCTTCCTTCGTACCTAGCCTATTATAAAGAGCATCATACGCTCTCTTCTTAGCTTCCCCTACTGCTCTACTACTCAACTTCTTAGCCTGCTTATAAAGCTCATAGGACTCTAGGCACCTATCTTTTTGCCACGCCTTAAAGCATTTTTTCTTTTTCGCAATGGTTTGTTGCACATCCGCGTTCCACCACCATGTCTCCTTACCATAGAAACCTCCTCTTTTGGCCTGTCCTAACTCTTCCTTCGCACATCTTCTTATTCGGTTTGCCAAATGTTCGAAAAGATCCGCGCTACTAGTCTTATCCTTTGGTTCTAGATTCTCCCCACCCTCTGAAACTGACTGGCCACCCAAAATCCTCTTTCGAAATCTTTGGCACACATCTCCCTGTAAGGTCCACCACTTAATTCTCGGTCTAACCTGTTCTATAGCAATACGACCCCTACTCTTAAGACAAAAATCGAGAACTAACAGCCTATGTTGGGATGTCAGACACTCTCCTGGTATAACCTTACAATTTTTACACCTACCTAAATCGTGTCTCTTCACAAGAAAATAATCAATTTGACTTCTATTATGCCCACTCGCAAAGGTCACCAAGTGATCTGCCCTCTTCTTATAAAAAGTATTTACGATCCCAAAATCCTGAGCTAAAGCAAAATCTAGAATAGAAATCCCCGCAGTGTTTCGATCCCCAAAGCCTTGACCTCCATGTACCCTCTCATACCCAACTCTATCCTTACCGACATGGCCATTCAAATCCCCGCCTAGGAAAACCCTATCGGAAGAGGGAATTCCAAAAACTAACTCCTCTAAAGAGTCCCAAAAATCCTTCTTAGTCTCCTCGTCCAAACCCACTTGGGGTGCATACACACTAATAACATGCACTATCTCTAGTTCTAAAGCTAATTTAATACTTATGATTCTATCCCCAAACCTCCTAACGTCGACTACTGCATCTTTAAAAACTTTATCTACCACTATTCCCACCCCGTTCCTAGTGCCATCTTTACCAGAATAGAAGAGTTTGAACCCTCCTCCTAAATCTTTAGCCTTGTTCCCCTTCCATTTTGTCTCTTGAAGACAAACTATGTTTACTTTCCTCCTACGCATGACATCCACTAATTCTATTGTCTTTCCCGTCAAGGTTCCTATGTTCCAAGAGGCTAATCTAATCATTCTATCTCTAGCTCTAACCTGGACTAGCTTCTTTACTCGCCCCCGTCCAGAAAGGTGCGAGAACCCTTGCCTATTTAACACTACAGCCGGGCGCCGCTGCAGCGCGCCTTGCTCATTTGTCACTACACCCGAGCGTAGGTGCAGCGCGTCGCTTATAGCGGGGGACGCCCTATCCTTCTGCATTAATCTTTTTGAACCAATATCCATGAAAAGGGATGTGATGGGTTTTTTACGGTTGGCTATCACAAGCCTAACACCAACCCTCCTCCTTTATCCGGGCTTGGGACCGGCCGTTGCAACGGGCGGAGTTTGTAAAAAGAACTTAATAAAAATATTTTTTTTTATTATTTTTTTTAAATTTTGTTTTTTTTTTTAAATTAGTGAAAATAAATCTTAAATTCAATTACACCGCTACATTCCCCGGCAACGGCGCCAAAAACTTGATACGAGCTTAACTAACCTAAATTAATAGGTTAATTTAACCCACTTGTAATAACCGCAAGTGCACGGTGCCTAAGTGGTAGACAACGGCAAGTACGGGTCGATCCCACGAGGAAAGTGAGTGCAATTGAATTTTAGAAATTATCTAAACTAATTAGGAAGAAAATGGGGTTACAGTGTTTTTAAAACTAAACTAAAAATAAATAAAAATAAGAAAAATAAAATAAAAGAAAAAGATGGATAAAAATGGATTTTTGTGAGCTTGGACTCACCAATGAGTTAGCAAAAACATTTAAATCTAAATTACTGAAAATTTAAACGAGAAGCTTTAGGGATGAGAATCCCTTGCTTACACCGAATATGTGATCGTTACAATCCAATTCAACTTATATCATGTTTCTATCAAACATTAACAAATTATTTCAAGCAAATACGCTTTTACCAAGTATTAAGTGTCTTTTTAGGGCACACTTAATCAAAGTTTAAGCTTAATATTTTTAGCACATGCTTTGAATATTGATAAAGGGTAATTCTAACTACCAAACATATCAAGTTTAACTTCTCGAACATGAAAGGTGAAAGCAATTTATCAAAAATTCAGAAATAAATTGTAATTAATAATTAAGCACACAATTCAGTAAAATAAATCAAAATGAATTAAGCAACTCCTTTTGGTTTGACGCAAACTCGATGTGGTGGTACTCAGCAGATCAGCAGGTGGTCCGAACACGAATCCCGAGACAAATGGCTGCAAATGCTTTGTGGTGGTACAGAGCAGAAATCGGGGCGTGAATAGCCAAATAACAGATTTGACTCGGTCTCCCGCCCTCACTACAGTGCGCTACAGTAACGCTCCTCGCTCCGCCTTCTTCTCCAGCGAGCAGCACCGCTCGCGGTGGTGATTTCTGCTCCTCGCGAGCTTCCTCAGTCTTCAAACCGTCTCCAGAACCTGAAAAAGAGAGAGAGAGGTTGAGGAAACAGTGAGATAACAACAAAAAAAATGAAGGAGGACGAGGAACAGGGACTCCCTGTTTCTGCTTGCGAGCTCTGTCTCGCGAGGTGGTGGCGGTGGTGCTCGGTCTGGTCGTGACGGTGGTCGCGAGAGAGGAAGGCAGGAAGGAGCTCGAGACGAAGAGAGGCCGAGAGAAGAGGAGGAACAGGGCGCTGTGGCGAGGCAGAACAGAGCCGCGGTGAGGCTCTGTTTCGCGGCGTGGTGGTGGTGGTTCGTGATGTGGTGTCCGGAGGTTATGGTGGTCGATGGATGATGTACAGAAAGAGGGACAGGGAGGTTGATGGAGGTGGCTCTGATGCGAAACAGGGTTGTCACTCCCCTGTTTCGTGGTGGTGGCGGTGCTCGCACGGTGGTGGAGAGGTGACTGTCCGGAGGTGGTGGTGGTGCTCGGGTGATGGTGGTGGCGAGGTGGAGGATGGAGGTGATTGCTGAGTGAGTGAGAGATGGATGAGTGGTGAGGGTGATGAGAATCACTTTTGAGAGAAAGAAGGTTTAATTTTATGCAATTCTTTTTCTTCCCTTCTCTTCCTCCCTTTTGTGAAGGAAGAGGATTTGATCTTCTAATGATTTTTTTCTTCCCTTCTCTTCCTCCCCCCTTTTTCTCACCCTATTCTTTTCTATTTATAGAGAAAGATCAAAGTGAATAGGGATGAGATAAAGGGAAGGTTCATCAAGGTATAAATGAGAGAATATTCTTTAGGGGTAGGATTGGGTTTGGGGTTATGGGTAGGTTTTGGGTTTAGGTTATGGACCATCTGCTTTGTACCACTGCTAGAATCGACCAATTGTCATTCCTTAAATTGTCGCCTTAATACGATTTCATCGTTCACGCTCAAATTCCTACAAAGACATGAAAACGAAAAATTACTATAAAATATAATAATCGAAACACTAACATGTATAAATTAAGGGATATATTATGTAATAATTATGTGAATATCAGAAAGGTACTACAAGAAGAAATTCAAAGCAGAAGGCTCGGAGAAAATGGAAATCATTCGCAAAGAAATAGTACGTCTTATTTTAGCAACGAATTTCAGATGCTGAACTCAGACATCTCTAAGTAAGTCATTTTTTCTTCCTTTTATGGTTCTTGTTTTACGCTTTCTTTGAGTCTTGAAAAAAGTGAGTTTTGCGAAACTCAAACCCCATATTAGATTGTTATCTTGCATTTCAGCTTCTTTCGCGATTCTCAACTCTCCAATGATCACCAATATGGGAATTTATTGCCACTCTCAACTATAGAATCTTCCCAAACTCTTACCTCTCTACAAAGCCCAGGTTCGATAAAAACCATATTTATTTATGTCATAATGATTGTTATGAAGATTTCAGTTTAGACCACATTTCTCTAATGGCAAGAAACCTTTTTTGTTTCTTCTTTGTTATTTGTTCCTTGAATATTGATTGTTTGGCAAGCTTCATCACACTTTCTATTAAAGTTTTCTTCTTCAAAACTGATATATGCATTTGTTTGTGGATAATCTAATTATCAGAATCTAATGCATTTATGTGAATCACAGGTTAAATACAGAGTATCCCTTATGCAACATGTTCAAATTGTTCATGTGTGCGGTTTGTCAAGTAGAAATAAAACCGAACAAGGGAACATCGGTGCATGCTGGTTCATCAAATCCAGGAAAAGCGCGTCCTTGGAATGGCCCATTCTTATGCTCTGACTATCAAGCGAAAAAAGAAGCCATGGAAGGGAAAAGACGTTAGTACAAAAACTATCTTTTGCCTGATTATTCAGAGTCTGAAATTCAGATCCTTCATAAAGTTATTTGATCTCTCCTTATTTATATTTTTCAGATGCAAGAACAGTAGTGATAGTGACTAGCCAAATTACCAGTGCAACATCACCATGATCGGGCAATGATCTTGCCACTAACAGATTGTTCCAGGTGATGTCCTCTTTTAAGGGAGAGGATGCTCTAAAAAAGATTAGAGAAGCATTGAAGCACAAATCCCTTTAGACCTCATATCCTCCTGTGTTGCTACTTTGCTCATGATACAGGTATATAGGAATCCATACTTACAACATGTGCTGAAGATGGTTGAATTATCTGTCCTGTGCATTTTTCAGTCAGTTCCATTTAGGTTTTGTGACATGTGTGCGTGTGTACCTTAAATGCATGCATGCATAATCCAAAAGCTGAAAAGAGTCGAGAGCAACAACTTTTTGTATATTTTTAAATAGTTTTTTCTGACATGTTACTTGTTATTTAAACGGAACAGGCGTGTTCTGAGAGACAATATCCACCAACTGAAGCGGCCCAGATATTAGATTCTGCCATCTCCAATATATAGAGAGATAGAAATGTGCATGGGAATGGTCAAGAACCAAATAATGGCACTCATACCAACAGAGACCCTTTCAGCCATTCAATTGCACACTTTCCTGTAAATATGCAACTCCAATTCCAGTAAGTGAACTTACTCTGTTGCTTCTGTAAAAATTTTCACATTCTAATATTAGCTTGATATCATTAACTATTTGCTAAGTTTCATGTAAGTGACATATCGATGCCTGTTATAGCTTAATTACATGGATCGAGTCTTTATAATTTCCTTGATTTGTACATGATATTTTAGTAATTTTCATTGTTCGATTACTGAAACTTACACCTTCAGGCTAGCTTTGCATCTTAAAACACTAATGCCTCATTTCCTGAATTAGCCTTTTCAAACACTGGATTCACTCTACCTTTTCATTGTTAAACTGACATGTGACATTGATAGTGTATTCATTAGAAATGGTAATTGAAGTTTAACCTTGTGTTTTCTCTTGAACAGAAGTTTGAGGCTTTGGTCTACAGACAATGATAATTACATTTTCAGTGAATAAAGTTTGATTATGAATAGGAAGAAATATGAAATATAAAAGAGAAAAAACCAAAAGGGAAAAGAAAAACAGAATTGTCGCACAGTGGTGCGTATTGTTTCTCTTGGATCCGAATTTTTCCTTGTCAAATATGTGTTCATTCAAAACAGAATGGTTATATGGTATCTCTTGGATATTCCTAAATCTACTATTTTTAGATTTTAGAAGCTGTGCTGTGCCATATGGTACACATATACATGCACAGGAACAGGTTGCCTTCTGGTCTATTTGCAACATGGTGCTCACTCTTTTTATCCTTCTGTATTTGCAACAAAATAAACAGATTTTGATTGATGCTGTTGTCCATGCTATAAATGAGGACTATGCTGAGATGGCAAATGATTTCACCAGACTTGGTTTCCTTGCTAGTGGAACGGATGTAGCTCCCATAGTTCCAGCTTTAGAAGCTATCTGGCAGAACTCATCTGGAAAAGGACTAGCAGATTTTAATTTTCGCAGTGTTACTGGTAATGTTAATATCCTTCTTGACAATGGAGGTTCAACTGCAGCAGGTCCTCTTTCAGCAATTGTTTATTTCTTTTATCTTTACTACATTATTATTGGTGTTAATAAGTTACCGTCGTCTTATTTGTCATCAATAAGTTTCGTATAGAAGACTTGCATCATTTTTATGTTTTGATTCATGAATCCGACTTTCATCTTCATTTCACTTGTTTCTGTTATTGGGATGCAATTATGCAAAGTTTATGATTATTTGCACTTATTTTCTGAACCACATATCCAATGATATAGAACATGTTAAATACATCAAGGGAGCTTGTTGGGCATTTTAACGTAGCACAAAGCCAATTTCTATCTAGCTTTACAATGAGAGACAAACAATTTTGTTATAGTTTTATACAACTTATTTTGTTTTGTTATCAATATGAAAGCTATAAACTCTCAGTTGGCTTACTGGAAGGAATATTACTCTTTTACAGGCAATTTCCAGACTAATCGTACCTCTCAGTTTAAGGACAAAGATGTATCGTTAGTCAAACGAGATGATGCAATTCATAGATATCAGCTGTGAGTGAATGATAGATCTCTAAGTTTTTTTTATTTTGATTGCTTCTTAGTTGATATTTATTTGCTCACTCAAAAACCTAGCGTCTCAGCTCGAGTGCAAAACCTAGTTCCCTAGTATTTTTCAAAATAGTAACCTTGAGAAATCTATCAAAGCAGTTGCAGTTTTCACTGACTAATTTACTTTCAACTTAATGGGCACTCTATTAGGGCCAGATTTCTAAAGGAGTTATTTACTCTCTCTAATACCCTTCTTTTCTTAATGATTGAGTGTACTGCAGAAGTTGTCTGATTGCAAAATATCAAAGTCAATACTTGTAGGAGGTCTTTGTTGAGTGTTAGCCAAGGACTTCACCAGGAAACAAAATTTGAAAAAACAAGTCTTCAACTATATGCAGTCTACTTTTTTTTCACTAATATATATGCAGTCTACTTAAAAGGTAATATATCTTTTATACATAGTATAGTAATATGCCAATTTGTCTTTGCAGCTACTATAAACATTTCTCTCTTTGGAAGTTACTCACACTTGGCATTCTTTGATGAACATTATGTGCAAATGTTTTTAGTTTTAGAGAACGTAACTAAAAACAATGATATATTATAGGGAGCATTTTGAGACTCTTGAGATAACAAGTGAGAATTTTGTAGTACTTACGCATGATCCAAATTCGAATGAACCGCAAACTGCAACAGAAGTACTATGCAAAACCATCCCCATGGATCCAACATTGCTGTATGTTTCACTCTCATCTTCATCAGAGCCAATAATTTTTTTGTGTTGGACAAATGGTTCTTGCAACACATCAAGACCTCCATTTTCAATATCCTTATTGATAGCCATATCTACTGATTGCTGCTTCTCTTTACCTCCTTTTGCAGGTATTATGAGAATGACAAGAACAAGAAGATGGAGAAGCAAAAACTGAAGATACTAGGTATTTAAAGAAGAAAGGTGAAAGAGAAGTTGGTATTCATCTCTTCACAAACATTGGTCTAAAACCCATGGTTTTATAGGTGGCGCAACTAGGTTTGATTTTTTTCTTCTCATAATTATTTATTTTTCGCCAATAGATATTTTGGTTGGTTTACAGTACTAATAAAATCCATGTGATGGTGTTGGCACTGAGTAGGATCCATACAAGCCCCATGCAACTCTGACTTTGTTGAAATTGGAACAGATTCAAATGAAGCAACTGGTACAAATCAAGAACTTTGTTTCTTTCACATAGTATTCAGCCATTTGCTCATCAATGTCATTAGAATATCTGCAATCATTGATGGATTCGACCCCACCTTTTTTGCATGATGTTAACGACAACTGTTGAGAGGTAAAAGTTGAGGGGAGTTTGTAAGAATCCTGATTTTTATTTGAGAGGTAAAAGTTGAGTTTCAACTTTTCATTTTGCTCTAATGATTGGAGAAGTTGAGGCTTAGGGTTATCTAGTTAAAAATTAATGTTGAGTTGGAGAGAATGATTTTGTTGACCTAGTTTTCTACTTGGTAATGAATTCCCTAGTTCTGAAAAATCAGATTAATTTAAAAACACCAAACAATTACCAGCCAGTACATGTTGTAAAACAACTAATCAGAATCAGAAGTAGGCTGTTTAAGAAGCAATTTAAAACTGGGTCAACATAATCATTCTCAAATCGCCATAATTAATTATTGAACCATCTGAATCATATGACTCAATTAAGAATAGGGGGAAGGCCATAATGGCTATGGAACTCTGAAATTTTAAAATGTCCAGAAACAATGACTACTTCGCCTTCTCCTGTTAGGTCCAAACTAACTATTCATTTGCAAATCGTTAAATGTGATTTTGTTTCAGTTTTTTCAAAGTTTCAACAAAAGGTCACTTTAAATTTTATCAGATAGTAACATGGAGATTAAAACTTTTTTTCTGCAGATAGATGGAGTTTTGAGGCTCCTCAATTTGCTACTCCCTCCTTTATCAGTAAACACTGGAGATAATCCGGCGGTAACTGAAAGGGAAAAGCTTGTCCTGGATCAGCCTGAACTTTTGCAACAGTTTGGCATGGACATTCTTCCTGTCTTAGTCCAGGTTTGCTCTTTTATATTTGGATTTTGTATGTCAATGTTATTTATTATTATTTTGTTTATTATAACACCCTTACCCATTTCAATGACAGGTAGTTAGTTCTGGTGTAAACTTGAATGTTTGTTATGGCGCCCTTTCTGTTATCAATAAAATATTGTACTTCAGCAGATCTGATATGCTTCCTGACTTACTCGAGGAAACAAACATTTCAAGGTAAAGAAGAAAATTTCCCTCAGCTTTTTAAACATCAACAAGCTTGAACCAAGCTAATTTCATTTGCCATGTCACAGTTTTCTTGCTGGTATGTTTACGAGGAAAGACAACCATGTTTTGGTGTTGGCACTATGTGATCCGCAAGATTTTCTTCCTGAAACCGACTTTTCTACTGTGAGTGATTATCAGCGATCATTATGGCAGAATCTTTTTTGTTCATTGACTGTGTGACTTCCTCATAATTTGAATTCAAGCACTATATATGATACTTCTCTTGTTCTTATTTGGCTTCAGTTTTAAAACACCTGGACAAATTGCACAAATTGAAGTTTAAAACACCTGGTTTATCAAAACTTTTATTATGATTGAAGCAAATACCGATTTTTATCCTACATCTGTCCTTGCACAGCTATGCTTTCATGTCTTGGGAAGCACATTCAAACTGTAAATGGCCTTAGACCAAACTAGATTATTTACTAACTGAGCGCCATATCTTCAATTAGTTTGGCCAATGAGGTTGCTTGTACAAGTTAATTAGTAATTAGAAATCATAAGAATGTAAAGCTCTATTTCTTGTATTTGACTATATGTCTTCCAGGTGCTATAAAGAAGGAACTTGCTGCTGCTATGAAGAAGGTTAGGTCTTCCAGGTGCTATAAAGAAGGAACTTGCTGCTGCTATGAAGAAGGTTAGTAGCTTATTCCTCGTCTAGGAAAATTTCTATTGCAAAAGTATGTTACTTCTAATTGGTTCTAAAGGCTACTATATGAGTTACAGATAGCTGAGAGACGTGATTTGGAGAGGAAGGCTTATTCCAAGATGTTCCAATAGCATTCAGGCAGTCCCTTGGTATGATATAACATTGTGTGGGTAATTTTCCTCGGGTTGATTGCTACTGCAATTGGAGGGTATGCCGTGTACAAGTACAGAAACAGGGTATGCTTTTTTGTTTGCTTTCTTTTCTTGTTATTATTGCTTAAGTCTGTTTTTTGTAGAGAAAATCATTTTTATGACGAATGAACTAATTTCCCCTGATTTTCCCGATGTGAGAGAACACCGAATATTTAACTTGAAAGGGGTTGAAAATGAGCATGTCTATATTTTCACACGTTAGATAGAATTTAACTTGGTCTTCGGACCTAAGTTTGGAAAACACAAACCTCTTTGACAAATGATGTGGTTAAAAAAAAGAGTTGCTTTCTTGTAGTAGATTTTATGTGTATACAAATTCCCACTGGCATATCTATATTCTGAAATTCTTCGTCATCATTGAGACTCTAGCCTGCTGCCATTGTTCATACCCATTTGTTAGCCGTTGCCACACATCACTCATGTTGTAAACTGTTTCTGCAGAGATATATGGACTCGGAGATCCGCGCGATCATGGCACAGTACATGCCATTGGACAATCAAGGGGAGACCCCTAATCACATCTCCCATGCAGATATCTAGAAGTGGGGCATGGATCAAATACACGAGGGACAAAGAAGACAGTACATGCCATATGTTAGTTGTGTTCAATTGAGTGTGTATAAGCATTGTTTTGTCTAATTCTTGATGGTGTTCTTTGAAAAGAGAGATTATTCAAAAAAGAGGGACAATCATGCTTTTGAATCTAATGGAAACAATGGTAACTTTTTATTTTCTTGTACCCAGTCTTAGCAAATAGTTCATCCAATTCATGATTCTTTTGTCTCATTTGTGTGGACTATGTGTGAGGTTTATTTGTTCAACAAGCCGCAAAGAGGCCTAAGATCAACAAACAATTACAAGATACAAGAACTGCATTGGCTTAACACCATGACCAAAAAAAAAAAAAATTATAAAAAAAATTTGCCACGGCTTAAAACCGTGGCTAATTATTGCAACGGCTAAACACCGTGGCTAGTACTGGCCACGGCTTAAAACCGTTGCTAAAACTATTGCAACGGCTTAAAACCGTGGCCATAACTTGCAACGGTTTTCAGCCGTGGCTACTCCTGGCCACGGCTTAGAACCGTGGCTAAGATTGTTGCAACGGTTTATAACCGTGGCTAAATCATCAATCGTCCTCGAGATAAAACCGTTGCTAATATTTTTGCCACGGTTTTTAGCCGTTACTGGGGATTTAGCGACGCCTCTACAGCCCACGGCTCTAAGCCGTGACAATGGGTTACCCCCACGGTTTAAAACCGTTGCTAATGGGTATTTTTGGTGTAGTGGTATTAGAAAAGCAAGTAGTTAGATTGATCTTGTAACTTGATTATGCCATGAACCAATGAGGTAAGTTAGATATTTTGTGTTTCATCATATGAATTCAATTCATGTTTTCTTCTTCTACTTCTTAAGTTCAAGATTAGATAAGTTTCTATCATTGCAATTTCGCTAACAAGCTCCAACTTATAATGTTTACATACTATTAGTCTAAGTTTCATTTTGATTTGTTAGATATTTGTTGTTTCATTTAAGTATGGATTCCTTGTATGCTTTTAAATCCACATTTGATTCTTAGATTACTAATATAATTAAAGCATGAAATCAATTTTCTCATAAATCCATATTTTCCATCCTAAGGTAAGATGAGAATCTACCTTAGGATGTGTTAATGAATTTTGAATGATTAATCTAAGAATGGCCTAATGGTGCCATCTACTCATGATGGTAAACTCAAAGCCCTAACTCTCACATTTAGGTTTTACCTTGCATTTTTATTTCAAACACTTCACCAATCACCTATTTTCTAACTAGGTTAAGTTTCAAAAGAGATTTAAAAATTAGTTTTCCAAATTTTATTTCTCTCCTTGTGGGATTCGACTCGTACTTGTCGTTATCTAACTCAATAGATAATTGTGCGTTTGCGGTAAGATTTGAAATCGATCATGAAGATCAAGGTAGGGATGGGGCTCTGCACCCGCGAGTAACACATGCGTCTATCCTCATTTGTGGGTTGTGTCCACAACTCGAGGAGTGTCCACTTGCAAGACCTATTTGATTGTTCTTATTTTAATCTAACTCCGTGAAGGACATGTATTATGCCCAGAGTCTCCTTCTCAATTTCTATGACTGCCTCTCTCCTTTCCCTGGTTCGGTCCTGCTATTTCTTTGAACCCAGAAATTCCTTTAGCTTGCCCTTGTGAATCCAGTACTCGATCTCGTACCTTAGACTCTTGCAGTCGTTGGTGTCATGGCCACCCTCCTTGTGATACAAACAATACTTGTTGGTGTCGTGCTTGGAAGGGTCTCCGCACTACTTCGGGGGGCATTGAGGGGGGTCACTGATCTGGATTTAACATAGTTGGAAGACTTTTCATGCCTAGCGCGGCCAGAGTTCGAGTTGTCGTCGTTGCATTTTCGTTTGTTTCTTTTTTCATTTTCTCTAGAAGGGTTTCTTCTCTACTTCAGGGTGATGTACCTCTGGGCGCTCTTCCTCCAGGGTTTTCTTGTTGTTCTCATTTCCTCCAGGGTGATCTACCTCTGGGTGCTCTTCAAGATTTCTGCCATATTCAAGGAGTTCCAAGGTGAGGAAGTCGTAATGCTTTCCATCTTTTAGGCCTGCAGTGAAAGTTGTCACGATGGTGTCATCACTGCAGCAGTCAATGAGTGTCAGCTAGTTATTGAAGCGCAAGACGTATTCCCTTAGCATTTCGTCTGACATCTGCCTTAGGGAGAGTATACCGTGCGAGCCTTTCTTGATCCGCTGGCTGCCAACAAAGCGTGTCAGGAATTCCTTGGCTAGTGTCTTGAATGAGTCAATTGACTTTGGCGGGAGGCTGTGAAACCATGTTAGCGCTGACTTCTTCAGGCTGGTAGGGAACGTTCTACATATTACCAATTCGGAATTTTTTTTGAACGTCATTACATGTTGATAATGGTACAAGTAATCGAATGGGTTACCGGTACCGTCATAGAACTCAAGCTTCGGAGGGCTGACATTTTTTGCAAAGCCTCGTTAATGATATGACCAAAAATAAGGAAAAAGGTGGTACAACACATTTGGGCCGTGAGCCCCTCGACAGAGGGGGTTCTGCGAGGCGAGTCTTTCTACCTTGTGAGTAGGATCGGCGTTGACCGCGTCGCCACCTCTAGTCCAATGAGAACTAGCTGGGGTGGCTCTTTTGTGTCTGCTCTATGTTGTAATCCTAAGATTGAGGTATGTGCTACTTCTAATCTCTATCGGCGGGTGGAGGGTTCTACTGAATGATAATCTCCAATGCTTTAGCAATCTGTTGTATTTGTGAGACAACAAATCCATCACGGGGTCTGTGGCTGTTGTTGCTGGTGCGGGAGTGTGAGCCTATTGCTGTTACCGGCACCGCTGGAAGCGGTGGTATAACGTCAGTCTGAGCGTTTGACGTGTCCCCTTGTTCTTAATTGTTGCGTGATCTAGTGTTCTCCATCTTTTTGAATTCTGAATAGAGATGATGCTAGTGATTGATTAGGAACTCTGTCGTTCCCACAAGCTGTGCCAAACTGATGTAGTTGATTTTCGCTCTCTGCTTGATTTTGACCTGTTGACTTATTGACATGCACAAGGAACGCACGTGAGTCATGGACCATCGTTGTGGTGGCGGATGGCTTTCCGATGCTAAAGTCAGACAGGGCTCTGAGGAAGGAGTAATGTTGTAAGTAGGGAATTTGTAATGTACCTTAGCTTACCAACCTCATATCTTATTTAGAGCGATAGAGTCCTGGTTCGACCAGGCCATCGATGGCGTAGTTTAGGGAAGGAGTGGAGATCCTTCTCCAATTAGGAGTTGTTTCCCTGTGAGACTTGTACTCCTGGAGATGCCAGAAGTAGTTCCCAATTGGAGTGTTGTCCATAGATGAAAGTTTCCATGTACGACATATACTCTAGTATTTGCTTCTTAGTTGGAAACAAAGTGTTGTTGACTTGCCTGTCCAAAGCCGATCCCTGAGATACTTGCCTTAATAGGTCTTACTGGTATTGGGGATGTCTGTGAGACGTGTGGGCTTAATAGGTTGTAGTAATTTGGGTCCTTTTGGCGGACTGTGTTGAGTGGACTTGGAGCCGCTTGGGCTGGATCAGTGTTGGGTTGACGCTTGGGCCTGTTACTCTTTGAGATCATCATGACACGTGTACGGTGTAGGAGAGAGGATGTTTCAGTGTATCATCACAAGCCATGAGCTTTTTCTTACGGAATTCTTCTTGAACAAGAGTTCAAAATTGCCTCTAATGAGAGCTTTTCTCAAATCTGCAACCACAATAGGCCAAAAAACTTGTCCACAATAAGACTTCGACGAGTGATGAATAACATTTGATTTTGGCTCTATAAGATGGTATCTTGCTCTATAAGATGGTATCTTACATAGACAAGTTCGAAAATGTTTGATCTCAAATTTCTCACTTATAAAAATAAATCACTTTTTTATAACTTAGAAGTGAGGTTTCACCCTTATAAGTATGAAGATTTGGACTGGAAAAAAGTTTTTCTTTTCTTTTCTTTTTTTTCCTCCCAAACATGGATTTCAAACAACCAAGTTGTTTAATTTCTCTTAGGCACACACAATAGCCCTAGCTTTCTTCTTTCATTTTTTGAAAGCTCACTCGAGAATGGTTTGGAGAGTTGGAGAGATGGTTTGCTTGAATATATGAAGCCTTGAATAATTTTTATCATTTTTAAGGCATAAATGACAAATAACTTGTATTTATAAGCAAATTTGAGGAAGGCCTAATCGACTAGGTTTAGCCATATTCACTTTGTCAACATTTTCTTTATGAATGACCAATTTTTACTTAATTCCAAATCTAGATTTGAATCCTAGTCGATTAGGTTTTAGGCGGGGCTAACTTGACTAAATTCAAGCCTCTTCTTGTTGTACCCATTGTTCAATCTTTATGGATCCTCGTCACTCATTTTGGACTTCAGTCTTTATTGAATTTTAATGAAATTTTTGTTAACTATGTTCTCTTTGACTTTGACATTTTTCTTTGACATTTTTCTTCTTAGTGTGACTTCATTTCTTGATTGACTTTGACTGTTTCTCATAACTTAAACATTTGATTTTCTACCTTTGTTGAGTCTTCTTGGTTGCATTGGAATGATCTAGATCACTTCAAAACCCTTTAGGAACGACTTTTTAATCTAGTTGCGCATTTTAAAATTATTGCTCATCACTTAACCTATATTGGTTTTATAAATTTAAATAATATATATATATATTTTTTTTTCTAATTAACGAAACAATTTTCAGTTGATTATTAAATCTGGTGTATTTCTGGAACCTTCACTTAATATATCTTGAAATTTTACTAAGCCTTGCAATAAGAACATATCTCTTGAAAGTTTTATTAAGCCTTACAATGAGTTGAGATAGATCATCAAGCTCAAGTTTTGAGCAACCATCCTTAAAGGAAGTATTAGATTTCTCCACTTTAAAAATAATATCATCTCCACGAGGTCTTTTAATTCAACCCTTAAGATATTATATTAAGATGCGCGTTTAATCTCGATGTTCATTAGTTTTTGTTTCTCGCGATGTGTCTAGGTGCATGCATGCAAAAAACGGGAAGATAATTTCTCAAACACCAATACCCCTGACAACCTAACAACTTTGTCAACTATTCCATTTGTTTGTGGGTAAGCCTAATTACTTTTGATTTGTTTCAATGGCCATGTCAAATTTCAGTTAGTGAACAAGGTAGTATGTGTAAAAACCACCTCACAACAAATTTACCAAAAAATTGAAGACTTTGAGATTTTTCACCAGTGTTATTATATATGTGGCCAAGTTTATTACTGAGTGAGTTAAGAACACTTCATTTACGTTACATATTTAAGCGATTACAAAAATTCAATATCGATCAGAGAACTTTACCCTAATGATTAAACATTTAATGCTCACTTTAAATTTATTAAAAAAAGAAAATTTTCACAAAATAATAATTAATTGAAGTAAAATATGTCAGAAGGAAAAAAAAAAAAAAAAACACTCGACGTGAATTGCATTGAAGGTAAATTGTGGGAATTCCAAGTGCAAACCTTGAAACTGAATGCAAGAATGAAAACTGCTGCAATGTAAAAAATTAAAAATAAAAATTTGAAAATTTTCATACTTTCTCAAAACAGAAGAATATAATATCATACAGGGATACACTTGAAGAGAACATCTACTATCTACTATCTCCCCCAATATCTAGTAAGCAAAATAAAGGCAAATAAAATAGAGGTTGTGTATGTGATTTGGTGTGAATTCATGATTGTGTGCGATTTGGTGTGAGTGTGTGTGAGTTGGTGATTGTGTGTGCATGACTGTGCATGTGCAATCCATAGTATGTTGCGACATTTTGGTTGGTTGGTTACTATCTTATTCAACGAAACACACAAAGTCAAGTAATGCGAAACCGAACTCGAAATCGCACTAAAATTTTGACTTCTCCCTAAAGACCTCATACACATAGAAACCCGTGCGAACACAACAACCTCATTTGCATAGGTCTCTGTGAAATACCAACTCCCAATAGCCTGTGCGAGTCCTTTTAAGTGGTTCACGCAGGCCTCTGCAAATGTTGGTCTTTCACTCACCCGTGCATTCTTTTATCTGTGTGATGCCCCATTTTTGCAAATAAATGTAATTTATATTTTTTCCAATATCAAATGATCGATTATTTTTAAGGTTTAATTGTATTATTTATTTCAATGTTCAGTATGGCAAAAACAAACAAGGACGTTGTGTCTTTCTCGGTTGGTAGTGGTGGTGATGATTTAGTTGATAGATTGCGTCGAGCCAAAAAGTGATTGCGGAAAAGGGTAAACAAGAAGTGCAAGAGAGAAAAAAATAAGGAAAAAAATAGAAAATGGAGAAAGAAGTGGCGAAAAAGAGTAGAGGGGATGAAATGGGAAACAAGACGAAACGGCGAGACGAATAATCCAATCGTAAAGTCACCGGTGAAGGTGAGGGGTATGGGGTGGATGATGCGGAGAAGGAGGGTGAGGATGATGGGGATGATAAGGACGAGGATGAAGATGAACAAGTTTTTCCTGTTGAACCTAGTTCCAATGAAGAAGATGAGAGTGATTCATATCCTAGGGATCTCAAGAATGATTTCATATTAAAGGATTACTCTAGGCATGTTTCTCGCACCATTTGGGATGGTGAGGAGGTAATTACAATATTTTCGTTTCTATCGAAATAAATATGCTTCTTTGTATTATTTGAACACTGAATATTTTTGTTATTGTTTTATTTAGGAACGAGGTGAATTGAGATGTCGGCATCAATTTAAAAACTTTTTAAATTGGAAGTTGAGAGAGAAGTCAAAAGAAGTAAGGACAATCATCTATAAGAGTAGTCCACATCCTTTGATCGGTTATTGTAATAATCGTGTGATAAAGTGACCATTTGTGCTTTCATAAAGTGTTGGCAACCTGAGACCAACATTTTCACATCCCTTTTGGAGAAATGATGAACACCCTGGACGACGTCCATCGTATCACTTGTTTGTTGATCATTGGTAAGCTTCTTATTCTGACAAGAGTAAGATGAAGGCAGAAGAATGTGTTAAACTATTGGTGAATGGTTTGGGCATTAAAAAGGGTGAAGCACATAAACATGTTGATGCAGGAGAATTTCTAGGGTTCCTAATTTGGATTTCTAGGGTTCCTAATTTGGTTTCTAGGGTTTCTAATTTGCTCTCAAAGTTATTTACTAAATAACTTTGAGAGATCTTTCAATTTAATTAGGAGTATTTTTAGTTTCTTTTTAGGATTAGACATTTTTTTTTAGGAATAGACTGCTTGTTATTTTAGTATTTTATTTTATTTTTTCTTTTAGAAATAGGCAGTTTCTTTTTAGGATATACTTTTTTATTTTAGGTAATATTTCTTTTATCATTTAGGAAGAGATTCTGAACCCAATTTGGGTCAGATTACTTATTTTATTAGGTATTTCGTTTTAGTATGATTATTGGAAATTGCCATTTTTTTTTGTAAAATTCTAATAATGAGTTTTAGCTATAAAGCCCGGCTTGTGGGCTAATTTAGAGACAGCTGTTTATTTACATAATTTTGAATTGACATTAGAGATATTTCTCTGTGTTTTGGGCGATTATTTTGTATTCTTCCTTGTGAATTATCTGTTAGAACTATCCCGTAGGATAATCGTTATTCTGTCCGACGTCAGTTGGTATCAGAGCTTCAGCATCTTTTTGGGGTGAGATTTCATCAGTTTCTATGACTGGTGGTCGTGGTCATGGTCGTCGCGGGCAGGTTCCGAATGAGGAAGCCCCTCACCGTGATCGTAACATTAAGAATATGATGATTGAAATTTTACAGAGGCAAGTTGCAGAGTTAACCCGACGTCTAACGACGCAGGATTTCGGTAATCGTGAGATGGAAGATCACGATTCTAATTCCAGTTTCGAAAACTCGTATCCCAATCATGCTCGATTATGGGAGCATGGAGAACCTGTGTATGACGATGAGGAGCTTGAGGAAGACGTGGTAGACGAAACTAAAGAGTTTGGAGAGCATGTGTATGACACTGATGAAGAGGAGGATGAAGATTTTGAGTTCGAGGAGGATCCCTCGAAGATTGAGTCGGAAGGTGTGGACGATGATGAACATCAGGAAACTACTGATGGTGTTGGAGATTGGGAGAAGATGATGAGCAAGACAGATAAGCTCATGGACAAAGAGTTCATGAAGGACCCCAGTGAGATAACATGGGGATCAGTCGATAAGAAGCTCAAGCTCATTGTAGCTGCACGTGGTCACAAGGGAACTGGAAAAGTTGAACAGATTGAGCAACTAACTGTCTTGACGAAGGTTGCTAAGACTCATGCTCAAAAGTTTGAGATCCTCTTCAATGTTGTATCTGCCGAGCACCACCATCAGCCGCCACCTCGCCTACCTCCCTCACCCATCTCTCTCTTCCTTCTTGTTTCCCTCTCTCTTCGCCACCGCCCTTGTTCCATCTCGCGACAGAGCCGCCACCACCTCCTCCTTCCTGTTTTCCTCTCTCTCTCAAACCCTGTTCTTCTCCTTCTTCCATTCATCACCTCCCTCTCCCCCCACTCTGTCTCACGGCCGAGTCACAGCACCACGAAAATAGGGCAGTCCCTGCTCCACTTCGCTTCCACGCCACCGTCCAGCCAGCCGTCAAAACCACCCACTCTCTCGTCTTTCCCCCTCGTTTCCCTTTCTCTCATGCAGGTATTGGAGCCAAATGAAAAAGAAGAAAAATGCGCAACTCGCGAGACGCAAGATGCGGCTTGCTGGAGTCGAAGATCGCGAGTTTCTGGCGGGAGAAAACTGATTTACAAATCAGTTCGGCTATTTGCACCCTGAACACTTGTTTTTTGTACCACCACAGTACACTTGCAGCCCTTCGCGTCGCGTGTTCATGCAGGAATTGATGGATTCCACCTACACCAGTGTTGTGTCGTCGTCCACCATGATTTTCTAGCCTCTGCAAATGTGAATTCAGATTTACCAGCAGAGGTGCAGCAGCTATCAGAGTTTTCTGACCTGATACCAGAGGATCTTCCTCCTGGACTGCCGCCAAAGGACTAGTTCTAGGGTTACCAGAGCTATCGAGGACGAGTTCTTTCCAACCCGGGGCGACTGATGCAAGAGAATTTCTAGGGTTTCTAATTTGGTTTCTAGGGTTCCTAATTTGCTCTCAAAGTTATTTACTAAATAACTTTGAGAGATCTTTCAATTTAATTAGGAGTATTTTTAGTTTCATTTTAGGATTAGACATTATTTTTTTTTTAGGAATAGACTGTTTGTTATTTTAGTATTTTTTTTTTCTTTTAGAAATAGGCAGTTTCTTTTTAGGATTTACTTTTTTCTTTTAGGTAATATTTCTTTTATTGTTTAGGAAGAGATTCTGAACCCAATTTGGGCCAGATTACTTATTTTATTACGTATTTCGTTTTAGTATGATTATTGGAAATTGCCATTTTTTTTGGTAAAATTCTAATAATGAGTTTAAGATATAAAGCTCGGCTTGTGGGCTAATTTAGAGATAGTTTTTTATTTGCATAATTTTGAATTGACATTAGAGATATTTCTTTGTGTTGTGGGTGATTATTTTGTATTCTTCCTTGTGAATTATCTGTTAGAACTAGCCCGTAGGATAATCGCTATTCTGTCCGGTGTCACATGTCCATAAGAATATTACTTTGATGGAGATGAACTTTGTTAAGGATGATTGTTGTATAAAAGCGAAGGAAATTGATTCTCTGACAAATAAACAAAAAGTTACTAGGGGTTACTTGTTATTTCTCTTTGGGATGACTATCTTTGCTGATAAGTCTAGAACAAAGGTTTGCATTGAATATTTGAAGATGTTGATGAAGTTGGGACGTTTGCATGTGGGTAGGTACTTTGGCATTCTTATTCGTCAATTAGGGTGTGTTGGCAAAACGGGCACCAAGCAAATATCTAGATATTTGCTGCTTTTGGTGGTATCTTTATACTTTGTTATTTAGTTAATTACCTTTTAATTGTTTAAGATATTTAACTGATTAAATTTTTTATAGGGTTGGAAATATGACATTTTAGGTTTTGGGGTAATATCAATGCTTCGTGGAATGATACTACCCCACCATGGCTAAGTGGGAATGCCCCCAACTTGTAGAATCATGAATGAAGAAATAATCACTCTCAGGGAGCATCTCGATAAATGTCACCTGAATAGGTAAAATTTACTAATTAAGTATAAGTTTTGTCTCATTTTGTCTTTCCCATTAATTGTTTAGAATTTTAGTTTATAATCTAATAACTTTCATGTTTGTATGGTTAGGTCATTTGGCACCCTTATGTGAAATCGAAACGAAGAATTCCGCTGATAGCATCAAATGGTTCCAAGGTTGTTTGTTATGCTCGGATGACAACGAACCCTATCGCCCAGATATAGTGATGAAACAAATGGCAATAATACAGGTGATTCCAAATCCCCAAATTCGAGCCATAATAAAGAATAGAGGTTGATTCAACAAGAACTACTCAGTGAAGCATGAAATATTGTTTCGAGTAGATAAATTATTTGTCAACACACTAATTTACGATTGCATTCCATTAATGGTCACAAAACATGTGAGCATGTAAGAGTTCAAAAAGGCCAGCAAAAATGGACATAAACTCAACCTCAGAATCAAAACAGAACCTGGCTCTGACCGGGTTCACATAACCATAGAGAACCCAAGACAATCAATCGCACAACCCCGAGCGAAATGGTCAGAAACAACCAAACGCAGCATTTGCTACGACTATGAGTTCTACACCAGCAGGATCCTATGCAGTTGACAAAAAAGTTGTTGTCCAAAGTTGCCTTTTTGTGAAATTTTTACAATTTCTATGGTTTTTTTATATTTATAAGATAGAGAATCCACCCTCCAAATACCTTTTTGACATCCCTTTCAAGATCCATATCTTCAAGCCTCTGAAGTTGATTGTTTCAAGTTTTTTGGGTGAATGTTGAAAAACAAAAAAGAAATGTAGAAAAAGTGTTTATTGACCACGTAGAGGCAATAAAAGAAATAAAATGGATACAAACTCAACCTCAGAAACAGCCAAACTAATGCAAAGATCAAATGGTTAGAAACAACCACACGCAGCATCTACTACGACTTTAAGTTCTGCATTTGCATAATCCTATGCGAATCTGTCCAAAACTAACTTTTTGTATTTCTACGGTTCTACTCACATGTGAACCCCATACCAACCCTTGCAAATTAAGTATTTAATTAATCGGATTAGTAAACAACAAAATGTAATACTTATCCCTTGGGTCATCAATGCCTACACTAAACAAATATCAACTATGTATGCTAAACAAAGATCAACTATTAATATAAAAGAACCCTAATAACAAACTATGATAAAACAGTTCTAAAGCAACACATACACAAGGATACTTATCCGTTTTTTTCAATTTTTGTTTCAGTTATGGCTTAGCCATGATCAATATAAATAGTTGGTAAACATTTTTTTTCAACAATCCCTCCATAACATTTGAAAAAGTCGACTTCGGAGACCCAAAAATGTAATTTTTTTAATGCAATTTCAAAAAAGTATTTGGGGGTGGATTCTCCTTCTTATAACTATAGCAAAACCATAGAAATTACAAAATATTCACAGAAATGTCGACTTTAGAATTGCAGGTTGAGTTTTTTGTCCATTTTCTAGCTTTTTTGAACTTCTTACATATTCACATGTTTACTACAATAAATTTTAGCCATGACTATGTTGAATTCATTTCAAGTCGACTTTTATGACTATTACCATGTTTTTGTAATCAATGTTTTTTGAATTTCTTACATTCTCCAAATTAGTGTTTATAACCATAAAACAATTGAAATGTGAATGCCTCATAAGTAGAATGGGTATTCAATAAATAGAAAGGAAACTATATATTAATGACATTTAATGATTACAAACGTACAAGTCATCCAAAAGCAACCACTTTTCTAGCAACCGAAATATTTTATGTCACCAAAATAAAGACTGGTTCTTCGAATTAGCAAATTGGTATAATACGTATACATGTCAGTTACAGAATGTACAAAAAAGTGCATGCTTCGATTGATCGCCTATATCAATGATCTCCTCTGACTTATTGATCTTCTTAGCATTTTAGGCATTGTATTTTCTATCACATGACCAATGTTGAGTTGGCCATAAAATGAACTCTTTCATGAGATTGCTTATGGAAATAGGCGTGAGGGCCAAGTAGGTATGTCCAAGGCAATGGTGGTTTGGGTGTCATATGGAGCAATACAAAGTGAGCATTTTAGGCAATTTTTTCCATGAAACATACCTGTATGCCGTTCAACTGTGATGGCGGCTCAACATACGGAAAACATGTATTCATTTGGTTCCAGAACACACAAACACACATTGGTAACGGTGTGCTGTGTGTTCTAACATATTTGTTTCACGTGACCAATTTCGATCGTCAATGCGTACATTGCCTTCTAGAACTGTAAAAGCATCCTTGAACAACTTGACCCCACACTCGTGCCACATTCCAACTTGTAACTCTGTGTTCGTTTCTACCTCTGTTAGTAACTCGTTCCTTACCTACTTCCCATCATTTTCCTTGTCATAATCTAGAAATTGGCTAAGCATTGGAAACCACAATTCTCATCGGCGAACACATTCTCAATGCTACCAACATAATCTCGAATCCATGATGGAATTTGCTTCATGAAATTTTTTTTTCACTTGTTCGACTTTTGTCTTGGCATAGAAACACTGTTGAATTTTTAGTTCCTCTTCAGTCTTAGCATACTCATGATCCGATGGGCCTCTTTTAGTCGACTTCCCATGCTTGGAGAACTTCTTTTTTTTAGGTTTCTCATTGCCCTTTACAAGTTCAGATGGTCGATCATTACTATTGAACCTGAGCAACTCAACTCTAGAAGCTTCCTCTTCAACACCAAATGTTGATTAGGAGTAGATTCATTGAACATCTGCTTAATGGCATTGACCACTAACTCTATAATCACATCCGCGAGTTTAGGAATAGGTGTTTTGCCAAGGTGCATCCAATGTTTGTCTAAGGTAACCTATGGAATTTGCCCATTGAGGGTTAGATACTCTGCCATTTTATAAGCACAAGGCAACCCATTAGTGGTTTGAAGCACACATCTACAGTTCACATGGGCATTACCCATCGATTCACACCTCCGAATTTTCAATAACATGAAATCAAGAGCCTTCTGCGCCACAGACCTATGAAGTTTTCCAAAGAATTTTGACACATACTCATTTATTCACCTTCATCAAACTTTGTTGAAATGACACTTAAATTTCTATAAGTAGTATTTGGATCATGTCATGCATTTCTGTACATACATTTAAAATGACTTGAGAATTTTCCAACATTTTTTTCAACTTCGTGTGTGCACATTCAACAAGACCGGTTGTCCGTTGGCCAAAATGCATGAAAATATCGGTTTGTGTACTCACAAAGTACTCTTTCTACGAATAGCAAACATTGCACTAATAACCTAAATACTTCGGGTATGATGCCCATTTTGTCTCGAACTCAACAATGGTCTTCTTTAATTTTTCCTTTGTACTTGATCCATACAAATCAAATAAAGAACTAATGAACTCATTCCACCACTCGTTATTCTCAAAGTGTTTTTTGTAATTTTCTCAATATTTGTATTTATGCACCACGTGCACAACATTCTCCTTGCTCTGGGAAAGATACGCTAAATGGCTTTGATCAAACCCAACTTTTTATCAATAACAAACATAGTTGGCAAGCTGTCTAGCTAAAAAATTCTCAATAGTTTTTCCAAAGCCCAAGCATGCGACTCTTCATTTTCCAAAGATATAAAAATAACATGCAACTTTGAAAGTCTTCCCGGTCGATGTAAAACCCACAATATCAAAGAGTGTCATCCAATATCTATTGATTTTGTAAGTGCAATCCATAAGCATCACTAATTTTATAGGATGTGTCCAGAAAATATTGGTCACTCTATTATCCTCATTTGCAGCATGCCGCTCAATGTAATTTTCTTGTTCAACAAATGCATAGTATGTTGCAAAGTTGTTGTCCTTGTAATTGAAGTGTCTTTAACCTCCCAATGGCATTGTAAGTACGTAGTCTACAAATAGGAGACAATTTTAGGAAACATCTTTATAATAACGGCCAAGATGTATTGAGGCGCAACACCTAATGCCAACATATTCAGCAAAACTATTATCTCTGCTTCATTCAGACTAGCCACAAATGAATGACCAATGAGTGATTTTGCTCGAAGAGCTCCAAGATGGTTGTGGGCTCCACATGTGACTCGAAACTTTCAATGATCGTTACCTTGCGCCACCCCTCTCATTTGAAATGGGCAACCACACTTATTTGTATTGCTTAATTGATGACTTGAAACTTCCAATGTCCTTGTGGCACCTCTCTCATTTGAAGCGGGCAACCACACTTCTTTGTACTGCTTAATCGACCATTACCACTATCAACCTCATTTTTGCTTCTCTGTTCTTTTTGGGCTTCCCTCCCCTTTCACGTCAAAAATGGATCATTCACTTACTTCTATTACCAGCGGGTTCCGATTTTGTGATAATAACAACTGTGTCATTATCCCAACCAACACCTTGGCACCAAACTATCAAAGCTGACCTCGATGGTAACACCTAAAATAAATGTTAGGGAAAGCAATAAACTTGCTATGAAAAGCAATAGACTTGTGAAAATGGCTATACACGAATTAACCTTATCCCTTCTGTAAGGAGAAAAAGTCACCATCGTTGACTAACTTATCCAGTGATTTTTCTTCTCCATGGTTATTGGCCTTACAATTAGCCTCATCATTTATCTCAAAGTTAGTCTCATTAGTCTCACCATTCGTATAGACATCCTTCTACTTTAAGTAAATCAAACAAATTATAATTAAAATCATATATTAAGTAATATGATAAAAAGAAATGATTAAAAATGGTGGTTACCTCTAGAAGGTTGGTCTCTTCCAAATAAACTTGAAGTAATTTCGACTTGTCAACATTGTCCGGAGGCAAATCAAAATTTGTAACGTCCATGTGAAGAGCATACGCACAAAATAATTAAGTAGAATTATTAAATTAACCTTACAAATAAAAATTTAAAATAAATATGAAGTTATAAACTATGATCGATAAACAATGACAAACAAACAAATTTTAGAGAAAACAAATCCACCCACCATAACAGAAATTTACAAATGACCCTAACAATAACAATGCGACTTCAAATATTAACGAAAGAGGAAATTAAATATGATATTATTACAACCATAATAACAAACAGAAACCCATGCAAGTTCATCTCAAGTGGAGGTTGTTACTTCAAGTGGAGTGAGCTGTTTTCCATCTCGAAATTGTTCATCTTCATCATTTTCTTCTAAAAATGGAGTCCAATACATACCCTCACATCTACAATGGTCACCCTCACATCCATCATTATAATCCTCAAGTCTATCATCATCACCTTCACTAAACTCATCCATTTCTACGTAAAAATTCAATCAAACGAAGTTGGGGAACTAGAAAATGGAGAAAAGTCAAGAGAGGACGAGAAACACTGATAAAGGGGGTTCGTTACAGCAAGGTTGGGAGGGAGGGAGAAAGACGTTGCGAGTGCGAGGAAGGGCTTTGTTATTGCCCTGGTCGATGTAAATTTTTTGGTAAAAAAGTTATCAAATATGTTTGGGAACCCCTTTTATTGGTGGTATCCCTTATCAGAGAATGTGTTTTCTTGAAATATGTCGAAATTTCACAAAATATTTCCTATTTTGAAGTTACTGAAATCTCTTTCGAAATCTGAAATATGTCAAAATTTCCGGATATAAGAAATAAATATTTTAATTTATGGATATTTTAACATGTTATAATGTTATTTTAGTATAAAAAAATTTGTTATGTGAGTGATTCTAATGTAATATGTAGTCTGTATGACACTACAAGTCGTGTGAGACTTTTTATGTAGTATTTAATAGTTTAAAATGCATAATATATATTATTAAATTCAAAATCTCAATTGAAATTTTTACTTTTTTTCTACACAGAACATAATATTTCACGAAATATTTCTTAAAATTGAGAAACCTAAATTATCTCGAAAAACAAAATCACAATCCTTGACCCTTATTAGATTATTAATGTCAAAGCATATGGTAGTGTAAAAAAGTCGGATCCTTGAAACTCTTTGTATTCATCTGGCATTTGTTTTCCCTTTACTGCTTGTTTCCCCTTCTCTTTCTCTTATTTTATATTTACTCTTTCTATTTATCTGTCTCTGGGTTTTCATCCATCGCAAAACAAGCTTCTTTTCTTTCTTTCTTTCCATTATTTGTAGCTTTGACTTTGAGGTCCCCTCACCCTCACCCTTACCACTCTCAGCTCCCCAAAAACAACACAACCCCCTTCAGCTACCCACCTATTCCTGCACCAGTCAACCTCCATACTCTTATCCCCAAATTCGTCGTAGATTTTTTAATACTACTAGTCTCAATCATTCTGCTACTGGAATTTTTGTGCTTCAGGGTCTTAGTGATTATTTAAATACTCTCTCACTGGGACGGTTTCAAATTCAAACGGGGCAAAGAAGAAGAAGAAGAAGATCAAAACAGTTGTTGGATCATTTACATTTACAATGGGTATGTTGATAATCTCATTTTCTTTCTTATTGGTTTATTAGATTTAAATTACTTGCTAGGTTTGTCAGGTTCAAATGACAAATTGAATCAAATAGGGACGGATTAGAATGGAAACGAAGGATTTCTATTACAGCAACTGGGATTACAACTTCTAAAGGTTTCAGGTGAACCAATAGCCTAAAGAACACTCTGTATAACTCGATACACAGCTCTCCCTTCCTTCTTATTTTTGTATTATCTTATTTTTGTACTAAAGTAATAACAAAAATATAAAACAGAACCATCAGATCACAGACACATGATCTAATCTCTTACACTTAACTAACAACCTCTAAGCAAATGACTAAAGTACCCCTCCATTTGAATTGATTTCATTTTCGATTGGCACCAAGTTGCGCGCCTCTTCTTCCCGCCTAATTCACTTCTTGATTTCTTTTTATTTCATTGTAGCAATCGCGACAACACACCCTACTTCAGCTCATCCTTGTCCTCAAGGATGGAATGAGGGGAACATGGGACGTATGTGGTCCAAGTCCTCCCAAGTTGCGTCCTTCAAAGTAGCGTTGCTCCACTGAACCAGTACTTGTGTTACTAGTTGGTTGTGACAAAGTACCAGTCTTCGAGCTAAGATGGAAGTTGGTTTTGCCCTAAAATTTCCTTGTTGATCCACTAGTAGGAGTAAAGAAGCATGGACCCCCATTGACCCAAGCTTCTTCTTTAGTTGACGCATGAAAGACATGGTGAATGCGAGATCTAGGGGAAGTTGCAGACGATAGGCTAAATTCCCAACCTTCTCCAACACTTGAAATGACCATAATACCTTGCGGTGAGCTTGAGGTTTTTTCGAAAATAGACAGAAGTTTGTTTGTAAGGTTGAAACTTCAGGTACACCCAATCCTCAATTTTGAATGTCCTCTCACTCCTCTTCTTATCTCCGTAAAACTTCATCCTTTCTTGTGCCTTTGTCAAATTTTTCTTTATAATTTGTAGAATATTGTAACGCCCCGACCCGCCATAGGAACCGCAGCGTGCCGATGCGTGAACTAATCCATAATATATGCGGATCGTAACCGGCCACAACATCATAATATAACACATTCTTGAAACGAGAATCAAATGGAAATAAAAACTACAATAAAATTGAACAAAATAAGAGTATTCGATCCCCCCGCCAAAGTCATAGAGACAAAACCCATATATACAAACATATAGTATTTAACAAGGTAATACAAAGGAAGCAAAACATACCCGTACAGGGTGGACATGACCAAATAGCACAAAACAACCCTAAAGCTGGAAACTGGGCCTAACCGCCACGTTCAGCAAGAACACCAACACTACCTGCACTCCAATAGAAGCACACCCCTTGCGTGGCCAGCAAATCACAAAGCTAGCTGGTGCGAGCGAACTAAATACAAAGAACAGAATAATATACAGGGAAAATTCATGCCACACAATAATGAATAAGTGAGTAATCCTAGATGCATGATCCATAAAATGGAAAAGGTGTCCCTATACAGGTTCTAAAGTCTAAATCACACCGTGTCTCTAAGGATAATATTTTTAAGTTCAAGCACCAACACAAGCATTTCATATTCACAATAACTACAAGTTTACGAGATATGCCGGTCATTACAGGTGATTCAAACATGGTAAATATCAAGTGATGAAGGCAAAAACAATATCGTAATCTTGCATAGCCTCCTAGGTATGGTAATCAAGTCGAAAGTCGAAACCATAAAATGTCTACGTTTGTGTCTCATGACGTAGGTCTACGCATACCCTACGAATGTGTCTCACCCAGACACATCCCACAACGTGCACCAGTACCACTACGGGCTTGTTTGTATCCTAATGGGGTGCCATATGCTCGGATACAAACTCAAGCGTCCTGAACGACTGGCCTAAAACTGCCAACCTAACACAAATCCAACTCAAGCGCGCTGAGAGGGAAGGCAAGTAATCTCCAAAGCACGTTCTCTGGGACCCGTCCTACTGCACTCTCTAGTGGCAAGTGCATGCGGGAGCTCACCGCACCTCAGCAAACTTGCCACATGCAACAGCGTTCTCAATGTCTGTAGGTGCGAGTCATCTCAAGCACCACCAAACTCATGATGCGAGCAAGCTCCTAAGCATCGGCACAACATGCATTACAGCGGGGTAAAGACACTTACACTAATATAAGCATGCACGTATAACGAGTTTATACAGAATCTAATGTAACAGATGTGTAACCATAATTAGTTAGGCAATTTCATAAATACGCGACTACGCTAGGGTCCCAACATGACCCAATTCACCACAATAAAGTCATTCGAGTCGAACTATCATACATGCTCAACAATCGGCAATCTATGGTAAAATGCAACATACAAGCCCAATGCCATTACACCAAAGCCTAATCACACCCAAATTCAACCACTATTCTATTTCATTCATGTATATCATGCTTTAAGAAAATCCAAAACATAAATTCATTCACAAAAAAACCAACACAACAATCGAAATCTCCAAAAACCCCGAATTTCGGACTTGTATTCAATTATACACAATCGACGGCATAATGTAAAAATTAAATTAAAGATTTAAAATAAATATTTCTCAAGGTAAATATTATAGTTACACTCACCTGAGCGGAATGAATTTTTGAAACCCAAATCCTACCAATCGAAGCTCCCAACTCACAAAACAGCGAGTGCGGGACCAAGGAAATTTTTTTTAAACTGCAAGGCGGACTCAAAAGTGAGCAAACTAGCCGAAATCTGGAAAATGAAATAAGTAACAACCGGCGTGTGACTGAAAGAAAAACTTACCGGCAAACACCCCGACGAAACCCAAAATTAAGCGAAAACTCATCGAAACCCACCCTACTTCGGTCTGATCGCCTTCGAACAACACAACAGGCCGGAAGTAGGTCCAAGAACAACTGAAATCGCGAATTTGCAGCTCACCCACACAACCAATTCTCGGATTCACGCCGGAGAACCTTCCTAACGGACATGAACGCTGATTTTTTTAGAAATTTCGGCCAACTCTGAAATCACCCTTGCATGTGGGGTTTACAGGTTCCAAATGATGCCCCAACCACCACCTGAGAGACGGATTAGAGCCACATTGCTAGCACCGGCAATGACAACTCCGAACAAGCCACACACCCTGAAATTCTCGATTTTTAAATCGAAAAACTATAGCAAGAAGGAGAGGGGAGAAAGAGGAAGAAAAATGAGGAGGAGATGAGATTTGGGGGGGGGGGGGAGAGAAATCGGCAAATCACACAAAATTTCATCAGAAAAGAAGAGGAAACAAAGGGAGAATACGCTCCCTGTAAGAAAAAGAAAAGAATGAAGAAAAAGAGAAGGGGGTTTCTCTTTAAAGGTTGGGTGGCTATGTGCCCCCTCCAGATTTTCAGAGTAGACCCCCTCCAAAAAAAATTCTTTTTTAAAGAAATCTTCGAATATTACATCGTACACACCTTAAAAGAGATCTCGTCCTAGAGATCAGACAAAGCAACAACAAGAAAGACTAGGCGAAAAGCTCGGGGTATTTCTATCTCATCTGGTCCTCCAGCTCCCAAGTAATGTCACCCCCCCCCCGACGGCTCTACTGGAACTTCACGTCGTCATCAACAATGGCTACTGGCTTCACTGGATAAGTCAACTCATCGGAAATCTCAAACTTAGCGGGCTCAATAATCTGTGATGGGTCTGCCAAACACTTTCGCAACATGGATACGTGAACACGTCGTGGAGACCTGACATACTCTACAGCAAAGCCAATTTGTAAGCCACTAATCCAATCCTCTTAGTAATCTCATAGGGCCCTACCTATCTCGGTGCAAGCTTCCCCTGGCTTTTGAACCTAACAACTCCGCGCATCAGGGAAACTTTTAGAAAGACTCTATTGCCAACAGCAAACTCTAACTCCTTACACATCCTATCAGCCTAACTCTTCTGTCTACTCTGGGTTGTCAACAAACGTGCTCTAATCAGCTCAATCTTCTCAGTGGTTTCTTTAATCACATCCGGCCCCATCACAACTGACTCTCCAATCTCTACCCAACAAACAGGGGACCTACACAGTCGTCCGTAGAGTGCCTCAAACGGTGCCATGCCAATACTTATGGGGTAGTTGTTGTTGTACGCAAACTCGCACAACGGTAGGTGATCTTCCCAACTGCCCCCAAAGTCTAAAATGCATGCTCTAAGCGTGTCTTCCACTACCTAATTCAATCACTTAGATTGGCCATCTGTCTGTGGATGATATGTTGTACTCATGTCTAATCTTGTACCCATAGCTTGCTGAAAGCTCTGCAAGAAGTGGGCTATGAAAATCGGATATCAGTCGAATACAATCGAAACAGGCGACCCATGAAGGTGGACTATCTCCCGAATGAACAACACCGCTAGACTGTCTGCCGTCCAATTCATACTAACAGGAATGAAATGTGCACACTTCGTCAACCGATCAACAATGACCCATATCGACTCATGACTTTTCCTCGACCGTGGAAGTCCATCGATGAAATCCATAGTGATATACTCCCACTTCCACGTCGGGATCTCCAATGGATGCAATAACCTAGACGGTCTCTGATGCTCGGCTTTCACCTGCTGACAAGTTGCACACCGTGCCACAAACTCTCCAATGTCTTTTTTCATGCCATGCCACCAGAAAGAACGTCTCAAATCTCGATACATCTTCGTTCCACCGGGGTGAATGGTGACACGAGATCTATGAGCTTCCTGTAAGATATCTCTCCGCAACTCCTCATCGACGGAACACAAAGTCGCCCACGGAACCGCAACCCTCCATCTAAACCCACCGACCAATCGGTAGGGCACTCATCCAGTGTGTCCACTACCAAATCTGCTATCTGCCTCGTAATCACTGGATCGGAGGTCTGTTTCTCCACCACTCTACTGATCAACGGCGGATAAACCCGCTATCATGTTGCCTTCTATACTGAAAGTAGGATGAACTGCAAATGAAACTAATGTCTCAAGTGTTTGGTACTCCTGAATCATCATGGTTTCCAGCACTGCATGTGCCACTCAAGGCATCTGCAACCACATGGGCCCTACCAGGCTGATATTGTATCTCGAAGTCATAACTGCTAAGAAAATCAACCCATCGTTGTTGCCTCATATTCAACTCCCTCTGAGTGAATAGGTACTTCAAACTCTTGTGATCTGTGAACAACTCGAACCTCTCACCATACAGATAATGTCTCCAGATCTTCAAAGCAAAGACTACGGCTGCCAATTCTAAATCATGTGTCGGATATCTCCTCTCATGGGGTTTTAACTTTTGAGACGCATAGGTTACGACCTTCTTGCCTTGCATCAACACTCCACCCAATCCTATATCGCAAGCATCAGTAAATACCATCAATCGGCTACCAGGTGTAGGAATAGTCAACACTGGTGCTGAAGTCAGCCAAAGCTTCAAAGTTTCAAAAGCTTCTTCACACTTCTCTGACCAAACAAAAGGAACATTCTTCCTGGTTAACTGAGCGAGTGGTGCCGCAATCAGGGAAAATTTCTCGATGAACCGTCGGTAATAACCGGCCAAACCCAAAAAACTACGAATCTCCGTCACACTACTCGGTCCTCTCCAAGACTTCACTGCTTTGACTTTCTCGGGATCCACTGCAATACCTCCACTAGAAATGACATGCCCGAGAAATCAAACTTCAGGCTCCCAGAAATGACACTTATTGAACTTCGCATACAACTGATTTTCTCTAAATGTCTGCAAAACAATGCGAATGTGCTCTTTGTGCTCCTCTAAACTCCTCAAGTACACTAAGATATCGTTAATGAAGATTACCACAAACTTGTCCAAGTACGGATTGAACAATCTATTTATCAAATCTATGAAGAAGGCCGGTGCATTTGTTAGTCCAAATGGCATGACTGGAAACTCATACAAGCCATAACGAGTCCGAAAAGCAGTAATTGGAACGGAGTGCTCCTCAACTCTCATCTGATGATACCCAGACTGCAAATCTAACTGTGAAAACACTACGGCTCCCCTCAACTGATCCAATAGATCATCAATTCGAGGCAACAAATACTTATTCTTGAAGGTCACTTTATTCAAATCTCGATAATCTATGCATATCCTCAATGATCCGTCCTTCTTGGAAACAAATATTGTTGGAGCCCCCCAAGGTGAATTGCTAGGCCGAATAAACCCCTTACAAAGCAATTCATCAAGCGGTACTTTCATCTCTTCCAATTGCTTAGGTGCAAGCCTGTACGCTGATTTAAATATAGGTGCAGTACCAGAAACCAGGTCAATCCGAAACTCTACCTCACGGCGAGGAGGGATACAGGGAATCTCCTGAAAGACATCAGGGAACTCACACACAACCTCTACAGAACTGGTGTCGTAACAAGAAATGTCAAAAGAGCCAAGAAATCTCGACATCACATAAACATAATCGGGCTCACAAGTCAACACACGAGGCAAAGCATCAGGTGGCGCTAACATTACCGACCGATGCAAACAATCAATGATCACCGGATGAACTGGACAACCAATCCATCCCTAAAATCAAATGATAGTCCTCAAAACCTAAGACAATAAAGTCGAACACGAAGTTGTACCCCAACAAGGAAAACTCGAAACGGGGACAATATTCCCACAACCAAACCGAACTGCCCAAAGGGGACACAACGCACAAGGGTTCCGGCAAAGGCACTGTCTCTAGGCGTCTCTAACAACCAACTGTGTAGAAATAAAAGACCTAGATGCTTCTGTATCGAAAAGAGCCCTCAACTGGGAAAACGATGAATGCACAAAACCTGGCACACACCACATATGTCCTGAGTCACATAACAACACACTAACATGCAATTTTTCTTACGCATAATGCACATAACACATATCCTACTACATCTAGCACACACAACTACAACAAAAATAGTAACATACCCTCAACATTTCCCTGACCGAGAATAGCTGCGAGGCGAACAGGCGGTGCTAGGAAAGAGACTCTCTGACCAACTCCAGGCGCAGGTGCTAATTGTCCCTGAGGCGCCCTCTGTTGTGCTGGTACATCCCTACTCTGAGGACAAGCTCTGGAAAAGTGACTCGACTGCCCACAAATATAACAAACTACCTGTTCCCGTCGATTTGTCTGACCTCTTTGACAGTCACGGGCTACATGTCCTTCCTGACCACAAGTGAAGCAACCGCTCCTAGTTCCTATCTGACCACCCCTCATAGGTTGTCTCTGTTGCTGCTGCTGTCGATGATCTCCTCGGGAACGTCTGTCACCTCTGCGGTCTCTGCCAGTCCTAACTGGTCCCCCTCTACCAGGGTCTCTCTGCTGAACATCGGCACGTTCTGGCTGTTGTGTCTGCTTAACTATCTGGCTTCCTCGGCCAAACCTCTGACAGTGCTCTGAACCTCTAGCTCGTCGAACCAAAGTCTCTTGCCTACACTCAGCGTCAACTCGCTCCTGATTCAAAGTTATGTCCACTAATCTCTTAAAAGGACGATCGATCATCACCATCAACTGTTTCCTTAGGAACGGATTCAGACCACTAAAAAATTTCCTGTTCTTTTTCTTTGTAGTATCTATGAAACAAGTGGCATAACGGCTCAACTGTGTAAACTCGGCTAAGTATTCTGAAACAAGTCTAGATCCCTGCTATAAGTGTAAAAACCTGTCCACTATCTCAGCTCTGGCAGAATCAAGAATAAAATGTTGTTCAAACACCTCACAAAATGTATCCCACTACATCTTTGACACATCACGGCTCTGCCTTACTGAATCCCATCAATACATAGCCTCTCCGTCAAGCTGGTGTGTTGCTAACTCGGTACGCTGTATAGGTGTTAGCACCATCCTCTCAAATATGAGCTATACCTTACGGATCCACCGATCCGCAGCTAGAGAATCTCCAGTACCATCAAATCTTTCACCGCCCAAGTTGACGAAATTCTTGTTGCGACGAGTAAACAAATCCTCTGACTGATTTCCCTGTCTCATATTTTGTGCCCACTGTGTCATCATTTCCATAAAAGACTGAGAGGCATCCTCTCCAGCAGTGCTTGATCCCTCACCCTGGGTTCTCTTACCACGCATCATCACCACATTCCCTCTACGTAAAAGAAAACACACATACAACACATCAAACAACACAACAAAAAAAAATCCTAACTCCTCCACCCAATTCACTCAAGAAAGTGACATGCGATGATGTTCTATGTGAACCGGTAAACAATGGCTTTGATACCAAGCTCTGTCACACCCCGACCCGCCACGAGAACCGCAGCGTGCCGATACGTGAACTAATCCGTAATACAGGCGGATCGTAACCGGCCACAACATCATAATATAAAACATTCTTGAAACGAAAATTAAACAGAAATAAAAACTATGATAAAATTGAACAAAATAAGAGTATTCGATTCGCCCCGCCAGAGTCATAGCGACAAAACCCATATATATAAACATCTAGTATTTAACAAGATAATACAAAGGAAGCAAAACATACCCGTACAAGGTGGACACGACCAAACAGCACAAAACAAGCCTACAGTTGGAAACCGGGCCTAAGCGCCACGATCAGCAAGAACGCCAACACTGCCTACACTCCAATAGAAGCACACCCCTTGCGGGGTCAGCAAAGCACAAAGCTAGCTGGTGCAAGCCAACTAAATACAAATAACAAATAATATACAGGGAAAATTCATGCCACACAATAATGAATAAGTGAGTAATCCAAGATGCATGATCCATAAAATGGAAAAAGGTGTCCCTAGACAGGTTCTAAAGTCTAAATCACACCATGTCTTTAAGGATAATATTTCTAAGTTCAAGCACCAACACAAGCATTTCAGATTCACAATAACTACAAGTTTATGAGATATGTCGGTCATTACAGATGATTCAAACATGGTAAATATCAAGTGATGAAGGCAAAAACAATATCGTAATCTTGCATAGCCTCCTAGGTATGGTAATCAAGTCGAAAGTCGAAACCATAAAATTTCTACGTAAGTGTCTCATATTGTAGGTATCTGCATACCCTACAAATGTGTCTCAACCACACACATCCCACAACGTGCACCAATACCATTTCGGGCTTGTTTGTATCCTAATGGGATGCCATATGCCCGGATACAAACTCAAACGTCCCGAATGACTGGCATAACACTACCAACCTAACACAAATCCAACTTAAGCGCGCTGGGAGGGAAAGCGAGTAATCTCTAAAGCACGTCCTCTGGGACCCGTCCTACTGCACTCTCTAGTGGCAAGTGCGTGCGAGAGCTCACCGCACCTCAGCAAACTTTCCACATGCAATAGCGTCCTCAATGTCTGTAGGTGCGATTCATCTCAAGCACCACCAAACTCACGATGCGATCAAGCTCCTAAGCATCGGCACAACAGGCATTACAGCGCGGTAAAGACATTTACACTAATATCAGCATGCACGTATAACGAGTCTATACTGAATCTAATGTAACAGATGTGTAACCATAATTAGTTAGGCAGTTTTCATAAATCCATGACTAGGCTAGGGTCCCAACATGACCCAATTCACCACAATAAAGTCATTCGAGTCGAACTATCATACATGCTCAAGACTCGGCAATCTACGGTAAAACGAAACATACAAACCCAATGCCATTACACCAAAGCCTAATCACACCCAAATTCAACCACTATTCTATTTCATTCATGTATATCATGCTTTCAAAAAACCCAATACATAAATTCATTCACAAAAGAACCAACACAACAATCGAAATCTCCAAAAACCCCGAATTTCGGACTTGTATTCAATTATACACAATCGACGACATAATGTAAAAATTAAATTCAAAATTTAAAATAAATATTTCTCAAGGTAAATATTATAGTTACACTCACCTGAACGGAATGAATTTTCGAAACCCAAATCTACTAATCGAAGCTCCCAACTCGCAAAACAGCGAATGCGGGACCAAGAAATTTTTTTTTAAAAACTGCAAGGCAGACTCAAAAGTGAGCAAACTAGCCGAAAACGGGAAAATGAAAAAAGTAACAACCGGCGCGTGACTAAAAGAAAAACTTACCGAAAAATTAAATTCGGAAAACACCCTGATGAAACCCAAAATTCGGCGAAAACTCACCGAAACCCACCCTACTCCGGTCTGATCACCTTCGAACAGCACAATAGGCCGGAAATAGGTCCAAGAACAACAGAAATCGCGAATTTGCAGCTCACACACGCAACCAAAGCTCAGATTCACGTCGGAGAACCTTCCTAATGGACATGCATACTGATTTTTTTAGAAATTTTGGCCAACCCTGAAATCACCCTTGCATGTGAGGTATACAGGTTCCAAATGACGCCCCAACCACCACCTGAAAGACGGATTAGAGCCACATTGCTAGCACCGACAATGACAACTCCGAACAAGCCACACACCCTAAAATTCTCGATTTCTAAAACGAAACACTCCAGCAAGAAGGAAAGGATAGAAAAATGGGAGGAGGAGATGAGATTTGGGGGGAGAAATCGGCAAATCACACGAAATTTTACCGAAGAAGAAGAGGAAACAAAGGGAGAATACGCTCCCTGTAAGAAAAAGAAAAGAAGGAAGAAAAAGAGAAGGGGGTTCCTCTTTTATGGTTGGGTGGCTATGTGCCCCCACTAGATTTTCTGAGTACACCCTCTCCAATTTTTTTTCTTTTTTAAAGAAATCTACGGATATTACACATATGGTCTCGTTCGGTCAAGTATTGTTGTACATCTTGTATTGCTAGATGGGAGTTTAGTGGTAAGGCCAAAAAAGGGGTTGTGTAACCATATAGTGTCTTGAATGGAGTTGACTGTAGGTTTGAGTGGTAGGATGTGTTGAACCAAAACTCGACCAAGTAGAACCAATTTGACCATTTAGAAGGAGCATCCCCGGTCATACATCGTGGATAAGTTTCTAGGCACGAATTGGTTTTCTCGGTTTGTCCATCAGTCTGAGGGTGATAGGCAAAGCTAAGTGTGAGTTTGGTACCTAGAGTGGTGAACATGTCCTTCCAAAAAACACTAATGAATATCTTGTCACTGTCTAATACTATGTTGGTGGGCAACCCATGGAGTTTATAGACATTGTAAAGGAACAATTCGGCCACTTTTGATGTTGTGTAGGGATGAGACAGTGGGATGAAGTGGCAGTATTTTGTTAATCTGTCCACAATGACCATTATCATAGAGTGGTTGTTGGACAAGGGTAATCCCTCAATAAAGTCCATGGCAATGTGTTGCCAAGCGTGGTTCAAAATAGGTAGGGGTTGTAGAAGCCCTCCATAGCTACTTATCCACCTTATTCCTTTGACATATGTCACAGTTTGTAATGAGTTTAATCACCATTGTTTTCAAACTCGGCAAAAAAAAAATACTCCTTAATCCTTTGGTATGTTGCATTGATTCCAGAGTGTCCCCTAATGGCCGAATTGTGAAGTTCCTTGAGTATCTGTGTCTTGAGTCCCCCATTTGTCCCAATGTAGAGCATCCCCTTGTATTTGAGTAAACCTTGGTTACGAGAGTATGGAGGACAGGAGTTGTTCTGAATGTTCAACTGTTGTATTAGAGTTTTCACCTTCTCGTTTTGCTGGTAGCTAGTTAACACCTCCTGGATTCAGTGAGGAGTAACTATAGAAATTGCAAGGAGCTCTTGAACATGTTCTGTCACCCTGGAGAGAACATCTACAGCATGGTTGTCAGTACCTTTTTTGTAAAAAAAATCTCATATTCAAAGCCTAATAGCTTAGCCAACCATCTCTATTGAGTCATTGTGGTCACTCTTTGGGATAGGAAAATGTTTTATGCTTTGGCGATATATGTAGATATGGAATTTGGACCCTAGAAGATAGGACCTTCATTTATGCACAGCCATAACAATGGCCAATAATTCCTTTTCATATGTTGATAGTGTTTGATTCCTAGGGTCTAGGGCTTTACAGAAGAAGGCAATGGTTTTGCCATGTTGTGATAGCACCGGTCCTACACCTTTGGAGCTTGCATCTCTTTCCAAGGAAAAGGGTAAGGTGAAATCAAGCAAGCTTAGCACAGGAGCCTGACATACACTACAACACAAGTACATATTAATAGCATTTAACCATAGCGGTTTTTACACTCATGCTATAAAAGACCAAATTTTATTAGCATTATAACTTTAAAAAGCTATGAAAGTTGAAGCGGGAAAAACTGAAAATTAATCCGCTCGATTCCCTCTACATTTTCCAAAATTTTAGAAAACCCATTTCTACATTTGCTTCCCTCTCAGTCTTGCTCTCTTTCCCCCTCCTTCACAGCTGCATTGGCGACCTACACAGCTACTTCACAAAGCTCGAATCCCTCTGGTCCAATCTCCAAACCCTTATCGACCGCAATCCTTCCAATCTGCCCTCATAATCTTCTTGGGCGATTACTGTGACAGGGGCCCTGAGACCCAAAAGGTCCTCGACTTCTTGATATCTCTCCCTTCAAAGTATCTGAACCAGACCCATGTCTTCCTCTGCGGCAATCACGACCTCGCCTTCGCGGCCTTCTTGGGTCTCCTCCCTCCACCACCAGATGGGTCGCCTTTCTCTGCCACATGGAAGGAGTACGACCAGCACGAGGAGAGGGAGGGGTTGTACAAGGGGGAGGGGTATGAGGAGATGCATCTTCAGGGGAGGAGGTGGGCTGGGGTGATTAATGAGAGGTTTAATTAGGCGAAAGGGACGGAGCATCAGGGCTCAATTTATGATGTTGGGCCGGCGTTTGAGTCCTATGGGTTTGCTCATGGTTCTGCAGGTAAAGTGTTTGATGAATTGTTTGTGTTGCAATTGGTTTTGTGAATGCAGGATTTTTTTGTTTGATTGGAGTTTTTGAGATTTTGCATAATTGAGGAATGTTGTTCCGGATGAGCATAAGAAGTTTCTTGCTGATTTGGTTTGGGTTCATGAAAAGGTTAGTAAACAAAACCACTTTGTTTGATTTGTTTTACAATTTAGTGGAATTTTTATAGTTATGGTGTTGTGTGTAGTGTTTTCTTTGCTAGCTCATCCCTTCATTCTCATTTTATTTCAGGTGTTGGATGCCAGGGATCCACAAGGTACAAGATGCCCTTACTTAGAGAAGCATTTGAAAGAGCATTGCAAGCACAAACATTTGGTTTTGTTGTTAAATAAGGTTATTTGCCTACTTAATATGTTGAAATGGAATGAGCACTAAACTTTGTTTATTATGATTCAAACTTTGTTTCGTTTTTATTGTGATCCTTACTTTTGCTTGCAACTTTTGCCCATCTCCTCAGTGTGATCTCATTCCAGCCTAGGCTACGAAGGATGGCTGCGAGTATTATCAAAAGAATTTCCTACTCTAGTTTTTCATGCCAGCATCAATAAATCATTTGGCAAGGTACTGTGTGCATACATTGATTATTATGATCTGATTTGTTTTTATGTGTGTGTTTACCATAAAGGAATATGAGAAGCTTTGGGAGTTCTACAATCCAATATTTGTTTGCTCAAAGCGTCATTGTCCCTACTCCTGTAAGTTGATAAAGTTTATTCCCTAGATACCCTGAATATTTTTACGACATCAAGATTTTCTGCATAAAAAAGACGTTGCAACCAATAGATTCTTTGGACCCAGTTTGCACATGCTGTGCAGAAGATACAAACAGGTGAGAATCAAGGATTACCACATCATAACACCTATTAGCATATCCATCGAATGTTCTAATGTCATGTCTTATATTGCACTCTTGTCACCCATTATTGTCGATTTTGGTGAGATATTTTGTGGGTGTTTGGAGGTGCAAATAAACAGTAATCTGCGTAAAAGATACGCCTAAACACTTGGAAGTAGACAGGTATGTAATGAACCATACAAAATTTGCTAATACTAGTGATTTCATGAACCCCCATCAAAATTTTTGGATCAGGATGGGGCAAAATTTCAATGAAAGTTTTTCTCTTTTTAATCTTCCAGGAAGTAAATTTCAGGATTTGTTTGTGCAGCATGAAGCTGGTCATTTCCTGATTGTATGCTTGTTAGGAGTTCTTCAAAAAAATATATAGTTCCAAGTTTGGAAGCTATGAAGAATGACGTGGGTTTTGAATTTCTTAACAGGGTAAGCTTATTATTAGAGTTCAATTGTATGCATTTCATTACTTTCTGAGATATTAGGTATCCCTTGGCAAAGTGTTTTTTTTTTTTTTTTTTTTTTTAATATTTGTTAGTATTTCAAAGTCAACCATTTCATATTTTGTTAGCTTCAGTCGTAAAGTGCTAATATATGCTTCTGTCAATATATGGTTTCTGAAGTCTATCTATTTGCATAATGAGGTTAGGTAGTTTGAAAGCTTTATAACTGAGTTTGATAACCTTTAAGTTTTTTTAGTGATCTCCAATTGAAAATTGTCATGACTTTATGTAACTTGTGGTTACGTGCAGGTCTGCGGAGTAAAAGATAACCATTTGGTGATATCTGATTGGCAGCAGAACGAGTCTATCTTTCAGTAAGGATTCCTATTGTTCCTTTTCCTTCTATGAGAAACAATTGTTTATGGAGCAACTTCTTAGTTCTTACACAGTATAGTGTGCTTTGAAGTGTCTTTTTATTATGATTAATTCATGTCAATTTTCAAGTGTGTTTTATTATGATTAGTTCTCTCCAAGTGGTTTGAAAAAATCCTGATTAATTCTGTATGAAAGAGAGGTTCACATGGGGTTGAGCAAACTTGGTCAACCATAGGGAGTAACCAACTGTCAACTTGTTGGTCTCTTATGTGCATATTGCCTGTATACAAAAAATAACAGCTATAAGATGTAATAGTTACAAACCCATAGTACATTAGCAAAAAATAACAGCTATAAGAAGTAATAGTTAACATAGTACATTAGCATATTATAGACAATTTTGGCAAACCCATAGTACAGTACATTAACATATTATACGATAAAACTTCAACACTGCATATAAAACACAACCATCCTATTGGCTTGAAAGATCCAGTTGTGATTGCTGTTAACTGTAAATACTTCTGTTCTGCGAGTTCATATACGTCCAATAGTTTTCTTTATTACTAATCAAATTGGTTGGAGTAATGTCCAAGTTGAACTGAAACGGACTGAGTTCGTCTGTATGAACGATGCTCAATTATTCTTGTTTCGAGTGCCTGTAACTGAATTTGATTCTTCTCAAAATATTTAGAGAGGGAAACTTGGAACATATTGATTGGGAGCTTCTAAAGCCATCTTTGACGTTTTGCCTGACCCGGCCTACGATATCCTTGTGGACAAAATTGTTCAGGTTGATTTTCTGTCAAGTTCAAGGTTTTTATCCTTGAGTTTGTTTGTGTGTTAAGGATTGAAATGAGATAATTATCATAATGTTCACTTTTGTTTTAATTAGATTCACTGGTAGATCCATTATAAAATTATCATAATTATCCTTGAGTTTGTTTTAATTAGATTCACTGGTAGATCCATTATAAAATTTTCACCAGTTTCCTGATTGAAAATGGTCAGAGGAATCCTCATCAACCAAATCAGCTTTCATGCTTTTTTGGTGTGGAAGTGCAAGGCCCCTACTCATGTTTGATGCAGATATTAACTGTATTACATGATAGATCAACTTTGAGAGTTTCATCAACTTAGAAAATCAATTTTTTTGGTGTGGAAGTGCATGCCTCCTATTTTATTATTGTTATCATCCATTTAGTTTACTTAATTTCAGAGTTTCATCAACTTTGAGATTAAAATTTGTTAGCCGAATATCGACATAATTCCTATTAAAAATCAAGATTTTTACTTTGTTGCCGTGTATCCCTGTCCCTTTTCATTTATATAATATGTGCATGCATTTTACTGCAGCTACCACGTTGCTGAGAAGAAAATCCTTTCCACCCACGGGTATACGGATGGCTTAAAGTTAGAACAATTCATCTTTGATGCATTTACACATTCTCCTTCAACTGCTTTATTTGAGGTGGGTTTCTTTCTAAAATGAAGTGAATCAAGGTTGATTTTGAGGTTTGAATTGTAGATTGTGTAATGAAGCCTTAATGCCCTAAAATGAGGTTCTTATGGTTTGAATGATTGATTGTTCTGCCTCTCTAATTTGGATTGAGTGATTGATTTAGGGGGTTTTAATTCAATTGTAGATTAGCGTAAATGGGTTTGGTTAAAATAAGTTTAGTCTCTTCAATGTTTGTTCTGTTGATTGTTGCTTCTTCTACATTTTCAGGTTGCATAGTTGTCATCAAGTAAAATGGTTGTTAGCTTCCTCATTTTGTGTTTGCTAACAGGTTAGTAGTCATTGCTTTTATCCATGTAAATAGTAAATTATTTTGGAAGAACCACACATGCATTTCATACTCTACACTGTCCATTACGAAGTAAAGTATTTGTATTATAGCTCATTCATTTTAGACTAAGCAAAATATGTGATTTCAGAGTTTATATCATAAGTGGTTTTACATTATTGTCATCATTCTTGCAGAAAATCATAGTACCAGTGGATATTTTGGACTAAGAGAATGTGATGATGGGGAAAGTGAATGCAAGCAAGAAAGATTTAATTCCTTTGTTTGTGATCTAAGAGGATTCTTATGTGTAGGATGTCTTTGATCTTTCTTTTCACTTGGCTAGAGATCAAACAGAGAAGAGTCTGCGAACAAAGATGACTTCTATCAAGGTAACTTCCATATTCTTTTGCTCCATTTTTGCAGTTCTTTCTTAGAAAATGTACTGTTTATATTTACATTTCTTAGAATACCATGTTAGACATCAAAATTTTTAAACTACTGGAGTTTCTAAATTTCTTGTTTCTAGCAATGCTACATACCAAAAGCACGTGCAGGTCCTAGTATCACCCCGATTTAGGTGTTCTGACAAGGTTCAGAAATTGTGAAGCAAGAACCTAGAAGGAGTGAGGAATCTGTGAAGCAAGAAGCAGAGCGCAGATCCAGAGAGAGAAGAAGAAGCAGAACACAGAAAGGAGAGCGACTTTACAGTCTTTACAGGTAAGCCAATTCACAAAAAGCTTTTAGATTTTTTTTTTGAGAAATTGAATTCATCAAACCCCTTTCAATCTCTGTACTTGTTGTTCAAGTTTCATGGGATTTAGATGGTATGGACAGGCTTATCTAAACTTGCAAGCCCGAGCAATAGCAAAACGGGGTGATGACTCAAAAAAGACATCCTCAACATTTCTTAAGGAGAATATATCCAAAGCCCTAAGCTCTCCCTTACCAAATCTTGTGTTAAAAGTTGTTTTGGGAATTCACTTGAAGCTCTGGCAGATTGCATACATCTTTTCTTCTCAAGTAGGTAACTTTACTCTCTTGGTATTTCCCCTTCTTTTAATCTGTTTATGTTTGTTGATTTTCTTCTTGATAATTGAACTCATATAACTGGATCTTACCATGGGTACACTTGTAGATGTATTCTATTTTATTTTATTTTTTTGTTAGGAAATGGTGGTATGATATCGGGTTATGTTAGTTTATCTGTTTCAGAAGGAAGACACTGTGTTATCATATAATGGGTTATTCGAATTCAATCAATTATAATTATTTTTCTCCTTTTATTTTTCAAATTTATGTTGTTCATTTTCTGTCTATTGATTTTTTGATAGTATGTTCTTTTGGTTTATACAGTTTAAAGAAGTGGGTTATGTATATTTGAAGAATTTTCAATTTTACTTGCTATGTTGTCCCCATTTTTGAATTAGATGCTTGAGTGGATGAACTGACCACTGATTATTGATGTGGCTATGCTGTCCCCATTTTTTGCTATGCTCTTACTGATTCGAGACTTCATTCTAACATCCCTGAGATTGTTCCCTTCTGTTCCCCTGCAATGGAAGTGCATGACGTAGAATCTCCTATAGTCTCACCTGATAATACCAGCAAATAACCTGTAAGTCACTTCTAGCAAATTCATAAGCTTTCTGATACAGTTCAATACTAGGTTTTTTCCACCTTGTAGTCATTTGAATATTCTGTCAAGCACATCTGTACACATACTCTGAAATCTATCCAACATTAGCCAAATATCATAGTAGTACATGACCATCACTGATTTGATTGTTCAAATGGTATGTAGGAAATTCAGCAGTTACACCAACAACTACCTGCTACTCAGTCGAGTGGAGATAGCCCTCCAATGCCTAGAATTGATGCTGAAGATGCCGAGGTATTTTCAAAATAACACTAGTTTTTCCATGAGCCATGTTAGGCTCATTATCAGTTCAATATAACCACAAATATTCATCCCATCCAAGAGGTGACCTGCAAATAACCCTATCTTATACTGACCCTGCGTCTTTTCTCTCATCATTTACATGTTTTTCTTCAGGAGCTTTTTCTACTTCATCAAGCGCTCAATCCAGATTTCCTTTCGAACCAACAATTGCTCAAGAATGGGGTACACTTGCTTCTTGAGCTAACTTTTATTTATTTATCATTTTTTATACCATTCCGCAGTGTTATAGTTTGACATATCATAGAAGTAGAAATATGATACCTGCTTCTCGTCTTTCCATGATAGTTGGCACTACATCTTAATAATTTGGTTTTGCAGCTGCATAAGAGCTTGCTTTGAGGAAAAACCATGGGGAGATGGTTAAAAGACCAAAAGGAGAAAAAGAAACAAGAGACTCGAACTCATAATGCCCAATTACAGCTGCTGCTGCTGCTGCTGCTAGCTGCTGCTGCTGCTGCTAGCTGCTGCTGCTGCTGTTGCTGTTGCTGTCGTTGCTATCATTGCTGTTGTTGCTGTCGATAGCCCCTGTTGCTGTTGCTGTTGATGTTGTTGTCGTTGTTGTTGTTGCAAGTGTAGATTAATAAGAGTTTGTACATTATGTACATTCATCATCACAAAAATTATGTCGTTGCTTTCGTTCCCTTTTTTCCCTTGAAACATTATGTACATTCATCATCACAAAAATGTTTAGATCATTCAACATTTCTTTTAGCAAAAGGAAGTGAAAATAATACATTTTATTTTCTTTTGCTTGATCACCAACATGGTGTTTCTTGTCTTTGTCACAATGAATTTCGAGTGCTCAGGCTAATGCATACATGATAAGATGTAATAAAAAGTCATTTGATAGTAAAAAAAAAATAAAAAATTTGCTATGTATACTTACCATAGCGTTTTTAAAACGCTATGGTAAAGTCTACCATAGCGGTTTTAGAGTCTACTATAGCGTTTTTAAAACGCTATGGAAGAGGCTACCATAGCGGTTTTGAAACGCTATAAAAGCCAAACTTACCATAGCGTTTTAAAACCGCTATAATATCCCCTGGGTCTATTATAGCGCCGGCTGTCATAGCGGTTACTAAACCGCTATGGTATCCTACCATAGCGGTTTTTAAACGCTATTGATCACAATTTTTCTTGTAGTGATAATGCTTTTTTGAGTTGAGTGAATGCTTGTGTAGCAAGTTCTTTCCAGTAAAATGAATTCTTCTTTAGGAGATCAGTCAAGGGTTGGGAAATTAACCCATAGCTGCTTATGAATTTTCTGTAATATCTTGTTAGCCCTAGAAACCCTCTCAACTGTTTGATGTTTGTAGGAAGTGGCCAAGACATCATGGCTTCTATCTTTGCAGGGTCAATTTCCACTCCTGAACTACTGATAATGTGACACAAATAGTCAAGCTTAGGCTGAATGAAGGAGCGTTTGCTTAGTTTAGCAAATAATGAGTGTTACCTTAGTGTAGTCAAAACCATGTGTAGGTGTTCAAGATGTAGTTCTAAGGTAGAACTATAGATCATAATGTCATCAACAAACACTAGGACAAATTTTCTGAGATATGAGGCAAAAACATGGTTCATTAATGCTTGAAAGGTGGTTGGAGCATTATTGAGACCAAAGGGCATTACCCTAAATTGAAAGTGTCCATGGTGGGTCTTGAAAGTTGTCTTTTGGATGTCTGGGGGGTGTACAAAAATCTGGTGGTACCCTGACCTTAAGTCCAATTTTGAAAAAACAGTTGCTCCATGAAGTTCATCCAGTAATTCATCAATGAGGGGCATAGAAAACTTGTCCTTAATGGTAATATCATTCAATCTCCTGTAGTAAACACAGAATCTCCAAGAGCCATCCTTCTTCTTGACCAGTAATATGGGAGCAACAAAGGGACTGTTTGAGTGTTGTATCAGTCGTGTTTCTAGCATCTCTCTCACTAGTTGCTCAATGACACTCTTTTGAATGTATGCAACCTTGTATGGTCTTTGAACAGGTGGGGTAGAGTCTGTTTTTATTGGTATCTTGTAGTCTAAATTCCTGGTTAGTAGTAAGGTAGTTGGTTTCTGAAAAACATCAGCAAAATCCCTTAGTAAGGTGTTCATAATGGGGTTAGGCTTTTCAGTCAGGTTGGCTACAATCAATGAAACAAACTGCCCCAAGAAGGCTAGGGTATGTTTCTTGAAGAATTTACTCAATCCTTTTGAGTTCATCATGCATAGAGACCCTGTATCATTACTCCCCAGAAGTGTGATGTTTTTTCCATTGATCTTTACTGTCATTTGAGGCTTTTGTAAGTTCAATGGGGTGTCTCCAAATTGTCTCAACCAATTTCCCCCTAGAACCATGTCATAACCACCAAGAGGAAGTACTCTCACACTCCCTTCAAAGGATATTCCCTGCATAGTCCAATGTAGCCTTTGGCACACTACATTGCTAATGAGTTGTTCTCCATTGGCCTCCCAAACTAACATTTGTGGAGTAAGGTAGTAGGCCATTTAATATCCTTAATGACATTAGGATCAATGAATGAATGAGTGCTCCCAGTGTCAATTAAAATTGAGATGGCCTTCTTCCTTACTAGTCCTTTCAAAAGCAAGGTGTTGGTAGCAATACTGCCATGTATGGCATGTAAGGAGACTTTCATGTCTGTTTGTATTTCCTGTATCAGGTTTTCACATTCAGTTGGATCAAGTTCTTCTTCACCTTCTGTTACTTCCCGCCCTGAAATCAGCATGTAAAGATGCTGTGTTTTACAGATGTGCCCATGCATGTATATTTCATCACAATTGTAGCAAAGCCCATTTTCCCTTCTAGCTTTCATTTGGGCTAGTGTTAATCTCCTAATGGGTGGTGTAGGTGAAGCAAATCTAATTGTGTTGGATGAACTATTAGGACATGGAGTTTTTTTTACTACCAGTGGCATGTTGATTTGAGCTGTAAGAACTAGGGTTTTGGGATGTGTTTGTTCCTGTTTTGGTGTTGTTATTGGTGGTTGTGTATTGGTAATATTTGGTGTTGTGAGCAGGTTGGGAAGGGCCCTTGGAGACAGCTTGTTTATGGATTGAAGCTTCCTGAATTCGTGCTAGAGAGAAAGCCTGAGACACAGTAGTTATTCTAAGCATTTGAACCATAGACTTCACCTCAATTTTCAGCCCACTTAGGAAGCTTAAAACAAAGTAATTCTCATCTAAATGTTGATCGTGGGACAGCATTAATGGCTTTAGCTCTTATCGTAGTAATCACTCACAATGGAATCTTGTTTGAGCTTATTAAATGAATCCACATAGTTTTCAAGCACTCCCTCTTCAAACCTTTCACATAGGTCATGGATTAAAGAACTTTATTGTATTAGTCCCTTACCAGTTTGGTAATCCAGGAACCACGGGTCTGCCTTGCCTCTGAAGTGAATTGAAGCTATATTGACTTTGTTGGTTTCTAGGATTTGGTAAAATGTGAAGTACCTCTCACTCTTCTTAATCCAATATCGAGGGTTACTACCATCAAATTGGGGAAAGTCTAGTTTAGGGAGTCAAGAGAATGTACCTTGGCTCTCCCAATGATTTTGGGAGAATGATTGATTAGAGTGCACAGAAATACAAGAAGATTAGGCAGAAGTAGATCGATTTGTGTTAGTGGTTCCTTGCTGATTCTGCAATAATTGAACCACATGTTTGAACTTGGTCTCAATTTCCTTCTTCAAGATCTCCTGCGTCTCTTTCCTTTCATTTGATCTATCTGTCATGTGTGATCAGCCATGTTCTTCTTTGTTTCTCTAATGAACATCTTCATTTCCTCAGATCTGGTCTCCATATGGGATTGATGAATTGATTAATCACAACGGTTAGGGTTTGTAATGGCTCTGATACCAATTGTCAGGTTCAAGTGACAAATTGAATCAAATAGGGACGGATTAGAATGGAAGCACGAGATTTCTATTACAGCAACTGGGATTACAACTTCTAAAAGTTCCAGGTGAACCAATAGCCTAAAGAACACATTGTATAACTTGATACACATCTCTCCCTTCCTTCTTATTTTTGTACTACAGTAATAACAGAAATATAAAACAGAACCATCAGATCACAGACACGTGATCTAATCTCTTACACTTAACTAACAACCTCTAAGCAAATGACTAAAATACCCCTCCATTTGAATTGATTTCATTTTCGATTGGCACCAAGTTGCGTGCCTCTTCTTCTCGCCTAATTCACTTCTTGATTTCTTCTTATTTCATTGTAGCGGTCGTGACAGGGTTTTGTTTTTGTATGAAAGGTGTGTGTAGACTTCACTCACTATTTGTTTGATTATATTTTTCTAAGAAAGAAATTTCCTATGTATATTATTTGGGTTTACTTAGATGATAAAAGCTCGCGAATGGGATTTAAAGAAGAAAAAAAAACAATAATAATAATAGTCCCAAAAGCCAAGATAGGTTATGTCTATTTTGGGATCTGCTTGTGTTGTTTCTTCATTCAACCTCAACCCGTTAGCCAATCTGCACGCATTTGAACTCACTTCTTCAAGACATGTCTCAAATCATATTCCCCTTTCTTTTCTTTATTCACTTGCTGTAAAGTTATCGTTTGAGTTAAAATAAGAATATTTATTTTGCCAAAAAAAGGCATCTTCTCTTTTCTCCCTGTGCCTTAACAAGATGTGTCAACTGAGAAATCTCCGAATTCCCAACTATCGCAGCGGACTTGTATTTTTTCTTTGAAATTATGGGTTTTGATTGGCATTTATTGTGACGCTTCTTTGTATCTTATCTGTATGGGTTACATCCCGCCAAAAATCGAGGAGGATCCTGGAGATCCTTTTCCCTTCACAGATACCCAACATCTCTAAGGAAATCAAATTTGATAATATTGGTGTTCATAATTTTCATGATCATCATGATAGTGCTGTTGTCGCAATTCATGACAAATCAAGTGATAAGAATTCAGAGAATATGTTTGTTCATTTGGCTAAGAGCAGATCAAGTGAGACAGATAACATCACGAAAGAGGTTGTAGCTTACAATTAGGTGAAGATGGAAGTTCTGGGAATTTCCGCAAGCAGTCGCGTATGGCCTATGGTCTAGCATCAGCTTCTCCTTTAATTGGCTTGCCTGAAGTCTCATATCTAGGGATCTTGAAATGGCAACACAACGTTTTTCATCAGATAATATTCTAGGGGAGGGTGGATATGGCATTGTTTACAAGGGCCATCTAATTAATGGCACTGAGGTAGCAGTGAAGAAACTCCTCAACAATCCCATTTATAGGTTAATTTGCTTTCAAGAAGCTCAGTTGCAACTGATACATAGGAATGTGGATTATGTACGTAGGGAACAGGGCAGAAAAGGAATTTAGAGTTGAAGCGGAAGAGATAGGCCATGTACGGCATAAGAATCTGGTGCGGCTTATAGGTTATTGTATAGAAGGATTTCACTGGTATGATTCATTTTAATTCTTGTTATTTTCATTGTTATCCATCTTAAATGTTAAAATTAACAAATCAAAAATAAAAAATAAAAAATAAAAGTCATTGTTGCTTGTTATTTATGAAGCTTTTATTTGTTGCCTTCTGTCTGCTTGGGTTTTCTTGTGTGATTCATGTCAAATTAATTTTGGAATCTTTCTGTCTCTTTACAATGTTGGTGTATGAATATGTGAACAATGGAAACCTGGAACAATGGCTCCATGGGGCAATGCGTCAACGTGGCTCCCTTACTTGGGAGTCCAGAATGAAGGTCATCCTTGGTACTGCTAAGGCATAAGTTTCCTCCTGAGAAAAAATTGTGCATTCCTTTTTTGTTGTGTTCTCGGTATTAAAATGAGTGTGGTGTAGCTTTAGATTGTCAATGAAGTTTTGTTGTGAACCTGTGAAATAATAATCATGTTCATTCAACTGGGATGCAGACTTGCTTATTTGCATGAAGCAATTGAACCAAAAGTTGTACATGAGACATAAAGTCAAGCAATATCTTGATTGGTGATGAATTCAACGCCAAGGTCTCTGATTTTGGATTGGCAAAACTCTTGGATTCAGGAGAAAGTCACATCACAACCAGAGTAATGGGAACTTTTGGGTACAACTTTATTGCCATATTTTATGCATAGTTTCTTGTATCTATGCTAGTCATCTCTTCAAACTACCTTTAGTTTTCACCTAGATTTTCTTTTTTAAAGGATTTCTTACGTGTTATCTCAGGTATGTCGCACCTGAATATGCAAACACTAGCATGCTAAACGAGAAGAGTGAGATTTATAGTTTTGGTGTCCTTTTGCTCCAAGCAATTACTGGCAGGGACCCTGTGGATTATAGTCGACCTGCTAATGAGGTATTCCCTTCTTAACCGTATTTGTGTTCTTAATTCCTGTTCAACCTTCTTGACAATGACACCTTATTTTCTTTGCTTAGGAGAGATCAATCTTAACTTGTGCAAGTATGAGAAAAAACTATATTTATGTTTTGTCAATTGCAGGCTAATCTCGTCGAGTGGCTTAAGATGATGGTAGGGGCTAGGAGGGCAGAGGAAGTGGTAGATCCAAGCCTTGAAGTTCGACCTACAACTCAGGCAGGTATTGAAGTGTGCCCTTCTAATTGCTCTAAGATGTGTTGATCCAGACTCGGAAAAAAGACCTAGAATGAGTCAGATTGTTCAAATGCTTGAAGCTGATGAGTTCCCACTATGTGAGGCGTGCTAGCAAATCTCTTTTAAGTAGTAAAAGAAAAAGGCATTCAAAACTAGCATGAAGCCAGGAGCATTGGTCTGCTTTGGGGATTATAGATTAGAATGTAGGAGCAGGAATAGTCGTACAGCAAGCATGGAGTTGCTACTACTACCATGGAAACAAAGTAAGAGGTAAGGGGAGAGTTAGCATACAACATGGCCCAAACAAGTATCTTAGAGCCCCTTCTAGGGGGCGAGGGAAAGCGCGAAGGGAGAGGGCGAGGGATGAGTACTCGCGCTTTTCCTCGCCCCCTAGAATTAGCGAGTATCTTATATCCTAAGTTTTTGGAAACACAGTTTTACTGTTTGGACATTTTACAGTATTTTTATCATGCCCACTAAAAGGTGCGACAGCTTTTTCACATTTTATCTTCCAACTTTCTTCCACAGCCCTTTCTTAATCAAGTTTTAGACACAAAAGGAGGAGATGCTAAGCTCTCTACTGCACTTGCTCACTGTTTTGGTCTTTTTAACTGCCCAATCGGGATTTTCTGCCATCTCATCTGATCCGAAGTTTGTAAACAAAACCTTGGGACAGTGTTCATTGTCTTCAAACTTAGACGCTATTGCTTAATGTTTTAATAACATACTGATGCATAATTCTCCCAACAAATATTTTATGCCCAATTGAGAATCCATGTAGACCTCAAAAATTTTAGATTTTAAAATTTGTAGGATTTCCAAGCCAATCAATAATATTAGTAATTGTAAACATAAAAAAATTGTTTTGTTTAATAAAAACTTATTTTCGGTCCTTTTGAAGCGTATAATTTTTTTATGATGATTGAAAATTACTATCTGTCATTGTGACTTGCCTCTACTTTTTTGTTTTCAATGCAATTTTATATGTAATTGCAAACATTAAAAAAAAATGTATTATTTGTTCACAAGTTGTATAAAACCTCCAACAAAAAAATATTTGAAATTAATATCATTTTTTTATAAAATTGTAGTAGGATCTTATTATGTTCGCAAATTTCAGATTTTTTTAGTCTTTAACTAGATATCATAATTATTTTGTGATTTTAGTTATATATTCTAGTTATTATGTTCATTTGCCTTTACTAAGGTTATCGATATTGTGACATTTTTTGGCTTAAAATTGGACTACACTATATTCAATTTAGTATATGCAATGTAGTTTTGATAGTTGTATTTTCTTTAATTAGTTACTAGCTCGGGTAGGCAACTAACAATGTCTTAATTTGTTACGAGCAAAGAATAGTGTCAAATACAACTTGTCTGTTGGACATTCAAAAATCTATTTAGGTAATATATAGCATGTTCTTGAGCTAATAAAACACTACATAAATTCTAAATGGCGAGGAAACCAGCGAGGGAGGGGGGTGCAACCCTCCATCCCCCTCGGGATGCACGAAGGGTGGGTGAAGGCATGCATCCCAAGGGAGATGGAGGGTTGCACCCCCCCCCCCTCCCTCGCTGGTTTCCTCGCCATTTAGACCTTCTCAAAACACTAATAGATGCATTTGCTGCAACAGTGTACACTTTCAAAAGTTCGTCTTCTTTTGGTGGCTTCCACATTAGAAGCTTACACAAGTAGTCCTTGACGGCTTTGAAAAGCCAATTTGTGTTCCTCTTTCCATTCCAAATCCTAGTAGTCTTTTTGCTAAAAAAAATGAGCAACGCTTTAGTTGTAAGAACGTTTGTAATTCCTTTTTGGTCTTAGGAAGTTTCGCGCCTCCATTATAACTTTGGTGTTATTATTGTCTACATGTATTACTCTTTTTATGAACCAACAAGTAACGCAAGAATTTTTCAGCTTTCACTACAAAGACGTACTTAGTTTGTAAAATCTTGTCCTTTAAAAACCTTTGGACATGTGTTGTATATGTTCATGAAACGATTTCCGATTTTAACTTGACGATTATACTATCAATAAAATAAAATAAAAACCTCTGTAAGTCACAAAATATTATATTCATGGCTCTTTGATATCCAGTCTTACATTACATTCATTAATCTCAAAATACATTTTAATCCATTCATGTGTCTAAATCTTGTTTTATGTACATTCTCTTTAGCTATGTATATTCTATTGATTCCTGAATGTCCATCTACCATAGACAATATAATACTTTTTTACTTGTCAACTAGAAGGTAAACAACAGGTATTCGGTATTGGGTACTCATCTTAAGCTGTTGTAGCATTTCATTTATTTATATTATTATTATTTAAAAAAAATTGTGTATATGCTAGTAGTAGTAGTAGCAAGTTTATAACAATCCCCCACTGTTGTCTGAAAGTTAGTAATGCAATGAAATTTTTTTATTGGAAAAAATAACACATTAAAACACTAGGAATCTCTAAATTAGGTGCATTTGTGCGGATAGTCCATTTATGAGGATATCATATCCACAAAAAAAAATCAACTTGATTGTAAAAATAAAATTTTTAATCACTAGTGAGTATCCCCAGATCCGTTTGCAACTTTGTCATGATCTAGCAAAAATTACTGTTGTTTCAGTGCATATTTTTATTTCCCAGTACCTAAATAGGCTAAAGCAGTCTCTTGCTTAATCAGACTAATTCAAAAGCAATTTACAGAAGTCAGTTACACAACCAATATCCACGGGAAATTCTAAATGGCGAGGGAACCAGCGAGGGAGGGGAGTGAAGCCGTTCATCCCCCTCGAGATGCGTAAAAACGCGTATCTCAAGGTTTTTCACGCATCTCGAGGGGTGAACGGCTTCACCCCCTCCCTCGCTGGTTCCCTCGCCATTTAGACAAACCCAATATCCACATTGACTGGTAAACACTATAAAGCAGCAAGTTCACATCTTCCATGAAAAACACAATGTGCGAATGCACTTATCAACCAAGAGTTTTTTTACCAAATGAATCTCGAATTATTTGAACAATATGATCTGTGAACAAGGCACTATTACTAGCTTATCCAAAAATATAAAAAGGGGAAATAAAAAATGAAAACATCTGCAACTCTTTTTTCATTTTTATAGTCTTCACCAAAGAATACAAAAATAAACCTGCCCTGGGGCGGGCATGCTCCTTCCAGACTCTACACCAGGGAATTCAATTGCAAATCCATCATCGTCTCTTGTTCATCAATTACAAAAGCTATAATGCTGGTGTACCGCAATATTCTTTAGCAGTCTGAAACACTTCCATTCATTGATTCATGATTTCTAGCTATGTATCCCTATCCCATTCCTCTTATTAGCTGTATTTAACCTTTTCATCTCCAAGAAAACACCTCTTTGTAAATTAACTGTAGGTTGCAACCTATTAAGCCTGTTACATGTAAATAATAAATATCAATTCAGGTTCGATTAAAATATGAATTTTCACATTTTTCTTGAAGGAGAATAATGCAACAGGCTAAGACTGAAAATCTCAGTCATTGGATTGGATTCTAGCTGTCTACTCTGGACAACTGGCTTCTTAAAATTCTATCAATAGCAAAAATTTGCCTCTGCTGTGGAGCTTACTCATGCGAGAGGTATCTGAAGAAGAATCAGTGAGATGCAATATAAACACAGAGAAATAGCAGCTCCTGCGGCTAAATTTAAAAGCAACCGTCGATCATCCTTTGTAGGAAGGAAAACTGTCTTCAGCGAATTGGTCAGTTCAAAGAGTCGGCAGGATACCTGGAGAAGCCATTTTGAAATCACATTAGCACATTGACATTGGATTGTTTTTTCTAATCCTTAGCACTTTAAGTTCTGGGTCAGATTTTCTTACTAAAATATAGATGGCAGTTGTGAGCATGAAGTTAAGCACGGGATAATCTGGAATGAGACAAAGAAGCCATTTGGGCTGCCCGTTGGGTATGCTTGACCTGCAATGTATCAAAGGATAGTAACACTTCGGTCAGGATTTTAATAAGAGATTACTTGCTTAAAACAGAAGTGCTGAAGAAAAATGGTAATGGTAGATGCATCATTAAATGATGTCTACAAACCTTAGCCAGATATGGAACTGGGAAATGTAGGTCTCCAAGGTTATCTTGCCAAGCCACCTGTTAATAAAAAATTGGGTTAGAGAATTAAATCTGCAATCTGAGGGTTTTTTTATTATAGAAACGCAAAAGTATAAAAGTAGGACTCACGCAAAGAGAGTCAACGAGAAGCTTCGAAGTTGTTGTGTGCAATTCCTCAAGCAAATGTAAACTCTGAAACAAAGTTGGACAGATATAAACTAGTAGATAATGTAAAAACTTCAGAATCTGTTAGTGAATCAGAGTCTATGCCTGGACTTTGGGTATCCTCTAGTACTTACGTTATAGGAATCCATGATGTGTAAGGATGGAACTTATTGTATGTAACCTTGTCCAGCTTGTAAATATATTCATACCACAAGTAACCAACCTAGAAGGATGAATGAAACTAGCTTAGATTATTCCATTGATGACTGCAAACATAAAAGGATACCCATGTATCATGATCAAATAAGTATTCAACTTACAAATGAAGAAACCACCACGATGGTTGTTTTAACTGATATTCTTCTTCTGGCATCAGATTCCTCTAATTTCTCCATCCACTTCTCAACCTAAAATATTGGAGATTTCAAAGATTTAGGAGTGGCATAAACAGAAATATGGATCTGCAACCCCAGAAACCGTGTGATAGAAAATTACAGTTGGGTGATAATAGGCGTATATCATCCCAATGATCCAAATGTACCGGTCAAGGCCAGATCTGAAATGCCATTCGTGTAAGAGTGGTAGATTGGCTTTTGATGGATCTGGATCTCGGTAACCTGCGATGAGAAGAGATAGTGTGATTCTGGAAAATCCAAAAGTTAAAAATATGCAAGGCTGACATATAAAAAATTAAATAGGTTCCTGACCTAGGAGAAATGTCAGAGGACCCCAAAAAAGGTCAAAAACTCCAGGAACTTCCCAAATCAAGATAACGGCCAGAAAACACGTGATCATCTTGATAGCCATCACAGATCGTATTTCATTGTATTTGTTAAAAATGCCAAGTGATCCATACACCATAAGTGTGTAAAGAGTGTGCATAGGGCAGATATAGTACAAAACATAGTCGTTGTTAAGAACAATACAGCAGAATGCCACAAAGAAATTTAGCCGCCACATCATCTGCATTAGAAACGAAAACTGAGTTAGTTAATGAAAGATAAGTACATCTTAACTTCTGATCTAACATAATTTAATCACCTGAGCAAAGCGTGCAAGACCAAAATCCTTCCTAATGTAGTAATAGGAGAAGTTCCCAAATCCAGTCATCCACACATAAGCAGCAATGAAGACACGTATTGCATTGTATATCTCCGATGCAGCGAAGTAGTGGTACATTAAAAATAAGACCTTGGAAACACAGAAAACATCAAAGGATCAACCAAAGAATAGCTACAAGTAAACATTTAATCATTTCCACAGTTTTATACTGCAGTAAAGAAAAAGGTAAAAGAAGTTATTTCTTCTTGTCAACAGCAGATCCTAATGCTTCTCTAGGATGATGCTAAAATAAGGAGAGCCCTGCTTGGTATTGTCCAGTGTTTCCATCTTTAGCGAAGATATAAAACAATAGGCTCTCTCTCTCAAGTATATTTGCGGATTTTTAATCTCAAGAGCATCATCTACCAAACTAGTTTATCTCATGCAACAAGGACACTTGAATACAAAGCCTAAAGCTAAAAAAGAACAAGTCCATAGACATAAGTTCAATTAAGTACAACAGCTATATTTACATCAAAATATTGCTTATATAACAAAGAGTAGTATTTGAAGGTGAGAAAAAATGATTACTCAAAGATGAATCGAAATAGTGTGATCAGTGCTTTGCAAAATTAAATATTATGAGTGAAACCATTCTCTTTTCAGAAGTCACTTTTGTCAGAAATTGTACCGTATTGGGTCTTCGAAGTAGGCATGTGCCTATACATGCATCTAATACAAGTTTTTCTCTAAAATTGGAGGGACCATGTTATGTAGGATGGAATTAGTTAACTTAGCTAAAATGCTGAAGAAGATTATTGGAATAAATATGGTCAATAGAGAAGCATAATTGACTGAGTATATTTACAATAAGCTGCAACTAGCATTCACGTTTCCTCCCTCATGAAACCACTGTTTTTTTCTCATCAAAAGAAAATTATTATATAGGGATAGCAATTCTCCAGTTATCCAATATCAAGATATCTACTCATTATCATCATAAACGACAAAAAACATATGCACACAACATACAAATAAATAAATAATAATTTTAAAACCGCAAAGATCACTGAAGTTTTAAGAAGCATAACCAGTCAATCATATCTAACATAACATCTCTAGAAACACATAAACGGATCCAGGAGAAGGAAAAGAGAATATACAAACTACTGAGCAATTCTTATGAGTGGCTGCCTATTGGAACCTTACTGAAAGGAGAGGTAGGTGATGATCAATTTTGTAGCCGCTGTTCACAAGAAGAGGAATCCATCCAGCATACAGTAATGAACTTGAGCATGGCTAGCTCTATCTAGAATCATATACTCATTGTGTTGAGCTGTACCAAGCTGGTGGAAACTGAGATTTTTTGTGTTAATTCATTATTTAGTTAAATTAGTTATTTGGGCCTATGTAAGCCATAGTCATCAGGTTGGGGTTAGGCTCTATTTTGGCAAGTCAAACAGGTTATAAATAAGGCTCTATGTCATCTATTTTAATTGGCTTTGGAATGAGTGAAAAAATGCTCCATGTTTAGTTTATCTTTAGTTTATTTTCCCTTTCTGTTAATTTATATTTTAGTTATTTCAATTCTCGTTGTTCCACTATTTTAATTCAGCCTTTCGTTTCATTTGATTGTTGCTTGGAAACAATTAATCTATGGTTGGTGCTTTTTGTTAATTCCTAGGAATGACCAGTTCCATTCCTTCATCTCATAATTTGGGTTCAGTGAGAGTAAAAAATTGGAGCAAATGTTGCCCGCATAGGGCTGAAAGAAGGTTGAGGTAGAGAAGAAGAAAACATAATGAATTAATGTAAAATGTATTTGTTGCTTGTGTCATGTGCATTATTCTTCATCTCCCTTTCTTTTGCTCTCCTTTCTTCCTCTTTTTCTTCCCCTTCCACTTTTTGTCTTTTCCTTTTAGTCTTTAGGCCTTGCAAACAACTTATGTTTGGGAGTGGGAGACAGGTAGAGTTAAATGGGTTTTGCTATAAAAAATTAATAATTGAATTAAATATAAAGAGACAAAGTTTATATCTGATTAGGTGATTCATTTAATCTGTTGATTAATCCGCATTTCAATTTTTCTTGTGCTAGTTAATGCTGGGCGGATCGGCTTAAGGATGACTAAGGACTAGTCAGGGATTTATTAGCACA